>JANUYF010000002.1:369812546-370412546 GCA_026167975.1 Phrynosoma blainvillii
GACGGATCACTTTCTGATCAGAGCTGAACTAAAGGCTACTGTTCACCTTCCCGGGGGTGGTGGACCCATTAGAACGGTCCGCCCTCGAAGGCTAATGGAACCAATTGGTTTCCAGAAAGCCTTAGAGGGTTTAATGGTTGGCAATGCCGGTGATTCTGTCGAAGCCTTGGTGGATACTTGGAACATCGACCTCACCAGGGCTATTGACACAATCGCTCCCAAGCGTCCTTTCCAGCCCGCTTCGAATCGTAAGCCCTGGTATACTGAGGAGCTTAGGAGGATGAAGCGAGCTGGACAGCGACTAGAGTGCGAATGGCGTAAGTCTCGTCTCTCATCCGACAGAACTCGCCTTAGGAAGCATCTTGATTCCTATAGGGAGGCTTTGCGTGCAGCACGGAAATCCTTCTGTTCTGCACGCATTGCGTCTGCAGAGTCCCGCCCGGCAGAGCTGTTTAGGGTGGTGGGGGAGTTGACGAAGGTTCCCCCTGCGCCGAACCCCCTACTCAACCCGACGACAGCCTGCTGCGAGGCCTTTAATATTCACTTTGCAGATAAAATCTCTCGGATAAGAGCTGACCTTGACGCCATTGTTTTGGCAGAGTCCGCAAATGAGGTTTCCAGGAACTCCGTTGATGGCACTTTACTGGATCAATTACAACCTGTGAGTACTGATGACGTGGACAAGCTACTTGGAATGGTGAGGAAGACACTTGCCCCCTCGATCCCTGTCCATCTTGGCTGGTCGTCCAGGGGGGGGACGCGTTGAGGGTGTTCCTTCGGGACACAATCAATGCGTCATTCAGGGAAGGCAAGGTACCATCGTGCCTAAAGGAGGCGGCGGTAAAGCCACTCCTGAAAAAGCCTTCCCTGGATCCCCTGGATAGAAACAACTACAGACCAGTCTCCTTGCTCCCGTTTTTGAGCAAGGTCATCGAGAGGGCAGTTGCTTCCCAACTCCAAGCAGTCTTGGATGAAACCGATTATCTTGACCCATTTCAAACCGGCTTTAGGACAGGATTTGGGGTTGAGACTGCCATGGTTGCTCTGACCGATGACCTCCGCCTGAGTATCGACAGGGGTAGTGTGACCCTGTTGGTGCTCTTGGATCTCTCAGAGGCCTTTGATACTATAGATCATGCCATCCTCTTAGATCGCCTGAGAGAGCTGGGAATTGGAGGCACTGCTTTGCAGTGGTTCCGTTCCTTCCTCTCGGGCAGATCTCAGAGGGTGAGGCTCGGGGACAGTTGCTCATCTAAAATCGAGCTTAATTGTGGTGTCCCTCAGGGCGCCATCCTGTCCCCGATGTTGTTTAATATTTACATGAAGCCGCTGGGGGAGATCATTCGGAGGCATGGAGCTCGGTGTCTTCAGTATGCTGACGACACCCAGATATACCTCTCCATGACCAGATCATCGTCTCAGACTTCGGATGGCATCTCACCTCTTAATGACTGTCTCAGAGCGGTAATGGGTTGGATGAGGGAAAACAGGTTGAAGCTGAATCCGGACAAAACGGAGGTACTTACAGTCACAGGCCCGAAGCCAGATCTGGGAATACAGTCTCCAGTCCTGGATGGAGTCACACTCTCCTCTAAGGACTGTGTTCGCAGCTTGGGGGTGCTCTTAGATTCATCGCTTCACATGACTAGTCAGGTGAATGCGGTGGTCAGGAGCGCCTGCTATCAGCTCCGGCTGATACGCCAACTGCGCCCTTATCTGGACATGAGGGATCTGGAAACTGTGGTACATGCCCTGGTAACCTCACGTTTGGATTACTGCAATGCTCTCTACATGGGGCTACCCTTGTACCTAACCCGGAAACTTCAATTAGTACAAAATATGGCAGCCAGACTAATTACTGGTACAACTAGGAGGGAGCACATAACACCTGTGCTCAAATCCCTCCACTGGCTGCCGATTAGTTTCCGGGCGCAGTACAAGGTGTTGGTTTTGACCTTTAAAGCCCTACATGGCTTGGGTCCATCTTATCTTAGGGACCGCCTCTCCCCATATGATCCCCCCCGCGCCCTGCGGTCCTCTGGGAGAAATCTGTTACAGCCAATAAGAACTAGGCTGTCTCAGACCTCCCAGAGGGCCTTCTCCGCAACCGCCCCCAGACTCTGGAATGGCCTGCCGGACGAGATCCGCCTTATTACTACTCTTGCTGCCTTCAAGAAAGCAGTAAAGACGGATCTCTTTCGGCAGGCCTTCCCGGAATAGTGTTTAGCTGGGAATGAGTTTTTAGAATTCTTAGAACTGCTCCACCGATTCTGTGTTATTGTATGTTTATTTTTTATTTTTATTTTTTTATTTTTAATTATGCTGCATTTTAATTTGATTGTAGTTTAATCTTATTTTAAGGGGGTGGGAGGGTGGGATTATGAGATGGGGGAATGATTTTTAACTTTGTTCTGTTTTAATCTTGCTGTACCCCGCCCCGATTGCCACGCAGAGGGGCGGGTTATAAATAAAAATTATTATTATTATTATTATTATTATAGATTACAATTCCCAGAATTACCCAGCCAGCTTGACTACTGGCCATGCTGCTCAGGAGACTTTGAAAACAATTGTCCAAACTACAGGTTGAATATCCCTTATCTAAAATTCCAAAATCTGAAATACTCCAAAATCCAAAATTGTCCACATGGGTGGCTAAGGAGATTATCGCATTCTATTTAAAGAGACTTATCCCTCACAGGATACAGTCATATTTAATTTTAAAAATGGGTGTTATCACACTCAGGCGTGGCCAGGTGAGTGCAACCCATATGCAGCCCTGATCCCAGCCATGCCTTGAGTTCCCTGTATTGGGAGAAAGGCAGGATATAAGAAAATAAATAAATAAATAAATAATCCAGTGGCTTTAAAAAACAGCAAGCATAAATCACTTTAATGTTAAACTTTGGTGCAGATCTCCAAGGTATCTCATTATGTATATGTAAATATTCATTAAAAATATTCCAAAAAATCCAAAATATTTCTGGTCCCTAGCATTTTGGAGGGAGACTCTTCATCTGCCTTGGGGGCTTAAAAGTTGAATAGGTCGATACATTTTTTTCTTACTGTTTGTAAATGGGCAGAGGTAAGTTCGAGGTGTGTCGTCTTGGTCTTCAACTTTGGGCCAAACCTATGAACACAATAACCAACAAACAGGCAATAAGTGGCAACCCCAAAAACTACAAGGACTCATACTGATGGAGGATGGACTGGAACCCAAACTATGACTGAAGGTACATTATTTTTCAGGCTTCAGGATGCAATTTGGGCAACTACAAAATATAATTTCAAATGCTAATTTAAAATTTGTGCACTTAAAAAGTTGTTGGAAGAAAATAAATTGAAAAAAATTGTACAAAATTTTGCATGAATTTACATGCAAGGAGAAAAAAACCTCACAATCAGATATGAGCTTCAAGCTGGGAACTGTAAAATATAATGAAACTTGAATTTGCCAATATCTCTATTCAACATTTATTTATTTAGTTTTCTACAATGTGTTTGAATGTTGCACAAGAAACAGTGTGGGGTATACAACAAAGATGAGTGGAACAGTAAATCCTCACCTGCAGGCATAGACAGGGAAACACCTTTGAGATAGGTAAGCTCACATTTTCAGGTGCAATCTAAAATACAAGAATGGGAAGTGATCAGAGTGAGAATGCCCAACTTTATTCAAGTCCCACTTGCCCTACTATTTTCCCAAATCCTGGCACAGTTAGCAAAGCCTCTGACAACATAACTCCCTTTTACAAAGTTTTTTTATGCCTGCCACCCCCAACCTTCCTCCTCATTCTCTTGTCTAGCTGGATTTTTAAAGCAGCATCTATATTGGGAGACTTTCAGCATCTGGCTTCAGCAGTATGTCTGCAGTAAGCAGTGCAATAAAGCTTGAGCTTGGGAAGTGTAGGATTTTACTCTAGTCAATCCTACTAAAGGTGTATGTGTACTCAGCCATAGCAGGCAAGGTAAACAGCAGTTGCCCCCAAAATTCCTTACTAAGCATGACAAACAGCAAAACAGATAGAAAAGGGTTGCAAAGAAAAGCCTGTCTCATCAACTAGTCCAGTATGTTTAAGAAGCAAAGATCTATAAGTCTGGTCATCAAAATGGAAATCATAACAAATGTGGAGAGGTGTGTGTGTGTGTGTGTGTGTGTGTGAGAATCATCCTTGGATGCATTTTGGAAGAAGCCTTCACCTGGTCTTTAAAAGGTTGAAAATTTTTTGTTTATTTATACAGTACTACCTGGTAGTTTAATTTAGGATGTGCATATTGTTAATATTGTTAAATCTGAATAAAAAAATAAAACATTTGCTGAAACATGTTGAGTTGCTCTTATTTGTTGTGGTATAGGAACCTGTCCCTATCCTTTCAATGTGATTTGTGTAGACCAACCATTCCACAGAACCTCACTCTGCTCCTTTGCAATGCCAGGTCAGTGAAAAATAAAACTCATATCATCCAGGATCTTCTCCTGGATGAGGACGCCGACCTGGCTTGCCTTACAGAGACCTGGCTGGGGGAGGAAAACGCTGTTATATGGGCGCAGGCTCTCCCAGCCAGGTACTCTGTTAGTGAGCAGGTGAGGGGAAGTGGGCGGGGGGTGGAGTGGCTCTGATCTATAAAAACACCTTGACCTTGACCAGGATACCTATTCGACACACGTCCCACATCGAGTGCATGTACCTTAGCCTGAAGGCCAGGGATAGTTTAGGGATTCTGCTAGTCTACCGGCCACCCCGTTGTCTAGCAGACTCTCTGACTGAGCTGACACAGCTGGTCTCTGAGCTGTTGTTGGAGACTCCCAGGCTTCTTGCTCTGGGGGACTTCAACATTCCGCTCGAGACCAGCTTAACAGGTGCGGCTCGGGAGTTCATGGATACCATGACAAACATGGGCCTATCCCAATTGGTCAACGGGCCGACGCACTGTGCAGGTCATACACTTGATGCGGTGTTCTGTACCGAACAGGCATATCCGAGGCGGAGGTGGTCGGTACCTCCGCATTGTCATGGACGAATCATTTCCTGGTCAAGATTAAAGTCAGAGCCAATATCTGCTCCCCCGGGAGTGGCGGACCTATTCGAATGGTCCGCCCTCAAAGGCTAATGGAGCCCGTTGGATTCCAGAAAGCCTTGGAGGGTTTAATGGTTGGGAATGCCGGTGATCCTGTCGAAGCCCTGGTTAATACATGGAATAGCGACCTTACCAGGGCTATAGACACGATCGCTCCCAAGTGTCCTTGCCATTTCGCTTCAAATCATAAGCCTTGGTACACCTCTGAGCTTTGGAAAATGAAGCGATTTGGACAATGACTAGAGCACACGTGGCGAAAAACTCGACTCCGATCTGACAGAACTCGCCATAGGAACTTTCTTTGGTCCTATCGGGAGGCAATGCGTGCAGCGCAGAGAGCTTTCTCCTCTGCACGTATTGCGTCTGCAGAGTCCCGTCCGGCAGAGCTGTTTAAGGTGGTGAGGGAGATGACGCAGGTACCTCCTGCACCAAATCCCTTGCTTAACCTGACAACGGCCTGCTGTGACGCATTTAACAACTTCTTTGCAGATAAAATCTCTCAGATCAGAGCCGACTTAGACACCACTATTGGTTCAGAGTCTATAGGCGAGGTGTCCACCGACTCCGCCGATGTAGTTATACTGGATCAGTGGCAATCTGTGAGTACCGAGGACGTGGACAAGCTGCTTGGTAAGGTGAGGAAGACAACTTGCCTTTTCGACCCTTGCCCATCTTGGCTGGCCGTCCGGGGGGGAGAGGCATTGGTGAGATTCCTCATGGATATCATCAATGCGTCCTTCAGGGAAGGACATGTTCCATCATGTCTAAAGGAAGCGGCGGTTAGGCCGCTTCTAAAAAAGCCTTCCCTGGACCCCCTGGATATGAAGAACTATAGGCCTGTTTCATTGCTGCCATTTTTGAGCAAGGTGATCGAGAGGGCGGTTGCTCTTCAGCTCCAGGCAGTCTTGGATGAAACCGATTATCTAGACCCATTTCAAACCGGCTTTAGGACAGGCTTTGGGGTTGAGACTGCCATGGTTGCCTTGACCGACGATCTGCGTCTGGGCATCGACAGGGGTAGTGTGACCCTGTTGGTGCTCCTAGACCTCTCAGCAGCTTTCGACACAATAGACCACAGCATCCTCTTGGGCCGTCTGAGGGGGTTAGGTATCGGGGGCACTGCTTTGCAGTGGTTCCAGTCCTTCCTCTCGGATCGGTCCCAGAGGGTGCTGCTCGGGGACTGTAACTCCAGTAAGAGGAACCTCTCTTCTGGGGTCCCTCAGGGAGCTATTTTGTCCCCAATGTTGTTTAACGTCTATATGAAGCCGCTGGGTGAAATAATTCTGAGTTATGGGGCTGGGTGTTATCAGTACGCTGATGACACCCAAATCTATTTCTCCGTGTCTCGTTCGTCGCCCTCGAATCCCAATGGCATCTCTTCTCTCAATGAATATCTTCAAGCGGTAATGGGCTGGATGAGGAAAAACAGATTGAAACTGAATCCAGACAAGACGGAGGTGCTCACGGTAGTGGCCCCGAAACCAAGAATTGGGTTGCAACCTCCAGTCCTGGATGGGGTCACACTCTCCTCCAGTGACTGTGTTCGCAGTCTGGGGGTGCTCCTTGATTCGTCACTCCTGATGACTAATCAGGTTAATGCAACGGTCAGGAGCACCTGTTATCAGCTGATACGCCAGCTGCGCCCTTTTCTGGAAGTAGGGAATCTTGTGCATGCGTTGTACTCGACTTCTGTAATGCGCTCTACATGGGGCTACCCTCGTGCTTGGTTCGGAAACTGCAATTGGTCCAAAATATGGCGGCCAGATTAATATCTGGAACATCCAGGGGGGACCATATTACTCCGGTATTACGGTCCCTCCACTGGCTGCCTATTAGTTTCCGAACCCAGTACAAGGTGTTGGTTATTACCTTTAAAGCCCTAAATGGCTTGGGTCCAGGCTATCTTAAGGACCACCTCTTCCCGTATAATCCTCCCCGCACCCTCCAGTCCTCTGGGAGGAATTTGTTACAGCCTCAGAAAACGAGGCTGGTGACTACCTCCCAGAGGGCCTTTTCTGTAGTCGCCCCCAAACTATGGAATGCCCTGCTGGAGGAGATCCGTCAATTGACATCACTTGACAGCTTCAAGAAGGCTGTCAAGACGGATCTCTTCCGGCAGGCCTTCCCGGAATAATCTACCAGCTCAGGCTCCAGAATCTCTTCAGAGATGCTCCCCCCTCTATGACCAGGTCTTCTTATGAGCCAGTATATACATTCCCGCAAGCACTTTTTTCTTATTATGTATTGTGTATTGATTTTATATGGAGGAGATTACCTCCTTATATTCTGTTTTAAACTGTGTTTGGTTTAATATCTTTTTAAGGGGGGGAGGAGAGGGAAATTGCTCTTAATTGTTGTGTGATGATTTTATGATGTAAGCTGCCCCGATTGCTCTCAGAGGGGCGGGATATTAAATAAAAATTATTATTATTATTATTATTATTATGCTTCTGGTACCAATTTCAGTTAAAGAAATGAAGCCCAGGAACACTTCTGATTCATTAACTGAGATATACCTGTGGTGTTAGGATGGCTGATACAGGTGGCTCCACATTTAAGGGAATGCACACTTGTCAGCTTGAACCCAGGCCCTTATTCTTTCTTTTAAGAGACCATTTTGTTTAAGAACAGGTTCTCTCTGAGAAAAGCAGCAGCTATGGGTAAATATGGGGTGTGTGTGAAGGTGAAGTCATCCTCCTGGACCCTTCTCCTAGAATTCCATATTAAGTACACAAAGGGTGCATCTACATTCTACACAACCTTTCCCCTTTAAGGGCCGAGGGACTTCAGCTCCCAGAATCCCAGGAGCTATTGGCCAACATGGGACTATTGGCCAAAATGGCTGAGGCTTCTGGGAGCTGAAGTCCCTCAGCCCTTAAAGGGGAAAGGTTGCCTACCCCTGTTCTACACCATAGAAATAATGCAATTTGACACCACTTTAAGTTCTGTAGCTCCATCCTATGGAATCCTGGGATTGGTAGTTTTACAAAGTCTTTAGCCTTTTCTGCCAAAGAGTGTTGGTGCCTCACAAAACTACAAATCCCAGGATTCCACAGGATGGATGTCACACACTTATTTTCTCAAACTATTTTTCCTGGATGGCAGCACCATGGGCCTTTTAATCCCACCTCTGCCACCAATTTGTGATGGTGACACCCTCAGTCACCTTACTTATTTCGCCTCAATGGCAGTTCAAAGGGTTTTTACTTCCCAAATGCCACCTATGGATGAAACTGTCTCACTATTTTAACCTTCTTAAGCGACTTAATCCCAAATTATCATTTTCAATGTTGGTAGCATGTTTCTCTATTAGAATTCCAGACAAGCCTTTGCTGAAACAATGTTAGAAATTTATTTGAAAGTTAACTTGAACAATGTATCACTTGAATGAAATGGTTAATACATTTATTTGATACCTCATGGTCTTGCTTTATTTGTTACAGATTGTTACAGTTATAAATCCTTATACTTATACTTGGTAGTTATACTAAAGAGATTATGGCATCAGCTTTAAAAGTGGTTTACCTGAGCCAGTTTAAAATTAGAAGTGGGCAGCATCCTGAAACTATTACACACATTTAGCCATTGAAATCGATGCCTGGCTGCAGCCCGGCTCCATCGCTGCTCCAAAGGGCGCTCCAGCAGCCATTTTTTCAAGACAGAAAACTCCCAGCTTGAAAAAGAGGTGCAAGGTGTGCCCCTTGGAGCAGCGATGGAGCCGGGCTGTAGCCAGGTGGCAATTTCGGCGGCTAAATGTGTGTAATAGTATCAGGATGCCACACACTTCTAATTTTAAGCCGGCTCAGGTAAGCTTTTAAATTGATGCGATAATCTCCTAAATCCACAACAAAGTCAACTCTTTATTATAATATGACTTCGTACACTTTCTTGTTGTTTGTGCTTTTACGTAATACAATTCATCTGACATCATCCGACCTCAGAGGGAGAGAAAGGCAGGCCCAGCTCCATCAGGCCTAACCTAAAGAAGAAGGCCCTCTCTCCATGCCATCTGACATTGGAGTTTATCACACAGGGGCCAGTTTCGTCTTTAAAGAGATAATAAAGTGGAAATAAATCATCCCGAAAATAAAGTGAAAATAAAGTTAAAATGGAGGTTAATTGCGCCAAAGCATTTCACGCGTAATTAGAATAAATGCGCAATCACACAATAACGGGATAAACACCGTTTTTGCATTTCACACAGAAGTGAAAGAAATCTACAAATGTACTAAAAATGCTATACTTCCACATGTGCAGATGTAAGTTTAATTTGTGCTACAGAGGACTGTTGTTTGTGTCATTTCCTGTGTGACACTGCCCCTTCCTTCTGTTTGCCTTGTTAGATCACCATTACAGTCATTCCATTTGCCCAGTTCATATTTATGTTCATATTTATAACTACACATGCATGAAAATACACACACACAAACACACACACTTATATATAAAGTTATATGTGCTTATACAGAAACATACATATCAATATACATATATATCATATACTATATATATAAAAAAACATACATATCAGTACTAATAAATGTGTGTGCGCGTGCGTACACACACACACACACACACACACATATATATAAGGACATATAACTTTATATATAACTATACATATATATAATATAGATATGTGTGTGCGTGCACGCACATGCGCGGACACACACACAGAGTTATTAGTATTGATATGTATGTTTGTTATATATGTATATATTGTGTATGATATTTAAGTATATTGATATGTATGTTTCTGTATAAGCACATATAACTTTATATATAACTATATATATATATTATATAAATAATATTTGTGTGTGCATGCGCATGCATGCACACAAGCACGCATGCACACATTTAAAAGTATTGATATGTAGGTTTGTTTTATACATACATACATATATATATATATATATGTATTGTGTATTGATATGTATGTTTCTGTATAAGCACATATAACTTTATATATAACTATATATACATTTTATGTGTGTGTGTGTGCGTGCGCACGCACGCACGCATGCACGCACACACATTTAAAAGTATTGATATGTAGGCTTGTTATATATATATTTATTGTGTATGATATATATGTATATTGATATGTATGTTTATATATATATATGTGTGTGTGTGTGTGTGTGTGCGCGCACGCATGTGTTTGTGTGCGTGTGTGTCTTTACATACTACTATAGTTTAGTAACTGTACATACATATTGGCAGAATATCAGCACATAATAAAAGCAGAGCATGATGTCCCCATGCATGATGCTGGCAGGTATCAAGTCCCAGTGAAATAAAAGTATGGACAATAGTTTTTCCTTTCCCATACATCCCATCCCTACACAACTGTATACTTCTATACCAGGCACCCCATAGCTCCATTAAAAGCGAGAGGCTTGGGGGACCAGAGGAGGACACAGCAAGCGGTGGGTATAGCGGAGAAAGGAAGCTGAAAGTGAGAGGCTGAGAGCAGAGTGAGCGGAGGACAGAGGGGTTTGGAGGACTAGAGGAGGACAGAACGGGTGGCAGGCAACACATAGAAAGGAGTCTGAAAGTGCGAGGTTTGGAGGACAGAGCGAGTGGCAGCAGGTAGAAGGGGAGAGAGAGGTGAAAGAGCCAGAAGAAAACAGAGTGGGAGGTAAGGAAGGTAGAAGGAGAGGCTCAGGAGGAGAGACATATTTGTAAGACTAGAGGAGGAGAAAGAGAAAGCAGAGGGGCTCATCTCTCTCTGCCTGGCATCTCTGGACGTTATCACACGTGGCGGCAAGAAAGCAGCATGGAATCAATCCAGAACCATACCGGAATAGACCCCGTAGCTTCAGACAAGAAAGCAGCATCATTCCGGTATGGTTCTGGTCGCGGCAGATGTAATTCCTCAAAAAAAGAGGAATTGCAAAGAACGGGGATGATGCAGCAATGCGCCAGGGATGGCACTGGATGGGGCGGGGTTTGCTGCGACGTCGTTTGAACACAGGGGCAAAGGATCCGGAATGGGACGGGGATGGGACGGGGATGGGACTGCTTTAGACCCCATGTGATAATGTCCTCTGTCGCCCAAGCAAAACAGGAAGTAAAAGTGGCCCCACTGAACCATGGGAAAACAAACAAAAAATGAGTGAAAGCAGGATTATTGCGAATTTGAGTTTTATACTAAAGTGCAATTACTGTAAATGCAAAATTACTCTAATATCGCAAATGCATTTTCTCTGAAATCCCGAAAGTAAAAAGATCTTGGATAACACCATTTTATTAGCAGTTTTCGTGCGACGTCGTGTGAAATCGTTGGGCTCAATTACGGTTTTTTTCGGGATTTTTGTGGGATAAACTATTGATTTGCCCCGTGTGATAAACTCCATTGTCCAGCCTCAGAGGGAGAGAAAGGCAGGCCCAGCTCCATCAGGCCTAGCCTAAAGAAGAAGGCCTCCCTCCATGCCATCTGACATCGTCCAGTCTCAGAGGGAGAGAAAGGTAAACCTAGCTCTATCAGGCCTAGCTTGAAGAAGAAGGCCCTCCCTCCATGCAATCTGTCATTGATGGCCTCAGAGGGAGAGAAAGGCAGGCCCAGCTCCATTAGGCCTAGCCTCAAGTAAGAAGAGCCCTCCCTCCATGCCATCTGCCATGGTCCAGGCCTCAGAGGGAGAGAGGAACCAATGGACGTATTCCCCCTCCCCACTGCCATTCCCTTCTCCTTTTGTGTCATGTCTTTTTAGACTGTAAGCCTGAGGGCAGGAAAATGTCTAATTAACTATCTGTAAGCGACTCTTTGTGGCTAAAGAGCGGAGTATAAATACAGTAAACAAATAAATAAATAAATACAATTCTCCTCAGAGAACAATATTTACTTTCCCCCAGGACCAACTCAGGGGGGAAGCAGACGGGCAGCTGTGGGCCGCCCCGGGAAGCTGTGGATTGGGGCCGAGGTAGCCACACTCCTCAGCCCCAATGCGTCATGTCCCAGGCCCAGGAAGGAGCGCTAAAATAGCTCTCCTTCCACCTTCAGCGCCTCTTCTGCTGCAGCATGTGCGGACGCTGCAGCGGAAGTGCGTCGTCGGAGCGCCGGCCGTGCAGAGCGACGGGCGCTCCAATGACGTATTCAGGAAGGGGTTGGGGCGCCCAGCGTGAGGCTGCCCCTCCCCTTCCTGGCCTCGAAAACGGCACTTTGCACCATCTGCTTAGGCCCTCAGTCGTCATTTGCGGTACTTTTCTAAACCTATTTCTAATCCGAATGGCTCCTTATATCCCTTAGGATAATTTATAACAGCACCTCCCCCTCAGAGTTCTGCTCTTTACTGAGTCCCTTCCTAACTGACTCTCATTCTAACTCTAACTGTCACTAACTGACTCCCTGGTCCTATTTATCCCCTTCTAACTTCATTCTGATTGGCTGGTGCTTGCCCCATCCCTATTGGATGTTGCCAGGGCTTCTCTCGCCTTGCCAAACTCTGCCTTTTCTCCATAATGGAGTCATGTGGCAAAGTTGGATTATTTCTACAATGTAGATGCATGCAAAGATTACACAATAAAGGTCTGGAATCTGAAAACCAGTAGAGAGACAATTAAGACTCTGCTCTGGAGTGAATGCAGCGAACTAAACTCCAAGGACCTTATCACACGGAGGCAAATTGCTCAAATCCCGTGCAGAAACGGGATCTAAAAATCTGAAAAAAACCACCAAAGTGGGTTGTTTTTCAGATGTGTTTGTGTAAGGGAGAAATAACGCAACATTAACCTAAACGGAAAGTTGCCAAAACCTGCTCCTTTTTACTTTTGGAAGTTCGTGAAAGTAAAAACGAGCAGGTTTTGCCAACTTTCCATTCAGATTAATGTTGCGTTATTTCTCCTTGACGCCAACGTCATGTGAAAAACAACCCACTTTTGCGGGTTATTTCTATTTTTGTTTGGGTTAACCCCAAACGTCATGTGAAAAGCAACCTGCTTTTGCAGGTTGTTTTCACTTTAAATCCAGTTTCTGCATGGGATCCATCCCATGTGATAAACTCCCAACATGCGGTGGGATGTTTTATTAGAATAGCACAACAGTATTGTGAACTGGTGACTTGCTCAAGTTTATTCCCTAGAAGCCATAGAAATTCTCAGGTTCACTAGGAGTTATGTCGCCATTTGTAGTAAGATAACAATTACAGGCTCTGATGTAGCTCATTCCCCAAAATGGGAATTCAAAACAAGAGATCTCTACCACTGCATATCCTTCCTTGTTATTGCAAGGAAACAGAGGCCTGTAATAAAATTAAGACAGGGAGACGGATAGGGTACAGAATTCATGGGCAAGAAAGATACACAAGAAGGAAATAAGAAGGCTGTTTTGGTGGGGAGTGAAGCAGATATTGGGTAAAACCTTTCACTCACCAGTAACTTAGTAGTGATCTCACCCAATTCTTTAAATCTGCTTGCTTGATTCAAATACAGCCAGAGGCAGAAGGGCTGCCCTTCAGGGATGTCCCATACATGCAGCACAGCCTCCTCTTGTCCCACAGAGATTTCCAGCCTAGGTACTGCAAAACAGTTTGCCATTAATATTACACATACACTCAGAGCTCCACCAAGAGTTTCAAATCTTGGCAATGTCTGGTCTTTAGAGCACAATCCCATAATCTCCAAACCAGTAGCCATACTGACTAGGGGACTCTGGGAATATAATCCAACAGGATTTTTCTTCTGAAACTGGGATGTGGAAATCTGTTTTGCTTTCACCTCCATTCGGTTCTTTTTAAACCTTTCTGTTTTCAATATGGTGGAATTTTGGGTAAATTTGTCAAAAATGGTCTGACCCATATCCCATCTGCACCAGTAAAATTCAGTATAATCAACTATTCTCAGCATGAAGAGGATCATGGTGCTGTACTGGCCTGCCATACAGGTGCAAAAGGGGGAAAAAGTTAGAAATCCTTATTCAGCTGTGACATGGTCAAATACACAAAGATTAAAACCCAGACTTCTAAAACTTAAATTCTTAAAGCCTTGGGCCTGGTCTTGTCAGCAATGGATTATGCCACCACAGAATGTCCAACCTCCAATATGGAAAAATTGACCACTTTGATAAAATGTTATTTTAAAAAGAACTGAAATCAAACTCTTACAATTCTCTATTTGGAAGGCAGGGGAGGAGAGATCCAGTGTGGTGTAGTGGTTTGAGCCTTGGACTATGAATCTGGAGACCAGGGTTCAAATCCCCACTTAGCTAGATCACTAGTGACATTTGGGCAAGTCACATTCTCTCAGCCTCAGAGGAAGGCAAAGACTAGCCCCCTCTGAACAAATCTTGCCAGAAAACCCCCATGACAGGTTCACCTTAGAGTCACCATAAGATGGAAATGACTTGAAGGCACACAACAACAACAATTTGTCAGGAGCTGTAAAAAAATAACCTCCCCATGTTTGACCAATCTTCACTCCTTTTTGACTCTAAAGGAATTTTCTTATTATTATCAGACATCAATAATATTCTTATTATTTGGAATGGCAGCCAGAGATGATTTCAGTCAATACTTGGGTGGATAGAGAACTTAGAAATACAACTTTTGGGGAATCAAAGATCCAAGGATCCATTCCATTTTGACTGTACCCCAGACTTGCCAAACTCCTTTATGGTCTGCCAGAGATGCTTCCACCGTAGCATTTTGAAGCAGCATCACTGGATCCCCCATAACAAAATGAACAGGAAGGTGTTCAAAATTCAGAAAGCCTGGCATACTAATTTGTGAAGCAAGTGAGGTAATGCACATTCTCATCTGTACAGAACCTCTACTGCCATATCCTCTGATGATCCCAGTTTGGAAGGTAATCGAACATCATCCCACTTTCTCAGCTGCTTTTAAACTGTACTAGTTTCTTTCTTCTCCTCCCACTGTCCTCATTTGTCCTCTGCTTACTTCAATTGATGCAAATTGAGTTTGTATTCAATTAACTGATGTGAAGGGGGAGGGGGAGAGGAGGAGGTAGGGAGAAGAGGTAGGCAGAATCATGCCCTTCCTAGTAGGCCCAGGGAAAAGCAAAATGCTACAGAAAACTTCTAGCTTGTGTGGTCTTCCTCATTAGTAATTTTTGTCATCTTTTCCTGTTTTTCATCTGTGAAATGCCAGAAGGTATGCATTCAAAAGACCATTACACCCTATTACAAACCTACCAAACTGTACAACTAGTGTTCTACTCTAGAGGCACCCAGTAGTCTTAAAGAAAACATGAACCTTTTGTGGCTGAAGAGCACGGTATAAATACTTTAAATAAATAAATAATAAGTTGGGTAGCACATGTGGCATCATATTCAATATCTGCTCCCTGCTACCCTTGCCTAGAGAATTTTTGCAATTCTTGTCATAAATGTTTGTTAAAGAATAAAAAAACAATTAGGACAAAAATATAAATGGGAAGGAGCTGCAGCTCAGTGGCAAAGCTTTGTATGCAAAAGGTAACTACAGGTGAGATGGGGAAAAACCCTGTTTACAGTTACCCTGGAAAGATATGCCAGACAGTGTAACTAACTATACAGAAGGAGATGGACCAGAGTTATGGCACAAGGCAACTTCCTAAGCAGCTTTCCAGGATTGCATCATTGGTAATAAACTAGCTGAGATCCCTGGGCATATGTGATCATCTGTCAGCACCTTTTCTTTCACCAGTCAAATCACTTTAAGAAACTCTTCCTGCACCTGCAAGTACCTCTGTCACAGTTTGCAGAGTTCACTTCTACTACTAAGCCATTTATGATCCTTGAGACCACTGCTACACAGTGGCCAAGGATTACCACATTACACAGATTCTGAAGACATCCTATAAATCAAGGCATGTGCAAATCTTTACTTTCAGAGTTAATTTGGGCCTAGAATAAGAAGAAGAGCCCTCCCTCCACTCCATCTGATGTCATCTGGGGGAGAGACACCAGACCCAGCACCATCGGGCCTAGAATAAGAAGAACCCTTACTTCTTAAAGGATGGGTGGATTCAGGATTTTTATGTTCTGTTTAGATTGTATTAATATATCTGTATGGAAATTTTAATGTTGTAAGCTGCCCTGATTGCTCTGCAGAGGGGCGGGATATAAATAATAATAATAATAATAATAATAATAATAATAATAATAATAATAATAATAATAAATTGTACACAGATGCATCATATTCAAAGCTCTCACTACTCAAAACGTACCACTTATGCATGAAAGCTGAGATTCTTGTGATGACAAATTCTCCACTAGCTTTCCTAGTTGCACAGTAATCCTTGCACTCATTAATAAAATCTGAATGAGGGTTTATTTCATCTGTAATAATGAGGCAGATGTATTTATTAGCTCACAAATCTGTGTATATGTGAGTACTTAAAGCACAGGTAAAGAGAATACATCCCCCTCAGGGTCACTGGGACACTGTCAATTCCCCTAGAAACCTCAAAAAATTTCAGGCAATTTCAAAGTCACTCTCATGTTGTCCAAAATGAAAACTGAAAATTGAAAAAAATGCAACAGTTTGGGTGATCCTCCTCCATGATACTCCCAAATCATCCCAAAAGTGAGGGATAATGTTGTTTGGCTGAAAAGCAAAACTGGAACTGGTTATAAATGAGGAAGAAGACACAAGTCTAGAGAGGCTGCAGCAGTTGGCCTTTACCTACTGGGAAGGATCTGTTGCTCTTCTCCACACCTTGCTGTTGAGTTGAGTGTAAATTACTATTTTATTTTGAGTTTAATTTGCACCAACTAAAGTAAGCTAAGGAGAAAGGGAGAGAATGGGAGGAGAGAGAAAGCAGAACATTATTTTTAAAAGCTGGGGAAAAGTGGGTAACAGAGAATTAATTGGTACTGTCCTTATAAAATTGGAACAATTGGTGGGTATATGACTACACAAAGAACTGTATCACACCAGGCTATAAAAGTGGAATTTTAACAAGATAAAAATATCTTTGGCCAATACCTATCACATGACATCATGTCCATCTGCTGTTGTTTTGTATTCCATTTGTTACTGTAGTTCACTGACGGGCAAAATCTGTCAATAGACTCTCAATCTTGCTGCTATTCCATTACTGCCCTTTTGCAATAGGTTCTTTCTGTTCCACTTCTCAGGCAGTCACTTGGTGTGAGTGGGCATGATTCTATTCCTCTCCCCTTCTCCCTTTTCCTGAAGCTGCTTTGGGCACATTCATACAGCATACAGCTTCAGGAAGTGATCACAACTGTGATCACTCATTTCCACCCATTTCTCCCAGAAGGTGACATTTGACAGCATAAAACAGATCGCGTGACCAGGGATCACCTAAGCACTATCACGGGGGCAAGTGTGATATGAAATGATACCAAATCAGTATGTTTTTGTGGCAGAACAGTAGGCTGGTGTGATAAAGTCCAAAGTCATAAAACTCTTTCCTTTCTGCAAAAGATGCTATGTTTTGTCTGGCCAAGAATGTGTCTAATACCCACTTGCCTTGAAGTGTGGACAAGAAATAAGAAAATACCTCCTTCACCAAATTTTGTTTTTGATCCTCTTTGGAAAATCTGTTTGGCTTAGTTTGATCTGCCAAGGCAATTCTTATTTGTACGAAGAGCTGTGCAGGAATTTCCTGAATCAAAACTAAAGATAATGATCAAACTGAATACAGGAAATTGGTCTTGTCTTTACTGGTGTCTATGTCGAGGGAACAGTAATGAGAGAAAGTTGGTAGCATTCCTACATACCTTTGCAGAGATGAATGGCATCTTTAGCTTCATGCCAGGTGCAATCTATGGGAAAGAAACATTTTATTCAGTTATTTATTTATTGGTTTTATATCCTGCCTTTCTCCCAAAATGGGATTCAAGGCAGCTAGCACAGCAGAAACAACAAAAGGAGATTGTTATCTGAAATTTATTCTGCTTTTCATTTCTGGAGGCCTGAGGGGAACTCACCTGGCCCATAGTGTGTGAGCTGCAACACATGTGAGGACAGGTAAGAAGGTCTAGTGAATGCTGTGACATACAATTCCCCACTGATGGAAACCGGAAAGCAGTCAAAGTGGAGGTAACCCTAGGAAACAAGGCAATAGGAATGTCAAAGACCAAAGGATATACACACACACCAGTTAAAAGCAAGCATTTTAAGCTAGGCTTCTCCACAGATATGTTAGAGAGAGCCAGCATGGCATAGTGGTTTGAATGTTGGACTGCAACTCTGGAGACCTCAATTCGATTCCCCATTCGTCCATGAAACCCACTGGGTGACCTTGGGCAAGTCACACACTCCCAGCCTCAGGGGAAGGCAATGGCAAACCTCCTCTGAACAAATCTTGCCAAGAAACCCCCATGATAGGGGGTTGCCATAAGTCGGAAACCTTAAGGAAACCTTAGGGCAGGGGTAGGCAACCTAAGGCCCGTGGGCCGGATGCGGCCCACTGAGGCCTTTGGACTGGCCCCAGGCTGGTCCTGCTGCCGCCAACCCCCCCCCGCCGCCGCCCACTATGATGATATTGATTATTGTTGTTATTACTTGTTATTGGGGTTTTCTTGGCAAAATCTCCACTGGGGTTTTGTCATGGCTTTTCTGGGGCTAAGAGAGTGTGCATGCATATTTTTTAAAAATTTTAATTGTTTTTTAAATTTTTATTTATTTATTTATTTATTTATTTATTTTTGGTGCTTCGGCCCCCCAATTGTTTGAGGGACAGCAACCCGGCCCCCGGCTCAAAAAGGTTGCCTACCCCTGCCTTAGGGTAACCATACGTCAGAAACAACTTGAAGGCACACAACAACAAGATGTGTTAAACTACAACTCCTATCGGCCCAGATAGATGTAGCCATTCTAGCTGGGCATGAAAGGATCATAACACATCTGAAGGATGCCATGTTGAAGAAAGTCCTAATACCTTCTTCATTCATAGTTAGCGTTGCAAGGTCAGGACTATCCTGGGCCCTGAGATTCAAAGTCAAAAGACGAGACCTAGAATTGAGCCATTGTGAGGTCACAGGGAGCAGCTCCTGATGGTGTCATTAAGCATGACAGATTAAATATCAACCAGAGCAGCAGAGTGTGCTGTCCAACCCTTCCACACACATATACAGTGGGCCCTCTATATCTGTTGGGGCTTGCTTCCAGAATCCTCTTTGGATACAAAATCCGTGGAAGCTGAAGTCCCATTACATACAATGGTGTAGTAAAATGGTGTCCCTTATATAAAATGGCAAAATCAAGCTTTGCTTTTTGTAATTTATATATTTTTTTAATATTTTAAAGCCATGGATGCTTGAATCTGTGGATTAAAAAATGTAATTATTATTATTATTATTATTATTATTATTATTATTTATATCCCGCCCCTCTGCAGAGCAATCGGGGCGGCTTACAACATTAACAATTCCATACATATATATTAATACAATGTAAACAGAACATAGAAATCCCAAATCCCACCCGTCCTTTAAGAAGTAAGGGTTCTTCTTATTCTAGGCCGGGTGGTGCTGGGCTTAGTGTCTCTCCCCCAGATGACATCGGATGGAATGGAGGAAAGGCTCTTCTTCTTATTTTAGGCCCGATGGTGCTCGGCCTAGTGTCTCTCCCCCAGATGACATTGGATGGTAATGGAGGGAGGGTGGAGATGTATGGATATGGATGGCTAAGCGTACACCAAATCAAACAAATGCACCTGTCCAACAGCAGTTTTGACAATCTGGGGGAGCTGAGGAGGGAGCAAGCTTGTTTTCTGCTGCTCCAGAGAATAGGACTCAGAACAGCGGGTGCAAGCTACAAGAAAAGAGATTCCACCTCAACATTAGGAGGACCTTCCTGAAAGTGAGAGTTGTTCAACAGTGGAACACACTCCCTCAGAGAGTGGTTGAGTCTCCTTCTTTGGAGGTCTTGGCTGGATGGCCATCTTTGGGGATGCTTTGATTTTGAGTTCCTGCATGGCAGGAGGTTGGACTGGATGGCCCTTGTGGTCTCTTTCAACTCTATGATTCTATGATTCTATGATTTTAAGAAGTGTGAGCAGAAGAACAGAGACAAAGGAGGGAGAAGAAACAAGGAACAGAATAGCTTTGTGGCCAGAGAGTTTGAGAGGGGACATCAGGAGCCTTATTTCATGGTAGTTATGGTCGTGGTTGTTGTTGTTCCATGCCTTCAAATCATTTTTGACTTATGGCAACCCTATCATGGGTTTTTCTTTATGTGTTCAGAGGAGGTTTGTCAATGTCTTCCACTAAGGCTGAGAGCATGTGACTTGCCCAAGGTCACCCAGTAGATTTTGTTGGTGCCAGCCAGGGAAGATTTCCTCAAGTGCAGACACACCCACAGTGTTTTGCCAGCCCGAGATTTGGACAAAACAACAAAATACTGTTATTCTAAGGTGGAAATAGAGCTTCTGGATTCCTCCTTAGGGACACTTTCTGTGCAATGGAGCTCCCTTCCCAGAGAGGTTGTGCTGGTACCCCCTCTTACTCTCTTTCTGTAAACAGATGAACACCATCCTGTTTTGACAGACCTTTGCAGACTGATTGTTTAGGTGGGATTGCCCTTTTATAATATATTGGATTTTCTATCTGTTATTTTGTTGTGCTGTTAGGTGGGTTGTTGGGTGTTTTTTTTATGGTTCATGAGTGTAATTGGTTTTAAATTTTTTGATAGTTTAATCACTGGGTGACACTCAGTGCAGGGATGCCACTGCAGTGGAAGGGCTTTGAGGGGTGAGCATTTGCCCTTCCTCCAACTCCACAACCTGTCTCTTTCCCGGGAGAAAGCCAGGTGACAGGGGTATTGAGGGACGAATGTTCACCTGTCCTCCTCCTCTGCAGCCTGGCTCTTTCTTGGGAGAAAGCCAGGTGGCAGAGGAGCCTTGAAGTCCTTGTGGGCCACCTGAAATTCTTTGGCAGGCCACAAGTGGCCTATGGGCCATATGTTGTGCAGGGCTGCTCTAGGGGGTTTGGGGACAATTTCACTATGTTTTAGTTTTTTTTTAAAAAAAGGCCTCTTCTAGACCTACTTTGGCCCAGGGCCCCCACAAAATGTGGTGGAAATGCACCTCATGCCCCTTAGTGGACATTTTAGAGCAGGGGTAGGCAACCTAAGGCCCAGGGGCCAGATGCGGCCCCCCGAGGCCTTTGGACCGGCCCCAGGCCAGTCCTGCCGCTGTCACCGTCGCCGCCCCCTGCCGCCACCGCCGCCACCGCCCGAAATGATGATATTGATTATTGTTGTTATTACTTGTTCTTGAGGTTTTCTTGGCAAAATCTTCACAGGGGGGTTGCCATGGCTTTTCTGGGGCTGAGAGAGTGCGCATGCATATTTTTTAAATTTTTTAAAAGTTTAAAAAATATATTTTTATTTATTTATTTATTTATTTATTTATTTATTTTTGGTGCTTCGGCCCCCCAGTTGTCTGAGGGACAACAACCTGGCCCCTGGCTCAAAAAGGTTGCCTACCCCTGTTTTAGAGCATTGTGGGGCAAAAATGTTTTTAAATATTGATTTTTTGGGGGGGGGCAAAAATTGTTTTTGACCCTAGGGAGGGCAGGGAATGAGAGCCAGCATGGTGTAATGGTTTGAGCATTGGACTATGATTTTGGAGGCCAGGGTTTGAATCCCAGCTCGGGCATGTAAACCTACTGGGTGACCTTGGGCAAGTCACACTCTTTCAGCTTCAGAGAATGGCAACAGCAAACCCCCTCTGAAGAAACTTTCCAAGAAAACCCTATGATAGAATCACCTTAGGGTCGCATAAGTCAGAAACAACTTGAATGAACACAACATCAACAACAACAAGGGGCGGGGAGGCTCCAAATGTGGTGGAAATGCCCTACACATGCCTTTGAGTGCATATGGGGGCATCTTGGAGCCTTGGAAGGTCTTGAAAACCCACAGAAATGACCCTGGGGGCCACATCTGGCGTGTAGATCATGCTTTGCTGACCCCAGCTTCAAAGTGATGTGTTATGTTTATAAAAACCCTTGCCTTACAGCCATGCCAGAGGAGTGGGATGGATACAAGCACCAAGACATGTGGTTCATTTTCATATACAACTTCTCAGGATAGTGCTTGCATAAAACATGGGTGGGGAGCCCTCCATATGTTGTTGAACTCCAATTCCCATTAGCCCCAGGCAGCATTGTCAATGCCCCCAAATGACAGGAGTTTCATTTCAACATCTAGAGGGGCACAGATTCCCTACTTTTGACTTAAAAGATACTATTAAATATACTGGAACATCTTAATTATTTCAGTAACAGCCATCCCAGTATTCATTAGTTCAATCAACCTCCCTAGAACCTGCATCTTTTGTGGAATACAGTATTTCCTACTAAGATCCTGTGGGTGGAGATCAGTCCTCTTGTACTGGAAGTATGAGGCACAACAAAGGCATTCGAGAAATAACAAATAATAAACCAGCTCTTTAAACAGGAATTGCTAAATACGTTCCTTATCTGCACTGTTTATTGAGCTGAGAAAAAATAAAACGCCAATTGACTCTATAGTACAGTACAGGCATGGGCAACGTGTTCTACTTTGAAAGCCATGCTGAAAATACGTGACTGGGTTGATTTGCATTGCATGACGTGATGATACAAGTCTGGGAAGTGTCTATGAATTGACATAGTTTTACTACATTCTCTGGGCGGGGAAGGTTTTTTAATTTGTTTTAGAACTTCCTATAATCTGTCCTGGGCCGAAATTAGAAGAAATAATGCAAAGGTGGACAAACCCATCAGGCACATTTGATGTCAAATATTGTTTTTCACAGCTGAAACCCTGGTTCTGGTGGGAACAATCTGGATTACATACAGCATATTCTGCACCAGAACCAGGGTATAACACACTTAACACAGATTTTTTCAACCAACATTATTTATTAAAAATTGAAGAAACACAGAGCAATACTTGACTATTAAAGCAGGATAAACATAACTGAATAGGGACGTTATCACACGGGGAGTTGCGGGGAGAAAGTGGAAATAAACGGGATGAGTGGAAGACTTTAATTTACGGGATTTGTCCCGTTCCGCCTCGTCTGATAACTAAATTTGAATTTAAAAGGGGGTTAATTCGAACGAAAACCTGATCTTTTCATTTCCTCAAAAATCCCGAAAATGAAAAGATCAGGTTTTTGTTCGAATTAACCCCCTTTTAAATTCGAATTTAGTTATCAGACGAGGCGGAACGGGACAAATCCCGTAAATTAAAGACTTCCGCTCGTGCCCGTTTATTTCCACTTTATCCCCGCGACTCCCCGTGTGATAACGTCCTAGGCCACAGATTGCCTGAGTACAACATCTACACTGGAGAAATAATGCAATTTGACACCATTTTAGCTACCATGGCTCCATCCTACAGAATCCTAGGATTTGTAGTTTTGTGAGGCACCAGCACTCTTTGGCAGAGAAGCCTAAAGTTCCTGTAAAACTACCAATCCCAGGATTCCATAGGAAGGAGCTACAGCATTTTAACTTTTGTCAAACTGCATTATTTCTACAGTGGAGATGCAGTCCTAGGTTGCATCTGCACTGCAGGAATAATACAATTTAAAACCACTTTGTCATGGCTCAATGCTGTGGAATTCTGGGATTTGTAGTTTTATGGAATCTTTATCCTTCTCTGTCTGAGAGCTCTGATGCCACACCAAATTACAAATCCCAGGATTCTATAGGATTAGCTCACTGTTTCCCATATGGGTCCCAGCAGAAATCCCAAGGGTAAGAGCTCCAGAATTTAGTTTCCAGGACCAGTTAAGAATTCTTTATGCATAAGATTTCAAAATCATGCAAGTTGGACTCCATTTTACTTGCTAGTTTCTAAGATCTGAATGTTTTTGCCTTTGGATTTCAGAAATCTGTATACAATAGAAAAGGAAAATATAGCATTTTGGATGTCCCCTTTGAGAAGTTAAATCCGACCGATGTAATGTGACCTCAGAAAGGTTAGTTTTGGAGCCTGTCTTCCAGCCAGCATGTCAGTGAGTAGATTTCATCATAAAGTGGCTGAAACAGCCAAGCACAGAACTCAAAATAGGCAGGGCTCAATATATTTGTCAGTTTGAGACCACACCTTGCAGAATATAACATGATTGAGATCTTCAGCTTTCTAAAAGGCAAATTTCTAGCCCTTACATTGTGAGGATATGCAGCTGCTAGTGTGTGGGCCTTACAAACTTCTTGGAATCTCACTAGCTAGAGAAACTATACAAAAATAATATATTCTTGTGTATGGGATGGTTTCAGAAATAATACAGTTCAAGACCACTTTAACAGCCACAGCTTAATGCTATGGAATTCTGGGATTTGTAGTTTTGTGAGATATTTACCTTTTATGTCAGACAGCTTTGATGAAACAACAAACTACAAATCCCAGGATTCCATAGCATTGAGCCACAGCAGCTAAATAAACATTGTCAAACTGCATTATTTCTGCAGAGCAGATTAGACCATAATCTGAAAGATGCTTCTACAAGAGCCCTTCGCAAAGCAAATTGAGTTTGCCTTTTCCCCCCCACAAAGAGCTTTGAGTCATGGTATGGAGTCATGGTTTGCAGGTCTCTTTGTGAGGTGCTCTATATGAAGCCAAAACCTGCTTGACAAGTGGTAGAGAGCAAACTCACAATAAATCTGTAATCTGTCTTGAAAGAAGAGGCCTTTCTTCTCCATCACTATAAAATATACACTTGTCCCTCACCGTTCGTGTCCCACAGTCTTTAGCAGATAGCAAACGCCGAGGGACAAAATGGCACATGCGCCTATGGCACACACATAGCACTGGATGCAGCAGTGCAGAGCCATTAAAACAAATGGGACCCAAATATTGGCAATTTTCCCGATTTGCAGGGTTGGGAGGTCCAGAACAGATCCCCCATAAATTGGAAGGGACGACTGTTTCTTTTTCTTTTCTCTACATTAACCACTAATTCCTCCAAATGGAAGATTTAAGTCATTGCTTGCTTTTTGGAGGTTATGGCAGAAATAATGCAGTTTGAGACCACTTTAACTGTCCTGGCTCAGTGCTAGGGAATCATGGGAACTGTAGTTTGTTCTGAGACATTAAGCCAGGGGTCCCCAAACTACGGCTCGCGGGCCAAACCCGGCATGTCGAGGCCTTTGAACCAGCCTGCAGCTGGTCCTGCCGCCACCGCCGCCGCCGCTGCCGCTGCCACAGCTGCACACGCGCACATGCGCACACATGATGTGGGCCGCATGCGTACTACTCCAACACCGTTTTGTGTTCCAAAATGGCGCCCGGAGTCAGGCGCATGCACACGACACCAGGTGCATGCGCACGACTCCGTGCGCCATTTTGGAATACAAAATGGTGCCCAAGTAGTGTGCATGCGCACGCGCGCATGTGCCTCCGGCCCTCCGAAGATCTGGGGGCCAGCGAACTGGCCCCCGGCTCAAAAAGTGTGGGGACCCCTGCATTAAGCCTTCTCTGTGACAGAGCTCTGGTGCCACAATAAACTACAGTTCCCACGATTCCTTAGCACTGAGCCAGGGCAGTTAAAATGGCCTTAAGCTGCATTATTTCTGGCAGTCTGTAAAGGCCCTATGACCACATGAGAGTACAAGAGAGACAATAGGGCCTAAGCAGACTGCCAGAAATAGTGCACATTAAATTGAGGCACTGCCCTGGCTTAGTGCTAGGGAATCATGGGAACTGTAATTTATTGTGGCACCAGAGCTCTCTGACAGAGAAGGCTCAGTGTCCCAGAAAAAAATACAGTTCCCATGATTCCCTAGCACTGAGCCAGGGCAGTGCCTCAATTTAATGTGCACTGTTTCTGGCAGTCTGCTTAGTTGCTTTTCTACACTAAAGCCCTTTACCACTGCTGTTGTATTGCTTTTCCACAATGAGCTGGAAGTGGAATTAAAAAACAGTGTCACACGTCATAGGCCATTTAGTAGCGATGGCCAAAATCATTGTGGAAAGACTATTTACTTATACATTCTGTTTGATAAATGTCCTTTAAAGCCACAAAGGACTGCGGGCCAGATTATCAACAACAGTATGATACAAGGACTCCCTGAAACAACATCTCAGGCTTGGCCAAATTGATCACCAACAATGGTCCGCCCTGGCCTCACATCGGGAGGCATGGAGACGCACTATCCACAATGCTGCAGCCTTATTTGAGAAGTCACACTGGACAAGTCTCAAAGAGAAACGACAACACAGAAAGAATCACAACCCAGAAACATCACCCAAGGAGATCTTCTGCTGTGCTTTCTGCAACCGGACTTGTTTATCTCAGATTGGCCTTTTTAGTCATCAGCGTGCTTGCAAAAAGCGTGGGATGAGTCCTTCCTGAATCTTCGTTTGCGAAGAAAAGCCAGAGAGAGAGATGAATTGTCCTGCAGTCCTTTAAGAATGCCTGTAGGCCATCCACTTGAGTCCACTGGTATAGCCATTTGTTTGGCTTGGACAAGAGACAGGACTTTTATATTGATGTTGGTTTGCATTTTATAAGTTAGAAGTGCAAGCAAACAAGTTAGCTAGCTAGCTAGCTAGTTGGCTATTTAGTCCATAGGCAAAATAAAAAATCATGGCTGACTAATGCCTTTATTTGGTGAAAACCTTCTGATGAGAGAATCCAAAATGAAAGAGAGCCCTCCCTCCATTCCATCCGATGCCATCTGGGGGAGAGACACTAGGCCCAGCACCATCCGGCCTGGAATAAGAAGAAGAGCCCTCCCTCCATTCCATCCGATGCCATCTGGGAGAAAGACACTAGGCCCAGCACCATCCGGCCTAGAATAAGAACCCTTAAAGGACGGGTGGGAATTGGGATTTTTATGTTATATTTAAATTATATTAATATGTATGTATGGTAATTTTAATGTTGTAAGCCGCCCCGATTGCTCTGCAGAGGGGCGGGATATAAATAAATATTATTATTATTATTATTATTATTATTATTATTATTATTATAGTGTCAGATGTAGACACTCCCAGGTCCAAAGGCATTCTACAAGCTACTGGGGTACAGCAGAGGAAAGCTACAAATGGTGTTGTGGCTAATGATGCAGCCAGACTCAAGATAAAAGGATGATCAGCTATTGACATACTCAGAGGTTAAAGGAAAGTCTAAAGCTGCACAACACATATTATAGGATCATGCAATGCGAGAAGCATGAATCAGGAGAACTTAGGGCCTCGGCAGACGGCTAATTGAGCCGTCTCCGAGGCAGGGAAGAGGAGGGGCAGCCACACGCTCAGCGCCCTTTCCGCTTCCCGAGGTTGCCCTCGGAGCAGCTGGCCCTCCACACGGCCGGCGCTCCCAGGGCAACCTCCCGCCGCAGCATCCACACACGCTGCAGCGGAAAAGTCAGTGAAAGTGCACCCTATGCTTTTGGGGCGCACTTTCACTGACATCTGAAAGGAGTGCTGATTTAGCGCTCCTTTCAGGGGCGCCGACGGTGCACCGCGGTGCGGATGCCTCGCTCCCGCGGCACACCATCCCGCAGCGTCCTGGAAGCTCTCGTCTGCTTCCCCCCTTAGACATAGTAAAACAAGAAATGGAATGTATAAACATTGCAATACTTGGACTGAGCAAGTTAATGTAGACAGGAATGGAACATTTTGAGTCAGATAATTGCACAGTGTTTTAGCCAGGAAATGAACATTTGAGAAGAAATGGGACAGGATTAACAGGAGAGATGTAGCAAAAGCAGTCAATGGATACAATGCAAAGTCTGCCTGAATAATATCAATACCTATATAACCAAAATCCAAATTTATGCTCCAACTACAGAGGCAGAGGGAAAAGAAATTGAAAGATTCTTTGCTAGAGTCTAGGAGGACTTCTTGGTAATCATAGGTGATTGGAATGCAAAAATAGGAAACAGAGCAGAATCAAAGTTTGTAGGAAAATTTAGCCCATGACCAAGAAAAGAAGCTGGAAATTGAGTGACTGAAATTTGCAAGGCCAACAGTTTCTTCATTGCAGTCACATTCTTCAAGCAACCAAAGAGGCAACTGTATACATCAACATCACTGCTGGCCAATACAGAAATAAAATAGACTACATAATTGAAAGCAAAAGATGAAGAAGCTCCATTATTTCTGCAAAAACAAGGCCAGGAGCAGATTGTGGCACAGGCCATGAATAACACCAAAATGTAGAGTAAAGCTAAAGAAGAACACTAAACCAATTATTGTGTCAAAATACCACCTGAAGAACATCACCGCAAAATTTAAATATAAATCAAATTTTCACTATTAAGCCAAACTGACCAGGAGTCAGAACTCTGGACTAAAGCCAGGGACATTTTATTGTCAGGGAGGAATCCAAAAAGACACAATCAAAAAGAAAGAGAAGTTGCAATGAATGGCATATGAAACTCTTCTAGCAGTTCAGGAGAGCCAGGAAGCAACAGTACAAGGTAATAGTCAGAACCCTGAATGCAACTGTTAAAGTGATTTGTGTGAGGTTTGAAGAGCCCAAACGGAAGACCCTGGACCCCCCAGCAGCTTGAGGGGACAGTGCCACAACCTCCAGAAGGCCATTTCGGGTCCATTGTGGCTGCTGGGCAAGTGAAAAAGGGACTCAACACTCTTTTTTACTCACCCAGCAACCATGCCAGTTCCACCAGGTGTACTGCCCCCATAGTACATCCTACTCTAGTGTGTCACTTGGTGCAGTCTGTACCCCCTGCCCTAATAACGCTACTGCATATCATGAGAGGACATGATTTGCTAGAAAAGAGAATACTGTTTGGTAAGGTAGAAAGCAGTAGGAAAAGAGGATTGCATTACAGATGGATAGACTCAATAAAGGAAGCCATGGCCCCGATTCTTCAAGACCTGATCAGGGCTGTTGTTGATAGGGTGACTTGGAGGTCTCTCATTCTTAGGACTGCCATAAGTCAAAGTTGGCTTGATAGCAGTTAACATAAACAACACAACAATACCATAAAGAAGTCTTGGAGGTTCTAGAAACTTGTCTTGTTCATAATATTCATAACAGAAGTCTTATCCAACTCTGATTTCTTATTTTTAAGTTGTAGTTTTAACTGCTACAAGTATTTTTCTTTGTTGTATTAAAATCTATACTAGGCATTACATTTTGTGCTAAACAACAGGGGCACAACATGTATACTGTACAAACTTTCAAGAGCTCTAAAGTTCTTTGACAGACAAAATATTTCCAAAACACAATACAGAAGCATCTTTCTGCTTGCTTCTCCATGACGTGGAAGCACATTTATTCTCTTCTGGTCATAAAACCATCCCTTTTGTCAAGCTGGAAAAATACATTTGGCAAATGGGACAGTTTTATGACCCTCTCCCATGCTTTTATGTATAGGGTTTGTTTTGTAATATGATAAGACTCCAAATGTTGAGGTGGAAATAACCTTAAGGATTATCTCATCCAAACTGCCAATGCAGAAATCCACTGTTAAAACATCCCTAACAGATGGTTGTCTGGCCTCTGTTTTTAAAAAAAACTCTAGTAAAGGAGGGCAGATCACACACACACAAGGCAGCCCATTCCACTGTCAAACAGCTCTTTCTATCAATAAGATCTAAAACAGGGATATTCCACCATTCATCTGAGACACTGATTTCATTACCCCATCATGCTTTTTCCTTCCTACCTCCTACTCTCTTTCCAGGTGTCTTTTCTCTTTAGACCATAAACCTGAAGGCAGGACTGCTTAATTATTGATTTATTTCAATGCTCAGTGTGCCTTTTGTTTTTTTTTAAGAGCTGGCTAAACATCGGACTTCCGGTGGTGACGGACAAGGTGTCTGGTGACTGAAGACACTGCTGGTCTCATTGACTAGCCTTTTGAGGCTTTCAGAGTTGTTAAAACTCTGAAATTCCTCTCCTGGTAAGGAGAAGAAGAATTGGGGCCTGAAGTGGACCGGTTAGATCCTCTTTGGATCAGTGGATTATGGAGGTAGCCTGCGGATTCGAAGAGGATCTGGTCGTAAGGCAGCCGAAACCTCAATATGGCATCCTAAGGGACTGAACTTTGCCAGCAGCACAAAGCAAAGAAGAACAAAGAGCATCGGTTTTGACTCCAGTTTGGTGAGACCACTTTAACTTCATACATCTGCCCTGTGGAGACTAACTACAACATTTTAGACATTAAAAATAAGAAGATTATAGCAAATACTGATCTAAATTGACTATAAGCTAAAACTAAATTTGCAGTAGGGGAAACCACTTGCTATGCAAGTTAATTAAATAATAGTTTTAATTATAAACTTGATATAACTCTCACCTTTTATTAATCAAATTATATTTAAAGAAATTTAAAGAAAAGATTTTTGGCTTATCTTTATTTTGGACTCTTTGAAGACTGGAAAGACAATTTAGATTTTGAATTGTGACGGGGAAAAGGAAAAAAGAAGAAGAAGAAGAAGAAGAAGAAGAAGAAGAAGAAGAAGAAGAAGAAGACGTGAGGAAGAAAGGGAGAGAGAAGGATTAATGGCAGTGGACCTTAAAGGATGAATTGAATAAGACCCAAGCTAGATTGAATAAACAAAATGTAGAAAGTGTTGAACAAGACTGGACCCCGATATTGCAATACTGTAAAAAAGAAAACTTAATTGAGTAGAGATAAATTGATTGGAAAATGTAAAATATTAAGTGACTTTAAAATAGTATGTGAATACTAACAGAAAACATTTATAATAACTATTATTAAAGATAAAAAATGGTTAAAGTGGATGTTATAACGCACAGTGGAGTTAATATGTGAAATTGCCTGTATATGAAGATAATAAGTGAACTTTGAAGTATGGTTGAGTACAAACTGAAGATACTTTGGAAGTCAAATGTAAATATTTTGTATATAATTATTGTAAAAGACATTAATATTTCAATTTGATATGCATGTTTGAATAATACATGTTAATAAAATATAAGGCAGAAAAAAGAGTTGGCTAAATATCGTTTAAATAAATCAAATAAACAACACTGTTATGGGTGCCATTCACTTGCCCTCTCTCTCTGGCCTAAATCAACACCACCATCCAGAGGGAGCGGCCAACAAGAGTGATGGAGGTACCTCCTCCTGGCCCAGATCAATGCTTATATAATCATATAATGAACCACGCTGAATAGGTGTTATGCCAATGTGTTGGAGTGGTTCGGGTGCTGGACATTCAGTCAGGGTATGACGGGAAGACCAGCGTTCAAATCCCCACTTGGCCATGAAAACCCATTAGCTGCCTTTGGGCTAGTCACATTCAGCCTAAGGCAATGGCAAACCTCGTTGGAATAAATCTTGGCAAGAAACAATTCTTGACAGGATTGCTGTGAGTAGGACACAACTTGAAGACACACAAAACAACCGAACAACGGCAGTAATGAACGGGTCAGAGGACTCTGAGCACCAGCACTTGGCATTATACTGGGATGTGGGCCTCAGTATGCATTCAGTAAGGTCAACTTCTGAAGGAGACAAATAAAGGTAGGAACATAGCAAGAGATGAAAGGCAAGCAAGGGACCATTGCTCATTCACCATCACAGAGGAGGAAGCTGCTTTTTCCTATTTCTAAGGATTCATGTAAGAAGCTACTTACCAGGGTGCTATTGTGCCAGTCAGGTTGACCATAGGGAATCCAGACCTCCACTGCAACACAGTAGGAGGAAGGGTATGTGTGGGCTGAGAGCAATATGTGTGTTCGTAGGATTTCTGGAAACAGAATGAACAAGAGAGAGCACAAGTCAGAAGGTCAGAGAGAGAGAGAGATTTTCAGCTGCTAAGTAAAAGCTGCTCTGGAGAAGTTTCTTCTAGCTCACTGTCAGTTTTTGCATGATGTCTCTTGAGCTGCATGCTGGTCTTGGTAGCTCCTCCATCTTGTTTTGCAACCGGTACAGGTGACTCTACAAGGAAATGAAAGGAACTTGTCATGAGATGTTAAACTGTTCTTTCTATGAAAATATTTGCTTCGTTCTCTGCTAAAACAGCATTACTGACCACATAGTACAAAAAGACTGAAACTAACAGAAAAGCCAAAATAAACAAAATATCTAGACCAGCCAAGACTGAAACTTCTTTCCTCCTTTTTTCAAGCCACAAAGTGCCAGCTCATTTAGCGGTGTGCCTAGCACAATGTTTGTAAGTCTTTGTTTTAGATGAATTCTGGCTGTTTTTGAAAAAAATGAAGTAATAGAAATAAGAGAAGGGACCTAAGTGAGGAAAAGCTGACTAGGGCCCTGTACAGACTGCCAGAAATAATCCAGTTTGAGACCACTGTAACTGTCCTGGCTCATTGTTAGGGAATCATGGAATTGCTAGGGAATTGTAGTTTTTTTCTGAGACATTGAGCCTTCTCTGTCAGAGAGCTCTGGTGCCACAATAAACTACAGTCCCATGATTCCCTAGCACTGAGCCAGGGCAGTTAAAGTGGTCTCAAGCTGGATTATTTCTGGCAGTCTGTACAGGCTGAATAAAGTGAGCTGAATCAGAGCTTGGAACATTGTTTTTAAAGAGCTCATTGCACATTTTACTGATTTGTTCCTAAAATGTTACTTTTCCATAGGCAAAAGTATACAATTAAAAAGAGAGAGAAATTATCCTAGATGGCTCAAGAAGCCTTCTCAAAGCCAGGATTCTAGAAGTAATGATTAGATGTTGCTCATTTTTATTAGTTTTATTAACATAATTAGTTAAAATAAAATTGTGTCACTTTGCAAAAACAATGGACTTTATCACACGGGGAAAATCCCATACAGAAATGGAATTTAAAAGGTGGGGGAAAACCCGCAAAAGCAGGTAGATTATCACACACATCAATGTTAAAGTGTGTTTAACCCAAACGGAAAATAGTCAAAAGCCGCTTCTTTTTACATGGGGGATTTTCTGAAAGTAAAAAGAAGAGGCTTTTGACTACTTTCCATTTGGGTTAAACACACTTTAACAGCAACGTTGTGTGAAAATCTAATTTTTCTATTTAAATCTCATTTCTGTATGGGATTTTCCCCATGTGATAAAATCCAGTGTCACTATGTGCTTGTTACCTAACAAAGGGAATATATTACAGTGGACCCTCCATGTTTGCTGGGGTTAGGGGCGCAGGACCCACATGAAAATGGAAAATCTGCAAATAAAAAGCACTATATCTTTTTTTACCTGAGAGAGCACCTTTCTAGGAATCTCTAGATCTTCCAGTACACTTCTATGGTCAATATTTGCTGGATGTTGACCACAGAATCACACTGGAGGACTTACACATGTCTAGAGAAGTGTTTTCTCTAGGAATCTCTAGGTCTTCTAATGCAGCTCTGTGGTCAGCCTTTAGAAGAGTTGCACTGGAAGACCTAGAGATTCTTAGAGAGAACATATTAAACAAATCCACAAAAGTCAAAACTATAAATACGGAGAGCTGACTGTACATCTTATTTCCAAGGATGGACCTGAATCACAAAAAGAAAGGGGTTATAGCTGTACTGATGGTGTTGATAGGCTCAGCCCTCACACTAGGCAAAGTGAAATGTCCAATTCAGGTCATAGGATTTTGAATGGGGGCAAATTGTTAAGTTATTTATTTTGTTATTGTTGCATTTTTACGGCCAGGGACAGGAGATGTCCTTCTAGAATTTTCTGTCTTGTGTTCTAATATAAATTGACTAGCTGTGGATATTGTGAATGCACTTCAACCTGGCTGATTGGGATGCTACTTTCTGCTCCCCATAGATAGTGAGGTGAAGTGGGGAACCTGTAAGCCTCTGAGTGAGTGTAATGCAGTCCTAGACCCTAGCACATATTCTATAGCAACCTTCTAAAATCCTGCATCCTCTGTCTGTGTTGGGCTAGAAGCTCCATCATCCCCAGTCAGCATGTCCAACAGGCATGCTGGCTGGGAATGATGTGTGTTATAATAAATTATACCAGGGAGGAATCAGTCTAAACAAAGTTGACACAGAGAATTTCTCATTGCCAAAAACAGGCAAAAATGTGATGCTGCCGTACACTGGCTCAGACCACTGACTCATATACAAAAGTGGGGACACTTTTGTCTGTCGAGATCCATAGTGTATGTGTGTGTCCATGTGCCTTCTAGTCACGTGTTGATTTCTGGTGACCCATGAAATTCATAGTTTTCTTAGGCAAGGGGTCCTCAAAAGTGGTTTTGCCAGTTCCTACCTCTGAAATGTATCCGACAGCACCTAGTAGCCCTTGGTGGTCTCACTGTCCCAAGTAATAACCAAAGCTGACACTGCTTAGCTTTCAGGATCAGATGGGATCTGGTGACTTTAGGATATTGAGGCAATCAGGATTTGCATTCCAACAGTGGGCAGGGTCACAACCCATGTAGTTGGTGCCAAAGTGGGGATAACTTGAACAGTGGGCAGGGTTTGAAACTTGGCCAAGGTTGTCAGGAAACTAGAAAGAGGTCTGCAGGTAACAGACTCCTACTGTAGACCAATAAGCTTAATCTAAAGTGTCAGGAAGGTATGCTGCATCCAGGAGTCAAACCCAAGTCATGAGACAGCAGACCAGAATGATATTTTCAAGAACCAGACCCCTGCACCATCTTTCTCACCCAGCAGGCGAAGGTGTAGCATCACCTGCACGCAGGGAATACAGTTTTGGTGCTCTTGGCATCGAAGCTTGTTTCTCATTGTCATCTCAGTCAGCACCAAGACAGGACCAAATTCTGGATCTGGCACTCTTCCTCCAGGTATGCACAGCACATCCTCTTCTGATTGGCAAGAGAGAAAAAAAACATATAGTTACCGTATGAATCTTTTAGTCTTACAGCTGAGTGTATGGAGCTGGTTACGGACAGTGATGTAGCGGTAAATTCTGGCAGTCCCCATGGTCATCCCCACCCCCAAGAGATAAGCAGTTATTTTAATCAACATTAATATAGTAGTTTTCGAGCTATTTCCATCTCCATTACAAACAGTTCTATATAGCTAACTGCCACAATAAATAAATAAATAAATAAATAAAATCAGGACCAAGCCATCCCAGGATACTTTGTATTACAATTGAACAGACCTTGGAAAGTTAATATTTTTGGACTGCAATGCCCAGAATCCCATTGGCCATGAAGGCTAGGAAATTCCGTGATTTTATAGGCCAAAAAAGTAACTTTCCAAGGCTCTGCAAATGAGATAGTTTCCAACCGTATGTTGTTGCTAGGAAATATATCCCCTGCTAAGCTCAGAAAGAACAGGAAGCCTAGAGGGAATGGCAGATGATGCCACTTTTCCTGAACATCTTAAAGCCCTGGCACTTAAACCCTACAACTCCTGGCTGGCTTAGGAAGCCCTGCCATTCATTATTGAAGGAATATCTTGGGAGAAGAATATTGAAGAAGAGCATCCATAACCACGTACCTTCCACATCTCTCCACAGTTACACATCTCAGCCAGGAAAGCCTCACAAATAATTTTTGTCCACAGATTTGATAGGAAAAGCCAGCAATGATGAATCCAAAAGCCATAGCTTACAGCCAGTCAAACAACTGAAAAGTGATGTCTTGTCATTGCTTTGTGGCAACCAGTTGTTCACAGTGACGTCGGTTTTTGATCCTTTTATGCCAGCTCTTCCTATTAAATTGTGAAGCAGAATTCACCAAGCTGAGGATGTGTGATAACCACAGTGTGATGTCTGGAGTTCTGCAGGCAAGGAATAGCAAATCCTCAAGGTGAAAAACAAAATGGTACCCATTCCTACAATGGTGTCTTCCACTGCACCTGAAGCCCAGCTGGCTGGCATGGGGACAAACCTGCCTTGGGACAGGGCAAGCATACAATTCTCTCTTATAGCCCACTGCAGCCATTTCTTAGTATCTCACAGCTGAGGTAAGTGCTTTGCTGAACGTCTTTGCCAATGGTGGTCTGAAGAGGTGCTTTTGCTGAATCTGGGTGTGGGGTAGGGAGGGGAAAACTAAAAGGCCACTGAAGAAGAGGGCATTTTTCTTTTGTGCCCATCCTCATCTCCAATACTTCTCTCTTTGTCAGGAATATGAGTAGTGCCAGATATAGTTTTGATTTAAAAAACAGAGATACAGTTGGTTCTCTATATCCATAGATTCGTCATCCATGGATTCAAGCATCCACAGCTTGAAAATATTCAAAACAAGTCTAAATTCCAAAAGGCAAACCTTGATTTTGCCATTTTATATAAGGGGCACCATTTTACTATGCCATTGTATTTAATGGGACTTCAGCATCCACAGATTTTGGTATCCACCGAGAGTCCTGGAGTCAAACCCCAGCAGATAACAAGGACCCACTGTACTTTTGATTCATTTTTTGACCTGGTATCACTTGCCTTTTTGCATGGGTCACTTCATGGCTCTGTTTATTATTGCTGAAAGACAAAGCTCTTTATCTATGGTGTGTATTTTTTCAAAGCAACAACAAGCAATCAAAAAGTTTATATAGCAAGATAATCCTGTCTGACTAGATTCAAGGTGAGCCAAGTACATAGCACACTTTATTTAACTGTGGGTATAGTGATGAAATTATATCTATTGAACAAAAACAAAATAGAGTAACCACTTACCTAGGAGCTGACAGTTCAGGCCCTGTAAAAGGACAAAGAAAGTTCAAGGGTGAGTAAGGTTTCTAAGAAAGACAATCCCCATTTCCATCACCATTCCCAGCTCCTACTTGCAATACACCCAGCCAGGCTGAAACAAAACCCTCTCTAATTACTCTCTCAACTGCGTGTGTGTGTCTCAGTTCATTCCATGTACCACATTTGTGCCTAGAACACATCATATTTCCTTTTTTAAAAGCCTGGAAATGTTTCTTTTCTTGAAGTGAAAATCCCATAATCCTCCAGCCAGGTTCTTCAAATACTCATGTCTCTTTCACACTGCACAGTTATAGCACTTTGATACCACTTTAGCTGTCATGGTTCCATCTGTGGCTCTATCCTATGGAATCCTGGGATCTCAAGTTCTGTGAGATAAGGCCTAAGCAGACTGCCAGAAATAGTGCACATTAAATTGAGGCACTGCCCTGGCTCAGTGCTAGGGAATCATGAGAAATGTATTTTTTTCTGAGACATTGAGCCTTCTCTGTCAGAGAGCTCTGGTGCCACAATAAATTACAGTTCCCATGATTCCCTAGCACTGAGCCAGGGCAGTGCCTCAATTTAATGTGCACTATTTCTGGCAGTCTGCTTAGGCCCATAGTTAAAATTCTCTACCAGAGAATGACAATGCCTCCCCAAACTACAAACCCCAGGATTTCATAGGATGAAGCCATGCCATTTAGGAAATTATCACATGTGGCTTTGAACCACAGTTATAGTAATAAAATAGTGGTGACATTTTGGCAATAGTTATCACACAACATCTCCTCTAACCCATAGCTATGTGATTAAGTCACCCCTTTTCATTGTCAGGGGAAAACTATCAATAAGCTCCCAATTGCATTGCTGTCCCATGGGTTAAGTCCTGGATAAGTGCAATGTGTCTGAAAATCTCCAGAGTGATTCCACAGCTTTGCCAGGAATATACCTTTTCCTTCTGGCTCCCTCTCTCTCCCCCCGCCATGTGATAATCTCCATAGTCCAATGCTCAAACCACTACACCACACTGGCTCTCTCTGACCCTTTATTAGGTGGCAATTTGGTAGTGGTAGTAAAGAGCTGCCTACATGATTTCTGTAATATCAAAGTTGTTAGTTGGAAGCACAAAAACAAGGGTGAGGCTAAATGGGTGGAAAGGGCAGCTGCTCTACTGGCACAGCCTGACTTTCTCCTTCTCTTAGCTTGGCAAAAGCATTACCACTTTTTATTTGGGAGGGACTGGCAGCGGCTGTCTCCTTGGTCACAAAAACTCCAGAGCAACTTGGTAAACAGCAGTTCAAGAGGCTCTCCTATGCTAACATGTGGAGCTGGTGGGGCCTCCTCAGCCTCTCTTAACAACCATACAACACTTCTTCCTTTCCATAGTTGCCTCTATGCCAGACACAGAACACACTGGGTACCCTGGGCAATCCGGTGGAGAGGGGAAGGAGCCTCATTTGGCCTTTCCAAAACTGACCCCTGTTATAGCTAACCTATAAGGGAGAAAGGGGGACAGTGAGAATTCCCCCACCTCCAGGCGTTAAAGACACAAGAACATTCATATATTAGTTGTGGTTTGTTGTTAACTGCCCTCAAGTTGACCACCTCCAAGCCCCCCTATCCTCAACTGCTCTGCTCAGTTCCTGCAAACTTAGAGCCATGTCCTCTTTGAGTGAATCTATCCATCTGGTATGTGATTTTCCTCTTTTCCAACTGCCTTCTAGCTTTCCAAGCTTTATTGTCTTTTCCAGGGCGTCATGCCTTCTCATGATCTGGGTGAAATACAACAGCCTCAATTTAGTAATCTTGGCTTCTAGAGAGAGTTTGGGTTGAGTGTTTTTCTGGGACCCATTTGTCTTTTTAGCCATCCACAGTATCTGCATAATTTTTTCTAGTTTCTTTCTCTTTTATTCCCAGTTATGTAATCTATCTGATGTTTGTATTTGCCATCTGTTGATGTCCATGTGTACAGTCTCCACTCTGGTTATATGAAGAAGGTATTTGCAATCAATAGATTATTGGCCTCACAGAACTCTGTCAGTCAGTCTCCTGCTTCATTTCTTGATCCTAGTCCAAATTTTCCTACAATCATTCATTCTTCTCTGCTTCCTGCTTTTGCATTGCAATCACATATGATTAACAAGAAATCTTTTTTTTCCTTTTTTTTTTTTTGGTGTATTATCAGTTTCTTCCTCAACTTGATCACATAATCTTTCCATTTCTTCTTCCTCTGCCCCTGTGGTTGGCGTACAGACTTGGACTATGGCAATGCTGATGAGTTTTCCCTGATGCCTTCCTGACATGATTTTATCTGATTTTGCATTATATCCTTTGACTGATTTTGCTACATCTCTCTTCACAATTAACTCTGTTCCTTCTCTCTTTCTTGCCCCTCTTTTCTTACCACCACCTCTCATGCTCTCCTCTCTGCTCTGCCCACATATTAGACTCAATTTAAAATTGACATACTAGGCATTTAAAAAAAAAGATTTATGATAAAGCCAAAAAACAACACACCTTTGTTACATGAAACAGCATTATTCTCATTATTAGCATGGGAATATACCAGCTGGCTGGGGGATGCTTGCAATTGCACACCCTCTAACATTTCACAGATGAAAACTAGGACATGTGTGGCCAAGCAACACTAGAGTGTGGTCGAGGTGGCAAAAATTACTAATGAAGAAGAACATACAGTCTAGGAGAGGCTGCAGCAGTTTGCATTTGCCCAAGCCTACTGGGAAGGGTAAGATTCTGCCCTTCTTCTCTCTCCCTTGCTGAGTTAATCAAATTCAAACTACCTTTACACTCTGAACTCAATTTGCCCCAAAGGAAGTAAGGTGGGGGAAAAAGAGGGAAAGCAGGGGTAGTAAAGAGAAATTGGGACATTTTAAAAGCAGCCGAAAATGTGAGATGACAGGGTTAGCCGGGACTGTCCCTGCCAAATTAGGATAGTTAGAGGGTAAGGGATTGGAGTCAGAACAACAAATTTGCACATGCTCTGAAGTCTAAAAAGTGACATTTTCAAGCAATATGTAATGTTAGTGCTGCATATATAGGGCTGACGATACAGTTTGAACAGGGTGCTGGACATACAGAATGCCTGAGACATACATTTCATTTCTTAGCATGTCAGGTTTCATTAGCCACAGGTTCCTGGGACCCATAAGCAAAAAATGATGTTTGAGATCACAGATCCAGCAGGTAGTCTGTATGCATGTAAGTTGCCCTTGGCCTCGTCCTTGGAGGCTGATATTCGTGTGCAGATAGAGTTGTACGTTGATGATCTGTGTATGTTATCCTCTCCTTGCAAGAGGCCTGGGCACACATACCCTCTCTGCATCAATGATCTATATCACACATAGGGAAAAAGAGTCACACCCATACTTGAACACTACAGTCTCATTTGAGATAAGCAGGACATGCAACAAAAAGTTGCAGAATGGAATGCTCCAAATACATCCCTTTTCAGGGTAATCAGTTCTGTTCCTGCTCCCAGTTTTCAGTCCCATGCCCATCAGCCTTTTTTCTGTGCCCAGTAATGTGGCTCAATTCTTAGTGAGCTGTTTTGGAGAGCCTTCCCCATTTTTTAACCCATATGGGTACCCACCCATAGTAACTATAGCTCTCCAGATGTTTTTTTTAGACTGATGCTGCTCCCATATGCTTTCATCACTGGACTCTGCTGGGTAGGGCTACTGCAATTTGTAGACTAAAAAGATCAGGATACCTTTTACAACGTGACTGTAGTGTGGCTCTTTACAACTTGATTGGAGTGTAGCTTTCCAATCTTTGCATGCAACTCCAATAACATATCCTCCAACTGCCCCAATTTGACAGGGGCAGTCCTGATTAATCTTCTATCACCCCACATTTTCAGCTGCTTTAAAATGTCCCTGTTTCTCTCTTCTCCTCCCCCTTTTCCCCTTTGTCCTCAGCTTATCCTCAATTGCTGCAAACAGCAGGGGGAGAGGAGGGGAGGAAGTGGAATCTTGTCCTTCCCAGTAGACTCAGGCAAGAGCAAACTACTACAGCCTCTCCTATCTTCTGTGTTTTCCTCATTAATAACTTTGCCATCTTGACCACACTCTGTTGTTGCTTGGCCAAATATGTCCTAGTTTTCAAGATCAATTATCCTGGGTTAAGTAGGATTATCCTGGGTTACCAGCAAAAAGACACAGAGAGAGAACGAAAAAGAAAGGAGAGTAATCTGATAGGAGCCTACAGAACAGATGATTTGGCTATGCTAAAAGTTCCTGCTTTCCATTTCCATGGCAAGGCTGGTGTCAGAATTTTATGGTTCTCATAGGAATCTGACCACCAAGGGGTGATGCATGTAGCGGAGGGCGGGAATCAAACGGAATGGCAGATGGGCGTTGTAAATAGTAGATGGGACATTGAGGCAGGTTTATGACTGGGATGAGAGTTTGCCTTCCAATCCCAGGAGATGAAAGAGATGGACCTGGAAGAACTAAAGATCCTTTGATATGGACAACCGGACTACTGGGAGGGGGGAAAGGGAGCTTTAAAGTACTGGTTTGGTGGGAAATGCTCAGAATTGTTTCTAAAAGGATTGCTGTGGTGAAGTATCTTGATTCCAGAATAAAGCTATAGTGCATTTACGCTTACAAATGTTTTCCTGGTTCTTCAAGTTTCTTGCTACCAAGCATGACAGCTGGCATACTTACCTCAGAGCAGCTGACAGTGTCCACAAAAGTTCCAGTCTGAAGGCAAGCAGAAGGTAGGTACAGAAGGAGCAATGCTAGAGCCAATTCCCACATCTCTGGGGTCCTGGGGGAGCCTAAGCCCCCATCGTAAACCAGTCAATATAATAATGACGACACTTTCCCTTCCATCAGAAACTGCAGAGGAAATCAGGTCCTGCCTGAAGATCCCAGCTGGCAAGGAGCTTGGGAATGTTTCCTTTCCAAGCTTCCAAGCTGAGGAAGACGGTGCAGGAACTGGCAGTAGCAGAGCTATGTGCCAGGGCTCAGCATCCAACCTGGCCAAAGGTTTCCTTCCCAAAGTGAGGGAGCAAGAAGACTCCAAGATAAGAGCATCCAGCAGGATATTTAATATCTCCAACTACTGTAAATTGCCGGCCCTTGCTCTCAGTCAATATTCCTCCTCCCTTGTTTTGCTATTAGCAGAGTGATTGCGTCAAAAAGGAGTAAAGGTAGAGAGGAGGCGTAGCAGGAACTGCAAATGGGCCTTTGGAGGCAGGACAAGCGGGACAGCCTGGGACAGATGCCAAAAATCCAGTTTAAGGGAAGCCCACAAGGCTGTGGAGCTGACTGGAAACAGCGATTGACAGCCAAGTTTCACTTCTGAAAGTTTTCCTTAGTGACAACTGAGCAAAACCAATTTTCAGATTATTTCAGAACATTCAGTACTGGCACAGGAGCTAGCTGGGCCTTCAGCTTTTACAGCTTACCTGTATTTTCTTTCCTATTGCAACATTGCTCCATTCATTGATATCTTTACAGCTCAGGTAGCCTCCATCTCAAAATCTTCTTTAGTTTTGGTAAGAGCCAAGGGGCTGAGCCAATGTTACAAGGAAGCCATGCCAAAATGCAGGAGGCATTGCTCAGAAACAAATTTACAATATGTTATGAAAGAGGTTTTCTAGTCAGTGACTAACCTAAGTATACCAGTGGAAATGCTCAAATAAGGGAAGTGTTTGTTAACACAGAAAAGTTTATTAATATAACACTTGTCAGAAGAACACATCAGTGCTCAAACAGGTTTCCTTTCCATCCAGCAAGGATGCCATACATCCTTTCCATCCTAATGGGAACAGGAACTTATTCAGTGTTTTGAAGTTGTTAATTCAGAGCTAAGAAGACCGTGATGGGAATGTTTAACCTCCAAAAATTACAGCACAGACTCCTAAAGTTGGAAGGGGCAATCTAGTTTAATCCTCTGCCACACTGGAACACAGACTAAAGCACTCCTGAAAGATACCCATTGACTCTGTTTAAAGACTTCCCAAAGAAGGAGACTCCACCACCATTTGAGGCAATTGATTCCACTGTCAAATAGTTCTCATAGTAAATAAGTTCTTCCTAATGTTTAAATGGGATCTCTTTTCTTGTAATTTGAATCCTTTTCTTCTACACATTCTTAAAATATTCATTGGGAGATGCACCTTATTTCTTTTACTACACTCCATTCCACCTTTCCATTGTTTTTTCTTATCCTATTGGAATTAGCGCTAGAAATTACACCTATTCATGATGGAAAATAGGGCTTTCAATGGCTACTACTCATTATAATGGCTATATATTGCCCACAGTACCAGAGGAAGCATGCCTCTGTATAATCAGTTCCTGGGAAACATGACTGTAAGGGTCTGTTATGATCATGCCCAGTTTGTGAAATTCCCAGAGGCATATGGCTGGCCACAGTGAAAACAAAATGCTGAAATAGATGGGACTTTTGTTTTGAGTCAGCACACCTGTACTTATGCAACTTGATCAATGACACTATAATCAGATATGTTCCTTGAACTCTGCAACTATACATTGAATTAGTTTTATTGAACTATTTCCTGTTTCTTCAGATGCTACCTTGGGTAGTGCTTTTGTAGCACAGCAATACACTTTTCTTTGTCAATGTCCTAGTGGAAGATTTTTTTCTGAAGAAAATCTGCTTTGTGAAGTCGTAGGCTTTCATGGCCGGCATCCATAGTTTTTCTCTGAAGATGCTAGCCACAGATGCTGGCGAAACGTCAGAAAGAAACTCTTTCAGAACATGGCCACACAGCCCGAAAAAACCCACAAAAAAAAAAATCTGCTTTCTTTTCAACTACCTTGAAAAACAGATGTAGCAAATTGTCAGAACTAGCCTAAAGTATGTTGCTTCCTTTCACTGCCAGTGCCCATAGTACTCAAAACTGATTGAGTTATTCTAGAACATGAAGCAGAAAATTCCACAATCACTTCTTGCCATTTCTGCAAGCCAGAACAAGTTAAATTACTACTGCTTCCCCTTTCTTGCTACCCAACAAAATCTTCCCTAAAGGTAGAGCCTGGATAGCTGGTGTGGTGCTGTGGTTGGAGTGCTGGATTATGACTGGAGATCAGGTTTTGAATGTCTACTTAGCCACTGGGTGACCTTGGGCAAGTCACACTTTCTCAGCCTCAGAGGAAGGCAAAGGCAAACCCCCTCCAAACAATCCTTGCCAAGAAATCCCTGTAGGGCCTAAGTTGGAAATGACTTAATGGTACACAACAATAACAATGGTAGAGTCAGCCCTGTAATATCTTGACTATTATGTTATTGGAAAACCATGACAATAAAGACAGAGAGGAAATAACATAGACCTTCAGATGTTCTTGAGCTGGCTGGGGTGCCTGAGAGATGTAGTCAACAACATCTGGAGAGGCACAAAGTTCCCACTCCTTTAATAACTACTCCTGTATGACTTTCAAAGGTCTCCTTCCCACTATGATTTAAAGCGAATTGCTGAGTGGGTTATATGACTGTTGTTTCCACTTGAAACTGGTTCTGATCCTATTGAGCATAATTTCAATTGCGATGAAGCAAGGCAAATGCAAAAGAACCGCTCTTTCCTGACACTAGTTTTTTGGCAGTTCTTTTGAATAGAATCGATTCCGAAGAGTGTTCAACAAGTGGGAACAACAGATCTGAATCGGATCATACTGGAGGGGAGGGACTAATGGCAGAGGGGTGTTTACCATCCCTGCTCAGTTTTTGGGAAATCAGGCATTCCCCCCCCCCCCCCGAGATGCCTTTGTGCTTGTAGTGTGACCTAATTTAAAAATGACAGAATATGTGATCCATTGTATTTGCAACTACTTGCAATTACAGGCGGACTGCAGCTCAGTGAGACAAGTAGTTGCAAAACCAATGGATTGCATATTTTGTCAAAAAAAAATTTAAAAATAGTTCCCAAGCCAGGTTGCTCAAAGGTGAAATTGTGTCCTTGAGCAGCCTGGGTTTCTGAGGGGCAGAGGAAGACTCAGTTGCTAAAGTTGCCCCACTCACTGCCTGGAATGGCCCCGTCTTCACCCTGTTGCCGCTTGTGTCACTGATGACACGCAGATGATTGACATGCATTTTAAAGCGGCACAAACTAGTGGGAATGACAGTCATGCCAAAAAAGAAGCGATTACAAGGCAATAATGGCGCCGTTCATAGTGGGAACGACGGACCTTTTGGAATCGATTCACCAACACGGAGCAAAGACGAATCGTGAACAGGTTTAGATGTAAGTGGAAACAAGCCCAAACGTATTATCTCAGGCTTTTTATCCAACCTTACAGAGAGCCAGTGTGCTGTACTGGCTTGAGCATTGGACTAGGACACTGGAGACTAGGGTTCAATTCCCTGTTCAGCTATGGAAATTCACTGGGTGACCATGGGCAATTTCAGAGGGAGCATTTCTTCCTCCTCTTTAAACCTCCTCTTGGTGTCATTTTAAAAAATGGAACAGGATGGCTCTAAGAACTAGCATGGACCAGTGGGTAGTGTAGGAATTTATTAGAGCTTGGAAATAAGTGGGTACAAATAGCTAGTTACTTGAATTTTTTCATTTGCAAGGAGCATAAGTAAGGGCCTTTGTAGACCGGCCCAAAGGGTCAGCCAGGGGGTAGAGTTGGGGCAGGACAGGCACACGCTGGCCGCCCCAACCACATGCTGACACTGTCCTGACACCACACACCGTTACGCATGCCACGTGGTGTCAGGATGCCCTCCCAGTGCAGTATTTAAACACGCTGTGCCGAAAGAGCAAGGAAGAGCTGCGGCGCCGGCTCTCAGGGCGGCCTTTTCAGGGTGGCAAAAGGGAGGATCAGGGCCATGCCGTGGGGTTGCCACAGCCCCAATCCGCTGCTTCCCAGAGTGACTCTGTGTTGCCCATTTGCAGAGGCCCTAAGTTAAAGTGTGCTTGTAATTTAACAAGGAATATGTTCTGTGGTGCAACTACAATTTTTAAATTTACCTTTGCAGTTACAGGGTGTATTGCTTTATTCAGTGATGGAAATGGAATATCTCATGGTCCAAGTGGTGCCTCATGATGTTCCTCCTGTTCAGTTGTAGGTGCTGAGGCAGCAAGGTAAAGGGGAGAGCATATTATCTGCTACAGGTGCCAACCAGGATTTGGAGTTATAACAATAACTGATTCCAGGTTTGAAGTAACTTCAGAGACCTGCCACTTCAAAACCCATCTCCACCAGCGATGCACTTAAAAGTGCTACCCAGGGCTAGTCTGTTTATTTTGTCTGTTAATAATTTGCAAAATCCAGCTAATTTATAGCTTAGCTCATAGGATTACTACTAAGTTGAAGATAAGAGTTTATTAGTTCAGCACCCAGGAGAGCTGTTCCTGGCATCTGGCATACTATTAACCTTTATTAAAGAACAGTAATAAATATCCCTTTAATTTTGCCTCACCACCATAAGAATGGATCTGATAACATACTAGGAAAAGAAGAGCCAATCTGTTTCCAGTTATAAAAACGTAGCCTTAGAAGCCATCTGTTCCTGTCACCATGTTGAGGTTGGTCTCATCTACCACACTCTTCACTATTAATAATCAATTGTTTCCATCTTATAGGTAGAGAACCCAGTATAGTTTAGTGGAGGGCAGGAAAAGTGCCTTCAACTGCTGCTAGTTCTTCACCTCCTTCTCTCCAAAGATAGCCATGTTTATCTGTTTCATCACAAAAAGGGGGGGAAATGGGATGAATGAGGGGAATTATCTAGCAGTGCCTTTGAGATTACCTGATTTTAGAGCAAGCTTACATAGGTATCAGTCCACTTCCTCAGATGCACTGAAGGAGTACAATATTAAAGGCAGATGCATTTAAGCACAGTTTTTTTGCCCATTTGAGCTAAATCAAGAAAGGCAAGCAGGACAGACTGGTGTCTCAATGCAGGTACAACCACACCCTCCAGTATCACAAAACCAAAGCTCATCTGAGCTATAAGCATAATGACTGCTAAAAATGTGACTCAGATGTTAGCCTTGAACTCCACTATTTTGTTTATTTACAGCAGTGACCTGCTGCATTCCAAAGGTTTTGAGTAAGTATAATAACTTGGCAATAACACAGATACAAACATACACCAGAGAGACTAATGTGGCACCTTAAAGATGAACACATTTCATTTGGCAGTAAGTCAAGAAAGTGGCTGTAGAAGGGATACATTTACTTCCCTAGAAATCTTTATGTAAATTATGATGTTTGTTGTTAACTGTTGTTGGGTCAATTTCGACTTGTGGTGACATTACGAATGAGAGGGCCTTTGCAGACTGCCAGAAATAGTGCAAATTGAGTCCACTTTAAATTGGGGCACTGCCCTGCCTCAGTGCTAGGGAATCATGGGAACTGTAATTTATTGTGGCACCAGAGCTCTCTGACAGAGAAGGCTCAATGTCTCAGAAAAAAATACAGTTCTCATGATTCCCTAGCACTGAGCCAGGTCAGTGCCTCAATTTAAAGTGGACTCAATTTGCACTATTTCTGGCAGTCTGCAAAGGCCCAGAGTCCTCCAAGTCCCCCTATCTTCGATCACTCTGTTAAGGTCTTGCAGATTCAGAGCTGTGGCCTTCTTGACTGTGTCTATCCATCTGGAAATATGGTCTTCCTCTTTTCCTGTTGCCTTCTACCTTTCTAAGCATTTTCCCTAGTCATGTCTTCTTGTGTATATCCAAGGTATGACAGTCTCAGTTTAGTCATCTTGGCTTTTAGGGAGAGTTGAAGCCTAGTTTGTTCTAGGACCCATTTATTTGTCTTTTTAGCAGTCCACACTATCCACAGAACCTTTCTCCAGCATCACATTTCAAATGTTGATTCTTCACTCTCCATCTCTCACATGCATAGATAGAAATGTGAAATAAGATGGCATGTACAATCCTAATAATCAATTATATATCTTTACAGGATTTTGTCTAGTTCTTTCATAGCTGCCTTTCCAAGTCCTACACTTCTGATTTCTTGACTGCAGCCTCCATTTTGTTAATAACTGAGCCAAGGTATGGAAAACCTTGAACTATTTCAATGACTTTATCATTCACTTTAAAGTTATGTACATACATTTAACATAAATTAAAAACGGATGCTAAAAATATTCCATCTCCTATCCACCCTAGCCTTCAACACTAACAGGTTTAATGTAGCCTTAATCTGGCTTCAGTTCACATATACATTTTCATAATCCTAGGGCTGCAGTGTGTAAAAACTTGCTTGCTTGTACAAGGCAACAGGGACTGAACACCACAGATCAGAGTAGGCAAATTAGCAAATTATGGCGCTCCATATGTTGCAGTGCATATGAAGTGCAACTCCTCTTATCATTGGCCACGATGCCTGATGGGAATTGCAATCCATCAACAGTTGGAAAGCCACATTATCCCTCTTTGACATAAAACAAATCTTATTTCCCATTACCTTACATATAGTGTTATTCACTGGAATCTTTTCACATAGATAGCTATAATCTCTAACTGTTGTGTTAACATGAGGAGTAATCAGAGAATGGACAAGCCTTTGAATCAGCCCATACAAGTTTGTTTTTCGGAAAATAAACTAAAAAAAGAATGCGTCCAGGAGATGTAAAATCAATATATTAATATGGGTTACTGTTTATCCAGTATTAACTCACCACTGTGTGCATGTGCTGTGCATGTGTTTGACAAGAGGGCTATATTTCTTAGTGGCAGGGAAATTTTTCCATTCTCCACCCTGGTTGGGTCAAAATGCGTTGCTGTTGTCTACGTTTTCACTACTTGGCAGATTCTTATAGATGAGTGACTTGACATAAATTACATGCAGATGATGTTAAGGATCAGATTCATATCTTATTTTATTAAACTGAAATGTGACCTCTAGTAAGGCTGCGATCTTGAGCAGAGAAGAGGCAGGATTAGGGCATTTGTATTCTGTTTCTCCACTGGCCATTTTTTAATTCAAAATATACTCCTCCTCACCCTGCTCTTTTTGGCCTCATGGGTTCCTAAATGTATTTGCAAAGGTAATCATTTGGGAGGGATAATTGACAAGGTCCTAAACTCTATTTTAGTCCTGACTTAAATAGATCCACAGTATCAATTGGATTCACTATGTATTCACTCAATAAGTAATTCAGTGGGTCTACTCAAACTGGGGCAAGAGCCAGCATAGTGTACTGCAGTGATTCCCAAACTTTAGTCCTCCAGGTGTTTTGGACTTCAACTCCCAGAAGCCCCAGGCAACTTGACCAACAGCCAGGAATATTGGAAACTGAAGTCCAAAACATCTGGAGGACCAAAGTATGGGGAACCACTGGTGTAATGGTTTAAGCATTAGACTATGATTCTAGAAACCAGGGCTCTAATCCCCACTCAGCCACGGAAACCCACTAGGGTGGCCTTGGGCAAGTCATACTCTCTCAGCCTCAGAGGAAGGCAAAGGTCAACCCCCTTGGAACAAATCTTGCCAAGAAAACCCCAGGATAGAGATCAATTCCTACCTCAGCCATGAAACCCACTGGGTGACCTTGGGCAAGTCACATGCTCTCAGCCTTAGGGGAAGACAATGCCAAACCTCTTCTGAACAAATCTTGCCAAGAACACTCCATGATAGGCCTTAGGGTCACCATATGTTGAAGGCACGCAACAACAAATAAACAAACCACGTGGTTCAGGTTAAAATCCTCAAGCCCTAGACATGTTGGCTGGAATTTTGGGAACTGATGTCCACAATATCTGGATGAACCGCTATTGAAAACAACTGCTGTAACCCATAGATGCCCATCTTCAAAGGCAAAGTCAGTTCACCACTCTTGGGGCCTTATCAAACGCTGGCCACGAAGCAAAGAAAAAGCGAAGACTAACCGAAGTAGGAATAAATTCGGAATAAATTTGGTTCCATAGCGAAACGAAGGGAATATCGCCCTCTTGGCCATTTCGCAATTAATACCAAAGGCTCCCTTCTCTCCCGTCACAAAAAGCCGGGAGGAAAGGCAGCCATGGGAACCGGGGAGGAGGAGGAGGGCTGGAGGACTGGAGAAGGGAAGGCAGCCCATGGAGAGAGAGAGATCGCCTCCCTCTTCCCTCTTCCTCTCCTCCTCTTCTTTCCAATCCGGTTTGCCTTTTGCCAAGGCAATCCCTTCCCCTCGCTGGGATTTTCGCCCTGCCCACCAATTCGCAATGAATGCGAAGGCTCCCTAGGTACTTCCTCTACAAACCGAATGTCAAAATCTCCCTACTCCTTACGGATTAGCTCCGTATTCTGCCGAGTTCTGGGGCAGCGTCATGTGTAAACACGGGGGAACAATACGGATTAGCTCCGTGTTCTGGGGCTGCGTCGTGTGTAAACACGGGGGGACAATACGGATTAGCTCCGTGTTCTGGGGCAGCGTCGTGTGTAAACACGGGGGAATAATATGTATTAGCTGTGGATGCCCTTTGGATTAGCTTTGCTTCAGACCCCATGTGATAAGGTCCTTGTAGTCGGCCAGTCAGGTGTTTGGGAAACATGGCTGTTTTCAAGGCTGGGCCAGGCAGACAAGGAGGAGGAAGAGGAGGTTAACTGGAGCCCCAGTAGGCTCTGGGTTCACCTTAATAGATCACAAGTTTACAAAGACCTACAGCCAGGGTAGAAACGTTATTGGGATGCAACTCACATCAGTATAACCAGTGATGAGAGCTGAAGGAGCCTGCAGTTGAAATTTAGGAACAGAGCGTATCTTATTGCAAGGACCCACACATGTTGCTTCACAACAGCCTCCTCAACCTGATGGCTTTCTGATCTCTTAGATATTTCACTCCCAACAGCATAGTTATAGTCCAAAATATCTGCCAGGTACTAAATTGAGGAAAGCTGTTCCAAAGTTTCAAATTTTAAACAGGTGAAGGCCATATAAGCCACATTTGGAATACTAATCATTCACATGTTCATAATTATGATATTTCCCATCTTGCAGAATGATTTGTACTTATTTTAATAGTATTTTAGAGAAGAATGACTGGAAGAAATGAAACAATGGTTTGCCACCCTGGAATCCTTTCCCAAATAAGGTTCTTGTTGCTGTTGTGTACCTTGAAGTAATTTCTGAGTTATGGTGACCCTATGACGATCCTGTCATGGGGTTTTCTTGCAAAATTTGGTCAAAGGGGGTTTGTCTTTGTCCTCCTCTGAGGCTGAGAGAATGTGACTTGCCCAGGGTCACCCACTGGGTTTCCATGGTCAAGTGAGGGTTTAAACCCTGGCCTCCACTACACCACTACACCACACTGGTGTTCTCATATTTACGGTATCTTTAAAGTACAGAAATGTGTTTGAACAATAACTGGTGATTCAAGGAAACCATATTTTATATTGTAACAGAAAATCAAGCTCCATGTGCACTGCAGATGAACATTCGAATGGCACTGTACACATACTACGCATGACACTGGCCTTTGTACCACAGATGTTTTAAATAGTCATTTTATTATCTTACTTCAAACAAAACAGACAACCAAGAACAGATATGGGATTTGTGTAACAAACCATATTTATCACACACGGTGCAATAAGAATTCCTATCAAATTTCTTGGTGACACGTTTGCTTTATTCTTGTTTGGACAGGAGAGTTTGAAGTTAGGCAGACTGGTAGCCAGAACATAAATGCATATAGCCTGTTAGAGTAATTTCACTGTATTATTTCCCAATGTACAACTGAGTATAATATTGTCTGCATGCTTTACTTTCTATCTTCTTTGGCTACAGCCATGAACTGATAATGCTGGTGGCCAGTTGTTTACATAATGTGACAATTCCGTTTATTTGTTTATCCAAATTAATTTGTAAGAGAGCATCCTCCTGGTACATGCACCAACTGTCTCTCAGGATCATCTGCATTACTATCCACCAAGGCTGCAAAGCTCTTGGAAAACAAACCATTAGGGACTATTCCATGAGCTGCATCTGACTACACACATTAATATTGCACATCCCTCTTTCAAAAATAGAGCCATGAAATGGCCTCCTGACCTTTCCTTTGGTTTGTACATTGTTAGCATTAGCTTATACTTCACTATTATCTCCAGTACAGCACTTGCATAGCCACATCAGGGAAGGCCTAGCTGTTGGGCAGAACAGCCCCTCCTTACCATAAGACATTTGGGCGAGTTCAGCCCTCCCTTTTTGCAGCATTGGTTTTAAGAGGCCCAGCATGCTACAGATTTCTGGGTTCCATAATGGAGCAGACACTTCTGAGGCCTACTTTATCCCTATGAACTGCCCTATCTGTGAATTAACTCCTAAGGCAGCTCCACTTCACAACCCACACTCATGCCCACAGGGGTGTATACTTCTTAGCACCCATTCAAGTAAAGCTTGGCCTACGCAGTTTGGCATGATTGAGAGGAACAAGGGAGCCTGTTGTCAGTCTCTCTGAGGTTGTCTTCCAAGAATGATACAGACGGCTCCGTGGACCTTTTCTCTGTTCAGCCTTGAGCAAGCGGCACACCAAGGCCTTGGCACTAGCATGCAACCAGCTGGGTGCTGAGCTGGAAGGCCCCTGCAGTACCTTGACTAGCCCTGGAAGTTCCTGAGGCAGTCGATAGCGGGGAAGAAACCGCAGAGCACGAGGAATGTCCCGCCGGCCACACAGTTTACTGAAATAAGCTATTGCCCAGTCACTCTGTTGCATAGTCCCAGCAGCACTCTGGAGTTCACCTTGCAAACATGCCATTGCTGCTCCAAAAAGGTCATGGGGCTCTGGTGCCTTCCCTCCATCTCCATTGGCCTTCCCACGCCACAGTCCATAGGCACGAGCGCTGCCCGCACTCCATAGTAGCAGCACCTGGCCCTGCTCCTGGCCCACAAGTTCTCGCTGGGCATACATCCAGGCCATGATACCTAGTCGGCCCACATGGGCCAGTTCCCAGAGGTCCAAAAGAATGGGGCAGCCAAGAGCTGAGTGCAACAATCCAGCAAAGGCACAGACTAGCTGCTTGTGTTCCTCCGAATCGGGAGAATAGATCAGCAGGATAGGACGGGAATGATGTCTGCTGGGCATATCTGGGAAGGCAAGAGATGAAAGTGAGTTCAGCCAGTGGGTGAGGAGCAGCCATCTTGGCATCCCAGAAAGCACCCCACCTTTCCTCCTGCTGTTTGTAGCATTTCTGCTCAATGACCTGGTGGTTTTAAAAGCTTGCACAGACATTGGCCTAAATCCTGTTGTTAGTTTGGACAAGGGTAGACTAACTGAATCAATGGGATTTACCTGCATGTTGGTTCACCACTCAACCATTCAATGGTTCTGCTCTAGTTTCAACTAACCAACAGGATGCCAGCCTTTATCTACTTTTTTGGTTTGCTTCAAAAATGTACCTGGAATCATCCTGGGATACATTTTGGAAGACGCCTTCTAGAAGGTTCTAGAAGGTTCAACATGTTTTGGTTTACTTATGGAAGGGTTACCTGACCTGGTGGTTTCATTTGATGCATGCATATTTTTAGTTTTGAATGTTTGCAACATATTGAATTGCTCTTCTTTTTTTTTTTAGTGTAGAACCTGTCTCTATTTTTTCCATGATATTTCTGCCTCTGGGACCATATTTTTTGTTAAAGAAGTACTGTATATACTTGACATTCCCCCTCTGCAGACGACGCAAAGCGCCGTCTTCGGTCCCAGGAAGGGGAGGGGCAGCCAGACTCCGGGCGCCCCAACCCCTTCCTGAGGACGTCATTGGAGTGCCCGTCATTGCACATGACGGGCCCTCCGATGACATCCTTCCAGCTCAGTGTCCGGACACACTGAGCCGGAAGAGGTGCAAAAGAGCCGCATAATAATAATCTTTTGCAGCTTGTGGAAGGAGTGCTATTTTAGCGCTCCTTTCCCAGGCGGCGAAAGAAAGGATCGGGGCAGAGGCGTGGGGCAGCCTCTGCCCCAATCCGCTGTTTCCCAGGGCGGCCCATGGCCGCCCATCTGCATCCCCCCTATAAGTCAAAAAAATTATGCCCAAAAATTGACCCTAAAATCCTGGGCCGACTTATATATGGGTCAATTCTATAATACGGCTCAGAAAGGTCTTGAAAGAAGCTCTGCCTGATGCCCCACTCTGTGCCTTGGCAGTGATTTCTGAAAGAGCTGCCAAGGCAGGGAGTGTGTGTGAAAGAGGTGATTAACCTTCTCAATCTGATGTTAAAACCTTCTCCTCCTGCCTCTCTGGATCTCTCCTACGCACCAAACACCCCATTTAACTCCACTTCCTTCCTTTTTCAATCTTATGTTAAACCTTCTCCTCCAGCACCAGGGAAGTGATGTATGGAGGTTGGAAAAAAGGTCCAGAGGAGGATGAGGGAGGGAGGGAAGTGGTGCTTTCCCATTTACATCTTTTGCTACATGGCCCTAAATTTTACCCTTGACTTATCCATGGGTCATATCATAATCTATGATTTTGGCCCCAAAACCTGCCCTCGATTTATACATGAGGGCGACTTGTACATGAGTATATATGGTAACACCCAGGAATACATTGACTTTGTCAACTGAGGTATACCTGTACATGGAACCAAATTGTTATCCTTTGTCATGCTTCCCTGTTGTCAATATGAAGGTTGTAAGCTCCTTAGGAGCAAGGAGCTATTTAATTTACATTACCTGGTTAAGCACTATGAATACAGATGGTTCTCAACTGTATACTTTTTGTAGAGAATAGAGAACATGCTACTGCACTAAAAAAAAATTAAAAGCACCTTTTTTCTGTTGCACCAAACAATACTGAGTGGAGTCGAAGGCTGTCACAGCTGGCATCCATAGGTTTTTGTGGGTTTTTCAGAGAGTGAGGCCATGTTTTAGAAGAATGTAGGGTCCACATTATATATACTAGGGGTCACACAGTATATATACCCCACACACCTCAGTGCCACCATTCTCTGAAGATGCCAGCCACAGATGCAGGTGAAATGTCAGGAATACATTCTAGAACAAGGCCTGACAGCCCAAAAAACCCACAAAACCCTAACATTGAGTGGGGTTCTCACCAACTGATGATATTTCTCCAGAGTCTGGCAAACTTATGTTTAAAAACTTTTAAGACTACAACTCCCCAAACCATTCAGCAAGCATAGCTGAGGAAATTCTGAGAACTGTAGTCCAAAAAAAGGACATTTTTATAGGATCTTCAATTTCTCACTTGTTTTCCCTCCTCCCCACCCCCTACCCACCTCTCTTGCACACAGACAGTTTTCATTCCTTCTCATGCTTCTTACCTCTGTGGAACCTCTGCAGACCCCAACGAATAAGCAGAACAATTGTGACGATCAATCCCAATCCCAGACTCACTCCAAAGGCAAGCAGCCCCCAGCGTTTGTGAGAAACTAACATAAAAAAAGGTTTGAAAGTGGATGTCAAGCTTACTCACATACACACAAAATCCTCCACTGATATCCTTCATCCCCTGAGGAATCTATCTATGCTATCACTACTGTCACCCTATATATGTGTGTGCATTTGCCTTCAAGTCACCTGTTGACTTATGCCAATCCCAATAATTTCATAGTTTTCTCAGGCAGGAACATTCAGAGGTGATTTTGCCAGGTCCTTCTTCTGAAATATAGCCTACAAGCACCTGGTATTAGTTGGTGGTCTCTTATCCAAGTACTAACCAGATCTGACCTTGTTTAATTTCCGAGATCAGACAGGATCTGGTTCCTTTTAGGCTATTAAGGTCTTCACCCTATATATACCAAAGATGAACTCATTGTCCAAGTGCCAGTGCTTCTGTACCTAAAAACAATACCATCCATATCCAAGGGGAAGGAATTAGCAGGATTGATGGAACCCAAGGCTTGAAAATGTTCTCCAAAAAGCCCCTTGGGAAAAAATCTAAAGGGGAGCTGGTGGGAGAAATTCTCCCATAACTCAGTTTTTAAATAGAGGCTAGATGCCCATCTGTTGGGAGTGCTTTGATTGTGTATTCCTGCATGGCAGGGGGTTTGACTGGATGGCCTTTGTGGTGTCTTCCAAATCTATGATTCTATTCTATTCTAAATCTCAATGAGAACCAATGGTGCTTACAGTTGAAGCTTTTACTATACCATTCTACTGCCTCATTCACAGAACTTTATACCAGGGTGGTGATGCCCATGTTACTTCTACTTATAATCTTCCTGTGTTTTCCCATGACTACATTTATCCACTAAGGAGGGAGAATCACACTAGCTGGGGAAGAGGAAAATATGGATGGATATATTATGGAAGAAAGCATGGTTGGAATTCTAAACAAGTGCTTCTCACACTGCAGTATTTTGGTGCAATTCCCGCTTGTCCAGGATGGACAACTTTACTGCCATCTCCTCTTCTTTCTGTGAGCAGCAGTAGTGGTGGCAGCTGTAATGCTACCCAGCTCTTACCACTATTTTTATTGTGGAACCTTTGAAGATTCCATCTGACTTTCTTTAAGAGGAGCCTATTTTTTGAAACATCCTATTCATTACCTTGAACAAGGGATAAGCTCAAAGAAATGATGTACTATGATGACCATCAGGCTCTATAAACAAGGCCTAAAATGTCTCCTACTCATCTGAGCAATAGCTAGCTCTCATTCCTTATCTTTTCCAAAAAACAAAAACTATTCTCAAACCTCCTTAAGAAGGACTATGGAGTGCATGACACAATTGGTTAGACACTTTCCCTGTTATTCTCCACATTCTTAAACCAATCATAGAATCACAGAATCATAGAGTTGGAAGAGACCACAAGGGCCATCCAGTCCAACCCCTGCCATGCAGGAACTCCCAATCAAAGCATCCCCGACAGATGGCCATCCACTACTCCACTACTCTCCGAGTGTGACGCTGTAACTTACCATCAGGGCACAAAACCTGTTTACCAGCAAAGCGAACATCAGAACGCCAGACCTAACAAAAAAGAAAAGGGAAAAAGATGGGACACACCTGAAAGAGATCTGAACTGGGAAAACATTTCTCCAGATAATCCTGGCCTACAATGCCTACAAGCCCTCACCATTGTCCATGGTTGCCAGGGCTGATGGAAGCTGTAGCCAAAACATCTAGAGAAGGAGTGGGCAAAGGGTGGCCCTCAGAACTTTTAGGGGTAAAAATGAATTCCTCTCAAATGTGTGCAGGATGTTTTTATCATGTTTTGGAACCCACCTGGGTCATTTTAGAAAAGGCCTTTTTAAAAATCAAAAATAAACTGGAGACAATTTTCAGTCCCTATTTTGGGGAAAAAACAACCCTTCTCTGGGCCTAAATGGGGATATTAAAACACATTTAAAACCATCATCATGTTAAAACAACCACTATTAAAACAATCAAATTTAAATACCATTTAAAAGCACAAAAGTAAAATTTGAAAACCCTTTTCACAGCAGCCAGCCAGATATCAAAAAGCTGCCTGAATAAAAAGGCATTGTAGAACTTGTGGCTAGTTGCAGTGTAGATACTGTATATATTTATGTATAAGTCTAGAAATTTTAGTCAAAAAACTGACCCAAAAAACCTAGGTCAACTTATCCATGGGTCAATGTACTGTACTTTAACTCATATTTAAAAAGGGACCAGCCTCTGGTGAAAGGCAAAATCATAATCTGTCTTGGAAGCACTGACAGTCCTCTACTCTCTCATCCATCCATAGGATAAGCACAAATAGTTATGCCTGTTGGAATTTTGTTTCTTTGGCTTTGTTCTCCTTTGCTTCATCCTTTAGATCAGGGGTCGGCAACCTACAGCCCCCGGGCCAGTTCCAGCCCAGGACACCGGACTTACCGGCCCAGGCGGACCCCTGCCACCGCGGTGCCTCCACCGCTCGTTTTCGTTGGCGCGCAACCGCGCGCGCTGCGGTCAGCATTTTGTTCACCAAAATGGCGGCCGCAACGCGTTTGTGCATGCGCAAATCCTGCGCATGCGCAAACGCGTCACGGCCGCATTTTGGTGAACAAAATGCCAGCCGCAAAAGCAAGCGGTGGTGGTGGTGGAGGTGGCGGCGGCTGCAGAGGCTGTGGAGGTGGAGGCGGAGGCGGCGGCTGCGGGCGGCTGCCGCGCCGCCTCCGCCTCCGCAGCCTCCACCTCCGCAGCCTCCGCCGCCACCACCGCCGCCGCAGCCGTTTGCTTTTGGGGCCGGCATTTTGTTCACCAAAATGCCAGCCGCGACGCGTTTGCGCATGCGCAATCCTGCACATGTGCAAATGCGTCGCGGCCAGCGTTTTGGTGAACAAAATGCCGGCCGCAAAAGCAAGTGGCGGCTGCTGCGGAGGAGGCGGCGGTGGCTGCGGAGGCGGAGGCGGCGGCTGCGGGCGGCTGCAGAGGCAGAGGCGGAGGCGGAGGCGGCGCAGCGGCGGCAGGGGTCCGCCTGGGCCAGTAAGTCCGGGGATCCTCGGTGGCGATGGGCTTCCAAGAGGCCTGTCGCCACCGAGGGAAGCCTCCCCGCGCGCACCCTCGGTGGCGATGGGCTTCCAGGAGGCCCGTCGCCACTGAGGGAAGCCTCCCGGGGGGACCCTTGGTCGCGACGGGCTTCCAGGAGGCCCATCGCTGCCAAGGGAAGCGTCCCCGCGCGCACCCTCCACCAACACGCGCGACCCCCCTGTACATGCGGCTGCCACCACGCCATGCACAGCGGCGGCATGTGCGGGGTTTGTGCGCGTCAGTGGAGGGTGCGTGCGTGCGCATGAGCGCGCATGCGCCCAGCCATTCCACCCCCTTGGCCCAGCTGAGACCTGGGCTACGGGAGACCGGCCCAGGTCTCCAAAAGGTTGCCGGTCCCTGCTTTAGATCCTTTGTTACATGCCCCTAGATTTTACACTTTACCCATAAGTCATATCAAAATTAAAATGTTGGCCCCCAAACCTACCCTCGATTTATATACATGAGGTCAACTTATAGTTGAGTATATAATGGTAATCTGTTGCAATGCTGCAACTGAAGCTGTTGCAAAACCTGAGGCTGGCCCTTACCAGTAGGCAGCTCCTCAAGGCCCGCCAAGGGAGAATGAGGTCCAGATCTCCGGGGGCTGATCCCTCCAGCTGCAAAGCATAAGTGCATATTATACTTAAATCTCACTTCTCCAGGTCAAGAATAACCCATCTTCCCAACACTTCCTTACCCATCAGTCCGGGCTAACATAGTTCATGAACCCTTCCCAATTTCTCCTTACTTTTCATTAGAGGCAGCAGACACTTACATGGGTGACAGTATAGATGGGTGGTTCAAGCTCACACTGGCCTGTAGGTTGCTTCTGACATAAGGCTGAGCTGAAGGATGCTGGTATGCGGGAACGGAAATTTAAGTGGACCTGCAAAAATGTGGCACTTAGAGATACATTCCAGGCAGTTTCTGGAAGGGAAGAAGAACACACAAAGTTAACCCAGTGGTGCTGAGCTGAGAGTCTCTTTTTACTGTTCTTTGTAATCATAGCTTTGTAATTGTGTGTGTGTATGTTTGCGTGTCTGAGGGCGTTATCACACGGGGAGTCGCGGGGAGAAAGTGGAAATAAACGGGCACGAGCGGAAGTCTTTAATTTACGGGATTTGTCCCGTTCCGCCTCGTCTGATAACTAAATTCGAATTTAAAAGGGGGTTAATTCAAACGAAAACCTGATCTTTTCATTTTCGGGATTTTTGAGGATTTGAAAAGATCAGGTTTTCGTTCGAATTAACCCCCTTTTAAATTCGAATTTAGTTATCAGACGAGGCGGAACAGGACAAATCCCGTAAATTAAAGTCTTCCGCTCGTCCCGTTTATTTCCACTTTCTCCCTGCAACTCCCCGTGCGATAATGTCCTGAGAGTGTAATTTTTAAAAATATGGTTACAAAGTCAAAAGGGAGGGAGGGAGGGAGGGTAAACGCAGGATATGAACATGGTCTAAGCATATACAACATTAATATAAGCTGGCCCTATTACCAAAAAGACATTTTCTTGAAGTTGGCATATTTTAAAAAGCACATTAATAAGTAGCTCAAGCAGTGCAATCTTCTGAGAGTCAAACAATAGATGTTAATTTTTCCAGCCTTAGAGTACAAGTTATTTAGTAAAAGTTAAAACCATGGACCATTAATTAAATTCCATGTTTCAGGGATATAATTTAAAAGAATAGGTGTAGCTACAAACTGGCAGAAATCTTGGCAGTAACCCCCATGCTAAGTTTGCTTTTAGAAGGAGTAATGATATAACATTTATACATAACTACACACAAAAAGAGAACCATGTTTAATCAGAACAAAGGCCTTTCTAGTACAGCACCCTGTTTCCTAACAGTAACCAAAAAGTTGTCAATGGGAAGCCAGACCTGAGGACAACAGCATTGACCCACTGTTGCTTCCCAGTGACGGGTAGCCAGAGGCATGCTAATCTGCCATAGCATCAGGAGTAGCAGAAAATGATAGTTTTGTGCTCCATACATTTGTCTAATCCCCCTTTAAAGCCATCTAAACTGGCACTCTTCATTACATTTTGAAATTCCCCAGTTTTATTATGCACTCTGTGAAAGTGCATTCCTTTGTATATGTCTTGATTTGCCCATCATTCAAGTTCAAGGGATGATCCAGAATCTGATATTATAAAAGAGGAAGGAAAACTTCTGTTTGCTTTCTTGACACCACACATAATTTTATACAAACTCATCTATAACCTCCAAGCAAGGATTGTGCACAATTCATACTGGGTTTTGTTTTTTTTAAAGAGGATGATAAATATTATTTAGGCACCTCCACCTGGGCTAGTTCAGTGCTACACAGTATAAGTAAGCAAAGAGATTTTGCAGCACCTTTGAGACTAAGGGCCTTTGCAGACTGCCAGAAATAGTGCAAATTGAGTCCACTTTAATTGCCCTGACTCAGTGCTAGGGAATCATGGGAACTGTAGTTTATTGTGGCACCAGAGCTCTCTGACAGAGAAGGCTCAATGTCCCAGAAAAAAATACAGTTTCCATGATTCCCTAGCACTGAGCCAGGAGATTAAGTGGCCTCAAGCTGCATTATTTCTGGCAGTCTGTAAAGGCCCCATTTGAAAGAAGTTGGTAGCGTGAGCTTTGGTAGTCTTGAGCCTACTTCCTCAGATGCAAGTGGTACAAGAATAAATATAATAAGTACCGTATAAGTAGACTACTATAAGTAAGGCTAGGCATATTCTGCATTTCCACAGTTTCACCACATGGAGGTGTAGTATGATTTCTCTATCAAAAGTCCTGCTCCTCCAGACTATAGTTGGTTTTTTAAAAAAAATTACAAGACTGTTCAAAACTATTCACCTTTAAAATCTCCACAACAAACTATCCTGCTTTCACAAAACAACTTTGAAAAATGATCTTTAACTTGTTTTAACCTGGCCACAACAAGAAGGAACTCCTTGACTTCAGCAGATTGTTTACAGACAACATATTTTCTACTTACTAGCTTTAGGTATATATTAACTACTAGGCAGCTACTGATTTCCTTCCCATAAATTTCTGCAAAACAACATCAGCTGAGCCTAAAAGAGGCTCATATCTCTGTAATAATAATGTCTGCAAGGTGTTTTTCTCACTCAAGGAACTATGGGCCTTTACAGACTGCCAGACATAATGCAGCTTGAGGCCACTTTAACTGTCCTGGCTCAATGCTAAGGAATCATAAGAACTGTATTTTTTTTCTGGGACATTGAGTCTTCTCTGTCAGAGAGTTCTGGTGCCACAATAAACTACAGCTCCCATGATTCCTTAAAACTGAGCCAGGACAGTTGAAGTGGCCTCAAGCTGCATTATTTCTGGCACTCTGTAAAGGCTCTAGGGAGTTTATCACACGGATTTTACTTTCAGAAAATCCTGAAAGTAAAAAGAAGCAGTTTTTGACAAGTTTCCTTTCCGATTAACCTCATTTTAACTCGATTTCAACAGCGACATCTGAAAATCTAACCGCTTTTGTGGCTTTTTTCCAATTTAAAGCCCCATTTCCGCATGGGATTTCCCCCGTGTGATAAACTTCTACGTCTTGCCAGGTTCCATGGTTCCAAAAAACCCTGAAGGACCAAAGATTCCCCATGCCTGCCCTAAGTACCAGCTTTAGTGGATTTTTGGTCAGATCCACTCTTAGAGCTTTATCATGCTAGGTAAACTGCAGTTACGTCAGGATAATAGCATCTTCGTTTGGGGCTTAATCACATGATGTTGTCTTCTTCTGTTGTTTTGGTGGAGACAATTTGGAAAGTGTTTCTTTTTGTTAATGCAAAAATATGTTAATAACCTCCTTTCCCACTACTGTTCTGGAACAATTTCAATGAGGAAAAATGTTTGTAAAGTTTCTCTGGCCTCATTCCCATTACATACACACACATGCCTGGAAATGTAAGTGGAAAAGATTTTTAAAAAGTTTTACAGTTAAAAAAGCATTTATTTCATTAACCCTATTCTGCCTGTTCTTGTTGCTTAGAATTCAAGATTTGATTTATCTCTGACAAATGAAAGCCAGCAGCTAGTTTTGTCCAATTTATCTTGAATTAGGAAGATTCCCCCACACAAGGAAACAGACATAAGACTGTTTTCATTTCTATTTCTATGGAATGGGGGCATCTATGTGTGCATGCATGCCAAACTATGGAAAGTGACAGGAATAATGTCTTGGAGGAGGCACTGGATGGTGCTAGGTGGGCAATCCCAAGTCTTATGTATGATAAGCTTTGGTGCAAAGGAAGGTTGCAATCCTGGAAAGATGCAAAAGGAAAGAGAGTAATCCTGATTGCATAGTGATTTTAGTGATTTAGATTTTTTAGTAGGAGAAGAATCTGGCATGATAAAGTCCTAAGTGCTAATTGTGTAGTGTGAAAGTTCCATTTAGTGGGGTTTCCATTTTCTAGTCATGAAGGTAGTGCCTGGAAAAGGTACTTTTGCAGATTTCTTCTCCAAGAAAGCTGAGGATTCTGGGAACTGTAGTCCAAAGAACAAACTTTTTGGTGTTCTGCTTGTAGAAGAACACTATACTTCTGAGAAGCCACGACTACCAATGTGACATTTCTCTAGCACTGAGAAAAGAATTCAAGGAATCAATTCCAAAAGTCCTCTTTGTGTGAAGTGATAACAACACTAGTAAGCGCGAACTCCTGTTCAGGAAATTACTGTCTTTCTCTGTAACCTTCCCAGTATCTTATGGTAGCAAAGTAGAAATTTGTGGTATGTTTTATGCAGACTCACCTATCTGGTGTGGGCACTCAATGTGGCTTGTATTCTTGTAAGAGAACTACAGAAGACAGAAAAATGTCATTGGAACAACTGTGACTTGCCACACAAACCCTACACATTATGCTCACTGCACATTATGGTCATGTGCATGAAAATGGAACAAATTCTCAAGCTTTGGCCCCATTCTTCCTCAAGGAAAGATGCATCAAACATCAGTTTTCCCATTCCTAGCCCTAAAATTTCAGCTTCCTTTTTGAGCCTAAGAACTGAGGCAGATGCTAGCAGCTTTGAGCATGCTCAGTCTCCAATAAAAGTTTAGAAAAGCAGTGTCCAAAATGATTCCCTTCAAAATGTTGTTGGAACTGCAACAACCCAGCATTCCTCACCATTTGCTATGCTGGTTCAGGCTACTGGGAGTTGCAGTCCAACCACTGAAGAAGCACATTTTACCCAACACTGATATAGAATCAGAGTAGAAAGAAACCTTTGAGATGGTTTAGCCCAACTCCATCCTTAGTGCAGGATCTGTAATATGGGCTGCAAGTATAGTATCCCTAACAAATAGCCTTTTAGCCTTTCTTTAAACACCTTCAGTGCAGGGGAACCTGTTATCTCCTAAGGCAGGCTACTTCACTGTCAAAGAGCTCCTGACACCAGGAAGCCTCTCCCAACATTCAGATAAACTCTGCTTCCATCCACTAGTTGTAGATACATACTCAGGAGCAACAAAAGACAGCTGTGCTCCAAGGTCTGTGTGGTAGCCTTTCAGATATTTGAAGACTGCTAACATGCTACCCCTTCAGCTTCCCGTCTCTAAGCTAAAGATATCCATCTTTTCAATTGTTCCCCATGGGACTATGGTAACATGGTGTAAGGATGCAGTGGCCTAGTAGTTAAGACACTGATTCTGATTATTGTTAGGTTGGCAGATCAGCATTTGGAGACCCAAGCACCATGTAACAGAGTGAGTTCCCATCACTTTTCCTAGCTTTTACCAACCTAATAGGTTGAAAGCATGCAAAAGTGCAAGTAGATAAATAAGTACCACTTCAGTGGGAAAGTAACAGCATTCCATGTAGTCGTGCTGACCACATGACCACAGAATCATCTTGACAATGGACTTTATCACATGGGGGCCAGTTTCGTCTTTAAAAAGATAATAAAGTGCAAATAAACCATCCCGAACATAAAGCAAAAATAGAGCTTGATCACGCAAATGAACTTCATACGTAATCAGAATAAATGCGAAATAATGTGAAAAGCGATAAAAAGGCATTTTCACATTTCATACAGAAGTGAAAGAAATCTGTAAATGTACTAGAAATAGTATACTTGCACAAGCGCAGAAAGAGAAAGCAGAGAGGCTCATGTCTGCCTGGCATGTTTGTTGCCCAAGCAAAACAGGAAGTAAAAGCAGCCCCACAGAACCATGGGAAAACCAGAAAAAAGAATTAAAGGAGGGTTATTGTGTGAATAAACCGAATTTGACTTTCACACTAGAGTAAATGCGCGATTACAGTAATAGCGAAAATGCATTTTCACTAAAATCCCGAAAGTAAAAGTAAAAAGATCTGGGATAACACCATTTTCTGACCAGTTTTTGTGCAACGTCGTATGAAATTGTTATGCATAAATATGCGTTTTTTGGGGGATTTGTATGGGATAAACTATAGATTTCCCCCGTGTGATAAAGTCCAATGCTGGCTCCTTGGCTTAGTAACATAGATAAACAACACCCTACAGTTGAACACGACTAAACAATCTTGTCAAAGGGGAAACCTTTACCTTTACCCTTGCATGGCGTTAGTGCCTGGGCTCATAAGTATCTCACCTTGAAACAGAGCTGGGGATGCACGTCCACCTCCTCAAAGATGTACTCCTGAAACAAGAAGTGTAAGTTAGGACAGTGATGGGTGCTCCTTCCTCTATTAACTCCTACAGCTACAGCTCTTCCTGAAACCAAAATTCCTTTGTCCACAATCTCACATCTTTGCCCTCAGTGTGAAGGAGGGGTGAAACAGCAAGTTTTCCTACAGCCAAAGGCAGGGCATATAAATCACTCTATATCAGGAATTTGGAATTAATCTGTGGCCTTTCCGATGTTGGTGAACTACATCTCTCTTTCATTCCTAGCCACTGCTTATGCTGTTTGGGGTTGATAGGAATTGTACTGCAACATCTGCTGGGTCACCATCCCTGCTCTAGAATTAAGTTTACATGGACAAGTATTTCATTTCAACAATTGTTTTAAAGAGCTTTGTCCTCAGAGCATATAACATAGCAAAAGGCAAATAACCTAGAAATTGTCCAACTGTAACTCCCAGAATTCCTCACTATTGATCCAAATAGCTAGGTCTAACGGAAGTTGCAGTACAATGCCCATATGGGGGAACTGTACTTTGCCCCCCAATAAAAACCTAGTGACCCTACGAACCAACACCCTTAGAATTCCAATACTTTCCATAGAAAGGCCACCTTCCTATTGAGAAAACAGAAAATCTCAGATGGAGTTCGAAGTACCATACATAATATACAGCAGTCTGTAAATTATCCCACAGGTTATTGGCAGTGATATTTCCTTAAAATAAAATTGAGAACCAGACCAAAGAATCTATAAGCACCACCATAGAATAACAGCCCCAGAGTCTTAACTATGCAATTGTTCCTAAGGCCTGGGGTGGTGGTGACCTGTTTTAAGACAACAATAGCAGACATTTCTATATTATAGTTTCCTATCAGGTGCAAAGACAACTCAAGGCAGACAATATCTAAACAGCCTTCTCCCACTTGGTATCTTCCATATGTATTGGACTACAACTATTATCCCTAGTCAGCACTGGGCTGGACTAGGTAAAGCTATCTTAAAATTTGTCTGGTTAGACTATGTTCCCCTTAACAATCCTATTATCTTTGCAACTTGCTTAATCCATTTACTCAGATATGGGGTTTTATAACCCCAAACCTAAATGTAGTCTCCAAACCTAATTTAGAGTGGGTTCATCTTCAACTTCTCTTCTACTCAGCCAAAAATGTCACCCATTTCCAATCCATTAAATTCCTAGCACGACAGTTTGATCCCATGGTCTCTTCACCTGGTTTGATCCCATGGTTGTAGCATTGGGAATATCTTGACAGATTGCTTCTGGAGTTTCCTTCCAGCAAAGGGAAGCAGTGGGTTGAAGGAAGCAGCGGCCGTTCAGAGACATCACCATTTCAGCCTTTTTGCTATTGCTGAAGTCATGGAACTGCATTGAGGACCACAGGTCTGGACCAACTGGAGATGTAGAAAGAGGTAAATTAATCAGGAAGAAGCCTGAAGAGACATTGGGGGGTTGCAGAGTGCCAGAAATAGTGCAAATTGAGTCCACTTTTTGGGTTAGGGTTAGTGCTAGGGAATCATGGGAATTGTTTTTTTTTTCTGAGACATTGAGCCTTCTCTGTCAGAGAGCTCTGGTGCCACAATAAAATACAGTTCCCATGATTCCCTGACCCTAACCCTAACCCTTAAAGTGGACTCAATTTGCACTATTTCTGGCAGTCTGCAACCCCCCCCCCCCCATTGATTCCTTAAAAGGACTGGTGGCAAACATACAGATACTATCTTATGCCTCTTCTTCCAGAGCTTGGAAAAGTTACCTTTTCAGTGACAACTCCCAGAAACCTCCAGCCAGCATGGTCAACTTACCCTCTTTCATTAGTGTTCCCAACTAGTCATGGAGAAAAAAAGCAGCTCAGCCTGCTCTTCTGCAACTCCATGTATGGAAACAAACAGGAGTGGCATTTCATGACAAGAATAACCACAATATTACTCAATGAAGTCTGCACAACATGGTACTGTTAGAGAACAGAGTTCAGTAAAAGAAGCTGGAATTCCCACACACTATACTGGCTCTTACTATCATCTCCCTTTTATTCCCACACACAGAAAAAAGTCTAAAGATTAAAGGTAGAGCATTATCATACATAACCTATGCAGACCTAACAACACAGCACTGGCAGAGCCCTACTGTCATCAGATTTGGGCCCAAAGCAACACTCACAGGTCTCTGGCTGATCCTGGAAAGGGCAAACCTTCTTCCGTACTCCATCATGATGCTCATATGATGCCTGGGGGAAAAGGGATGGGGATAATTAATAAGATCCAAGTTGGTTGTTTCCCAACCATGATAATCCCAGCAGATGGGGGATTGGAAACATAAATTCAGCCTCATGTTGCTAAACTGCAGTCCTAGCCTAGTGGCCATCCTCTGTGTAGGGCACTGCAGTGAAGGCAATGTTGGAAGTGAAGAGGCATCAACACTTGCTTCTTTAGTACGGTTTGCCCTCCTTGTCCACAGATTCTGTATCCATGGATTCAAGCATTCATGGCTTGAAAATATTCAAAAAATATATAAATTCCAAAAAGCAAATCTTGATTTTGTCATTTTATATAAGGGATGCCATTTCACTATACGATTGTATTTAATGGGACTTGAGCATCCACAGATTTTGGTATCCACGGGGTGTGTGTGTGTGTCCTGAAATCAACCCCCAGCAGATACCAAGAGCGCACTGTAATTAGAGGTAGAGAGGATTCTTTGAGATGCATGCTTTATTTCCATCTCTATGTCCCCTAATCTATGTAATTCAAGACTTTTCTACTTCCTGCCTACAAAGGTTCCCTCTCCTTTCTCTACAAAAAATAGTTTTGGTGTTTTATGACACTTTGTCTGAGAAGGAAGCATTCATGAGGTTTCTCAGCCTCAGGATGGCTCATAGGCCCTAAAAAGACAGGCAGGACAGCACAGGCCAAGACCATGCTACACTGCCCCAGGTCACCTGCAATGGGTAGGTGTTTACATGCAAGCCTGCCACCACGCCATGGACCCACTACCACTGTGGCCTCCATACCTGCCTTTACCGTCATGTCTGTTGAGAAGACCCCCATCACAACCTGTAAGGACAAAAACAGGGCACCACGTGGCCAGGTGCCCCCATCCAAGATCACAGACTACAAGGGTGGTCTTCTCAACAGATGTGACAACAGAGGCAGGTGTGGGGTGCACAGGGCCATCTGAACTGCTAAAAACCCAGTGGCAAACAGATAGTCATTTTAGACCAGGTTAAGGTCCCTTTGAGCCCAGGATTAGGCTGGATCCACCAAATCCATGTCCAGTCTGCCTGATGCCAGCCCAGGGCTAATGGCTTGTGTCCTCTGGACAGGACGGGAGGCCAGGGAGAACATAGGCTTTTTGGCCCATGTGTACAGGCCCATACACACACACATGAGAGTTAGCATTAGGGACTCTTCTACCATAGGATAGTTAACTTTTGCCTATCTAAGTTCCTATTTCTGATAGATTTCTTGCAAAAATAAATATGAGTTTTACTTTTTATCCTTACCAGAGCATCCTGCATATTTCTACCCTGTTTTATACCAGAAGCTCATGTTTCATGGGGGCACGCTGCACTCTGCTCAATATAAATACCAATATTTCCTACAGGTAGAGTTCCTAGAACTCTGAAATGAACAAATGAACATGCCTAAAGATAAATATACATCTGCATGTAATCTACCACAAGACTGGGATACTAAGGCCTGCCGCATAGCAAAGTTCTTTAATCCCTGTCTTAACAGTTCTGTATGTTGAATCTCCCCCTCAAGCCAGCCCTGCCTTGTGATACCTCTTATCTTGACATTACACAGACATACCTCTATACATAAGCAAGGAAGCAGGAGTTCATAGGGCAGCACAGCAGGATGATTTCGGGAGACCAATGCCTGGCAGGAGAAGGGGACAGGAGAAAAGGACGATAAAAAGGGATGGGGGGAATTCAGGTATCTTGGATCAATTTTTTCTATAAACACAAGATCCATCCAACCATGTGTGGGTGCAAAAGATCTTAAATGCAAATAGAATTAAAGAAAAGTGTGACTATGAGCATATTCTGAGCCTAGGAATTTGTTTTTAGTCTCAGAACTAAACTCAGCCCACAGTCCTTTCACACAGAAATCCCTTCCTAGCTTTCTTCATTTCAGCAGCCTATCTTTGTTGATTTATGAATCATCTAGAGTCAACACTGGATTAAGGTGATTGGACTCCTGAGCAATTCCAAAATCAGAACCTCTTTTATGCACATGTGCCAATTCTCCCTTCAGGCCCAAGGAAGTGGGTGGCTGTGGGCATTGTCCCAGTATGGGTCACCAAAGCCAGAGTCTCAGAGGCAGTGATACCAAGCACCACAACTTCTTCATCTGTTCCACCACTGGAAAAGGGAGTAAAAGTAGCTGATAAATACTACCAGGCCTGGTCATGGGGAGATCTATACCTCTTCTAGTCTACATTGAGTCTGAGGCAGAACAGCAAACTATGCTCCTCCCCACTGCCTCCACATGAATGAATGAATGAATGGATAATAGCAAATCCTATATTTCGGTTGGAAGTTGACTATAGAGTCATGCTGGAGGACCTCCAGCTGCCTAGGGAGACTGTTTTGTTTTGTTTGTTTTGTTTTGTTTTGGATGTGGGTAAGTGGAACTGCGGGTCCGGGTACCAAGACCGTATTGTATTTTTCTGGTATTTTTCTGGTACCACAGCAGTCTGGAAACCTATTTATTGGTCTACTGCAGCATTCACTTCATTTGCATCACTGATAAACCAGCCTTGTCTAGAGAACTACCAATAGATGCTGATTTTTCTACTCATTTCTGCCAAGAAAGACATTGAGTCTGAGGCAGAACAGCAAACTATGCTCCTCCCCACTGCCTCCACATGAATGAATGAATGAATAAATTAATGAATGAATGGTAGCCATTTTATTTTGCCACCTGAGGTAGAATGTATCACGGATAAAACAATCCTCACCTGCTGATGGAAAGGCTGGCGCAGTTCCTCACACACCAGGGCCAGCTGGTAGCAGAGACGGACAGTAATGGCAGGGTCCTCAGACACAGACACCTCAATTGCTCGTGTTCCAGGCAGCCACGTGTGGTGGAAATCAGGTCCTGGGAAAAGAGGGCAAGTAGAATCAGGAGGGAAAGCATAAGGCCATTGTTCTCTCTTAGTATACACCAAGCCAGAAGGACCTGTCATTTACAGAGGTTGGAAAGTTACTTTTTTAGACTACAGTCTGAGATCCTGCTTCCCCCCCCTCGCCCTGGCCAATATGGCCAGGGGCAGGCAGAGACAGACAGGCTGGATCTGGTATTTTTAATCCAAAAAAGTAATTTTCCAAGTTCTGGCTATTTTATTCTGTAGCTGGACTTCTTTTATCATCATTTTCTCCTTTTTTTTATTTCCATCTCCAGCACTGCCATTTAGTGTACAAAGTTGCCACAGAATTATCTTTCATATAGTGACCACCCATACTATTTTGGGATACAGGAGAAATTTGTTCAGTTCACATTTTAATGGAAACATACACAATAGCCAGAGTAGTGTAGTGGTTTGAGCACTGGACTACAACCCTGGACTACATCCTGCTCTGTTCACTGGGTGACCTTAGGCAAGTCACATCGCTCAGTGTCAGAGGAAAGCAAATCCCTTCTGAACAAATTTTTTCAAGAAAACGCCATGATAGATTCACCTTAGGATCACTGTAAGTCAGAAACTCCTTGAAGGCACACAATAACAAATATAATAATTTGCATTTCCCAAGCTAATATACAAAGTGAAACACAGTTAACGTCAGTGTCTGCATATGTCAACTTTTTGTGACACAGTTCTACATTGAAGAAATGGATACAAAAATGTGCGTGTAAGACATTTGTTATATTAATTTGTATCCAGTTTTTCTCCCAAAATTGGGACCCAGTTCTATTTATTTAGCTATGCATCAATTACTGAAAATAACATAAAGGAAATTCATTATAGCAAGAGAAATGTTCTGCAAGAATCATGAATATCTGTGTTAATTTCCTGATGCAAAAATGCATATATAAAGACAAAAGTACATGTGAATTCTGTGCAATTAAAAATTATTATTTGAACAATAAAATACAGATTGAAAAACAAAATTATAATTAAAACATAAAGGCTCAAACACACATAGCCTGAAATTTTGAAACCAATGCTAAAACAAAACAGAACAAATTGTGGGGGGATGAGGGAATCAAAATTAAAAAGATGAATTCATTCCCGACTCCTATTGTGATCTTCCTCCAGCAGTCTTCTTCTGACATGAGACCAGCTGTGTATGCCAGGATTTTAAATCTTGGCTATAATCATTTATTTCATGAGCACCATTTATTACCAATACAGAATGTGCAGGTTTTCTAAGTACAGAACATCAGACCCCTTGCCAACAGAGGTTCTATGCAACAGTAGACAAGGCCTATGTCCATTTTAGCTGTGTCTTACCCGTTTGCTTGCTAGTGACTAGAATACTTTGGCTGATACTCAGCACCCCATCAGGAATGGTTTCTACAGAGACAAGCACCTTCTGTCCACTCTCTGCTGGGAAACAGTCAAGATGAATCTGCCACTGAGGAAATGTATGATACAAAAAAATTGTTCATCACTGTTTCTGGCTTTTTGATTCACGCTTTACTCTAATCATATCCTAAACTGGAGAAGTATCCTTGTAATCAATTATCATTATTATTGTTTAACTCTCTTACTTCTTGAATGTTTTAAGCAACAATAGTAAAAGACTCTAGAACTGTAAATAGATGTGATTGTGCTGGGAAGTATAAAGTCTCATCTTTAACATGTAATCCAACAACTCTTGTAAGGTCTTAAGAACACTTGGCTTTTCAGGGCTTTAAAACAAGCTTCTAGCCCCCATAAAATGACCTTAGAATGGTTGAGCAAATTCTACTAATCCCCCAAGTCTTCTTCTCTTATTAACTATAAAGAAAATACTTCCGCACAAGATTTCTCAAGGCTCATTAAGGAGAGGTGACATGGATCAAACTCATGTGGAAGTTATGGATACAATCTTCTATAACCCTAGACAAGTGTGTGTACTTGATGCAGTCAAACTAGCCCTAGTGAAAGCACTCTACGTGTGCTCAAACACATCCCATTCATTGTTGCTTCACATATTCTCAGCATGTACTGATCCTCTCCTTCAAACATGGGACACAAAATGTTTAATGTTATTTTAAGGGGTGGATGTGGGTTCTTTGGGTTGTATATTGTGACATTTTAATTTTGTAAGCCACCCCGATTGCTTTGGCAGAGGGCCGGGATAATAATAATAATAATAATAATAATAATAATAATAATAATTATTGGCTGGGTTTAATTCCAACATGGTTTAATGATTTCAGCAGTGGACTATGACTGAAGACCAGTGTTCAAATCCCTGCTCAGCCATGGATACCACTGAGTAAACTTGGACAAGTCACTCTCTCTCAGCCGCAGAGGAAGGCAAAAGAAAACTACCTCTGAGCCAATTTTGCAAGAAAAACCCCGTTATCAGTTCACTTTATGGTCACCATAAGTTGTAAATGACTTGAAGGCACATAACAAGGCACAATAGAATAGTGTATAGATGAAAGACTGTTATACAATATATACAGTTATATATACAGTTATAATGTTGCTGAAACTACAAAGATTAGCAATTTCCTAATGCAAGCAGCCAAAGAAAACTCTTAAAATACAGGGTGTGGTAAACGTTAGTTGATAGTGACAGACGCTGAACACCCATTTAAAAAGTTGGGATAACATATCTATGTACTAATTGATTTTGCTACTAGTTTAACTCTCTTATTTAGTTCTTTGGTTGTTTGTTATTAATTTTAGTTTATTTCTTGCATCCACCTCTGGAACGTCCAGTCCAACCCATCCACGCACATGACAGGACAAGCACTAACTAACCAAATTTCCTCTGTATGCCTGGTGCCTCCGCCTCTTCAAGACCTGAAGCCAGCCAGAGCGGTTAGTACTCAGGATCAGATAATGCAGCTCCAGTCCTTTAATGCCTACAGTCAGAAAAAGAAGGGGAGATGGTATGAAGAAAAGATTAAAACAAAAACACTGTTTAAAACTGGCTTGCCATGCTTTCCTGAACATGAGAGCAGGGGCTCTCCCCTTCACCCCGGCCACCTCCATGACAGCACTCCTAAGGTGGGAAAGAAACACCTGAAGAGGAGACTTTCCTATTCACATGGAGGCATTCCACACAAATATGATCCCGTACCCAGGTTCTTTCTCTCACATAGATACTTCACGTAAACAAGAATGTCTCTTCAGACATATCAGTGTAGGTGACAAATACTACCAGACTAGAGACAATACGTGTCTAGATCTTGAAGCTGGCACTGTGACAACAAGTTATCTCCTTAAGAAACCCTCTTGTGAGCCACTGGTTTGCTCTGCTAAAGACACCTTATATCCCAGCTGCCATTATTCCATCCCTCTTGATGCTGTTGTCCATACCTACATGGCTATGTGTACACTATGCTTTGGTAGGTTTGCTGTAGAAACCCAGGATGTCCTTCTCTGACATGGAATTAAGGTTTATAAAGATTTAAGAAACAGAATTTCACATCCTCATCCACAGAAGTTTGGGGAAAGCTCTCCACAGGCTATGGTTTAATCTCAAATAATTTGGGGTGTGGAACCAGAAAATGATGCCTTGGGCCTCAATTAGTCTGATCCACATCCTTGGCTACAGATTTCATTTCGGAGCAGCTTTCATCACACTGTGTGCCAGGGCAGAGGGTTACTTCCTCAGAAACATACTCCAGAGCTTAGAAAAGTTACTTTTTAAGCAACAGTTGGGTTTGGGGATTCTGGGAGCTGCAGTCCAAAAAAGTCACTTTTCTTCCAAGTACTCCTTTTTTCTTATCTCAGAGCAACCTCAGCCCAGAGTCCAGCCAGGCCTCCTGACATCTGAGCATTCCTTTAGAGAGGAAAGAGAGTGATCTCCTGTTCTACACTCTTCTCTATCACTTAATTTACAGCTACATTCCATCCTCTACTGTACCATACCTGTAGCATTCAGAGCCAAGTGGACACGAACACACTTGTGGCTTTCAGGCTGTTGGCTTTGCTCAACTGTGCTTAGTGTGAAGGTGGGTAGAGGCAGTGAAGGGCCTTCCCACAACTTCCACTGGCATCGGGCTCTGGGCAGGGCACCATGCACTGTCGAAGAAAGCAGAAAGGTTAATGTAGATTAGGCAACCCTCCCCTCCCCAAAGAAATATGCTCAATATTAGAGAATTTTAGATCTGGCAACATTTTTAAAGGTCACCCCATTTAGTATATGGTATCTCTGCCAGTTTGCTGCTGAGCTAATGTAGAGATATCTTTAAAAAAGAAAAGCCCATCACCACCTTCTAACAGGGTGTCCTATGGAGAGGTTGAGAAGGGAACTTTTTTTAGATTATAACTCTCAGAATCTCTCAGCTAGAAAAGCACCTTTCTGGGAGCTGTACTCCAAATAATAATAATAATAATAATAACAACAACAACAACTTTTCTAAACTCTGGTCCCAACATTGGACGTATTCACACAGGCGGCTCTAAAGCCGCCTAGAAGCCCCCTGGAAGCCATCAGGAGTCATTCCGGCGGCGAAAACAGCAGCCGCCGGAATGACTCCTGATTGCCTCCGGCAGAAGCGCCTGTAATTCCTTTTTAAAAAAGGAATTAAAAAGATGGCGCTAAAGCCGGCTAGCGGCAGGGATGGCGCAGGGATTGCGCAACATGGGGCGGGGCTTGCTGCGACGTAGTTTGAACACGTCGAGCAAGACCCCGGAGTGAGGCAGGAATGGCGCAGGGATGGCGAAGGATGAGGAGGGGCTTGCTGCGACGTCATGTGAACTTTTCCTGCACAGAGCCGGAGTGGGGCCAGATGGAGGTAGGAACGACTCCCTTTTTTGCTCTGTGTGAAAACGTCCTTTGCCTACATTACAATGACATTAAGCAGTTTCTGTTTCCCTGCAATTTCCAGCCACTGTTTCTAGTTCTGTTCTCTGAGGAAACAGAAAAGTCAGCTCCACCTTATGTATGACGGTCTTTCACATAACTGAAGACTACCATCACATCTCCCCTTGATCTTTTCTTCTTGAAACTAAAGCATAGCCAACCCTTTCAATCTTTTCTCAAATAATTGTTTCCAGACCCCTCAGCAACCTTTTCCCTTTCCTCTGGGCATGGTCTACTTTGTCGCTGTCCTTTTCAAAATATTTAAAAGACTTATCCCCAATCCAAAGTCTCTATTCATGTTTGTAGAGTTGGTTGGGCTGCAGTATTTCCTTCCATGCACATGCTCCTATTGGGCTCCTAGAAATTATATGACAGAACTAGTATGGAATACTGACTGTAATATTAAACTGTGACTGGGGAGATCTGTTTTAATTCCTGCCCAGCCATGAGCTCACTGAGTGACCTTAGATCAGTCACTGTCTCTCAGCCTGAACTACTTGAACCAAGAGTGTTGTGATAAAAATGGGCATGGAGCTACATAAGCTAACTAGAGCTCACAAGAGGAAGGCAAGATTTTTTAAAAATATGTAATGATAATGCGTGGTGGGAAACTTATTCCCCCCCATATCCAATCCGATGTCTGATCCCAAGAGCAAGTTATGCTTACTTGCAAAAGTGAAAGATGGTCTGCATAAAATTGTAGGTATATATATCTCTGTATGTTTGTGCGCATGTGCGTGCACCTTTAAGTGACCTGTCAACTTATGGTGGCATCTAGGGCTCATTCCCAATTGCATTTAAACCGGTTTGCGAGTCGCATTGACACGCGGTTGCTGAATCGATTCATACCGATGCATTGTTCCTACTATCAGAAGCGAATTATTTCATTATTCCATGCATTCATGTCTTTTTAACAAGATTGTCATTAATACTAGATTTGCGCCACCACAAAATGCATGCTCAGTATTTTAAGTGTTTTAAAAAAAATGTCAATCATATGATGCACATCTACGTGGCATTGGTGACAAACCAAGAAACCCATTACTTGCTCTAGAAAACCCACAGAAATGCAAGTGATTGCAAAATCCATCATTTAAAAAAAAAAAAAACATGATAACCCCCCCCCCCCAGGAAGCCACCCCCAGAGTTGTCCTACCTCTTGAAAATATTCTAGCACAACCAGGGAGGGAATGCAAAAACAACTGGATCAGGACTGGTAAGATTTACAGGGACCACTAGGCAGTGCTTAAAATCTAAAATTGTCTGTTGTCCCCCCTATTATTTATATTGAACTTTGAAGTATTATTGAATAAAATTAGACAAGAGAAATTGATTCAAGGAGTAAAATTAAAAGGAGAAGAATTTAAAGTTCGAGCTTTTGCCGATGATCTAATGGTATTGGTAACTAATCCATTAGAAAGTGTAGAAAAGTTATTATTAATTCTGAAACAATTTGGGGAAGTTGCTGGATTTAAAATAAAACAATGATGTTATTGATGAATTTAACAAAAGAGGGGGGGAGATATTTAAAAGATAAATCTAAATTTCAAGAAGGAAAAAAAGTAAAATATTTAGGCATAAATTTTACAACGAAAAACTCTGATATATACAAAAAGAACTATGAGAAAATATGGGGTGAAATCAAAAAAGACTTGAATAGGTGGAAAAATCTGAAACTATCCTGGATGGGCAAAATTGCAACAATAAAGATGAATGTTTTACCTCAAGAACAATTAAATAGTGAAGGATATAAATGTAATTGGTTTATGTATTGGCAATTAAGAGAGAGATTCCTAATAGATAAAAAAACAAAAAATATAGGAATAATGGACAAGGAATTCGAGGAAATAATAGAATCGGATGACAGCCATAAAATATCAAAATTAAATAAATGCTTTTGAAACTAGAAATGGAAAAAGAAACGGTAAAGCCACATATGATAAAATGGGCACAAGACCTTGGTGTCAATATAGAACTGGAACAATGGGAGAAATGTTGGTCAAAAAGAATAAAGTATACACTGAATTATGAAATTGGGGAGGGGGAATTTATGATGCAATTTAGGTGGTTCTTGACCCCATATAAACTAGCAAAGATGGAGAAAACCCAAAGGAACAAATGTTGGAAATGTAAATCTAGGATAGGTACGTTCTATCACATGTGGTGGAAGTGTACAAAGGCAAAAAAATATTGGAAAAGTATGCACCAAGAACTAAATAACATATTACACAACTGGAATTTGATCCAAAAATGTTTCTATTAGGAATAATTACCGAAGGAAATTTAGAAAAAGAATTTGGAAAGTTAGTATTTTATTTAATCATTGCAGCTAGGATAAACTACGCAGCAAAATGGAAATCAGAAGAAATCCCCACTTTTAATGATTGGTATTTAAGGATTTATGATTATATGAAGATGGATAAACTTACAGATATAAGAGATAAAAATTTAGAGAATTTTAAAAGAAATTGGAACCCGATGTTTAATTATTGGAGATTTGAATGGGGAGACCAGTATTTGATCGGTTTGTTATGCTTTTCCTTTACTTCCCACTCTGAGCACTCTTCTTTAACTGAATTTTCCTCAACCACCTCTATAAATCTTATTCTATAATTGCCTACTGTCACATCAATAGTCTCTTAACACGCTTTCTACAATAATAATTTATTCTTATATTTATTTATATATTTCCCAGAATCCGTTTTTTATTAAATTTTCAATTTTGTTGAATTTGTTGTTATAATATTCAAATTTCACTTAACTGATTATTATTTCCGCCTTACGTCTTGTTTTGGATCTCTTCGACACCTCTATTGCACTTCTCTCTTCGAACTATATAGTAATATAACATAAATTTCCTTATTTCTTTAATCTTTTCTCCATATATTTATTTACAGATTCCCACTGTGGCATAATTTTATCTATAGATTTATCCCTTAATAGATGAGTCAATATATCCATCCACATAGCTTCTTTCAATTTGATTAGCCATTCTTCCATTTGAGGGATTCTGTCATTCTTCCAATACCTTGCGAAGACTATTCTAGCTATTGAGATCATGTACAGAAGAGTACCTTCATAATTTCTTTTTATTACCACATCTAGATCCTTTGTCATGTTTAGTAAAAAGAGTTTGGGGCATAAAGGTATTTTTATGTTAAAGATTTCATTTATTATTTGTCTTATTTTATACCAATATTTTCTTGTTTTCGGACATCCCCACCACATATGATATAATGTTCCTTTTCTCTTCTTACACTTCCAACATTCTCGCTTCCCCGTTTTGTAAATTGCGTCGATCTGAATTGGGGTGAGATACCATCTATGCATCATTTTAAAATAATTTTCCTTTAGATCTTGACAGGCTGTAAATTTATTGGTACGATTCCAAGCTATTTCCCAATTTTCTAAATCTATATTTTCTTTTAAATCTTTCGACCAATCTAACATTACTTGTTTTATTATCTCACCTTCAAGTTTTCTTTCTATGAAAAGCTTATAATATTTCTTAATGTGATGGCCTTCTTTATCCATAATTATCCTGTCCAGATCATTATTTTGTATCTCAAATCCATCTGTTTTTAGATCTTGCTTAAATTTTGCTTTCAATTGTAAATATAAGTACCAATCTTCTACAATTCCTTCATTTTTTAAATAATCCTTGGATTTCATTTCTTTAATTTCATTGCCTGTGAGCTTTCTAGATATAACGAAATAGAAAGGTAAAGGTAGATAAAGAACTGTGCATGGAAATGACATGACGACAATTTTGGGATTTAAACATATGAGAAGTAAGATCAACTCGGGCAGATTAGTGAGACTTGATAGACAAGGAAGTTATATGTATTTATATGTGATCACTTATATAATAACGACATGATTGTGATATATTTGGTTTTTTTATCAATAAAAAAATATTTTTTAAAAAATCTAAAATTGAAAGCCCCCACAGTAGTCAAAAGACAGCACCGAGGCAACATGGGGTGTGTGGAAATGGCAGATTTCCCAAAACCTGGGGCAGGATGGGTTACACCCCTCTGCCAACCCTCTGCCGTATAGTACCTTCCCTCCAGTGTGATGCGATTGAGATCCAAACGTCATTCACATTTGTTGAACACACTTGGAAATAGATGCTTTTCAAAAGAATCGTCAAAAGATCGGTCTTCAAAAAATGCAATTCTTTTGCATTTGCCTCATTTCATCTTGATTCTCCACAATTTCAACTGAATGCAGTCGGCTCTGAAATCGTTTCCAGTGTGAACGAGGCACATATAAAGTGAATTGCAAACCATTTTAAATGCTAGTGGGAATGAGCCCTTAGAAAGAGTCTATAGGGCTTCTTAGTAAATAAAGACCATCTTTTCAGCATCCTGACATGTGCCTCCTTTTTCTTCATGGTATTCACACATATGCCTCACTAAATTCCACTTGACTTACTCCTGAGAAATGCATCTTAATCTCTGAGAGAATATGAAACATATCTATGAGGGTTTTTCTAAGAAGTAGCCATGTTACTCTGTTGCAGCATAAAAAGAAAAAAAGGAGGAGAACAAGATAAAATTAGCAGCACCTTTAACACTAACTGATTTATATTTCAGCAAGGGTTTTCATGGATAGAAATCCACTTCTATTGCATATGAAAACTCATGCTAAAATGCAGTCAGTCCTTGGTATCCACGGATTTTTTATCCATAGATTCAACCTTCTTTGAAAATTTTTAAAAATATAAATTACAAAAAGGAAACCTTGATTTTGTCACCATTTTATTATGCCATTGTATTTAATGGGGCTTGAGTATCCACTGATTTTGATATCCATGGGCAGTCCTGGAATCAAACCACAGGAAATATCAAGAGCCCACAGTATGAACTGGTCAGTCTTAAAAGTGCTGCAAGATTCCCTTTCTTTCTCCCCCTCTCTTTTTTATGTTTATACGGAACAGCTTATGATCAGCAAAAAAATCAAATGACAAAGCTTTCCTTGAACAGTTCTGTTTCAAGTTGCAAACAGAGGGTTTTTATATTTGACTGTTTCCTCATTACCACCATATGAAGGGCACTGCATAATATACATGAGACAAACTTTGAAGTCTCTTCTAAGTGTTTCTTACTTAGAGTTCAATTATTTCAAACATGGACAAAATTAAGATTGTCTCTCTCAATGTAAAAGAACTTGGATTCCCCCCCCCAAAAAAAAAAACTTACCTGGGTTAATAATTATTTAAAAAAAAATAAATCAAGCTTTTTTTTTTTTTACAAGAAATACATAGAAAGGGCACAGGAAACATTCCAATACGGTCTCCCTTTGACACACAATACACAACTGGAAATTCTAACAAATCCAGAGGCGTTGTGATATTGTTTGATAAAACATGTCCTTTTCAGGTTGAGAAAGTAATTCGGGACCCTTCAGGTTGTTACTTAATATTGAAAGGTTTCCTGGCCAATGAAATCTTCACACTGGCCACATTTTACTCCCCAGACAATGACCAACACAACTTTCTGGCTTCTTTCCTACAAACCTTAGGGGAGATTGCAAAGAGCAATATCCTTATAGGGGGTGGTTCAAACGAAGTCCTAGATTACACACTAGACAAATCACATCCCCCCAGAAAAATGAAAAAGAAAACATCACCAGTATCTGACCTCTTAACTAGACATGAATTTATAGATCCCTGGAGAGCTCTACATCCATCCTGTAGAGACCACACTTTTTATTCAAATAAACGCCACACCTATCCTAGAATAGACTACTTCACCATTCCAAAATTATCTCTTCCTAACATTGTTGATGTACAGGTAGAGTCTATAATTTATTCAGACCATGGTGCCACAACGTTAACCTGGCAGCTTGAACCTGATCTACCAAAAATGTATATCTGGAGATTCAATCTGTATCTCCTCATGAATGAATGTTTTAAAAAAACAGATTCAAGATGAAATTAAACAATTTTACCTTGAAAATAGATCACCTGAAATATCTGAGGCCTTGTTATGGGATGCCCTGAAGGCGGTCCTCAGAGGCTTATTAATTAAGGAAGGGGCTACACAAAAGAGATTTAAGAGAGCCATGAGGCAAAGCCTCCTTCAAGAGATAGAAAAGCTATCATTAAGCTCATAAAAAATCACTTGATTCACAGATATTCATTCATCTCCAGAGGAAAAAAACTGAGCTGACAGCTCTTGACATTAGAAAGATTCAAACTGCCTTACATTACACTAAATCTTACTATTATGAATTTAACAACAAAAATTCTCAACTCCTCGCTACAGCTGTCAAGTGTTAAGTGTAAAGTAGGGAGGAAAACCATATCCACTCTCACTTCCCCTGAAGGGAATATAGTGAAAGTTCCTGACAAGAATTTCAGAACTTTTATTCTAAACTATATACCTCTGAACTGCCACAAAATTTGCACACACACCAATTATAAAATCTCTAAATCTGAAGAAGCTCAAAGACTCTCATACATCACTGTTAAACAAACCTGTTCACCCAGATGAACTCAAAAAGAGTTCAAAACTTTTTGAACTCAAAAAGCTGAAACAGAATAAGAGTTCATTTGGGACAAATGGCTTCTCATGTGAATTTTATAAATTGTTATTTGACTAAATTTCAGCCCATCTTATTGCCCTTTTTAATGCCATTCTTAATAATGCTCTTGTGCCAACAAGTTGGCATAGGACCCAAATAATTCCAATCCCCCAAACCAAAGAGGAATGCCCAAAAACTAAATCTTTCCATCCTATTGCACTCCTTAATCAAGATGCAAAAATTTTTTTACTTCAGTTATGGCCTCCAGAATAAATGAGTTTATTTTAGAATACATTGATCCTGACCAGGTGGGCTTCATGCCAGGCAGACACCTAGCAGACCCAGTCCGCAGGGCACTCAATATCATCCACCATTCCAACCAGATAAAGACTCCTCTAGTCTTACTTTCACTTGGTGCTTTGAAAGCCTTTGACAGGTTGGAATAGCTATTTCTTTTTGGGGTCCTTCAAGGAATGGATTTTGGAGATGGCTCCATAGGAGCATTCCGCCTTATCTATGAGAAATCAGAGGCGACTGTGTTGGTCAATGGCCTCGACTCAACACCTTTTGCACTTTCCAGGGGCACGAGATAAGGATGCCCATTGTCACCCCTACTATTTGCACTGAAAATAGAGCCCTTGGCTAACATGACTCGACATAACGCTGATATCACTGGCCTTTGCATCAACAACCAACATCATAAGGTTGTGCTTTATGCTGATGATCTGTTGATTTTTTTTTTATCATGCCCAGAATGATCATTTCTGCCGCTAAAAAGGACAACTGAGTCCTTTGAGAGTTATTCAGGTCTAAAAATTAACTTTAACACATCCACATTAACGGCCCTAAACACTTCATACCAACAACAAAAATCCTGGCAGGACCTAATGGGCTTGCAACTTCATCCCTCAGGTTTTTCTTATTTGGGAATAATCATCACGAAAGACACCCAGCAGCTCATACCCCGAAATAATAAGCCAGCAGACACATGGATGCTATGTAAATCTAAAGAATTGAAGGCTTTAAATCTTTCCATCCTTGGCAGGATTGCATTAGTCAAGATGTTCCTGATCCCTCAACTCTTTTTCCTGTTTCAAACAATCCCATTGACTCCTCCCCCATCTAGATTCAAGAAATGACAAAAATTAATTGATCAATTTATTTTCAATAAAAAGAGATCTAATTACCCAAATCCACTAGATACATCACTTCCAAGAATGGTGGTCTGGCAGTCCCAGATATTGCACTATATTTCCAAGCTTTCCAACACAGCAAAACTATTCAATTAATTAAGGACAACAGTGCTACCAGATGGGTAAATCTAGAAGTTTGTAATATGAAGTCCACTGAATTTACTTGCCTCTACACCAAAATGTCAAAACAGAAACTTGGTTGGTTATCTAATCCATTTTTATCTAGCTCCCTACTCATCTGGCATGAATGGAAACACATACTAGCTCCAGACCCCTCTCCCATTAAACCTTTTTTACTTTTTTTGCATCATCTTTCTCACTTTGATTACCAATTCCCACTAATAAAGTTATTGAGAAGATGTGGACTCTACTGCACCTTAGACCTGTTCTCTGGTGGATTTCCAAAGCCCATCACCACCATAAAAACTTCCTTACAACAAACTAACATTACTGGCTTCAAGTACACCAAATTGCTTCATTTGCATCACACCTAGCTTCAGCAGGAGAAACCCTATATCTTCTCTCCTTTTTTGAAAACCTTTGTTTGAACTCCACATCTCATACTAAAGGGACGGCAGCAGCTATTTACAAACATCTCCTGGAACACATGTATGGGGAAGGCCAATATATGCACTCATTTTGGCAAGGAGAATTGAAAACCATGATTTTAGACATTGCATGGGCTCATATTTGCATGAGCTCATATTTGGTCTTCACCCCCATACAAATCCCATTCAGGGAGAAACCATCCATAGGTGGTATCTCACACCTGTAACACTGTCTAAAATGGTTAAAACGCTCTCTCTGGGTTGCTAGAATGGTTGTAAATCTAGAGGCTTTTATCCCTTCCTAACATTGTTGATGTACAGATAGAGACTATAGTTCCCCTTTCCCTTTCTTTGTCTCCAACCCAGATACCCTTGTCTCTTGTTGTACGTGCAGCACAAAGTAGTAAAATAGGGTTGTTTGTTTTCCTACTTACCATAAACTCTGCAATCCTGTAAAAGCAAGAAGAGAAATAAAACGTTAATGAGGGGAAGTGGAAGTCCCTCCTTTATTCTACCTCTGCACGGCAGGGCAGCATATTTGCCTGAAATAAACAGGTGGAGTGAACCATGCTCAGTGCTTGGGAGATATACAGATTCCACAAATGTTTCCTAGTCCCTCACCAGTCCACAGCGGGAGAGCAATGAAGAAAGTTCTTCTTCCAAGTCATATTTCACCCATGGAGAATTCACTGCAACAAAGATATGTTGATGGCCAGTGATTCAGATGGTAGCCCAGATGCTCTATAGCGTCTCTGCATTCAGAGGCAATACACCACTGAGTTATAGTGCAATCCTAACTCAAAGATGCACCATCTGTACAAGGTTTGCCTAAAACTTTTTCTTCAGACAGATATCCCATGTGAGCTGAGAGATCTGCCAAGATAACACTCTGCTGGCAAAGATCTGTCAACAGAAGAACCAAAGCGTAGGGGAGGAGATAAGTTGTGTTAGATCCCAAACCTCTACCAAACCAAGGAATTAGCCACAATGCTGCCATAAAGTTTGGTCACTGCAACCCTAAGTAATTGTTAATATAACTTTTATTAACAAAGTTATGATATATACATAGACATAGATTTATCTAATATCTACTAGTGTATTTGATTCAGTTATATTTCTTAACAATAAAACATCCTTCTCAACCATCTCATTTTCATACTTCTTACTATTTTGTTGTTAACTGCCCTCGTGTCATCCCCGATTCATAGCAACCTTGTGGATGAGACCTCTCCAAGCCCCCCTTATCCTCCACTGCTCTGCTTATGTTTTGTAGATTCATGCCTGTGACCTCTCTGATTGAGTCCATCCATCTGGCATGTGGTCTTCCTCTCTGTCTACTGCCCTCCACCTTCTCTAGCATTATTGTCTTTTCTAATGAGTCATGCTTTCGCGTGATGGGGCCAAAGTACGAGCGCCTTAATTTGGTCATCTTAACTTCCAAGGAAGTTTCTGGCTTTATCTGCTCAAGAGCTCACTTGTTTGTCTTTTTGGCTATCCATGGTATCCTCAGCACTTTTCTCCAGCACCACATCTGAAATGAATTAATTTTCCTCTTGTCTGGTTTCTTCACTGTTCAGCTCTCACAACCATACATGGTGATGGACAATACAATGGATTGGACAATTCTAACTTTAGTGTTCACTTGAATATCCTTGCACTCTAGATCTTGTCTAGTTCTTTCATAGCTGCCCTTCCCATTAATAATCTTTTTCTGATTTTTTGACTGCAGTCTGCTAAATGTTTGATCCAAGATAAGGGAATTCTTTAACTATTTCTATTTTTTCATTGTCTAACTTGAATATGTAGTTTCTCTGTGATCATTATTTTTGTTTTTCATTTTTTTATGTTCAGAATTCAAGCTGTCTACGCACTTTCTTCTTTTACATTCTTTAGTAATTGTTCCAAATCTAAGATGTTTTCTGCTAGTAGTATCGTGTCATCTCTTATCTAACTCTTAAGTAATGTTGAACATCTCTAGCTTGAGAGGCAGCTTGAATTCAACATAGGTTCAGCTGGCCTAATCTCAGCTAAGTTGGGCCTTGGTCACTTAGCACTGTGCTCTTATAGTGGCCAGATGGAAACAGAACAACACTTGTGCACCTTTAAATATATGTTTTTAAAAATGTAAAAACCGGGCAAAAGAAGATCTGTGGTACAAGCCACGTTTGCTAAAATCTCTTCTCCACAAAGCTTAAAGGCGCAGGAACCCTGTTTTATTTTACATCCAACCTCTGACCTCATACTGAATACTAGCTGCTGGAGTTCAAGTAATGCAGTAAAGACTCCATGTCCAGCTTTGGACTTTGTGGGGACACATAAGAAAAAAATGTGCTGGAGTAGATTTTGACTAGTTGGTCTTTCATTACATCCTTTTGAAGACATTGTGGTACCTTGTGCTGGTGGTATGCTAAAGATTGTGAGACATCGGGGTTCACACAGTTACTAGCCTTACAGTCAGATTATGTAATATTTCTCAGCCTGGTGGCCTACGCATGATTCTTATCCTAGGAAAGTGTCAATTTACAGGCTTGTTTCAGCTCCTGTTCTGTCTTCACCAAGGGTGGAACAGGCCACACATATACATCGAGCCTACAGATGTGGTTTCCTCTGTGCGTATGAGGGCGACCTCTGCCCCTACCTTGTATATACATAGACAGAGAGAGAGAGAGACGCAGCTCTGATTGTGTAATACCTCAAGCAACAAATCATGAAAAACATGTGGGCTGAGTGTGTTATCGCTGAGATATTACTCAATCAGATGTGGGCCTCAGCACTACAGAGAGGAAATGAGTTACAACTGAGAAGCATCCAAAATACAGACCTCTGGTAGCAAGAAAGGAATAACCCACCGCAGAGGAGAAAACTGTCAGATGCAGCCATTCCAACAGACTATAAGCCAATATCACACTACACTGTTATACTGCTATTATTCCACTTTAACCTCTATGTCTGCATCCTGTGCAATTCTGGGGTTTGTAGTTTATTGAGGCATAAGAGCTCTCTGGCTGAGAATTGTAAATACCCCTCCCTAAACTGCAAATCCCAGGATTTGACAAGAGACAGCCACAGCAGTTAAAGTGGAATAATAGCACTATAACAGTGTAGCGTGATACTGACAGAGAAAGGGAGCAGGACCGTTTCTTTAGCTCTGCCAAGAGGCCAACTCCACCTGTATTCTCCAGCTCTCAAATCTAAGTTAAATTCCACCAGGCTGCAGAAGAAGAGGGAGGAAGCAGTACCATACCACTGAAACTCTGTTATGAGACCACCTGCATTAGGCTATCCCCTCAACAGTATCAGATGGGGGGAGAGAGGGAGACTGACTGATGGAAAGCTGGGCCACTCCATCATCCCTGCAGAGAGGTTAGCTCTCTTTGCCTCTTCCACTTAAATTATTTCCATGCCAGCTGGGCCTTGTAAGGACTTTGTGATATTAAAATAAGCAGCCTTTCATGAGGAGTTTGCATATGCTGTTGCCCCACTGTTGGCTGTGTTGGCCCCAAGGATGTCTCACTGCACTCAGAGTTTGCCAACTGGTCAGCTTACATCTTTAATTGCAGCTTGACTGGAAGACATGTCAGCAAGTAAAACATTGCATGCTATGGAGATAAACATCATTGCAGCCTTTTCAAAATGAGTGCCTCCCGTGGTGGCTAAGGATGATGAGAGGTATAGTCCAACATATCTGGAGAATACCAGATTGGGGAGAGAAGCATTGTCAGCAAGTAACTACTGCCACTCAAGTTGCTTTTGCAAACCTACCTGAAGACAGAAGGTGAGAATTATCCACTCCCATGCAAGGGCGTTCCTATGCTTGGGGCATGGAAGAATATTTAGATTTCTCTGTCAAACAGCAGAACAGGTAGCATCAAACGAAACCTCCTCCCCATTACAATGTAGCTCTGAGGAAAATAATTTTGCCTGTGAAATATCTTGCCTATGTCTCCAGAGCTTTTTAGACCCTGGAATATGTAATCTAACACATCACCTATAAACCTATGCTTTCACAGATGGCTGGTGTGGGTCTGCAAGGAATTACTGATGTAATATTAAATGGCAAAAACACTCACAAACTGGTAAAGATTTTCCTGGGATGGAGCACATCAGGTTGCAGTGGGAGTGAGGGGATGTTGCATTTTTGAATATTCCCACATTGTTTTAAGAAGAGTTGTACATAATAAAAACAAACTACTAGGAGAAAGGGTTCAGGTTATCTTTTCCTTAAACATGCTAGCATTCTATGCACAAAGAGTTTCCCTTATGGGGAGGTATTCAGCTGTAGGTTGAACTGGCACCCTTCACACATATACAATTTATGATGCGCTCCATTAGCCATCATATGTTTGCAGTGTGGTCCCTAGTGTCTCTTCCTTTCCTGAACCCTGCTTGGACCTCTGGGATTTCTCTCTCCATGTATGGTTGGAGTCTATGTTGCAGAATTTTGAGCATAATTTTGCTTGCATGGGAGATCAATGCCATGGTCCTATAGTTGCTGCAGTCTCTTGTGTCTCCCTTTTTTGTGGATGGGCATGTATATTGATCACTTCCAATCCTGTTGGCCATTGTTTTGTTTTCCATATCTGTTGACATGTTGGTCAGCAGTGAAATTGACTCTGTCAATGTGGATTGCAGCAGTTCAATTGGAATATTGTCTGTTCCTGGTGATTTGTTTTTCACTATTTCTCATATTGCAGTTTCCACCTCCTTTTTTTGAATTTGGGGTTCATCTTCATATGGCTCTTTACTTCATGTGTCCTTCATTTTGTCATCTCTTTTGTGTATTGCATCCAACATCTTTTTATCCCTTCCTTGTCTTGAATTATGTTATTTTTATTGTCATAGAGCACTCCGGTCCTTGGTTTGAATTTTCCTTTGATTTCTTGGATCTTGTGAAATAGATATCTTTTTCTACCCTTTTTGTTGTTATTTTCTATTTCTCTGCAGTTACACTCTCACTTTTCTTAAAAACAAAATCCACATGAAAACACAGACATCTATTATATTGATCGCAAGTGGAACCTGCAACAAAATGTTACTGTGCTAAGTGTCCCTGTTCAGGATTCTAGCATCGCCATCCTTTCCTCTTCCCTGCATGAGACAGCCATCACTCCATGGCCACTAAGCATGTCAAGTTCTCATGGGGCTGTTTTGGGTCTGCCAATTTAAAGACTGTTTGTACTTCTGCAAAGCATGGGGCTCCTCCCAAAGTGCTGATACTTGCTCTGTGTGTGCACAGGAGGTGACTTTTCGGCAACATAAACAATAGAATTTACATCTCAAACTTTAAAAAAAGTGGGGTGGGGTGGTTAGGAATTATATAAGTTCAAGTACCAGCTAAGCTCCAGTACAGTCATATAAATTCAATACATGTCAGCAGCCATCTTGGATTTTTTAAAGAAATATAAATTCCATTAGGAATTGTACTCATTATATAGGTTTGCAGGACCTTCTATGTATTTTTATTATGATCTAAAAGATGCTAACTGGGACCTGATGCATTGAAAAACATCAAGACCAGCGAACCAAATAAAGCTCACTGTCAAAATCCACTTGTGGGCACCCATCCAAAGCTGCTTCTTTTTAATAGGCAACATAATTTAGGGCAAGGAAAAGACATTTTGTTGTTGCTATTGTTAAACAACAGAAAGTGAGAAATCCTTGCTCATCTATGACAGATAACCCAGAAACCTACCATTAGATCAGAAAACAGGTGCCCATCTATTATTACTGTTATTACCATTTTATCTATATCCCACCTTTTCCCTAGAATCACAACTCTAGATTTTATCTCAATGAAACTCCCATCATCCCTCTCACCATCAGTTATATTGGTAAGAGCTGAGAGAAGCTATCAACAACACTTCCATGTCCACATCTTTGCCCCTCCTGTAGCAATCAGTCCTTCTCCCCACCACTTCTCTACAACACAAGGCACAAGTCAAGTCTTCCAGGATTTGCAGCCTACCTGTTGATAACTTTGCTAATGGACCGTTAATGGCATTCATGAAGTAACAAGGCACATTGTTTCTTTTCCACGTGGAACCTCCAGCTCTCTGATTGCTGATATATCACACAACAACACGTCCAAATCCCAGATTGGAAGGAGCCAGGTTTCCCACAGTGATTTGGACATGTTGTTGTGTGATATATCAGCAAACCCGATCAGAGAGCCGGAGGTTCCACGTGGGAAAAGAGACAGTGTGCCTTGTCACTTCCTGAATGCCATTAATCAAGGTTCCCAAGGGGGCAAAGGAAACTATCCGAACAACTAAGGCTGCATCTGCACTGCATAATTAATGCAGTTTGACACCAATTTAAATGCCACGGCTCAATGCTAGGGGATTCTGGGATTTGTAATGGTGTAATATATTTAGCCTTCTCTGTCAGAGAGCTCTAGGATCACAACAAACTACAAATCCCCGGATTCCACAGCACTGAGCTATGACAGTTAAACCAGTGCCACACTGCATTAATTCTGCAGTGCAGATGCAGCCTGAAACAAGGATATTCTGCTTCCGCTTCATGCCATTCAAAAAACACAGATACTTTGGTGTCTCTGCTTCAAAGACATGAATGAGGAAGAATTACATTTTGGGACTATATCTCTCAGAACACCTCAGCCAGCATGGCCGGTTTTTCCAAACTTTGCAAGGAACATGCATGCATGAAGAGTACATGGCTTCTCCTTCTAGTCCCCAAATCCCTCCTTCCCATCAGCAAATAAGGGTTCCAAATAGTCAACCTTTCAGGCCCCCTGGTTTTAACCCCTTGCACTGAACAACAGAGATGGAATATCCTTTTCTTTCAGCGTTCACCCCACACTGCCAAATCTGTGTTCCACATAAGTAAAGTTTCTTACAAAGTTGGTGAGGACTTGCAGGCGGCCAGGTGGCAGGTGATGATTCCGGGGTGCAGCAGGCAAGAGGCTCAGCAAGAAAGCAGTGGGGAGCAGCAGGGCACTAGGCATGGGGCTCCCCATGGGACGATGGACTGTTGCTCAGCTGGTCTGGAACATGGCTGTTGTTGAAAAAAGTCCGACAGTCAGATCTCAACTCCACACATACCTAGACCAGGCAGCTGCAGGCCAAGTCTCCACCCCACCTTCTACCTTTCTCAGTACATTGCCCTGCCCTGCCCCAACCTAACCAGTCTTGCTTGGCTGCATTCCTTGGCTGCTGCTGCTACACCAGTGGCAGGCAGCTTCTGCTGCTGTTTCTGCTGGTTGTGAAGACAGCCAGAGGAGCCTTGCTCACTATTTAGGAGTACGGGGTCTTTTTCCCTTTTGCGTCCTTCAGACTCTGGGATTCTGTCCCTTCCCCCTGAAAAAAAGCAGCAGACAAGACTGGATTAATCATTTCTAGTTTGGGGTAAGGGGGCTAAAGGGCAATTGTGCACCTATGGAACAACCAGAGCTTGGGAAAGTTACTTTTTCTTTTTTTACTACAGTGGGACCTTGGTATTCATTGGGGTTTGGGTCCAGGACCCACGCCCTCCCCAGATAACAAAATCTGTGCACGCTCAATTCTCATTATATATAATAGCATAGTAAAATGGTACCCTTTACATAAAATGGCAAAATCAAGGTTTGCTTTGTGGGATTTATATTTTTTAAATGTTTTCAAACTATGGATGCTTGAATCCGTGGATACAGAGGGCTGACTGTACAACTCTCAGAATTCTCCCAGTCCAAAAAGAATTAACATTCCTGAGCTCTGGAAGTAACTAAAAGAGTGCATCTACACTGTAGAAATAATGCAGTTTGACACCACTTTAACTGCTATGACTCCTTCCTACAGGATCCTGGCATTTGCAGTTTTGTGAGGCACTAGCAGTCTTTGGCAGAGAAGGCTAGAGACCTTGTCAAACTACAAATCCCAGGATCCTGTCAGATGGAGTTACAGTACTTAAAGTGGGGTCTTTACACTTTACAGTGTAGACACACTCCAAGAGGAATCATTCCTTCAGATCTGTGCTTTACCACAAGGATGGGCAAAAGTTAGATTTGGATCTTCTAGTAGATGTCTGTGTGAATGCCAGTAGACCAGCAAGGATTTCTGACTGCCAGTTGCTTTACAATTTGTTCTTGCTGTTGTGTGCCTTCAAGTCATTTCTAACTTATGGCAATCTGTCATGGGGTTTTCTTGGCAAGTTTCTTCAGAGGGGGTTTTCCGCGGCCATCTTCTCAGGCTGAGAGAGTGTGGCTTGCCCAAGGTCACCCAGTGGGTTTAAATGACTGAGCCAGGATTCAAACCCTGGTCTCCAGAGACCTAGTCCAATGCTCAAACCACAACAGCAGCAACTAAATAATCCCTGCTTCCCACTCAAGAATGTACAGCTGAAATCAAGAAAACTTTGGGAAACACTGTCTGGATTTTTGTTCAGAAAAAAAGCTGTGTGAGCTCCGTTCGGTTCTACTGCTCGAAACAAATTCCTTGGGCCAGAATCCTTTAACTGTAAGCATGTGTGTCTTCCGCACCATAATCTTGTTGGTGGATCAAGTAAAAAAGAAAGGCTATTCTACAAGGTTGGAGCCTATCCATCCTTACTCTATACAGCTGCAACCCCACACTCTAAGGCCCATGGCCAGAAGCAGTACTTTTCCTGATTCCTGACAATCATCCTGCAAAGGAAGTCACTATTATTTCCATTAAATAGCTATTACCAAACATGTCCTGCTTGTAAAATGCCATATGTTGTCCCGAATATTCCTACTAGCAGGACAATAATTTAGACAAATACATCTCCTCAGGACAATGCATTCCAGACATCTATATGTCTGGGTGACCTTAGTCACTGAAGCTAAGTTGACACGTGAATCCCAAATTTCCTGATCCAAATCCACTGCAGCCAGCTTTTAACTTGTGCCAGGACTTAACTGTAAAAATGGGGAAGTGTTTTTTTTTTTTTAGCTCAGCCACATTCAAAAGAGGACAAGGTTCCTGCACCTGTAGGAGTTGAACAGAAGAGGATTTTAGTAAGTCTAGTTTGTCATGGAAGCCACACATCCGAAAAACCCCTCTTCTGCACAGCTGTTAAAGAAACAAGAGCCTTATCTTCTTTTCTATCTGATCACTCTAGTTATCATTGGCAGTGGAGAAGCGGAGGCCAACGCCAGCCAGGACTGTTTGCCCTACTGCCTCCTGAGGGACACCTGCGGAGGCTTGGAGGGTGGAGCCTGGCCAGGAGAAGCCTCTAAAGCCCCCCGCTCGCCTAAGAACATCACTGGCAGAGGAGAAGTGGAGGCCAACGCCAGCCAGGACATTGCTAGATCTCAGGCTGTAAACATCTGGGGAGACTATGGAGGATCAAATTGTGACTTTGAACTCGAGGTTGATGTGGGTTGGTAAATAAGATCCATAGTAGTTAACCACTAGGTCATTTACCATCAGACCGTATTATCAGTTGGACTATGGGATAGGGGTTGTCTTTGTTTAAATACCCATGACCCAATCCTCTAGTGGCTTTAAATTCTACTATTTCCCCCATGGCTGGGAATGAGGTGGGGGCGGCTATAGGAGATGTGTCAGGGAATGGGAGGTATGGCTGGAACAGATTGAACAAATGTTACAAAGGAAGGTAGGATCGCTGCTTGAAAGCTATCCCGCCTTCAGTTCCCTCTGTTTCCCAGAATGGTTTGGAGAGCAGACCAACCATTCCACAGAACCTCACTCTGCTCCTTTGCAATGCCAGGTCGGTAAAAAACAAGACTCATATCATCCATGATCTCCTTTCAGATGAGGATGCCGACCTGGCTTGCTTTACAGAGACCTGGCTGGGAGAGGATAGCGCTGTTACCTGGGCGCAGGCCCTCCCAGCTGGGTACTCTGTAAGCGAGCAGGTGAGGAGAAGTGGGGGGGGGAGGAGTGGCTCTAGTCCAGGGGTAGGCAACATTTCCCCTTTAAAGGCCGAGGGACTTCAGCTCCCAGAATCCCAGGAGCTATTGGCCAACATGGGACTATTGGCCAACATGGCTGAGGCTTCTGGGAGCTGAAGTCCCTCGGCCCTTAAAGGGGAAAGGTTGCCTACCCCTGCTCTAGTCCATAAGAACAATCTGATCTTAACCAGGATACCTGTCCGGAACACGGCCCACTTCGAGTGTATGTACCTTAGCCTGAAGACTAGGGATAGTTTGGGGATTCTGCTAGTCTACCGACCACCCCATTATCTAGCAGACTCCCTGACCGAGCTGACACAGCTGGTCTCAGAGCTGTTGTTGGAGTCCCCCAGACTCTTAGTTTTGGGGGATTTCAACATCCCACTCGAGACCAGTTTAACAGGCGCGGCTCGGGAGTTCATGGAGACCATGACAAACATGGGCCTATCCCAATTAGTCCTTGGGCCCACACACTGTGCAGGTCATACACTCAATGCGGTCTTTAGTACGGAACAGGAATATCCGTGGGCGGAAGTTGTAAGTACATCCGCATTGTCATGGACAGATCATTTCCTGGTCAAGATGGAACTTAGAGCCAATATCCGCCCCACCGGGGGTGGTGGACCCATTAGAATGGTCCGCCCTCGAAAGCTAATGGAACCAATTGGATTCCAGAGAGCCTTAGAGGGTTTAATGGTTGGGAATGCCAGTGACCCTGTCGATGTTCTGGTTAATACGTGGAACACCGATCTTACCAGGGTAATCGACACGATCGCTCCCAAGCGTCCTTGCCAACCCGCTTCAAACTGTAAGCCATGGTATACACCTGAGCTTAGGAGAATGAAGCAGTTTGGACAATGGCTAGAGCACAGATGGCGGAAGACTCAGCTCTTATCTGACAGAACTCGCCATAGGAACTTTCTTTGTTCCTATTGGGAGGCAATACGTACAGCAAAGAGAGCCTTCTCCTCTGCACGTATTGTTTCTGCAGAGTCCCGTCCAGCAGAGCTGTTTAGGGTGGTGAGGGAGATGACACAGGTGCCCCCTGCGCCAAATCCCTTACTTAACCCAACGACGGCCTGCTGTGACGCATTTATCAACTTCTTTGCAGATAAAATATCTCAGATAAGAGCCGACTTAGAGGCCATTGTTGTAACAGAATCGATAGGAGAGGTGTCCAGCGACTCCTTCGATGAAGTTATTCTGGATCAGCTGCAATCTGTGAGTACCGAGGACGTGGACAGCTGCTTGGTAAGGTGAGGAAAACAACCTGCCCTCTCGACCCTTGCCCATCATGGCTGGCCGTCCAGGGGGGGATGCAGTGAGGAGATTCCTTATGGATATCATCAATGCATCCTTGAGGGAAGGACATGTTCCATCTTGTCTGAAGGAAGCGGCTGTTAGGCCACTTCTGAAAAAACCTTCCCTGGACCCCCTGGATATGAGTAACTACAGGCCTGTTTCTTTGCTGCCATTTTTGAGCAAGGTAATCGAGAGGGCGGTTGCTCTTCAGTTCCAAGCAGTCTTGGATGAAACCGATTATCTAGACCCAGTTCAAACCGGCTTCAGGACAGGCTTTGGGGTTGAGACTGCCATGGTTGCCTTGACCGACGATCTGTGTCTGAGCGTCGATAGGGGTAGTGTGACCCTGTTGGTGCTCCTAGACCTCTCAGTGGCTTTTGACACGATAGATCACGGCATCATCTTGGACCATTTGAGGGGGTTAGGTATCGGGGGCACTGCATTGCAGTGGTTCCTGTGCTTCCTCTCGGGTAGGTCCCAGAGGGTGCTGCTCAGGGACAGTAGCTCTAGCAAGAGGGAGCTCACTTGTGGGGTCGCTCAGGGGGCTATTTTGTCCCCGATGTTGTTTAACATCTATATGAAGCCGCTGGGTGAGATTATACGGAGTTATGGTGCTGGGTGTTATCAGTACGCTGATGACACCCAAATCTATTTCTCCGTGTCTCGTTCGTCGGCCTCGAATTCTAATGGCATCTCCTCTCTCAATGAATGTCTTCGGGCAGTAATGGGCTGGATGAGGAAAAACAGATTGAAACTGAATCCGGACAAGACAGAGGTGCTCACGGTAGCGGCCCCGAAACCAAGAATCGGGTTGCAACCTCCAGTCCTGGATGGGGTCACACTCTCCTCCAGTGACTGTGTTCGCAGTATGGGGGTGCTCCTTGACTCGTCGTTCCTGATGATAAATCAGGTAAATGCTACAGTCAGGAGCGCCTGTTATCAGCTTCGGCTGATACGCCAGCTGCGCCCTTTTCTGGAAGTAAGGGATCTCGAGACTGTTGTGCACACGCTGGTAACCTCACGCCTCGATTTTTGTAATGCGTTCTACATGGGGTTACCCTTGTGCTTGGTTCGGAAATTACAGCTGGTACAAAATATGGCAGCCAGACTTGTCTCGGGAACATCCAGGAGGGACCACATTACTCCAGTTTTGAGGTCCCTCCACTGGCTGCCTATCAGCTTTCAGGCCCAGTACAAGGTGTTGGGTATTACCTTAAAAGCCCTAAATGGCTTGGGTCCAAGCTATCTCAGGGACCGCCTTCTCCCATACAATCCTCCCCGAGCTCTCCGGTCCTCTGGGAGGAATTTGCTGCAGCCTCGAAAGTCCAGGCTTTCGGCAACCTCCCAGAGGGCTTTTTCTGTTGTCGCCCCCAGACTCTGGAACAGCCTGCCAGATGAGATCCGTCAATTAACATCGCTAGATAGCTTTAAAAGAGCTGTCAAGACGGATCTCTTCCGGCAGGCCTTTCCAGACTACGTATCCCGGCCTCGGCTACTTCCTCCCTTCGAATGATCTTTCCATAGCCCCATCTACAGAGGGAATGAGCAAACATTGCCATGGCCCAATGCTGCTGTTGCAAGATGTTATATGTAATGTGTTTTTAAATTGTTTAAATGTGTTTTAATTTGTTATTGATTTAATACTGTTTTAAGGGGGGTGGGAATGTTGTGATTTATTATGTATTATTTTATTGTTGTGATCTGCCCTGATTGGGTCTCCCAAAGGGTGGGATACAAATAAATATTATTATTATTATTATTATTATTATTATTATTATTATGCAGCTTGCAAATTTGTTCTGAAGTGTTGCCAAAACAATACTTCTCCCCTTAAAACTTGTTGTCACCATGAGGAGGATGGCCATGCTGTGTGGAAATGATGGAAAATATGTAGTTTAGCTTTCATCAACCTCAGAGCCTTGGAATATATAAGACTATTTTTTGTTGTTGTGTGTTTTCCAGTCATTTTTCTGAGTTATGTAGACCCAAAGGTGAACCTATCATGGGGTTTTCTTGGCAAGATTTGTTCAGAGGATATTTGCCATTGCCTTCCCCTGAGGCTGAGAGTGTGTGACCTGCCCAAGGTCACCCAGTGGGTTTCATGGCTGAGCCAAGAATCAAACCCTGGTCTCCAGAGTCATAGTCCAACACTCAAACCACTATGCCACACTGGCTCACAAAATGCTTGAGACCAGAGTGTTTTGGGTTTCTGAGTTTTTCAGATTTTGGAATATTAGCATATACATAATGAGATAGCTTGGAGATAGGACCCAAGTCTAAATACAAAATTCATTTATGTTTCATATATAAACCAGGATTCAAACTCTGGTCTCCAGAGTGACAGTCCAATGCTCAAACCACTACACTGGCTCTCTCATTTCCATAATCCCTAGCCAGCATGGTGATTCCCTCCCCTCCCTGAATCCAAATATTTCTTAGCTGCTCTGATGAGGTTGCAATATCTTGTTTAAAGGTGTCCCTCTCTCTCTTCTTCAGGTCCAAAACTAGGATTAATCTGAGTGTGTGTCCCTTCAAGTCACCTGTCAATTTATGGCAACTTATGGCTTTTCTTGGGCAAGGAATCCTCAGAGGTGGTTTTCCCAATTCCTTCCTCTGAAATATAGCCTACCATCACCTAGCTGGTATTAACTGGCTGTCTCCCATCCAAGTACTAATCAGAGCTGATCCTACTTAGCTTCTAAGATCAGACACGATCTGGTACCACCATCCACTCCTTCCCTCACAACCATTATCCTTCCTAGCCATCTGCCCCCCTTTTCTGCCCCCTATGTTTTAGGTTTATAGGATTTCATCAGTCCAAAGCATTTTGTACATTAAGGAAGCTAGTATGGACTGTCTAGAGACCTGAATCCTATTATTAGTCCCAATTAGAGTAAACCCAATAAATCAGTGAGATCTGCCTATGTTTAAATTCACAATTCAACAAGTGATTCAATGGACCTACTCTGATTTGCAACAACTAATAGGATTCAGGACAGGAAATATAATAAAAAATTGATAGGTGGTCAAGAGGTAGGGGTTGGAAGAAAGAGGAAGAGTCCTCCATCAATAGTAATGAAGAAGATAAAGGGGTAAATACAAAGAGAAAAAGGAAAACAGTTTCAGATTGTCACTTTCTCCCCAAATCTCCAAACCCTTTCTGGCTGCTCTAACAGGAAGGATATATCCCTTCAAGGGCATCTCTTTTACTTCTTTAGATGTAAGTCTGTGACTAATCTGAGTACTACCATTCTGATCCAATTCCTCTCTTCCAGCTATTAGTCTTCGCAGTCCTCTGTCCACCTTTTCTGCATCCTACACCAATGTAACTCAAAATGGTGGTCTGTCAATCTGTGCTGGTTCGAAATGAACTGGTTTGAACTATCACCTGAACTGTACCTTCTTAACATGTTAAATGGGTTAGACAACCAACTAGAAAAGTAATACAAGAGAATTTTACTATACATGGTAACAGCTGCCAGAATTGTCTTTGCTAAAAAGTGGGGAAAAGCAAGGAACTCTCAGCTTGGAAAAATGCATCACAAAACTGATAGACATATCTGAAATGGATAACAATTTTCTCAGTGATAAATCCATAAAGTCTTATGAAAACAGCTGGAAAATTGTAACTTCCCTATAGGAAACAAAGGGCTAAACAGAACAGAATTAATAAGAGGTGATAATAAGACTTAACAGATGATGTTCAAAACAGATAATAAAAGGGGGAAACATAATAAAGGAACAGCAAAAATGATTGGTTATCAAGGTAAAAACAATATAGTAAACAATAACAAACCATTAAGGGTACTAAGGGAAAAATCTATTTGTAGATATAGACTATATACCAGTACATATTTCAAACAAGGGGAAAGTAAATATGAAATAAGATAAAGGAATACACAGGCATTACAAAAAAAAAAAAAAGAGAGAGAGAGAGAGAGAGAGAGAGAGATAATAAGGCAAAGAGTTGGAATTAGGAAGTCAAACCATAATGAAAGAAGAAACGATTGTTGAAAAGGAAGATTGGTAAAAAAATTAAATTGTTAAAGGTATATGTAAACAGATAACTAAGATGCATGTATGTTATTGTTTTATTATTATTTATTTTTATAAAAAGCAGTTGAATTTGTCCACTTTCTCTGCAGGTTAATGTCGGATTAATGCTCAATGCCCCCGATGTGTCTGAAAATTATGCCGCTTTTCTGAGATATTCCCGGAATTTAAATCTAGTTTCTGCATGGGGTTTGGGCACTTAGCCTGCCATGTGATAAACTCCTATGTTTACTGAAATCAGCTCTCCTAAAGTCTAGAATGAGTATTTGACTATGGACCTTATCACACGGGCCAAATCCTGACAGAATCCAAAAGGAATCCCGACCTAATACGTATTATTTTTCCGTGTTTACACACGACGTCGCACAGAACCCCGACACAATGCAGCATGATCTGAGTTCTTTTGAATTTCGGTTTCTTCAGGAAGTACAATTGCGCGATGGGATTAATATCGCTTTTGCCGTAAGTATGGTCACCCAATACGTATCGCCAAATACGTATTGGGGAGCATTTCACCGTAGCACCGCTTCTCCAAGGGGACCTCCTCGGAGCGCCGCGCCGAGGCAGGGTCGGTGCTCCAAGGAGGACCCCCTTGGAGAGCCGGCCCTGCGTCAGATCGGCGCTCCAAGGAGGTCCTTCTTGGAGCGCCGGCCCTGCGTCGGTTCGACGCTCCGAGGGGGCCCCCTTTGGAGCGCCGGTCCTGCGTCGGAGCTGTCACTCGCCGCGGCTGTCACCCTTTCCCAGGTTGTCCTCGGTGCAGCCGGCCCTCCGCATGGCCAGCGCTCCGAGGAGGACCTCCCGCCGCAGTGTTCACCGAGGAGGTCCTCCTTGGAGCGCCGGCCGTGCGGAGGGCCGGCTGCACCGAGGACGACCTGGGAAAGGGTGACAGCCGCGGCGAGTGAGTGACAGCCGCGGCGAGCATAGTGCGCATGTGCAAGAACATCATTGCTTGTTCATGTACGGGATTTCCTCGCTAGTGTGTGCACGGCAGATACGTATTTCCTTAAATGTGTGATGATGCTAATTGCGTGTGATAACCATTTGCGTAATGACGGTTTCTTTGCGGTTTCTTTTCGGGTTTTGTCATTTCAGGATTATTATCGCTTTGTGGGCCATGTGTGATAAGGTCCTATGCCTGGCTTCTCCTTTCCACTGTATAACAAAACTCCAGGAGAACATGATGACTTGAGCATCCATGGATTTTGGTATCCACAGAGGGTCCTGGAACCAAACCCTAGTGAATACCAAGGGCCCACTGTATAACCCTGAAGTCAACCAACAGGAACCAGGTACAATATAGTAGCTTGAAAGGGCAAATATGGAACTGACCAGAAGTTACTTTTTTCCAATTGCAACTCCCACATTCCCTTAACCAAACAGCCAATGGGAAGCATAGTGCAAAACAGTAATTCCCTCAAACTCTGAAATTCAGGATCCAGGTGCCTTTAAGTACATATGCTCAGCCAAGGGACTTATTATTAGCATGAGAACTAGAGTTATCATACAAAATCTCTCACATGCATCTTTAATCTCTTACCCACAAGCTTTCTGAGATTGCAGTGGCTTAATTAAATGAGGAGGAAAAGAGGCTGTTGTCTCTACTATTAAACCACTATGAATCAAAAACTCATGCTGATCCATTTCAAAGGAAATGTACCAGTGAATCCTGCCCTTCCTTCTCCCTGCCTCATGCAGCAGCATGGGTAGACCTGCTGCAAGACCTTGGTACCGCCACAATTAAGCTCCCTTTGTGCAATACATGTATCTCATTTGCTAACTCACCTACTAAAGAGAATCTTTGCATATGTACTTGGGAATTTATCATTATCTTGGCTGCTGATTACAAGACATACTGATCCAGAGACACTCCCACACTATCTCAGCCCTGCTTTATAGTTTCAGTGCAATGATAACAAGCGCTTATCATCATCCAATGTTGATTCCTATCCCCACTTCTCAAGGTCGAAGGGGGTGGAATCCCAAAATTAGGCCTTGGACAAGTTCCTGCATGGCAGGGGGTTGGACTGGATGGCCCTTGTGGTCTCTTCCAATTCTATGATTCTACGTTGAGACTACAACTCTCAGCACAAGTTGGCTGGGCGATTATGGGAGTTGTAGTCCAAAAAGCAGGATTTTCAAGCACTTTGTGTAGATGGAGGGTATAGCTTATCTGCTCTCCTATAGTATAAGTGTTGTGGAAAATTGCAACACAGCAGTGGGGGTTAGAATATCTGATAGAGGTTTGTGGACAGAGTACAGAGATAAACATGTTGGCAGAATTCTGTCCTTCGGGTGGAAAGGGGATGATGGTATTACAAGGCTTTAAACCTTTAATGAAAGGGAGGGGGGGTTGTGGTAGGGAAACAACACTGAATGCCTGAATCAATCTGCCCTGGAGCAGATATAGTCTTGTGGGAACTACAATCTTTTTACTACATTGTCCATCTGTTTGTTGTGTGAGGTACAGGTTTGTTATTGTTGTTGTTGTTGTTGATGATGATGATGATTCCTATTCTTATTATTTCTTGAGTGCAGGAGGACCTAGAGATTATTAGAGAAAACACTTCTCTGGGCATTTGCAGGTGCCCCAGCATAATTCTATGGTCAAATTCTGGCAGATGTTCTGGCATAGATTCTGGCATAGAGTTACTCTGGAGGGATTCCTATAGAGAGGTGTTCTCTCAGGTAAAATAAATTGGTTTTTTATTTGCGGTTTTCCCACTTTCACAAGAGTCCTGTGCTCCTAACCCCAGCGAATGTGCAGGGGCCCACTGTATTGCCGGTGAACAAACTGAACTTTTTTTAAAAAATAAGCTTTTAATTCAGTGTATAAAATGCAAATCTCAACCGAGCAATTATTATCTAATTTATTTAGAACAAACTGAGTGATGACTTGTGACTTGTCGCCATTCTTTGTCGCGCTCCCTCAAATTCGATCTCGCACCCCTTGGGAGGGTTTGGGCACCCCAGGTTGGGAGCCCCTGAACTAAATCTTTACTCCCATTCTGTGCCATCCCTGTCCTACTAGAACTTAAGTATGTAGCTACAAAAGGAAGGCAAAATGAGAGCGTTGGTCCAAAACCCACTGCAGAAATCATCCAGTTTGAGATCACTTTAACTGTTCTGGCTCAGTGCTAGGAAATCCTGGGAAATGTAGCTTATTATGGCAGCACAGCTCTCTGAAAGAGAAATCTAAGGGCCTTTGCAGACTGCCAGAAATAGTGCACATTAAATTGAGGCACTGCCTTGGCTCAGTGCTAGGGAGTCATGGGAATTGTATTTTTTTCTGGGACATTGAGCCTTCTCTGTCAGAGAGCTCTGGTGCCACAATAAATTACAGTTCCCATGATTCCCTAGCCAGGGCAGTGCCTCAATTTAATGTGCACTATTTCTGGCAGTCTGCAAAGGCCCTTAATGTCTCACAAAACTACAGATCCCAGAATCCCCTAGCATTGAGCCAGGACAGTTCAAGTGATCTCAAACTGAATTATTTCTGCAGTGTGTTTTGGACCATTGTCTCCTCCATAAGAATTATGTCCCACTACCTTTAATTTTCTTTCAGTCCTCAAATTTCTAGCATTGCAGGAACTTAACAAACCAATATGTAGTTAGAGAGAACTTGTAGTACTTTTGAGATTGACTGAAATAAAGAAGTTGGCAGCATGTGCTTTCGTAGACTTCAGTCTACTTCCTCAGAATAGAGAGATTATAGAGGTTTTTAATAATTATACTCGAAGGGAAAGAAAATTAAAATAGGACACAATTATACAGATATATGCAAATTTATATATACATAAGGAAACAAACCAAAAAAAATGAATTAGGAAGTTAGTTATGTTGAAAGAAAGAATGAATGTTGAATTGGGAGATGAGAAAGAAATTATATAGTATAATGTATAAAGGATAGTGTAAATAGTGATTGAAAGTGGGTGTATGTTATTGATGTATTTTTATGTTAAGATAAAATCCATAATAATAATAATAATAATAAAGAAATACAGTTTAGGCATCCAAAGAAGAGAAGTCAGGCGACACAGCAAATATCAAAATTTTAGGTTTGAATGGATTCAAACGAATTCACTCTTTGCAATGCTACAAATTTGGGGACTGAATTAAAATTTCATTGGAGAAGGGCAGAATTCTGATTTCGGGGGCAATGCTTGGTGTAGTAGTTTGAGCATTGGTCTACAACTGTACAATTGTATTGCTTCAAAGTGTTTTAAACACTTGTATCTTTTTATACTGTGTTTTATTCTTTTAATATGCCATCTGTTTCAATATTGTAATAATTTAATTCTGTTTTAATGTGTCAGCTTTGTATGTTTTTAATTGTACTGTTTTTTAAAATATTGTATGCCACTCTTGAGTCCCAGTTTTGGGGAAAGGGCAGGGAACAAATCAATTTAATAATAATAATAATAATAATAATAATAATAAAACAGCTCTGGAGACCAGAGTTCAATTCCCTGTTCGAGCATAAAATCTACTGGGTGACCTTGGGCAAGTCACACTCTCAGCCTCAGAGGATAGCCATGGCAAACCCCCTTTGAAGAAACTTGCCAAGAAAACCTCATGAGAGGTTTTTGTAGGGTGGCAATAAGTCAATAATGACTTGACAGCACTCAGCCACAAAAGCCCTCATTTTGCCCCTTTCCCAATTTCTTCTTGTTGTGTACCTTCAAGTCATTTCTGGCTTATGGCGACCCTATAATGTCTTCAGATGAAGGGATTACCTTTACCATGGCCTTCCCCTGAGGCTGAGAGAGTGTGACTCTCACAAGGTGGGGGTTCCATGGCTTAAGCCGGGATTCAAACCCAGCTCTCCAGAGTCCTAGTCAGAGGTTCACTGTCCCTCAGCTAGACTTAAACTTACCTACACCGCTGGTCACTAGGACTTGAATTCCCTGTTGTTGTTGTTGTTGTTGTATGCCTTCAAGTTGTTTCTGACTTATGGCAACCCTTAGGCAGTGAACCTCTCATAGGGTTTTCTTGGCAAGGTTTGTTCAGAGGAGGTTTGCCATTGCCTTCCCCTGAGGAGGCTGAGAGAGTGTGACTTGCCCAAGGTCACCCAGTGGGTTTCCATGGCCGAGCTGGGATTCGAACCTTGGTCACCAGAGTCGGAGGCTGCATCCACACACTGTAGAAGTAGTAATCACATCCTTTTCAGACACAGTCACACTTTTTCCTTCCCCCACCTACGAAAAAAGCCTCTCTTCTTTTTGCAAAGCTGAGGTGGGGAAACTGGGGCAGGCCTCTGGGTGGTGACCTGGTTTAGCTGAGGTTTCCTGTCAGATGGAGTCAGCACAGCCAGCCGGCAATGACTGGGGACAAGACTGGGTGTCCTCCTTTTTCCAGGACATGGTCCTCCATCCATCTCAGCCTTCTTGTCCAGGAGGGATTCCAAAATGACCTCCATTTGGAGCACAACTGAGAAAGATGACATTTACATTTCTAGGGATGTACCTTTTATTGGGTCACGTCCTCCCTTTTTCTTGAATGTCCTACATTTTGCAGTGCCCTGGCCTCCTTTCTAGTTATGACAGATTGACCAGACATCCTCCTTGTCCAGGACAGGCCCTCCATTTCAACCTTCTGTCCAGGAGGAATTCCAAAATGCCCTCCAATTAAAGCATGAATTTACATTCCATGAGTGTTTTGAGCTTTTATTTGGTCATGTCCTTCCTCTTTCTCAAATGTCCTACATTTTGCAGTGCCTTGTCCGCATTTGTAGTTTCCACAGGTTGACCAGGTGTCTTCCTTTTCCAGGACAGGTCCTACATTTCAACCTTCTGTCCAGGAGGAATTCCAAAATGTCCTCCATTTAAAGCATTAATTTACATTTCTATGAATGTTCTGACCTTTTATTGGGTAATAGCCTCCCTTTTTCTACATTTTGCAGTGCCTTGTCCTCCTCTAGTGACCAGACACCTTCCTTTTCCAGGACACGTCCTCCATTTCAACCTTCGGTCCAGGAGAATTTCCAAAAGGTCCTCCACTTGGAGCAGAACTAAGCATGAGACAGTGTGGTGTAGTGGTTTGAATGTTGGCCTACGATTCTGGAGACCAGGGTTCAAATCCCTGCTTGGCCATGGAAGCCCACTGGGTGACCTTGGGCAAGTCACACTCTCTCAACCTCAGAGGATGGCAATGGCAAACCTCCTCTGAACAAGTCTTGTCAAGAAAAACCCAGGATAGGGTTGCCATAAGTCTGAAACGACTTGAAGGCACACAACAACAAGAAGTTACAGTTACATTTCTATGGACTTTATTACATAGGGAAAATCCCGTGCAGAAACGGGGTTTTAAATTAGGAAAAAAAACACAAAAGCTGGTAGATTTTCACACGACATTGTTGTTAAACTGTTATTAACTCGAACGGAAAGTAGTCAAAAGCCACTTTTTTTTTACTTTCGAAAAATCCCGAAAGTAAAAAGGAGCAGTTTTTGACTACTTTCCGTTCGAGTTAATAACCGTTTAACAACGACGTGTGTGAAAATCAATCCGCTTTTGCGGGTTTTCCCCAGCTTTTAAATCCCATTTCTGCACAGGATTTCGCCCATGTGATAAAGTCCTATGAGTGTTTTGAGCTTTTATTTGGGAATGTTCTCTCTTTATTGAACGGCCTCCATTTTGTGGTGCTGTGTCTTCCTTTGTGGTGAGGACATCTGGTCACCCTGCAAGGAGGGAAGCAAGCAAGCAAGACCCAACGGAGAACTTGAGATCCTTGTCAAGAGGAGCCAGTTTGCCTGGCCCCACTTCGCACCCACACCCAATTCTCTCTCTCACGAATGATGCCATCATGGGTGTGGGAAGTGGCTGCACCCTCAGGGCACAGATAGTGAGGAAACTAGGTCATTTCCAAGGCAAACCACAAAGCCCGCAGCCTGCAATAGCCCTGCTGCCTTGTTGTTGTTGTTAACCACCCATGGCGGCTCTATGGATGAGACATCTTCAAGACCCTCTGTCCTCCACTGCTCTGCTTAATTCCTGCAACTCCTTAATACTTGTGACCTCCTTAATCATAGAATCATAGAGTTGGAAGAGACCACAAGGGCCATCCAGTCCAACCCCCTGCCATGCAGGAACTCAGAATCAAAGCATCCCCGACAGATGGCCATCCAGCCTCTGTTTAAAGACCTCCAAAGAAGGAGACTCCACCACTCTCCAAGGGAATGCGCTCCACTGTTGAACAGCTCTTACTGTCAGGAAGTTCCTCCTAATATTAAGGTGGAATCTCTTTTTCTGTAGCTTGCATCCGTTGTTCCGGGTCCTGTTCTCTGGAGCAGCAGAAAACAAGCTAGTGCCCTCCTCAATATGACATCCCTTCAAATATTTAAACAGGGCTATCATATCCCCTCTTAAGCGTCTCTTCTCTAGGCTAAACATACTCAGTTTCCTAAGTCATTCCTCGTAGGGCATGGTTTCCAGACCCTTCACCATTTTAGTCACCCTCCTCTGGACACGCTCCAGTTTTTCAACATCCTTTTTTAATTGTGGTGCCCAGAACTGGACACAGTATTCCAGGTGGGCCTGACCAATGCAGAATACAGTGGCACTGTTACTTCCTTGATCTAGATACTATACTTCTATTAATGCAGCCTAAAATTGCATTGGCCTTTTTAGCTGCCGCCTCACACTGTTGACTCATGTTCAACTTGTGGTATACTAGGACTCCTAGATCCCTTTCACACCATCCCTTTCAAGCCAGGTGTCCCCCATCTTATATCTATGCATTTCATTTTTTTTGCCCTAAGTGCAGTACCTTACATTTCTCTGTGTTGAAATTCATTTTGTTAGCTTTGGCCCAGCTTTCTAATCTATTAAGATCGTTTTGAATTTTCATCCTGTCCTCTGGAGTATTAGCTATTCCTCCTAATTTGGTGTCATCTGCAAATTTGAGAAGCATGCCCCTTATTCCTTCAACCTTCCCCTTTAATTTTTATCCAGATGCTCTCCACCTGATTTCCAGGATTTAAGCCCTGGATCTCTTCACAAGTGTAAACATCCATGACATAAAATGCTATTCCTCCTCCTTTCCTGTTTGGCCTATTTCTCTTAAAAAGGTTATACCCCTCTAGTCCTACATTCCAATCATGAGACTCATTCCACCAGGTTTCAGTGATGCCTATTATATCATATTTGCTTTGTTGTGCTAGGAGTTCAAGTTCATCTTGTTTATTTCCCATGCTCTGTGCATTAGTGTAGAGACATCTAAGAGCATTTGTCCTTCCCACTTGCTGCCTGTGTGAGGTTTTTTTCCCCTTCCATTGTTGGGCCCTTGCATCATTTGCCTTGTTCTCTCTATAACACTTTTACTGTTATCTCCAGCCCATGATGTACTCCTGCCTTCCAAGATACCTTCCAAGATACTGTCTCCCTCCCCAGCATGACTCAGTTTAAAGCCCTCCTGATTAAATGTTTGAGACTATTGGCAAAAACGCTTCTGCCAACTAGTGTCAGATGCAGCCCATCTCTTCCTAGAAGTCCACCCTCATGGAACCGCAGCCGAATAGAGTCCATCCATCTGGCATGTGGCCTTCCTCTCTTCCTACCTCCCTCCACCTTCCCCAGCATTATTGATTTTTCCAATGAGTCCTTCCTAGGACCTATTTGTTTGTCTTCTTGGCTTTTTTTCCTTAGCATTCTTCTCCAGCATCACATCTCAAATGAATTAATTTCCCTCTTGTCTGGTTTCTTGACTGACCAGCTCTCACACCCATCCATGGTAATAGGGAATACAATTACTTGTATGATTCTGACTTTTGTGTTCAACTGTATATCTTTTCATTTTAGGATCTTTTCTAGTTCTTTCATAGCCGCCCTCCCCATTCTTAATCTTCTTCTGATTTCCTGGCTGCAGTCTCTGTTCCTATCAATGTTTGATCCCAGGCATGAGAACTCTTTTATTATTTCTATTTCTTCATTGTCTAGGGTCCAAAACTGCAGAAATAATCCAGTTTGAGACCACTTTAATTGCCCTGGCTCAGTGCTAGGGAATCCTGGGAACTGTAGTTTATTGTGGCACCAGAGCTCTCTGAGAGAAGCCTCAATGTCTCAAAAAAATACAGTTCCCAGAGTCAGGGCAGTTAAAGTCATCTCAAACTCGATTATTTCCGCAGTGTGTTTTGGACATAGGTTGAATTTGTGCAGCTTCTCTGTTATTATTTTTGTTTTCTCTATGTTCAACAATAAGCCTGCCTTTGCACTTTCTTCCTTGATCTTCCATAGAAGTTTATCACACAGGGGAAATCCCGTGTGAAAACGGGGCTTTAAATTAGAAAAAAACCGCAAAAGCAGTCATGATTTCACACAACGTCGCTGTTAAATTGATGTTAAAAGGAGGTTAATCCGAACGAAATCCCCTCATTTACGCTTTTTTTTTACTTTCGGAAAAACCCAAAAGTAAAAATGAGGGGTTTTCATTCGGATTAACCTCCTTTTAACAGTGCTTTCATATTTCACACAGGGCAGAACGGGAGAAATCCCATTCATTAAAAGCTTCCACTTTTGCGGCTTTTTTTCACTTTAAAGAACGATTTTGCACGTGGCTCCCCGTGTGATAAACTCCTTAGTACTTGTTCCAGGTCTGAGAGGTTTTCTGAAAGTATTATGGTGTCATCTGAGTAAGATTGTTGATATTGCTTCCTCCTATTTTCCCTCCTTCTTCTGTGTCCCATCCTGCTTTTCTTACAATTTTCTGCATACAAGTTGAACAAGTAGGGTGGTAAGATGCACCCTTGTCTAACCTCTTTGCCAGTTGGGAACCTGTTACCACACTACAGGAATTAATGCAATTTGATACCTCTTTAGCTGCCATGACTCCATGCTATGGAATCCTGTGATTCATAGTTCTATCGTGGCAACAGAGATGTCTAACTAGAGAAGGTTAAATATCTCACAAAATGACAAATCCCATATTACATAGCATAGAGCACTTTAACCTCTGTGGCTCCATCCCATGGAATCCTGGGATTTGTAGATTGATGTGCCAACAGAGCTCTCTGACAGAGAAGGCTAAATATCCCACAAAACTACAAATCCCATAATTCTATAGCATTGAGCTATGGCAGTTAAAAGCAGTATTCAACTGCATATCTGGAGTGGGGTGCGTGCTAAATTGTTATCAAATGAAGCTTTGTTGCCCATTGATGGCACCAGTTGGCTCCATTAACGTGGAGGGCACTTTATGCCCTTACTGGGATACCAGACAAGGCTATAGCATACTTTGGCCAAAACTGTGTCCATAAGTGGATCCTTTTTGTTGTTGGCCCCCCCCAGAGTTATTCTTTGAAGAGTTTAAATTGTTTTCCCCAACTTGGCATTTTCCAAAGGGCTACCAGTCTCCACTGTTGGCTGGCAGAGGATGGTGAGCTTTGCAAGACATCACATGATGAAAGTGCCAGGTTGGAGAAAGGGGTACTAATAAAGTATGGTGTGTGTGTGTGTGTGTGTATATCGACCTCTGCTGTTAGTAGGGTTGCCAGGTTTCCCTTGAGATCTGGAAAGTTTGTCCCTTATAGGACTGACAGGTGTCCCTTATTATAAGGGATATTCCCTGTTTGAGAGTTGGAAAGGTTTTTCTTATATATAACCTGAACAAGATGCCAAAAATTCTCATACTTGGGGTGTGGGACTTTAAAATCTTAGAGTTGGAAGATACCCAAGGGCCATCCAATCCAACCCCATTCTGCCATGCAGGAACACATAATCAAAGCATTCACTTCCTTAAGTCAAATCTCTGAATCATGCGATTTGTGAATGTGGACAATATGTTAATCTTATAGGGAAATATATGGTTCAGTTAACTGAAATTGATACAGGTATACATAAATTAATTAAGCAGATGTGTTCCTGGGCTCATTTCTTTAACAGAAAATTTGGTACCAGAGGCAGACATAACATATAAAGAATATAGATACATACATTCCTATAGCAAAACAAAGTAACTATGAAAAGGGATCTTGTAGCACTTTTGAGGCTAACTGTGTGAAAGAATCAGTATGTAGAGAGATCTTGCAACACCTTTGAGACTAAATGAAAGAAAGAAGTTGGCAGCATGAGCTTTCATAGACTTAAGTCTACTTCCTCGGATAGAATACTCTCACTGTTTTGTTTCTAAAATGAAAAGTCAAAACATAGCCATTTACCTGAAATCAGTTTTGTAACAGACGCGAAGTGCATTCTTCTAAGGTGCAGTGGCCACATGAAAAGGAAGGTGGGATTCCTCTGCATTTAATAATTGTGTAAAGGAGGGATTTAAAAAAAAAAATCACCATTCACCTGCTGAAATCCCTTCTTCCACACAGCTATTAAAGGGACAAGAGCTCTATTACCTTTTTCTAGATATCTAGATTACGACATCCTCTTAGAACGCCTGAGAGCAAAGGCAAACCCTTCTGAATAAATCTTGCAGAGAAAACACCATGATACAACCTCTTCTGGACAAATCGTGCCAAGAAAGCCCCTTGATAGGTTTGCCTTATGGTCACCATAAGTCAGAAATTACTTGAAATTACTTATGGTCACCATAAGTCAGAAGTTACTTGAAGGCAACACTAGACTAGACTAGATTTACTGGATTGATTGTTGAATGAATTGAAGCCTGTTGATTTAATGTGTCACTGTCAACTCTGTTTGGGACTAACAATAGAATTTAGCCTTTGGCTTTTGCAGCATGGAGATAAGTATGATATAGCTTTTCTCTGTAGATCAAGGTACTAGTAAAGACACAGGATTGTGGAGGTGGGTAAATAAATTGGCAACCTTAATCCCCAATGACTGTGTTGTGTTGCCTGAGCAAACATATTTATCCAGAAGTGCCACGTAGGGTCTAAGCAGACTGCCAGAAATAGTGCACATTAAATTGAGGCACTGCCCTGGCTCAGTGCTAGGGAATCATGGGAACTGTAATTTATTGTGGCACCAGAGCTCTCTGACAGAGAAGGCTCAATGTCTTAGAAAAAAATACAATTCTCATGATTCCCTAGCACTGAGTCAGGGCAGTGCCTCAATTTAATGTGCACTATTTCTGGCAGTCTGCTTAGGCCTGTAGTTCACTAGGATATACTTCCAAGTAAATGTGCATGGGAGAACAACATTAAATATTCAGGTAGTGACTTAACCGTCCAAAGCAGTAGCTATGTTAATCTGTTGTAGCAAAAACATAATTTGTCTGTATTTTTTAAAATTCCTTTCTGACTTCAAGGTTTATATTTTAACCGTGTGTACATGTCCCTATAATTGAATATAATACTTCTTGCATATGATCAAGTACACTCCAGTCCAGGAAATCTCGCACTAGAAAACATTTGTTTATCACAAGCCTCTTTGCTTTTTTAAACAATATCTTATGTGATTTGGACTCTAGTCCACAAGAACTTGTGTCACATTCATTTTATCTGGATTATTTTTCCCTTGAATACCAATGCCTAAAAAATTCCCCCATTTAAAGTTTTAAATTTCTAGCTTTAGCTCAAATTATCATAAGAGATAATACTGCAACTGGTTTTTGTGCCTTATTCTATGGAGGTAATACATCTTGTGCTATTTACTGCATATAATTCAGGATCTTCACAATTCCCTCAGCCATACAACTAAGGAGCTTATCACATGACACTGTTATACTGCAATTGCACTGCATGCCAGGAGCTCTTTGCATGACATTGTGACTGTCCTGGTGCTATGTCATGATGTACTGCCATTGGGTTATTTGGAAATTGATTCTTTTCCCATTTGAAACAATCTGCCTATGACCCCCAATCCCGCTGTTCTAGTAACCACTTTGGCTGTGAACGTCTCAGGTTTGTCGTGATGTTGAGACCATAGGTGGAGGTATGGTTTCATTGTTCCTGCCACTTTTGCTGCCTTGGGAGGCAGAGTCCACCACCCATGGCCCTTCCCATCTTCCTGCCTCGTGGCAATGGGGGCAGCAGGAGCAAGGGGTCTGAGCTGACCTTAAAGGGGTGCAACTGCCTTCTTTGTTTGGTAGGGCCCAGAGGAGTGTTGAGCCGCCATGGGGATGAGAGCGCCTATTATAGGAAGCGGGTGGCATGCATGACCAGGCTCACTTTGCTTTGACTTTTACTGCTGCTTGCACAGAAGCGGCCTCCTCTTGGACATTCCAGCTGGGCAGAAAGACACAAAGGTGCCTCCTGTCTCCATCATCTGCCTGCTCAGCTGGCATCCTGTGCGGCTTTCTTCATCTGAGCAGCACTGGAATCTAACACACACATACACACACACCACTCACATACCTGCACACTTGCACACCTGCATCTTCCTCTGCTCCCCATGTGATGGAACTCCCTCCTCCTGAGGAGACCCTGCAGTGGCTATTGGAAGCTGGAGCTGGCAGACAAAGCCCACATTTCCCCTCCACAGATTGTCATGTGAAAACTGGAGGTCCCTTCTGTCTCTTGTAATGACCCTGTCTGATTTGGACAAGTGTTGCTGGTTACTTGGTTGTGTGATGTGGGGGGAAACCCAGCTTCTTTGTTGTAATCCTGCTGCACTTCAGAATAAAAAGGAGAGGGAAATGACCTGATTTTCATCTCAAGCAAAGAAGCTGCTGTTTTGATCTTTGCCTGTGAGATGTGGTTTCTTTTTTCTGCTTCGGGAGTTTTCCCTCACCTCCAACACTACCATGCCTTTTAATCCCTGTGCATAATTTCTCATGAATTGCCAATGACCGCATGGGTTGTGGTTTCCTGGTAATCATCTGTCACATCTAGCCGCAGAGAATCTACTCCAAATTCGCCTTCATCCTGGAGTCAAAAACTTTGCAAAAAATCTCATTAGTGGCACAGGGTTCCCAAGTATTAAGCTTAAGAAATTAGGAAGAAGTTCAGGTACATATATGGCTTTTTAAGTGCAGTAGGTAAGTCATTCTCTTGGATCTAGATTTCTTGCTGTTGTTGTGCACCTTCCAAGTCATTTTTGGCCAGGAAAGGAAAGTTCCTATTTAGTCAAGATGTTCACTAAGTGCTGAAATGCTTATGTGTTTGTTCCTTTTTTAAAAAATTGGTTTTATTTCATTTATGAGTCTACTCAATTTCACATTTGTCCACAATTTCTACAGTATTTGGGGTATTACTGATTATGCAACCCTAATCCATTAATTTATCGTGTAACAGTAAAGGTTAACGTTAAAATGAACATAATTTTGATGTAGATCTTAAACAGTTTTACTTTGAATTCTGTTGTTTTATACCAAATGTTCACTCTAATCACATGAAACTATGGAAATGTGAATACATTTCGGCTATGCGTATGATATTATAATTTAAAGGTATAATTTTAATTTTGATAGTTGGTTATATCACTGCTATTGCCATTACAATCAGTGATATACAGGAACTATGATTTATGAGTTAAATTTAGATAGTACAAAAATATTTCTAAAGATTCTGTATGATCTGGTACAGGAGGAGGTTGGTGGTGGTGGGGGAGCTACACCATGTGTTACTGAAACAAATGACACCAACCCTAGTGATGCCACTGTTCCGTGAATCTTCAGTACAGAAACCACAGGCTACTTCTGGTGGTTGGGCTGTGAGGACACTGGGTTCTCTAGCATGTTTATACAATTTTAATTTTTAAAAATAAATAAGAGCAGTAGCACAATAGCGCAATTCTGATTTAATCTTGTTAAGGATTAATGTCCAGAGAAACCACAAGGTTCAGGAAGAGGCTAAAAGATAAATAAAGCATAAATATACAAAGGTTTAAAGAGTAATCTACAAAAGTAGAACTGTGCAAGTGTTGGTTTACAGAAAAAAAACAAACCACAGAAAAATGTCGTCCATCCCCCCCCGCCCAAGTTTTATTACTGGTTTCTCTTGCTTTCTCACATTCCCTATACCCATGGCATGTTCAGCCTTTCCCTCCGTCTCCTGCCCTTCCCCTTACTAAGCAACAGGACCTTCTCCTAACACTTGTTTGTTTGAAGAATAAAGAAGCCTTGTGTGCTGTCATGGGCTTTTAAAATGGAAAATATTGTTTTACATATTATGACAATAAGTTAAGGACGGAACTGTTGGAAGGGGGTGAGAGAACAGGATTTTGGAAGTGAGTGGTGATTAGTAGAATATCGGAGGGGATGTGAGTAAGGCTGGTGATTGACAACTTGTATAGTGATTCTCAAACTCTAATCTTCCAGATGTTTTGGACTTTGGCTCCCAGAATCCCAGACCATTGGCCAAGTTGGCTGAGGCTTCTGGAAGCTGAAGTACAAAACATCTGGAAGACCAGAGTTTGGCAATCACTGTGTTAGTTGTGGGGTGGCGGTGTGAATAAGTGAGAATTTGGGTTGAGGGAGACAGGTTTAGGAATTTATGAATGGCATTTAAGGATCTGTGTTAGCTAGGAGAGAAGTGTGTAAGAGTATGAAACGAGCCTTAAACGTACATTCAGACCTCCACGTTTGCAGCTTGGACTTTTGTAGCTTTGATTATTCACAGATTGATTAATATGTTCTCTCTAGGAATCTCTAAGTCCTCCAGAGTGATTCTATGCCCAAATTCCACCAAAGGTCACACTCAAGGACCAAGTGATTCCTAGAGAGAACAACACTCTAGGCATCTATAGGTTCTCCAACACAATTCTGTGGTCAGCCTTCAGCAGATGTTGACCATAGAGTTGATCTGGAAGACCTAGGGATTCCTAGAAAGGTGTTTCTTAGGTTTTTAAAAAAGTGTTTTTTATTTGCAATTTTTCCACTATCATGGTGGTCCTGTGTCCCTAACCCCAGCGAATGTGGAGGGCCCACTATATTAGATAATTAGCCTGATTTTTTATATTCAACTTCTGTTAATAAAGTATCATTTTTATATTTAAGCACCTTTCGCCTCTGGGAATGCTATATATCAGAACGCCTGGCGTCAGATATGGTGTCTGTGGTGGTGGGCAGTGAATAAAGAGGAGGCGGGTGTCCAGTGGGGATAGAAATTCCATACTACCTCACACAGGAAGCTTGAGGATATCTAGGAGATCCTCACAGTTGGTGGTCACGCAGATGGGACAGGTGGAAGGTTTTAAGTCCTTACTCTGTGACTGAGTGCCGTTTGTGGAAGTCCTCACGCTTGGTGGCAATGAAGATTTGGGCAGAACCTCCCACCTGGTGGAGAAATAGTGAAATAAAAGAAATAGGAACACACACACCATGCAGGAAAAGAGATTCCACCTAAACATTAGGAAGAATTTTCTGACGGCAAGAGTAGTTCAACGTTGGAATATACTGCTTTGGAATGTATATTTTATACTGTGTTGTATCTTCTGTTCACTTGGGCATTTGCAGCCGGTTAGTTCTTGAGTGACCAAGTTTATTTATCAGGATTTTATAATTTATGCACTGAACATCAGTAGAAATGCTTTTGGAAGATTATGTTGGAAATTGTGAATAACAAAGAGAGATGGATGTAGACATTTTAATATCTGGTAACTGGAATATGTGGTTCAGCAGCTGCTGTATCAGCACTTAAACCACAGAACTGTTGATACACCTACCATTCTTGTTTCAATCCAGAGACAGATGAGTAATCAAATCTATAGTGTGCCTGTTTTTAAATAAAGCCTTATAGTTGGTACATATTTCTTGCAGAATTTTTAGGAGGCTTATTTCCTCCTACTTTCACTATCAACCTTATTTTGTTCCTTCTGTAGAGACTTCAGGATGTTTGGCACTGGAATATGCTGCCTTGGAACGTGATGGAACCTCTTTCTTTGGCGGTTTTTAAACAGAGGCTGGATGGCCATCTGTTGGAAGTGCTTTGTGTATTCCTGATGGCAGTAGGCTGGACTGGATGGGTCTCTTCCAACTCTGTGATTCTCTATAGAAGGAGGCATGGACCAGTTAAAGAAATATGTGAAAGAAGCAGAGAAGAGTTTGACAGAGCTCAACAAGTGTTGTGGTCTCAATGTCTGTCTTTGTAACAGCAGGAAGAAAGCCATCCAGTAAATCCCTCAGGATAACTAGGGATGATGGAAGGGAGAATTTAAATCATAATTTAGTAGCAAAACTACTAAGGTGTGTAATAGATCTTAAGGGGCAAGAGTTCTTGGAGGAACAAATGGAGGACATGGAACACTGAAAGCAAAAGATGCCAGAGATTATAAAATGGAGGAAAAATCTAATTCAAGTGGGAAACATCTTGGGGAATCTAAAAAATATGGCCTTGAAGACAGTGTGATTGATGTGTAAAACAAACAAATCAACTGGATGAACAAGAAAGCTAAGATCAATAAATATCCTATTGAGCAGGCCAACATAAGAGCAAAAAAAAAAAAAAATCAATTGACTACTAAATAACCTGCTGTTGGGTATGTGGGTGTATTTTAATCCAATGGAAACATCTCCATGCCTCCTCTATTTCTAAAGAGAGGTAGCAGGATTCAAAAAGTGAAACAAAGCAGGGAGTATATCCTATAAGGCAGGGGTAGGCAAACTTTTTGAGCCAGGGGCCAGGTTGCTGCCCCTCAGACAATTGGGGGGCCAAAGCACCAAAAATAAATAAATAAATAAAAATTAAAAATATATATGCATGCACACTCTCAGCCCCAGAAAAGCCATGGCAAAACCCCTGTAGAGATTTTGCCAAGAAACCCCCAAGAACAAGTAATAACAATCAATATCATCATGGCGGGCGGTGGCGGCGGCGGCAGCGGCAGGACCGGTCCAAAGGCCTCGGGGGGCCGCATCCGGCCCCCGGGCCTTAGGTTGCCTACCCCTGCTATAAGGCTTTGTTCTGCAGGTACTCAGGCTCAGTTTGAGAATCCAGAAGAGCCAAATACCCACACTCAGCCTTTAGAGACTGAAATAGCCATCCTTTGGAATGAAGCAGTATTTTCTTACTTTGGCCCCACTTTAAAAAGTCTTTACAGCTTTATGCCATCTGCTTATTTGAAGGGAAGTTACAACAACATTCCTCTGTCTCAAAGGCTATGTATGTGTGAGTCAGGGGAAGTGGAGGACCTTTATCACTATCTGCTGTAATGTTCTCTATATATATATTTCCTAGACAAAGATTCCTTAATTGTATTCTCTAATGGTTCTTCCCTTGAGCAGATCTGCATTTTATTAGCTGGTAATAACCTAGTTGCTCAGCAGTTAAGACACTGACTCTGACGATTGCAAGACCAGCAAGTCGGCACTTCCAGACCCAAGTGCTCTGGGATGGAGTGAGCTCCTGTCACTAGTCCCAGCTTCTGCCAACCTAGCAGTTTGAAATCATGTAGAAATGCAAATAACTAGGTACCACTTTGGTGGGAAGATGACAGCGTTCTGTGTAATCATGCTGGCCACATGACCATGGAGTCGTCTTTGACAATACTGGCTCTTCGGTTTAGTAACAGAGATGAGCATCACTCCCTACTGTCAGTCACGACTAGACAATCTTGTCAAGGGAAAGCCTTTACCTTTTACCTTTATAACAATGTCTATATTACCGTTATGGTTGCAAAATTTGCCCTGACTGCTAGTAAGCTACTATCTAGGTATTAAAATCATTTGTAAGAACTACTTCAGAACATTGCAGATTGTTGGTATTTTATTTTGGATTTTTAAACTCAAATAGTATAAATGTGATTTTTTGCAAGGTCGTTATATCTTATCTGTTTATTTGTCCTTGCCATTGTATTTCCCATTTTTATTTATGGTTGTGAAAGCTGGACAGTGAAGAAAGCTGATAGGGAAAAAATTAGCTCATTTGAGATGTAGTACTGGAGAAGAGTTCTGAGAATACCATACACTGCTAAAAAGACCAATGAATGGGTCCTAAAGCAGATCAGACCCTAATTCTCTCTGGAAGAAAATATGATTAAATTGAGGTTGTTGTATTTTGGCTATATCATGAAAAGAAAGGATTCACTAAAAAAGACTATAATGCTTGGTAAAGTGGAGGGCAATAGGTAGAGAGGAAGAGCACATTCCAGATGGATAGACTCAATCAGAGAAACCACAGTCATGAATCTGCAGGAGCTGAGCAAGGCAGTTGAAGATAGTGTGACCTGAAGGTCTCTCATACATAGGGTCACCATGAATCGAGGTCAACTTGGAGGCAATTAACAACCATAGCAACAAAGTTGAGAGAAATTCTTATAACAACTATAGTGGGGAGGAAGATCAGGGAACTATTAATAAAATCCACAATGCCCACCATCCATTTTTGGCCTAAGCCCTAAGCACATAGCTAGCTGGGGCAAAGGGAGATTTCCTTACCCTGATTAGACTGAGCACTGCTGCTTTTTAAAAATCTATCACAGCAGCAGATCAAATGCTCCAGCAGAACATACCTGCTGAAAACAAAGGGCAAGGCTGAAAGACAGCAGCACAGGGAGAATCCATGGTGTGAAATCAAGCGCCAAATAAGGAGACATAATTTAGTGCGTGCAAGCAACTGAGAAACAAAGCTATTACAACAGAAGTAGAAACAATTAGCAATTGAGAGAAGGGAAAGTAGTGATGATAAGATAGTCCCAAAGAACCACAGAGCGTGTGGGGAGAAGCCACAGAGGCGCTATCATTTTAGAAGAGTAGGTGGGGAGGAAATTATGAGGGCATACGGGACATCAGGGAACACAGCAATCAGTAGCATCATATTATCTGCATCACTTTACTAAAACTCTGCACATCAACCTAGTTTTAAGAAAAACCTAGTGGGTTTGCAACCCATTCCCCACCTGTTTCTTCCTTTTAATTACTAAAATATACGACAAAATATTTTTTCTCATTGTAGATGACTAATAAAGGTAAAAAAGGTAAAGGTATTCCCCGTTGACATGGTTGTCGTGTCCGACCATAGGAGGCGGTGCTCATCTCCGTTACTAAGCTGAAGAGCCAGAATTGTCAGAGACTACTCTGTGATCATGTGGCCAGCATGATTTCAGAGAATGCTGTTTACCTTCCCACCAAAGTGGTACCTATTTATCTACTCGCATTTGCATGCTTTCGAACTGCTAGGTTGGCAGAAGCTGGGACAAGTGACAGGAGCTCACCCCATCATGCATTAGATGACCAATACTTGTGCAGAATTTTTCTCTAGCATGCCATTCTAGGGCAATCTCCCCAACCCAAAGTCTGTAGTTTGGGTTGTATACAGAAGACAGGCCAGAAGGATGCCCTATTATGTTGCTCCATACGTAATTTTTTAAAATATACTCTGATTTAAAAGTTGGTCTTAGCCAAAAAGCTGATAACACATCTGATATATAAATGTTGGTTTCTACAACCACCTCCTTCCCTACATTCTTCCTGTTGACCAAAGCTTCCTCCAGACCAGGCAATCTGTGGTCAAGAGGGTAGTGCAGGGGCAGAGAGAGGGAAGGAGAGGTGCCATAGCCTTGTTCAGCTCTGGCACCAATACCCACCCACCTTACCATCAGGCTTTGGCCTGGCTTACTGTAATCATGCTGCTGTTGCCATCAAATTATACCCAACAGAAGGCAGGAGAAAAAAGGTTCTCCAACTTTTCCCCAGACCAGGGGTGAAGAATCATAGAAGCCACCTAGTCCAATTCCCTGACATGTGGGAATCTTCAACTAATGGACTTCTGAAAGATGGCCATCCTACTTTTGCTTAAAAGACCTCCAAAGGAGAGTCCATTACCATTTGAAGTGGTTCATTTCTACTGTTGAACAGTTCTCACCATTACTACAGTCTTTATAATGTTTAGGTGGTTTAACATAAACTTATTTGATAAGCAAAACATATATTAGTAGAGAAAATAGGTTAAGCTAAGAATTATTCTATAAATTATATAAGTGGTTTGATTTAATATTACTTAAGGAAGAAATGAAGGGAATGATAAGAAGTTGTTATGAATATTTTCAATAATAGGATTGGTAGTGAAGAAGTTTGTCTTTTGTTTAGTGTATTATCTATTGTCTATTGTATGGTTGGTGTCTGTTGGTTTGTCTGTTTATGTCACATTTATGATACATCAATAAAAATAATTTTTTAAAAAATATAATGTTTAGGTGGAATCTCTTGTAATTTGAATCCAGGCTTATTGGACCTACGTGGCTTTTCTGCTATAAACCCAATGTTTGTTAACCAGAGCCAGATGCATAAAATTCATATATTCTGCATTAAAGGACAGGACATTTCTGAGGACATTTTGAACATAGAAATTCATTTGCTGTACCAGAACTGAACTCAAGAGTCCTTTCACATGTTTTCTAGTCCACTCTGCCTTTAAGTGTTTACCTACCTAGCCTCTACTGGGTAAACCTTCCCTACATTTCTTCATTTCAACAGTTTAGGTGGGAAAAATAATTTTTATTGCTGTTCTTGTTGGAAGGCTAGGAATCAGAAACCCTTGCTGATCTCCTGCAAATCAACAAGAGATCAACTATTAGATGTTTGCTTACGCTCTGTCACCTACAATCTAACAAGATAAGGCCCTACAGTGACCAGAGAAGACAGTAGAAATGCAAGAATTAATCCAACTGCAGCAACTTGATGCAGCAGTTAGCAAGCAAGTCCCCTTCCATCACAAAAGACCCAGCTGCAAGATTCCACAAATCAGATCTTTATTTAGTACAGATGTACACAGGTGTGTGTGGGGGGGGGTGAGGTCTGAAGCCCACTGGCAATGAAGGAGGTGGCAACCACAGCCTCTGAGCCTCCAGTTGCCTGAAGAAAAAATATTAATTTATTAAATTTATATCCTGCCTTTCTCCCAAAATGGGATTGAAAAAAAGCAAAGGGAACATCTGTCAGAGTAGACTACATGTGCAGGAAAAGCAAGACAGGCTTGAGGAAGTAGTCAGTCCTGGGAGTCAACTTTCAATGGCTGGCATACATTAATTTGCTGTTGATAGGCAGGGAGAAATAGCAAAGCTTGAGTGTTGGCAACAGCTGCTTTTTGTCTTTGTAGTGAAGCAAATAAGCGGTCCTTCCACCAGAGCAAGGAGGAGTTGCTACCCTAGCTACAGGATTGCATGCAGCATACTTCCTTCAATGGGGTAAGGGCTGTAACATTTTAAATGGGGAGTTCTAGGTCAAGTGGGTGCAAGAGATCCTCAGTCTCACCACGTTCTCTTACCCAACTAATTCCACAACACTGTTCATGATGACAGAAAATGGTCACTCGTTCCTATAGCTTGGGAACATTAGGAGGGTTTGACTACAAATCCTATAATCCTTGCATTGAGGGAATCTAGGAGTTAACAGTCCAAAAAAGTAACTTTACCAAGCTGTGCCCATTTCCCAAGTACAAAATTACCTGACATGATTCAAAGTTTATGCAAATCAACAGAAGTATGCAGTCTCCCTCATCTACCGGTATGGGTTGCAGTTGGCATTTGTCCCCTCAAGGGTACCAGCTACATTTGGACTGAGTAATCCTCTAAACCTGTCCCAAGGCAACTCTTTGCCAGAGTGGAGGGACTGGAAGACACCTACAAAGTGGTGCAACTTTAACTTGGCTTTCATGGGATGTCAAGCATCTCCTATCCACTTGGCTAGATGGGAATGACAGAGAACCCTCAACAGCACCTTTGCTCTCCCTCTGCTTGGGGAGGGCACCCACCCTTTGCCCCAAGACAGTGTTGCATGCATGCAACTCCCGAACACATGTTCATTTTTTCTTTTTCTCCTGTGTGCTGGTGAACCAGGAGTCCAGAAGCTTCTTACTGTAATAAAGCTGCCAGCCGTGAACTTGCACAGCCACCACGATCAGCAGGTACATGACAGAGACAGCTGAGAAGCCAAAGATGAAGCGGTAGGCTTTGCCATGGCGGTACAGCTGCTGTGCCATTGGGAACATTTCCATGCTGCCATAGATGAGAGGTGCCACTGAGAACAGACCAGTGCTGATCATGGAGATCACCAGGTAACTGATGTTGTTTCGAGGAAAGGAGAAAAGTCCAAAGAGCGAAGGAATGATACTGAGGAGGTATGGGTATTCCCATTGGTAAGGCATAGCTACCAGATCATGGGATAAGAGCTTGAAATGCGCCACACACATCTGTGCCGCCACCAGCAGCCACAGTGCCACCTGCATGTAGATCAGTTTCTTGATTTCAGACTTGAGAGAGACACTGTGTGAAGCAAAGAGAGAGAAAGAGATCGTGAAACTATGGTGAACAGTATTAAGACAGTATTAAAGAGCATTGCAAAAAGCAGTTGTGGGGTATTGGATACCAAATTGGTGAGTGTTAACTGGCTTTTTACACTTGTTCCTCCCCGTTGAAGTCCGTGGTTCCTACACTTGGAGTCCATGTTCTCACTCCTTCACGGACAGCAAGCGGGGAGGGACAAAATGGCATGTGTGCCTGAGTGTGCACCCATTTAACCAATGGGCTTTGAATATTTGCAGTTTTTCTGATTCGCAGGGGAGGGGGTCCAGAACGGATCCCCCGCAAATCGGGAGGGACAACTGTATTTGCACTTACATTTCTGAGAAGTGCAAATCTTCCAGAGTCTACAGGAAAGTTGAATAGTAATCAAGCTGCTAATTACTTTTCCAACAAGGGCCCTGAACTTTTAATCAGCCATACAAGGAAGAAAAGCTTTCCCTGAGCTGGCAGGTACACTGATAAGACTTTACCTGCTAAATTTCCATCTGTCCTCTGCCCATTAAATAATTTATTTAAAGACATGCATTTTTTTGGGGGGGAGCAGTGATTGTCTTCAAGTTGTTTCCAATGTATGGTGACCCAAAGTCAGACGTATCACATGGTTTTCTAGGGTTGAGAGGATGTGACTTGCCCAAGTCACCCAGTGGATATCCACAGCTGAGTGAGGAACTGAACTCTGCTCTCCCAGAGTCCTAGTCCAGCACACCAACCACTACACCATGCTGGGTCGCAAAGATATGTGTACCTCACAACAATTGAAAAAGTGCCCAGAGAAACTAAATAAAGTAATCCCTGTCCATAAGCTTAAAATTTAAAAATGCACATGAGTCTGGACAAGATCTTAAAATGTAAAGGTATAAATATGAAAACAAGGTGAGGATAGTCCGATCCACTAAATTCCCCATCACTATGTATGGAGAGCTAGACAGTGAAGAAAGCCAACAGAAAGAAAATTAACTCATTTGAGATGTGATGTTGGAGAAGAGTGCTGAGGATGCCACGGACAGCCAAAAAGACAAACAAATGAGTCCTAAAGCAGATTAAGCCAGAAATTTCCCTGGAAGCCAGGATGACAAAACTGAGGCTGTTGTACTTCAGACACATCATAAGGCATGATCCATTAGAAAAGATAATTAACACTAGGAAAGGTGGGTGGAAGTAAAAAGAGAGGAAGGCCGCACGCTAGATGGATGTACTCTATTAAGGAAGTCACAGGGCCTGAGCAGCGCAGTGGAGGACAGGGAGTCTTGGAAATGTCTCATCCACAGGGTTCCCATGGGTCGAAATTGACTCCAGGGCAGTTAACAAGAAGAGCAAATCAAGCCTGAGCTCTCCCTGGAAACCAAGGGCCTCTGCAGACTGCCAGAAATAGTGCAATTGAGTCCACTTTAACTGCCCTGACTCAGTGCTAGGGAATCATGGGAACTGTAGTTTATTGTGGCACCAGAGCTCTCTGACAGAGAAGGCACAATGTCTCAGAAAAAAATACAGTTCCCATGATTCCCTAGCACTGAGCCAGGGCAGTTAAAGTGGACTCACTTTGCACTATTTCTAGCAGTCTGCACAAGATGATTAAATTTGAGTCTGTCGTATTTTGGCCAGATCATGAGAAAGCACGAATCATTAGAAAAGACAATGATGCTAGGAAAGTATAAGGTAGTAGAAAGAGAGAAGGATCAGATGCCAGATAGCTAGACTCAATCAGGGAGGACAAGGGCCTGAGTTTGCAGGGCCTGAGCGGAGCAGAGGCGGCCAGTGGTTTTTGGAAAAATGTCATCTACAGGGTCACCAGGAGTTGAGGTCGAGGAGAAGGCAGCTAATAACAATTACTACCTATCAAATAAAAAAGGCAGCTGTGACAGGTTAACAACCTTCATGCCTCTCCCATTTATGTTTGTTGCACTGATGCTTGGCTGGGGAATACGTAGCCTTCCAGATGTTGTTAGGACTACAGCATCCATCAGTGCTGGCAGGAGCAGCCACTGAAGGATAATGGGAACTGCAGCTCAACAAGATCTGGAGGGCCACACGTTATTTTGGAAAGGTACAAAAACTAACACTGTGGGAAACAAATGCAACAATCCAAGGCTGCAACTGTCCTACCAAAATAATGCAGGTTGACACCATGGCTCAATGCTAGGGAATTCTGGGATTTGTAGTTTTGTGAGATATTCAGGGCCAGCGTGGCATAGTGGTTTGAGTCTTGGACTATGGCTCTGGAGATCAGGGTTCAAATCCCAGCCCGGCCATGAAACCCACTAAGTGCAGGGTGACCAGATGTCCTAACCTAAAGGAGGACAAGGCACCACAAAACATAGTAGGACATTCAAGAAAAAATGTAGTGCCTTACAAAATAAAAGCTAAAAACACTAATGTATAAATATTAATTCATGCTTCTTAGTCTTGCTCAAAATGGAGAACCTTTTGGAATTCCTCCTGGACAGAAGGCTGAAATGGAGGACATGTCCTGGAAAAGGAAGAGGTATGGTCACCCTGACTGGGTGGCCTTGGGAAAGTCACACTCTCTCAGCCTCAGAGGATGGCAATGGCAAACTCGCTCTGAACATATCTTGGAAAAAACAACAACAAACCCTTAGGAGTACCAAAAGTCGGAACGGACTTGAAAGCACAAACAATGAGGCATTTTCAGCCTTCTCCGTCAGAGAGCTCTGCTGCCATAGCAAACTACAAATCCCAGAATCCCTCATAGCATTGAGCCATGGTAATTAAATCGGTGTGAAACTGGATTATTTCTGCAGTGCAGACGCAGCTCAAGTCCCCAAACAAGGGCATTTCCTCCTCCGTCCTCCCACCTCATCTGGAAGTGCTCGGCCACGCGCTCCCGGTGCCGGAAGTCGCTGCCGTCAGTTCCCGCAGCTCGAGGCCCGACGCGCGAAGCCATCTTCCCCAAGAAAGCCTGGGCAGCAAGGCTCCACGAGTATGCGCATGCGCTGTGTCCGCTAACCCCCTCTCTATCTCTCATTCGGAGGATAAACTCTATGGTTATGCTCCAAGATAAGAGCCCTGTTAGTCTGTGGAATCAGTCTGTAGTAGAGGGATCTTGTAGCACCTTTGAGACTCACTGAAAGAAAGGAGTTGGCAGCAGGAGCTTCCCTAGACTTGAATCGACTTCCTCAGATGCATTTGGCGGCTCATGCTGCCAAATTCTTTCTTTCAGTTGGTCTCTCGTCTCTCTATGGTTACGGTTAGGGCGAGACCGTTTCTCTCGTGGGTTTCTCTTATTGGTGGGTGGCCCTGACACTTTAGGATCTGTTACCCAATGCCAAGCTTGAAAGGAAAGAAGAGGTGGGGAGCTCTGAGGAGAAATCTCTCCTCCCTTTCTTTCTCTCGGGTCAAACTACACTTCCCAGCAGCGCCTGCGCCAGGGCCAGGGCCAAGATGGCTGCTCTCGCTTCGCGGGTGCGCGTGGCTGGGTGGAATCCCTCGTTCGCAACGGTCAGCTGCGGCCGTTGGTGGCAGCGGCAGTTCTGGAGGGGAGGAGGAGGAGCGCGCGCGCCCTTCAGCACGCGCGCCTGGTAAGAGCTGCTCCTGTGGGGGGGGGGGGGAGGAGGAGGAGGAGGGAAGAGGATGGAACGGCCAGAGAGGCGTCGCTAGGGTAACCCAGGCTGCATCCACACTGGAGAACCATGGAGATGGAAGGTACCCCAAGGGGCCATCCAGTCCACCCCCCTTCTGCCATGCAGGAACTCACAGTCAAAGCACACACACACACACCCGTGACTGGTGGCCACCAGTTTGGGAGGTAGCATTGAAAGGCTTGAATAGTCATAGAATAGACTTGAATAGTCATAGAATAATAGAATATTAGAGCTGGAAGTAGAATATTAGAGATGGAAGAGACCCCAAGGGGCCATTCTACAGTCCAATCCCGTTCTGCCATGCAGGAACTCACAGTCAAAGCACCTTCCTGTGACAGGTGGCCATCAGTTTAGGAGGTAGACTTGAAAGGCTTGAATAGTCATACAATAGACTTGAACAATCATAGAATCATAGAATATTAGAGTTGGAAGGGACCTCAAGGGGCCATTCTACAGCCCACCCCCCTTCTGCCATGCAGGAACTCACAATCAAAGCACACACACACACACCCCTGTGACTGGTGGCTATCAACTTGGGAGGTTGACTTGAAAGGCTTGAATAGTCATAGAATAGACTTTAATAGTTGTAGAATCATAGAATATTAGAGTTGGAAGAGGGCCATTCAGTCCAACCCCCTTTTTGCCATGCAGGAACTCACAATCAAAGCACCCCCTGTGACAGGTGGCCATCAACTTGGGAGGTAGACTTGAAAGGCATGAATAGTCATAGAATCACAGAGTTGGAAGGGACCCCAGGGGCCATACCGTCCAAGCCCCTGCCATGCAGGAATACACAATTTTGTTGTTAGCTGCCCATGAGTTGGTTCCGACTTATGGTGACCCTGTGGATGAGACATCTCCAAGAGTCCCTATCCCCCGCTGCCTTGCCCAGATCCTACAAACCCTTCCCCATAACCTCTCTGATTGTGTCCATCCATCTAGTTTGGGGTCTTCCTCTCTATCTTCTACCCTCTACCTTTCCTAGCATTATTATTTTTTCTAGTGATCCATGCTTTCTCATTATGTGGCCAAAGTACGATAGTCTCAACTTGATCATTTTTGCTTCCAAGGAGAGCCCTGATCTGATCTGTTCAAGAACCCATTTGTTTGTCTTCTTGGCTGTCCATGGTATCCTAAGTACTCTTCTCCAGCACCACATTTCAAATGAATTGATTTTCTTTCTATCTGCTTCCTTCACTGTTCAGCTCTCACATCCATACATGGTAATTGGGAATACAATGGCCTGAACAATTCTGACTTTAGTGCTCCGTTGTATGTCTTTATCTTCAGTATCTTGTCCAGTTCTTTCATAGCTGCCCTTCCCATTCCTAGTCTTCTAACACAGTCACTGCACTTCTAAAAAATGCCCATCTAACTTGTGCTTAAAAACCTCCAGAGATGGAGTGTCAGTCATTGGCGGGGAATCAGAAAGACATGGACTGCAGCATCAAACAAGCTATTAGAAGCACCTTTGAGACTAACCGAAAGAAATAAACTAAAAGCAGCATGAGCTTTCATAGACTTCAATCTACTTCCTCAGATGCATTAGTTTATTTTATTAGCTTATCCTCTAGGATTCTAGGATTCCATGATCCATCCTCTGTTTAAAGACCTCCAGAGATTAAGAAAGACTCCATCACTCTCCGAGGGAGTGTGTTCCACTGTTGAACAGCTCATACCTTACGTCAGGAAGTTTTCCCTAATGTTTAGGTGGATTTATCTAAAAGGGAAAAGCCAGATTTCTCTCAACACAGCAAACCTCCATTTTTGAAAGCAACTTTTCACGTCGTATTTTTGAGATTATGGAAACAGAATGGAGAAAGTTATTCATTTTATTCTTTAACACATTATCGTTGTCTCCTCCTGGTGCTACCAAGACTGGAAGGAAAAATGGAAACTTAAGTAAATACAGAGATACCCTGGACGCAGGGGTAGGCAACCTTTCCCCTTTAAGGGCTGAGGGACTTCAGCTCCCAGAATCCCAGGAGCTATTGGCCAACATGGGACTATTGGCCAACATGGCTGAGGCTTCTGGGAGCTGAAGTCCCTCGGCCCTTAAAGGGGAAAGGTTGCCTGAATTGCCATCTTCTACACAACCATTAAAGGTACAAGCATTGTCTCCAGTTTTCTCTCAGACTATCTTGCTTAAAACTTATCTCCCTCCTTCTGTCTTTCACCCCTTTAGTTCATCTCAAATCAATCCATTCAGTCATCTCAAATAGTTGTTAGCAGCCCTGTATTTACTGGAGGAACTTGGGGCCTAAATTCAATTGCTAGTCCCAATTTGAGGTCCAAAACACACTGCAGAAATAATCCAGTTTGAGTCCACTTTGACTGCCCTGACTCAGTGCTAGGGAATCCTGGGAATTGTCGTTTATTGTGGCACCAGAGCTCTCTGATAGAGAAGGCTAAATGTCTCATAAAACTACAGTTCCCAGAATTCCTTATCATTGAGCCAGGGCAGTTAAAATGATCTTGAACTGGATTATTTCTGCAGCGTGTTTTGGACCTGATAGACCCACTGAATCAATGGAATTTACATAAACATTGATTTATCATTCAGCAGTTCATTCAGTATGTCTAGTCTCCTTGGGACTAGTGATTGGATTTAGGTCTCAGTCTTCTTCAGCAAGATGTAAATATTGGTTTGGCTATTCATCTGAGATCAAGATGGTGGACAAAGTATGAGGGGAGAAACCTGAGGTGGTTATAGTGCTATGTTTAACTGCCATGGAAACATCCTATGGAACCTGGGGAAATGCTGTTTAGGGAGGAGAATTTTGAATCTTCACACAGATGTGCCTTCAAGTTGCCTGCCGACCCCATTAATTTAATAAGGATTTCTTAGGAAAGAAATACTCAGAGGCGGTTTTGCCAGTCCCTTCCTCTGAAATACAGCCTAAAGCGCCTAGTATTTGTTGGCCATCTCCCTTCCACGTACTTACCAGGGCCTTACCAAACTTCAAATCCCAGGGTTCCATTTGATGCAGCCATGGCAGTTAAAGGAGAGGCATAGTGCTGTATTATGTAGTATAAAAGGCCCCATGGTGTCACGATGGTGGAGGAAAGGAAGCTAACTAGATGATAGGAGGAGGTCCTTCTTAAGGTTCTCATTTTGCAGGTACCAAATGCTGCTGAAACAACGAGGCTCGGGGAAACCAGTGGGAGGCAGTGCCAATGGAAGAAGTATCTTGGGACCCGCAAGACCTCTGGATCGTGAGGAACTGCTGAAGGTGCTGGAAAAATCACTAGTGCACAGAGATGGTATGTATATTCTCTCTTATAATGGAATATGAGGATGAGCCAAGAGTGACAGACTTGTACTCTTCCAGATATTACATTCCAGCTCCCATGACCCCTGACTACTGGCCATATTGATTGTAATTGATGGGAGTTTGAGTCCAACAACAACTGGAGGATAGCAGGTTACTCATTTGTTCTACACCTTAGGGCAGGGGCTGGCAACCTACGGCCTGCGGGCCGGTTCCAGCCCGGGTCCCCGCACTTACCAGCCCAGGCGGACCCCTACCGCCGGCGTGTGCCACCGCCGCTGTGCGTTTTGGCCGCCGTCCGGCCGCACGCGCTGCAGCTGCCATTTTGTTTTCCAAAATGGTGGCCGCTACGCGTTTGCGCATGCGCAGTATTCCTGCGCATGCACAAATGTGTCATGGCCGCCATTTTGGAAATCAAAATGGCGCCCACAGCATGCGTGGAGGCGGCGGTGGCGGCGGCGCGCATGCACGGGTGTGTGCGCAGTGGTGGGGTGCGCGCGCACACGCCCCCATTCCTCCCCCCACCCCGGCCCGGCGGAGGAGAGGACTTCGGGGGACCGGCCCATGGCTCAAAAAGGTTGCCTACCCCTGCCTTAGGGCAATGATTCCCAAACTTTGGTCCTCCAGGTCTTTTGGACTTCAACTCCTAGAAGCCCTATCCAGCTTGACCAGTATTCAGGCATTCTGGGAGCTGAAGTCCAAAACATCTGGAGGACCAAAGTTTGGGAACCACTGCCTTAGGGAGAGCAAAAGAGGATACTGTATTGTATGAAATGCAGTTTATTGGGTTTGTTGCCCTCGTGATGTGAGACCATTCAGTCTAATGAAGACCATGAACTCAGATGGCTTTCTTTCCATCAGTTTCATGGAAGATAGGTTAAACAATGGTTACAAACCAGGTCGTTAGAACAGGGATGGTCCAGATATTGTCACAATGCAACTCTCACCAGCCCATGCTAGCAGAACCAGTGGTAAAGCTTCAAGAGAGTTGCAGTCCAACAGCATCTGGAAGACCACAGTTGCCTACGCCTTCATTAGGCAGAGTGAGGCAACCGCTTCAAGTGGCCCATGCTGAAGCAGGGGAAGCATCATAATCACATCATCTACTCCTCTGTTGAAAGAGAGAAATCTGTGTGGCACAACACTTGTCTTGCCAGTCTGCTGCCCACAGGCATGATATGGGATGCTCTCCCATCACTGTAATGAAGAATCAGCTGCCAATTAACAGTATGTGGAATTGTGGGAAGGAAGGACAGTTCAGGCCACTCTGGTTTTTGGACATAATGTTGACTCTGCGTTCAGAGACAGTAAGTCTTAACTGAATGCCAGTTGATGAGAACTTCCAGCAAAGAGGACTTATGCCTCTTTTGAGTAGCATTCTGTCTAGAGATTGTACAGTTTGTATAGATGCAATATAATTGAGCAATGGGGGGCAGGCAGCTAGAGAAGACTTCTTGATAGTTCTCAAGTTCTGTATTTGAGGAAGTTTTGCAGAGGAGTCTATTCTGCAGTTTTATGTCATGTATACAAGTGCTGTTGAGGAGAGTGGGGAACTCTGCTTCGTTAAAGAAGCACCATTCCTGAACTACTAAAAATCCCACTGAGGCAGCATCTGCACAGCAGAAATAATGCAGTTTGACACCGTATTAACTGCCGTGGCTCAATGCTAGGGAATTCTGGGATTTGTAGTTTTCTGAGATAGTTAGCCTTCCCTGTCAGAGAGCTCTGGTGCCACAGCAAACTACAAATCCCAGAATTCCAGAGCATTGAGCCTTGGTAGTTAAAGCAGTGTCAAACTGCATTATTTCTGTAGTGCAGATGCAGCCTCAAACCTCTCTCCATGCTCTGAATTGTGGCGAAGGCAGTCAGTTTGTTTGAAATTCTTTCACAGCATGAAAAAAAGCCTAGCTTGAACAAACTGTCTCTGAAAGTACTGGTTATTTTGTATTTCAGATGTACTTGTGGCCATCAGCAAACCACCTGGCTTGTCTGTGACAGGTATGGAATATTACAGTTTAGTGTGCTTGAATGCTACATTGCTAATTGACGTGGCCATTTTCTTTTTATACAAAGATAGGAGAACCACACCATTATGAATTTTAAAAAATATGCTTGGGCAATTGTGCTCTGTACTAGTGTTTCTCAAATTTTGGCTCAGCAGTTGTTTTTTGACTTCATCTCTCAGAAACCCTTGGCCAGTGGTCAAGAAGCTTGGCCAAGAATTTTGGAAGCAAAAGTCTGGAACATCTGCAGAACCAAAGTTTGAGAACTGCTGCTCCATATGTTTGTGCAGAGAACATATGATAAGCAAGATATGCTGGGAAAACTGATATGTTCTCAAAGGAAGATTGGATTAGGCCAGTGGTTCTCAAACATTTTACCCTTATGACCTCTATACATCTATATGTGGCTGTTGTGGGAGAGGGGCAGATCAACGTCTCAGAAAAAAATACAATTCCCATGATTCCCTAGCACTGAGCTAGGGCAGTTAAAGTGGACTCAATTTGCACTATTTCTAGCAGTCTGCAAAGGCCCAAAGCTACATTCCTAGCTGGGCACTGCGTGACATTGATCAGTTTTTTCTTCTTCTGTTCTTATAACAGGCAAGCCAGGGGAACTGACTTTGCTATCTCTTCTGCCGGATCTAAGCCAGAAGCTGAACCTCCCACAGGATCTCCAAGTGATTAGAGCTGCAGGAAAGTAAGTAGCAGAGAAAAGATTTAGAGGAAGACTATTGACAGGATGATTTAGTGATAAATTGCATGAGCCAAGATATGTGTCATTTATTTTTCATGTGTATACGGTATATTCCTTGTTGTTTCATCCTGATTGTCAATGCCATGGGGTTCTCAAGTTGTCTCCCATCCAGATCTGAACCTGTTTAGCTTTAGCAAGGCTGTTGGCTTCAGGCAATATACTGGGCTTATTAGCAATAGGGTCTTTTGTGAAATCTGGTTTAAACTGTAATATTATAGGAAAAAGTCCATGGTACAGAAGTGAAACTTATGGGCTATAATACAGTTCCAGTTTTCTGAATAGGCACAGAGTGGGGTGACACAGTGGAGTAGCACAGAGCCAGTTACCTTTCAACAGGGTAACTTTGAGAGTAAATTACCCTAAAACAGAGCTGTTGTCCCATCATCTAGTTCGCTCTAGATAGTTAGTGAATTGTTCAAAGCAGCGTTTGCCACGGTGATGGGAAAAGGCTTCTTACTGGCTTTTGTGAGTATGAAAACACAGGTTTTAGTGTTGATAGTTCAGGGTGACTAAAGGAAAGTGGTTCCATGAAGATAGTATAAACAATATAGTAGCACCAGACTTTTTATTTCATATAATATGCAGTGAGTGTATTCTTTGGGTCTAGAAGGTGCTGGGTTTGCATTTGTGCTGGATTCAAAAACCCATCATCCTTAACTAGTGTGACCAGTTGGTTTCCTTTTACTATGGTGGGGAGGAAATTATTAACTCTATGGAAAACTGCTGGAAGCTGCTTTGAGCTCATGAGCTAGAGTAGGACATAAATGATTAAGATGCAAAAGTTGCACTATAATCACAGAGCTGATGAGGGGGGGGGTTGTCTGATAATATAAGATGTCCTGGACCCAAAGTCAAGTCCCCTCTGCTCTGAATGAATTGAATGGCCTTAGGCAAGTCACAAGTTTCTGTTGCTGTGTGCCTGCAAGTCACAGGAGGTTTGCATTGCCTTCCTCTGAGGCTGAGAGCATGTGACTTGCCCAAGGTCAATCAGTGGGTTTCACGGTTAAGCAGTAAATCGAACTCTGATCTCCAGAGTTGTAGTCCCAACACTCAAACCACTATACCACATTGGCTGTCCTAAATAGAATGAAATATTAATGCCTTCTGTCAGAGAATTTGTAAAAGATTTTGCATCTTCCTAGGGAGAGTTCTGGGCTTGTTCTGCTCTCAAATTGCCCAAATACTATCCATCATGTCCATAACTTCTATATTCAGTCTCGGAGAGCAAGAAATCCAACCGCTACCTATTGGTGAGTTAAAATTTGCTAATTTCTTTCTCTTTCCCCTCACACACTGGGAGTGGGGATACAATCTCTAAAACATGGGTGGGAATAATAGGCACCCCAAATGATGTTAGACTGCAACTTCCAGCATTCCTTGCCACTGGCTATGTTGGTTAAAGCTGCTGGGACTTGTAGTCCAACAACAAGAGTGGGAGCATCCCACCCTTGCATTGAAAAGAGGAGAGGATAGTAAGCATCTCCTTTTCTGCCTTCTATGTTATTCTCAAAGCATAAGTAGACCATGCCAAGTGTGCATGGCCAAACCATGAACCATATCTCTTTTCTGCAGTGCCATCACTACCAGGATCCCTGAAGCCTCAGAGGGGGAGATCTGTACAGGCCTCAAACTGATGCAGGTTGGAGATTTTAACCTGGTAAGGACAGGGTTAGTGGACAGGCAATGGGGAGGAGAGGGCTTTGAAGTGGTTGATCTGGAGCAAGGTTAGGAAGCCTGTAGCCTTCCAAATGTAGTTGGATTCTAATTTCCTTCTACTTCAGGATGCTGTGTTGGAAGGGATGATGGGAGCTGTAATTCATCAACATTGAGAGGGTGGCATATTTCCCCACTTGCTCTAGTCTAGAACAGTCCCTGAACAAGATTACTCAAGATATTTTGGAAATATCTCCCATCCAGCATGTCAGGGATGATGAGAGGTTGAGTGCTACAGATCTAAAAGGATGCCAGGTTGGGAAAACCTGCTTTGGAGAACTTGTGGCAACTCCTGTGGGTAGCAGGTATTTCTGTGTCTGTCCCAAGTCTGTCCTTAGAGGGACACTTTAGGGCTCCAGAGCCCTGATGTGTCTGAACTGAGATCCAGGAGCCTGGATTGGGCACAAATATAACCTGGGGTCTATTTGGCTGCTCTTTTACTAATGTCAGGGGAACATGCTGACTTGTGGCCTCTGTGTGGTTTGCAGGTGGTGCCAGTGGCTTCCCCTTCTCGTAACAGCCTCAAAAGGAAGGAGGTGAAAAAGACCCTCACCCACTACAAGGTGCTGGACTCCCATGAAGGCTGTGCATTGCTGCAACTACAACCACTGACAGGTGTGTTGCTGTCATCTCACAGAACAGAAAGAACCTGAGGGGGACGAAGAAGGGTGTTACAATATGGAAAGCAAATAAAGACATGGACATTCAGCTCTCTTCAATCTCAAGTTCAAGTACACATGACAGTAAATACACAGCATGCAGCTACATATTGTCCATGTGAACATGTGCATTCTTAGTTTGGATCAGGACTAGTGGGAGGGAGAGGTTTAACCTCCCTATCTTGTTTTTAATTTAAAAATTCATCTGTCCCACATAATAGAGACTTTTTTAAAAAAAAAAGATGGAGAATTTAAAATAGAAAACTAAAAGGGGGAAGTTTAAGCCTCCTCCCATCTTGGCATGCAAGGCCCCATCCAGATTAAAGCCATGTATGCTTACTCTTGAATTTAAAAAAGATCTGTAGCTTTACAATCAAGATCCTATATTGGCTTGGTGAAGCATAAAGCTCTGCCAATTACTCCTCATTCCCATCCTCATCTTCCTCATCACAGCCACATACAGATTATCATCTGCTGTTGCATCCACTTGAAATCCATTTAGTCCACAAGGGAGGTTAGAAAGAGCCCAGGTAGTGTCCAACACCATTCTGCATCTAGATGCACATTATGCTTCTGGACTTCTGGAACCTGTGCAAGTATAGCAGGAGTTTACCTCTGTGCATATCACCAAGAACATTCCTCTTTTTTAAATATAATTTTTATTAATTTTTCCAAACATATTTTAAAAACAACAACAACAAACAAACAAATTTCAACCATATCACATTAACATCTGCTATCTAATCTTATATATAGTCTCTCATTATATCTTTCTTTTATATTCACATCTATGCAACCATTCACCACCTTTCCTTAACTTCCTAGAGTTCATATGCAACCATTCACCACCTTTCCTTAACTTCCACCGCTAGAGTTATTTTTTGCTTTAGTTTGCTTTGTATTTTTGCTCTTCATTTTCCGTCCACTCTAAAATATTTATGTAGCTCTTCTAATATATATATATTCCACATTCATCACTGTATTTTTCTCATTTGTATATATCTTGTATATTTGTATATACCTTTGTCTTTTATGTTGACTCTTGGCTAATATCCTTTCTTAGTCTTACTATTTTTATTATTTCTTTATTTCTTTACATAATTGTATTTTTTCCGGTACCTTTCAATAATATTTTTTTCTTTCTTTCTGCCCTAAGTATTTCTTTTCTTGTTATTTCTTCTTTGTATTCCACAAATTAGCTATTTCCCTCATTCATTTTCATAAATTTGCAGTGACATTGCTCAAATACATTGTTAATTTGTCCATCTGTGCCATTTCTGTTAGTTTTAGGATCCATTCATCTATATTTGGGATTTGTTGATCTTTCAATTTCCTAGCGTAGACCATTCTGGCAGCTATTACTGCCTATAGGAATATACACCCAAATTCTTTCTCTGTCTGATTTTCTAAACCTGTTGGCATATTTAATAGATAGGTTTCTGGTGTTAGAGGGAAATTCATTTTTAATATTTCTGTTATTCCTTTATGTATTTCCCTCCAATATTCTTTAGCTGTCTCACCACATATGGTAGAAAGTGCCATTCACGTGCCCACATTTCCAACAGTTTTTTGGCTTGTTCTGCATTTTGGCTAGCTTCACTGGTATTAAATACCATCTGTAGAAGAGCTTGTAATAATTTTCTTTAAGATTATTACTTCTGGTAAACTTGTTGCTTATTCTCCATGATGTGATCCATTGTTCTAAATGTATCGGATGACCAATATTATGTGCCCATCTTACCATATTGTTCTTGATTGTTGTTTCTTCCATTTCATACATTAGTAAGTAATAGAATTTTTAAATGATTTGCTTGTTTTCTGACCAGAGTAGTTGATCCAATTCTGTTTTACTTGTCTCAATGCCTTCAAGTTTTTTGTCTCTTTTAAATCCTTCTTTTAATTGGCGGTTTAAAAATCAGTGGCACGCTATATTCTCTTGGTTCAGCTCTTCCCTTGATTCCATTTGGTGTTTCCCTTCTTTTTGTTGTAATAATATTTTGTAAGTTAGCCATTTATCTCTGTGTAGATTTTCTCTTTTATGGAACGCTTTGTGTGGGGAGGCCCAGAGTGGTCTTTTTGGATACATACGTCTTTTATATCTCATCTATATCTTCAATAACAATCCCCTCACATAATGGTTTTCAAATTCTTTGTTTGATTTCAATTTATTGTAACATAGGAAGGCATGCCACCCGAAATATGTATTGAAACCTTCTAATTGCAGTATTTTATTGTCTAATGTTATCCATTCTTTTACCCAAGACATCCCACAAGTGTGATAGTATATTTTCATGTTGGGTAATCCCAAGCCTCCTCTTTCCTTTTTATCCTGTAATGCTTTGAGCTTAATTCTAGGCTTCTTCTCTTGCCAATCTAGATATTTCCTTGTTCCATTGAACAAATGGCTTGTCATTAGTAATTACTGGCAAGTTCTAGAAGAGATAAAGCATTCTTGGTAACACGTTCATTTGAATTGTTGAAACTCGTCCCATGAGCAATAGATTTAGTTTGGTCCACTTATTGAGATCTTTTTAAATTGTGTTCCATGTCCTTTTATAGTTGTTGTCGTATAATGAAAAGTTCATTTTTGATATTATTAATTCAAGGTATTTTACTTTATTTTCTATTTTAAAGTTTGATTTATTTTTTTTACCTAATTCATCTTCTTTTTTTTGGTCAGGTTTTTCGTCAGTAGACTGCTTTTAGATTTGTTTATTCTGAGGCCTGAAAGATCACCAAATTCTTCTAATATATTTAACAAGTTAGTTAGGCTCTTATTTGGATCATCCAGGAACAGCACCATGTCGTCAGCAAAGGCTCTTATCTTAAACTGGTATCCTTGTATCTTTAAATCCTGAACTTGTTCATCTTTCCTTATCTTTCTTGCCAGTACCTCTAGAATAATTATAAAGAGCAAAGGGGAAAGCGGACATCCTTGACACATGCCTTTATTGATGTTGCACAACTAAAAATGTCCTTTTGTTTTGGGGTGCTTGATTTAGACTGTTGAAACTGGGTTTCTTGGGTCTAGAATCAGGCTGACATTCAGTATAGTATAGTGTTTGTATAGAATATCAGTATGCAAAGGTTGAGACTAAATGTATGAAAGACGTTGTAGCATAAGCTTTCGTAAACTTGATCTACTATTGCATCTGAGGAAGCAGAGCAAGTCTAGGAAAGCTTATACTACCACTTCTTTCATACAGTTAGTCTCAAAGGTGTTACAAGATCTCTTTGCAGGCTAACATTCTTTTTATTGGCATATATTTTGAGATGCTATACATCACTCCTGGTCTAACGTCTTGAAGAGAGCTTGGACTGTATGCATGTGTATTTTTTGCCTGATGTTTCCAAAATGAAAGAGGCTACTTTGCTCTCCCCCCCCCCTCCCCTCCTTATTTCTGTCTGTCTGTCTCTCTTTTTCTGGCAGTCTTTCATAACCAGCTCCTGGTGCACTTGACCCTGATCCTGAGCCCTGCACTAGGGGACCACATATATTCCTCCCGTGTGGGAACAGTCCTAGGAGAGCCGTTCCTCTTGCCTGCTGAGAGTACCCTTCCACAGATACAGGTACCAGACTTTGGAACTGATGCTGCCCTTCTTGGTGTTAGACCCCTGTAGGGCAATTTAGCAGGCTAAAGGACATCACTGTAATTTCAAGATATATTCACATCTCTGCTGGACCTCTGGGACTATTATTGGGACAGAGTGGCTGCAACTAAGCTTTTATAGCAGAGGTGGGCAACGGGAGGGTCTGGAGATTATACAAGCTGCACAATTCCCTCTCCTGCATTATATGGCAAGATTGCTTTGTTTATCAGTTACCAAGTCAAATACTATCAATACTTATTGTTTAACTGCATTCAAAATATCAGCTTCTACCTGAAACCCAGACTACATCTGGGTAAGTGATCTCTTGTCCCTTGTAAAATTTTCATTATGGCATTGTATTTTAGCCATAACTAAGGTCTGTTTTTCTGCTAGTCCTACAACAATCACAGGCAAATTTAGCAGCATAGCAAAATTCATCATTGCATGGCAGAATACAGGCCACCTGCAGTAAATGCAGGTGTCTTCAATTTGGAATACAAGCGATTTTTAGGACGGGAAGAAATTAATTTCTTATGAAGCTGCTCAATATTTACAATATTTACAACAACAAACTGTATAAGAGTGCCTGTATTAGGAGAAAATAAACAGGAAAGACATACGAATAAAAATAAGACCAAAATGTATTACACTAAAATATACATGTGCATGTTAAAAAAAACAATCCAGTTTCAAATTAAAATTTTAAAACTCTAGAGGAGATACTGATCATATGAGCTGCAGTATAATGTCTTGTTTGGCCCAAGTGGATAAAATGCTCCAGCCTGTTCCTTAGCATGATATTCCTTTCTATTTTGATGTAAAAAAAAAAAATCAGGTAAAATGAGACTTTTCACAGCTGCTTTGCTGGAAAAGCAAGAAAGCTGGAGAGGGGGGCAGTGAAAAAAGGACTGGTAATCAGTTTGCTTATAGCAGTTATTAGCAATAACGATTCCTCTCCCTCTCCACTTGCTTCCTGGTAGGTTCTAGAAGATTCTCTGTTGAAGAAGCTCCACCTGCAGCAGCAACACATCCATCGCTTGCAGCTCCACCTTCACCTCTACCAGCTCCAGCTCCCTGCCACTGGTGCCTTTTCCTCCAACACTGTGCTCACGGCTCCCCTTCCAACTTTTTTCCTGCAGACACTTTCTCTTCTGGGCCTGGTCTTGCCACAAGAGGAGAATAAGGAGCCAGGGAAGGCATTAAAAGCATTTTCCCCAACCCAGTAGACATTGTCTCGTGGCAGTTTGGCATGAGAGACAGAAGCAGGTCTTCTGGACAAAGAGAAAGAAAAAACATACTTTGCCTCCTCCTGGCAAGGTGCTCACATAAATGATGAAAAGAGGAATTTCCAGACAGAGACATCCTTCATAGCCTTGGTTTAACTTAGCAACAGAAGCTATTTCAAGACTCTCTTCTGTTCTTTAGTTATATAAAGAACAAGGGAAGGCAATGCCATAAGGCTAGGATTTGGGGTTTTTTTTCCTCCAAGAGGGGTCATCCCTACTGTGTTTATATGATGGTGCCATGACAGTATAAGTCAGTAGACAACTTAAGGAGCTACCGTTCATTGGAGGTTAGGCTTACCTGCTGAAATCAGTGGGATTTATGCCTAAGAGCATAAGGTTTTGCAGGTTACACTCTGTATCACAAACATAAACATGCATTTTTCCTGATGGAAGAGATGGTGGCGATGGCCACACAGAAATTCTCCTAGGGGAATAGTGCAATAGGCTGTTTAAAAAATTGTATGTTGAATATAAATCCACAGATTCTGGAAATTTTGAATTTTCTATACAATGCCCATCATCATCATCATCATATGCATTATTGACATAAAGAGTTGTTTCTTACACTCCATTTTCCTATTCGGCATCTTTTACTGAATTGAGATGATTTTTAAAATGTCAAGTATTCTTAATGGGGAGAGGGGGGCTTATATGCTACTGTGTATGTATAATATAATATAAATATTATATACAAGTTGAGTCTCCCTCATCTGGAATTCTGAAATCTGAAATGTTCCATCATTTTCCACATGGGTGGCTGAAATAGTGACACTTGCTTTTTGATGGTTCAGTGTCCACAAACTTTGTTTCATGGACAAAATGATTATAAATATTGCATATAAAGTTACCTTCAGGCTACATGTACAAGGTATATATGAAACATCAATGAATTTCATATTTAGACTTGTCCCTTTTCCAAGATATTATGTATATGCAAATATTCCAAAATCCATAACATTTCTGGTCCCAAGCATTTCAGAAAAGAGAGACTCAACTTGTATTATAGTATATGTGTTATAAAATAGGAGGAAAATAAAAACATATCCATAAAATAAAGTCACAGGTCAGTGAGGAATAGTACCTGAGGAAAATTTCAAAAACCTGGTATCTCAACTGCCCAGGTTTCTCTCTAGTTACCACCTGCCACTGTGATCTCAGATTACAGCTAGTAGATGTATTTGTAAGGTTTTAAGTTTCACAGGCCGTTCAGGTGGGAAATCTGGGAAAGTCTCCACTTAGCATCAAGATGAACTTTTATATTTGTCTTTGTGAAGGGATCTGTGTAATTTGAAACTTTGTGTGTGTGCTGTGTGCCTTCAAGTTATTTTGGCTTATGGTGACTCTAGACCCTATCATGGGGTTTTCTTGGCAAGATTTGTTCAGAGGAGGTTTACCATTGCCTTCCCCTGAGGCTGAGAACATGGGACTTGGCCAGGGTCCCCCCCCAGTGGCCAAGTGGAGAAATTGAACCCTGGTCTCCAGAGTCGTAGTCCAATGCCCAAGCCACTATATCCAACAGAAGTTTACTCTTTGTATTTTGTACCTAATAATTGAATAGTAAGATTGATTTGGAAATTATTGGGCTGGTGCAAATTAATATAAGGAGTTTGCCACTCATGGCAATAGGCATGGATTTTGACCATGGGTTTTTAGCAGTGCCAGATGGTTATCTTTACTTTCCAGTTGCTTTCTCCTAGCAGAGTAATTTGACAGCTTTGTTGAATTAATGGGGTGTGTGGTAGCACAAGATTGGAGGCATCTAGTTCTGGTTCTTTTTCTTTTCAGGCTACATTGTAATCAAGAGATATAAGTTGTAATCTAACTTGACATTGTTGTGCAGATCTACCCAGGCGTTTTGAGAGAGACTTGAGGGCTGGGTACAGCCCTCAATCTTCATACTGGAGAGAAGAGTTAAAGCAGTCTCTGCAGTGGAAAGGGAGGGACAGCAGTGGAGTTTGTGTGGCCAAACTTGTATGAATGCCTAAGTCAGGATGTGAATGAACAAGTATTGTTTACTGCCTTCTGGAAGCAAAATGCTGTTTAATTGCTAGGGCTCATTTTTTCTTTAAGGCTGGGGTGTCAGCTTACTTTGGTGTGAAGCTTTATTTACAAAATCAAGAGCGGCACTCTTCTTCTTTCTTCCCCTACAGCAGAACTGTGCCCTCTAAAAATCCTGTGTAGTTTGCTTTGGTAAAATTTATGGATACAAACAGAAGGCCTCTGATGAGGCTAGTTTTGAAAGAACAAAGTGAGGGACTAGAATGTGTGTGCAGCTTTCGCTTATGTATTATGCTTTTGAACATGAGTCAGTAGTGTGATGTGGCCGCTTAAAAAGCCAGTGTGTTTCTAGACTGCATTAATAGAAGTATAGTGACTAGATAGAGGAAAATAATAGTACCACTTTATTCTGCTTTGGTCAGGCCTCACCTGGAATATTGTGTTTAGTTCTGGGCACTGTAATTCAAAAAGGATGTTGACAAGCTGGAGCGTTGTCCAAAGGAGGGTGACCAAAATGGTGAAGGGTCTGGAAACCATGCCTTATGAGGAGAGACTTAGGGCCTTTGCAGACTGCCAGAAATAGTGCAAATGGAGTCCACTTTAACTGCCCTGGTTTGTTAAGGCACCAAGGTGTCTCTTGAGACAAGACAGTGGCTCTACTTCAATTAAAATGGCAAAAGAGTGCTGCTTTATTGATATTAAGGAGGTGCAGGGATGATTTTCAGTTGAGCTCTAGGGGAAAACTGACAGGAGCTGGGCAGCAGCTGCTTTAGAGCAAATCATCCCCAAGGGCCAAATGTGTAAGTGTTCCTATCTGAAATTGACAGTAAGTGTACAGAAAAAACAGTACAGTTAGTTAAAGAGACTGAAGACATGTCTGAAACTATGGTTATTTCATTAGTAAAAAAGCCTAAAACATTTAGGACTGGGTAACAGAGGATGGCAATGGCAAACTCCCTCTGAAGAAACTTGCCAAGAAAAACCCATGATAGAGTCACCTTAAGGTTGCCATAAGTCAAAAATGATTTTGGCAGCACACAACAGCAACGCCCTAAAGGTACAGCTCTGGTTAGTACGGTACTTGGATGGGAGACAACCAATGAATGCCAGGTGCTATAAGCTATATTTCAGAGGAAGGCATTGGCACAACCACCTCTGAATGTTCCTTGCACAAGAAAATCCTATTAAATTCATGGAGTCAACAGGTGATCAAGACACACACAGAGACAGCCTTCCTCAGGAGCTATTTACAATCTACATTCATAAATAACTCCTGAGCAAGGGCTTGGGAATATACACAGGCCAAAACACTTCAGTTTGGTTTTTTTTAAACTGATAAAATAACCATCTTTTATTTATTATTAATATATTTGTATCTCACCCTTTATCAATAACTCAGGGTGACATGAATAAAATCAATATAAATCAGTTAAAACTATAAAATTTAAATCAACTAAAAATAAAGCTAAAAATAGGTTTAAAAGATTACATCTTTTTGCAAAACCATGTGAATAGTGAGATAGATCAGTGAAGCCCAAAGGCTTCAGTAAGCAGCGTTATTATTTGGCACCTGAATGAGACCAGTGTTGGTGTCAATCAAGAGCCTTCAAGACATGCCTCCATTTTCTTCTGTGGATTCCATTAGATATTGCCCAGTTTCTGTTTCTTTTAACTAAAGGGTCAGAGAAGGAGAAAAGGGATACACCAACACCATGTGAAGAACACAATGTACAGGTTTTTTATATGCTATGGTCACAAGCTTCCAGGGGTAAGGAGAGAAATGTGGGGTGTTTGCTGCTAAATGAGAACATAGCTATAATATGTCTTTGAGAAACAGGATCTGTGAGAACAATAGCTTGGATGTACTGAATTTGGGTAGGGAATGTACTTCTTGTTCAGTACTGAGTTCAAAAAAAATGTAGACAGCTCAGGTGGACAGACCTCTCAGAAGTACTGTGGAGACCTCTAGATCAAAATGCTGAAGAAATGGTATGAAAAGGGGAAAGTGTTTTGACACTTAGTAATTTCAGCTTAGAGGGTTAGAGTAGTGCAATGATTTGAGTGTTGGACTAGGACTTTGGGAGACCAGGATTCGAATCTTCACTTGGCCATAGAAACCCACTCAGTGACCTTGGCCAAGTCACACACTCAGCCTCACAGGAAGGCAAAGCAAACTTCTGTTAAGATCTTGCCAAGAAAACTCTGTGATAGGTTTGCCTTATGGTTGCCATAAGTTAAGATGACTTGAAGGCACACAACAACTAACTTGCTTCCTCTCAGATGGAGATATTATCGCACCACCATTTGCGCTATAACAAGTTCCTACAGCTAGACAACTGAAACACAAAGTAATTACCAGTACTGCTTTGTGTTTTCTTTGCAATACCTTGTCAGTTTTTGCTATTTGATATTCAATGAGCTTTATCTCTCATCTTCTCCATTTTGACAGAAACAAATGGAAACACAAGTGTTTTGCTCAAACCCTTAAACACTGAGTACATAAATCAGTTTAATAGACTACAAAAGTTTATTCTCTTTTACAAACTAGAATTCACAAATCATCCACAAGGCACTGATGCTTAAATACCGGTAATAACTTTTTAAAAATAAGGACTATATGACTTCATACATAATGCACAAAACACATTTCTGTTTATCTTCAGTGATGTCTGGCATAAGGAATTACAGAAACGTCAAAACCTCTTCAATCATTATTCAGAAAGTATATAGAGTTGACACTTTTTTCTTCTGACTGCTCTTGTGTCTTTAATGGCAGCCTGACACACTGAAGGTTAGTAGCTGAAGCTATATTGGTCTGTGCCACAAAATGTTTTACATGCTGTACATCTGGATACTGACATACATGGGAGCAAGGACTAGGGAAATATTGTGGCAACACACCAAATGGAAAAGATTACTCTAATCATACAAAGCATATGAGAATAATGCAAGCTTAGAACATGATAAAAGTAAATAACCACACCTAGGATAGTAAGAATTAAGTAATTAAAACCTAGTCCTTTCAGAAAGTGTCAGAGATTCAGGGTGAGCCTCCAGAGGTGTTCTTCAGCAACTGCACAGGCTCTCACAGAAAGCTGCTTTATAACATGTTCAGTTAGAAATGACTTGAAGGCACACAAGGCTACCCTTGTCTATCTGGACCAGCAATTCCCAGCTTTGGGCTCCCTAGATTTTGCACTACAGATTCCATCAGACGGGCCAGCATTATCAGTGATGATAGGAACTGTAAACATCTGGGGACCCCAAGTTGGGAATTTATTTATTTCATTTCTATGCCACTGTTCTTCCAGAAAGGGACCCAAGGCAGCTCACAGATAAAGGGAACCATTGAACGTATTAATATGAATTGCAAGTGTAAATGGCTGTATATGAGATCTCAAACAGAACCATATCTTCGCCTTATGTTGTTGGGACCCCAATACATATCAGCCTGAGCCAACATAGTCAATCGTCAGTGATTACATGGCTTGTACTCCCAGCAAGTTCTGGTGGCCTGCACATATTCTTGTCCATATCCCTCCCAGCTTTTGTATTCTGTCTCCAAATGTTGATAGGCTACAATTTGCACTACTTTGGGCTGATGATAATGGTATCAAAAATATCTGAAGGGAATCAGTGGAAGCTGGAATGTGGATGTAGTGTTTTCATTTCTAGGGCCAACTCCTTGTGCTGAAACCATAGGAGACTTTTTGGAAATATTAATTCTATAAAATCATGATCATCAAAACCCCTCCTTTCCCAGCCTTCACATTTAAACACAGAATCCACCAGTTGTCAAACAGAGGTCCAAAACTTTAACTGCTATGGCTCAATGCTAGGGAACCCTGGGAACTGTAGTTTATTGTGGCACCAGACCTCTCTGACAGAGAAGGCTAAATGTCTCACAAAACTACAGTTTCCAGAATTCCCCAGCATTGAGCCATGGCAGTTAAAGAAGTCTCAAACTGGATTATTTCTGCAGTGTGTTTTGGACCACAGTCATCTTGTTCTCAGAGGCAGGCAATTAACAAACCCTACATTACTATTATGCAATTGATTAATGGTATTCCACATATTACATTTTCTTAAGGAGTGACAGGATAAAACACTCTTGCCTTTTAATCTACAGGTCAGTTCCCACCATGTCAACACAGTGGCCCAGGTAAGACTTCTGGGAACCCACACTACAGATGAGAACTTGCTTTACTTTCCGATGGCTCTAAATGATTTCTGAGAGACAAGGTGTTCCTCAATTTGGAATATGGTTAAGAAGAGGAATAAAAGCAGACATCAGGATCAAGGGTATTGGAAAGAGGACATATTTAACCCCTTCTTCACCATATGTCTCGGTATGATCTCGCTTTATCCAGGACAAAAGAGCTAAGATGGCACCAACAATTTATTCCTTAAGGAATCACTGTCTGGCATCACATAGAGTCCCTTCCAAGTCTGGTAAAGAGCTGTAGGCAGGAGCTGCAGAAGGGAGATTTACTCTTTCTCACATAGGTGTACTGCCAAGCTTTAACATGATCCAGAAATATGACCAAGGGAACAGTCTGAGAAACTAAGGGACAGACACAACAAATAGCACCACAAGGGGAAAGGAGGAGCATCAGGCTTGACATATATTACCTTTTCTCCAACCCAACCCAGCTGATTGAAAATATCAAGTTGAGACCCTTCCCATTCTCTCTCTAGAGTTAAAGAGGAATTGGAGTGATGGGGGGGGAAGAGAGAATGGTCATCCTCTGAGTAGGGCTATATTAAAATGGTGCTACTCTAGAAAAATGAACACTATCTAGTGCTACTTTGAAAAATATTGCACTCCCCCAAGCAAAAGAACAAGAAAGGAACAGAAGAGATGGGGGAGAAAGTAAGTGCTGGAATGAGGCCAGGTGAGACAAAGGTTAAAAGGGCCTTTCCTGACTGTAAAGCAGGGGTGGAAAGTTTGATGGTGGGATTATAACACCCATCAGCCACAGCTAGCATAGACAATACTCAGGAATGAGGAGGGTTGCAATTGGTGCACCACAGCCCCATCACTCCCAAGCAGTGGTCAAGTTGATGGGATAGTGGGAGCTACAGTCCAATATTTATAGAACTGCAGGTTCCCTGACTTTGCTATGAAATTTCAGAAGTGAAAGTTTTCATGATAAAACAACAACAATGGAAGAAAGGCTGTATAGGCTACATAGGAAGACAGCAGTAGTAGTTGGGTTATTTTGCTTTAGGGGACCCTTGGTATCCCCTGAGGTTTGGTTCTAAGACCCGCTGTGGATATCAAAATCTGTGGATGCTCAAGTCCCATTAAATACAATGGAGTGGTAAAATGGCGTCCCTTATATAAAATGCCAAAATCAAGGCTTGCTTTTTGGAACTTGGGTATTTTTAAAGTATTTTCAAACCATGGGTGCTTGAATCCATGGATAAAGAATCTGTGGATATGTACAGTCAATGGACTGAACTGCCTCCTATTTGCTCTTTTCCCCAGACTTTTGGCAACTTATCTGTTTGAAATTCATTACTGAGCACCTTCTTTCCCAACCCAACACCCTCTAGAACTGCCCCACTATGACTTGCAGCATTCCCAATCAATAAAGCTCTCCTGATTTGAGATAGCAAAAAAGGCACCAAGTTGAAGAACGCCAATCTTGCAGGCAATGTCATTCAGCACTCTTTTCAAAATTGTAACACTTTAAAACAACTAAAAAATTCTGCTGTTGTGGCCACAAGGGCTAAACAGTACTGCACAGTCCTATTCTTAACAAGGGACATGGGGGGGGGGGTGGCCTTGCAACTGACACAAGGACCATCCTATCATTACTATGCAAATCCAACTGGGATTGCAAATATGGGAAAAAGTTATCTCTAAAGTTGATTGCATGAGAATGCAGCAGACTTGCTTCCATAGCAGACTCACCACTCACGTGGTGTACCTATACTCTGTAATACCCTAGTTTCTTTCACCTATACATTTTAAAAAACACCATGCTATGTAAACATAGTATCTTTAGGTGTAAGCTTGTTTGCCATATTTTCTGTCAACCATTCTATTGTGCCTTTAGCAGCTCCCTGACAGGCAAAAATTCAAGAGTCAAAATTTTATCTGGATTGAAGATACAGTGATAAAAAAATGTATCACTTAGAATTGGACTATCTGCCAGTTGTAAAAATCTCAGAAGCACTGTAAGGTAAAGATGTAGTCATCCTACTTTAAATTTACTACTAAGAGTAATACTTTTATATTGAGGCTGTCGTACTCTAGTTCTTATATTAGTAGTTTCCCATTAAATACATATTCTTAAGTGTAAAAAGACTTAGCATCGGTTTTTACCCAACACTTGCAATTAATTCCCACCCCACCACAGGGGTATGAAAAGCAAGCTTTCTTTTGACATTCACTTATTTTTATGTTGTATTTCTTCTTCTCAGATATAAATATTCTGGTATGTACAAGGTGGTTAACCCTGAGCCAGCCAAACTACAGTTCATGTTTAAGGACTAAGGTAGCAAGTAGACTTTTATTGGAAACCTGTTCTGAGATGATGGAAAGTAGCAAGTTGTTCCCATTCTCTTAAATGCAGTGCGTGTCTGGATGTATCTGTGTATATAAGCAGACTGGAACTGCTCATGAAGGGGAGATGGCTGCTACCCTCCATTGGCTAATGCACCACCTGGATCCTAGTGGTCTCACAATGTGTACCGTCTTCGTTTCCCACCATTCTGAGTCTCTTCTTGGATGTAAGGAGGAGGAAGAGTTCTCGAATGAAATTCTGCTTCCGGGACGAAGGATTGAAGACTTCAGAAAGTCATCCAACCACACAAAAGGAAAGTTCCCATAAAGAGCTATAGCAAGAACCTAATTCTCCCACTTCACTGGTTGTTCTAGGGAAGCTGAAAAGTGCCAGTTGTCCTTCAGATTCTTGTCAGCTGGTCCAGGAATCATACTATCCAGTGATGTTCTTGTACGAGTCCCAAACCAAGGTGAATTTCTACATGTATTCACATGGAGTTTCTCCACATTCTATTACACTGAGGGCGCAGAACCAGCTGCCATGGTGGAATTATTCCATGTGGTTTCATAGTCTTTTCCCCTCTACATGAGGCAATGCTGGCATCTGGCTTTCTAAAGCAGGTACAAGAGGGGGCAACTTCAGCAGCTGTGGTGACAGCTCATCCTAAGCATATGGGGTAGGAAAGGATGAGTGGTTACTGATTTGGGAGAAGGAAGCATTTCGAAAGAGAGTGAAGTTACATTTCAGCTAGTGGTTGAAGCTACATGTCATTTTAAGGGAAAGTAACTATGGATGGTCCCATAGGTGGAGATGGGGAAGGATGTGGCAGGGGGGAGGGCAATTCTGCAAGCTAGGGTGGTCAGTAAGGCTTCTCAGGGCAGAGCTGGGGCATCCCATAAGCACTCAGGGACTGGCTATATACCTGAGCCTGGCAAGAGGTGACTGACGCCTTGGTGTAACGGAGTTTGGGAACTACAGGAGGCAAAGGTCCAGCTCTGGAACAGCAGCACAGCACTTGCAAACTTGCCACGGCCTTTCCATCTTTGCAGAAGAGGCAGGGGAAATGGTGGAGTGCAGCTGGGCCTGGGGAGATAACAGAGCATGTGGGCTTAGAGTGAGATCTTGGAAAGCTCTAAACCTTGCCATGCCTCTTGAATGCATATGGTCAGTCATTCACAGAGAAAGCAAAAAATGTAGACCTGTCTCAAAAATTAATATCAAAACCCAGGGGTAAGCTCATTTGCAACAGAAAAGGGGAACAAGACAATAGTGTGCTACACCCATACGGAACTCACTACTATCAGACCACAAAGCCAAGACATTAAAATCTAATGACTTGAAACAAGCCAACGCAAGAGCAACATGAGCAAGGGTGACAGGGTGCAAGAAGACAGGACACAATGTACCGGAACACATCACAATTGAAGAGGGACATAGCAGCAAACACATGGCTGAAAACCTGTGGATTTAAAGGTACACTGATTTCAAAGCATGGGCTCTACACTGTACTAAAGGTACAAGCCCTCCAAATGAGAAACAACCAAACATAAAGTCAGGAATGGGGAAGGCATAACACAAGGAGAGGTGAGTTTCAAAGTGCCTGGAGAACAATCTTTAATGCACCCAAAGTGTTTCAGGATATAAATCTCTTCTACAGAGATTATTCTTCAAAAGCTTTTTGTGATTTCCTTGTCATTTTTATTGCAATAGAAATTACCGAAAATCCTAATAGCTTCACTTATGAAGGGGTTTACATCCAAAACAATGAAGAACAACTAAGTTTTATTATATAAATAACAAAGAGTAATAGAATATTTTGAGAAAAATTTGGAAAGGGACAGGAATTTTATCAAAATGAGAGGAGAGAGGATTCTGTCTATATTTCATGGAAGTTTATGATCCGAGGGACTCCTTTGCTGTTCCCTATGAGGAAGAAAAAAGCAGCTGAGCAGCACTTGCTTTATTATTAGGACTTTATCACACAGGGGAAATCCTGTGCATAAACGGGGTTTTAAATAGGAAAAAACCTGCAAAAGCAGGTAGATTTTCAGATGACATCACTTTTAAAGTGTGCTTAACCCGAACTGAAAGTAGTCAAAAGCCGCTTCTTTTTACTTTTGGAAAATCCTGAATGTAAAAAGCAGCAGCTTTTGACTACTTTCCGTTTGGGTTAAGCAGAGTTTAAAAGCTATGTGTGTGAAAATCTACATGCTTTTGTGGGTTTTCCCCACTTTTTAAATCTCGTTTCTGCACTGGAATTCCCCCATGTGATAAGGCTATTAGTTTGGTGAGCATCACAATAAGGCAGTGGGCGCTGAATGGTGAGTATGGATCCTGTGCTTTTAAAGCCTGAAACACAACTGCATCTTTCCCAATACCGTATCTAGTAGTGGTGCAATATGCAATAGCTTACATATGTAATAATGTACATTGAAAGGCCCCTAGCTCTGCTGTCATCCCAGCCATGAGAGGGCCTGTCTCCCACTTACAGCTGTTGTGAGCAAGTGGCTGTTCTGCCTATCATCTCCCCCTTAATGCAATCAATGTTTAAGAGATTCGCTTTACCAGAACTGTTATACAAATTATTGAGATAACCAGTGGGATCTGTAACAAAATGCCCCAGTGTGGAATTCTAATCCCAGATGCCAGATAGCAATGACCTTTCCTGGAATATGTTCTGTTTCCCTCTTCCACGCAACACTTTGAATTCCATAGCCACTGACATGCTCAGTCTACATTGGGCCTTTTCCCCATTCTCTCTGCTGCTTTTCCCAAAAGATTTTTGGCACTTCTGTGAACCTTGGGTTTCCATGAGCCTGCTGATACCTTTCCTCTTGTGCATATATGGTGCCATTTTGGCTATATAAGCACAAGCATCCAGAGAATGTATTTACAATTAGTACACAGGTCATACATATGTGAAGTACTTTTGACATTCTAAAGCAGGATATTTATTATTAAACCAGAAAAACATTACTCTGTTGGATTCCGCTTGTCATATAACTCTCAAAGTAATCTAGTCACTTTCCCTGGAATGGAGATTCAGTAATGGGGAAAGTTTCACCTTGGTAAATTCATTGTTACCGAATGGTTAAAGGCAAGGGAGAGGCCAAGCTTACTATGGTCTCATTAAGATACAGTGATGAGGAAAACTCGATGATTCTCATTATCCATTAATATAACATGCAAATTTGTTATACAAGATGAGTCTCCCTTTTCTGAAATGCTTGAGACCAGAAGTGTTTTGGACTTCAGATGTTTTTGGATTTCTGAATACCTGTTTCTGCTTATATATACATAATAATCTATCTTGGAGATGGGACCCAAATCTAAACACAAAATTCACTCATATTTCATATATACTTTATATACATAGCCTGAAGGTAATTTTATATACAATATTTTTAATAATTTTGTGCATGAAACAAAGTTTATGTACACTAAACCCTCAGAAAACAAAGATGACACTATCTCAGCCACCCATGTGGACAATTTGAGATTTCAGAGTATTTTGGAATTTCAGATAAAGGGTAAGTTTTACAAAGTATTTTCTGTACTGAGGTCATTCCTCTTTCTGCAGGATACATGTTAATAAAAGGATACCTTTCGGTCATGCTTAGCCACTTGAATTTGCTGGTGGATTCTTTAACAGATTTTACTTCAGTTCTTCATTGTCAATGTAGTGCATTATTACTCACCCACACCTATCTGTTCCCGCAAAACAAAGTAAATAGTTATTCATCTATAAAAAGAGGGGGAGAGGAAGATGAGCAGAAGAAGAGGGACAGAGACAAAGGATCATAGTGAATGTCTGTGAAGTACTACCAATTAATTATTACTGCACACTGTCACCCATATATTGTAAATGTTTATCAACAGTCCCTATATTTCCAGGTTTCTCTATGCCATTCTAAAGTCTAGAAATCTTTAGAGGGGTGGTTACTTCCACAGCCATGTGTAGACACTCTATCAGGGTAGCAAACCTTTGGGTTTTCAGATGTTTTGGACTACATTTTGCACAATCCCTTACTATTTCCCAAGCTGGCTGAAGCTTCTGTGAGATAGTTCAAAATATGTGAAGGGCCAAAAGTTTCCTACCCCAGCACTACAGCATGTTCTATGGCTGTTCTATGGCTATCCGCATAGGAGAAGCTGTTGCCCACAGCCTTCCAACTTTTCATTCCAAATGCCTGGGAAACCCTTTCCAAGCTAATGGATTTCAGTGGGTTCTCTCCTGCATCATATCTTGTCCTTCCTGGGGAGAGGAAAGCTCTCCTTTGTTTCATCTTACCAGCAAGTCTCACAGCTTTGTTTCCCTACCAACTACAAGGGCTCATACCATTCCTCTTGCTACCTCTGCAATTTCCTGTCTTGTTTTCTCCACAGAGCAAAAGGACACATTGTGTACCAGGGATGTAGCTATGGGAGGTAGAGGGAATGAAGGCATACCCCACCAAATAAGAATTCTGGCCCTCAGATGAAAATTTCCTTCAGTCTCCACATTTCTAGTACTGCAGAAAATGAGACAATAAAAATTGTTCACACCTGAAATGTTAAAATTTGCAGTATTCACATTTCCTTGGTAGCTCTGCCTAGTCATTCTCTTTGGATGTCTAAACTGTTATTTCTAAATGCTCAACTGAAATTTTAACCTAGAGCAGTGCTAGAAATTTGGGTACTGAAGGAAAATTCCATTTGGAGGGGTCAGATTTTTTTATTTAGGGAGGCAATAACCTTATTTTACCAGCCCCCATAGCTATAGACCTGTTATATAAATACAATTCTACAACATCTTCACACAAACTCTGATTTTGGTGCTAGGTGTGCAGTTCACTATCTTGAAAATCCCTATTTTCTTCTTTAAAATTAAGAATCAAGGTACTAGAGTTTGTTACTGTAGATGTAGATTGAAAAAAGCATGGGCAAGTTACTGGCAGAATATGATGAGTGAATGGCATGTAGGAGTTACATGTGTAACTTTATACATGTACTTTGCTACATGTATACTTTGTCCCTCTGCATGACCAATGGAAATAGATTAAAATTATGAAAAATAAATAGATGTACAAAATAACATATTCTTGGTACAAGATTTTGATTATATTAGTGAAGAACTTTGATTTATTTATAAACAAATGCATCTCTTACATACTCTTAAAAGGCTTAAATATCTGACAGACAAGAAGAAATGGTGCCCAAGCACATATTACAACACCTGCCAGTTGGTGGGCCAGGATGAGTACTGCGTTTAGGCTATCAAGCTCCAAAGACAGGGCCAAACATCAGTTAGCTTGTACTGGTGGCATCCAGTTCAGTTAAGCTAGAACAGGAGTCTTCAGTTTTTCAGATGTGGTACCCACCTTTGAATTCCAACCTGCAATATGGGACCCACTTTTAATTTTCTTACTGCATAAGGCTTTCACTCTCTTGTCTTAATTTCATCCTCCCACTTTAAGAAACAGAAAGATAAATGATGTGTGAATAGTGTAGGTCTGGAAGTAAACCAGGTGTGGGTCACAATCTAGAAACTGAAGACCAGAATTTTGATAAACTCTGCAATTAAACTGAGTTATTTAAAAAAAACAACCTACCACCATTTTCTTGTCCACATGTAATATAATAAGAGAAGCCTGCCACAGTGTAGCCTAATTTTATCGTTTTTGCTTTGTACTAAACCACATGACTTGGTTTCTGAATCATTCTTGCACTTGGACATGCCACTGTCTGACAAAAGTCTCCTCCCCATCTCAGCTCAAAAGAAACCACTTCTGTTGCAATGGCTTTAACTTTTTGATAGCAAGCACAACAGTTTAGAAAGCTCTCCCCCACTTGTCCTTGTCATCATGGCCCTGACAGTTTTCCCTCTGAGCCTGGATGTCAAGCAGTCTCTTATCCAGTTCTAAGAAACCAAACTACATTCTAGCAGGAGGAGTGGTTCATTGAACGGGCACAATACTATTAACAGATTGGTGACTGCTTCAGTTTGGGCAACCTAACTAGGGACTGATTTATTGCTGAAAATATTTCTGCTACACTGACTTCGGAGCTCCTCAGTCATGTAATTTACTCTGCCCTGGATTAAAAATTCTGGTGGAGGCCTACCCACTGTACTGGAAACATTCTTGCATGCAAATCACTGATGCTACAGTAAAGATCTTTCTTGTGAAGAGCTTTCTGGCTGTGATTCTGAGAACACAATTCATCCTTAGATTTACATCATTCTCAGCTTGCACCTAGCCTCCCCTGGCTTCTCCATCATCCCCAAACTGACCCTTAACCACCCCATCTGCACATGTGAAAAGCAGTCATCCTATCATTTGCCCATCTTTTCCATTATACACTCTGGCCGGCTTTTTGTCAAAATCTTTTATTGGGAAGGACAGCCCAGCTCCCAAAAACATGATTTCCTGTCCATATAGCTCCACATCAGTGCTGCCCAGATCTCCTATAGCATAATGCCTGCCTGCAGCCACAGGCCCAATGCCAGGGATGCTCCATCATCACCGGAATGTCTTGTCCCTCCTCAGACCCTGCCTTTTAATCATAGATGCTCTAATGGCATTAAGTTTGGCAGTTGAAGGCAAATTCATTGTCAAAGGGGACAAAGGAGTCAAGGGCATAGGTAAATTCTGCATGTAGCACTGGCTGAAGTCCTGCAAGCACTCTCGCACATTGGGCCTCACAGGAAAAGAGGAAGAAAGGTGAGTGTCGGAGACGGGTAGTTCTCCAGAGACAGAGACAGGCCTCATTTCCTGCAACTGCACCTGCAGCTTCAGAAACAACTCCCTACCTGCCACTTGGGTCGCCTTGCTGGGTACCCGGTCCCGCACCACTAAACTCGTGAGTTTGGATTGCTTGGTATGATGGAGAGCAGATTGCCGTGGACTGGTGACCAGCTTCTGAGAGTTGGATTTGGCACAGAGCTGAGATGGTTGTGACACGTTATCCCCTGGGCTGACAGTAGTGGTCCCAGTGCTGTGTGCCATCAATACCTTCTGGTTACAGGGACTGGCTTTAAGTTTTGTGGGGAGCTTGGATCTGTCAGATGTAGAAGAGAGGGTCTTGCTGGTGGCAATCTTCTCATTGGCTTTGTTCTCTTTCCCGGGAGCTGCTGGTTCTGTACCCTTGCTGTTTGTTGCTGCCCAGCATGGTGTAGCTGCCTGAGGAACACTGTGATTACCAAGCTTAGGGGTCTTGGGCTGCTGAGGATCACAGCCATTCCTGTTGTCACCAGGGATAGGGCTTCTCTGAAATGAGTGCCGAGGCTTCTTGACCATAGATCCTTCTACCAACAGACTGGTGCCAACATATTGGGGAACTTCTACAGCTGCCTGCAGGTAGAAGATGGAAGCACAATGAGATTGCCCAGCTCAGCTTGAGGTGCAGAGGTAGGACAACAGGAATTCTCAGAGCTTCCACCAGAACAGAGCTCTATTAGTCCATGAAAACAAAGAGGCAGAATCAATAGTTAAAGACACAATTACAATTTCCATTAGTGGATTCTTTTTCAGTCCCACATTTGGGAACTAGGTCCTTAAATCCAATTTCTTGCCCCAACTAGAACAAACCCACTAATTCAAATGGGACCTTGCTAAATCAACCCATAAGTAAATCTTATTGATTTAACAGATCAAGCTGGGATTAGTGACTGAATTTAGATATTGTTGTTGCTCAAATAAACCATATGAATTCTCAAGCTATGCCACATGGAGGCTTCTTTAAGTCAAGAAAATAAGACAAGAGACACAAAAAAAGATGGGCAGCCTATCTTCAATTATTCTCATCCCCTCTGGCAATGGGAAAGGCCACAACAAATAAACAAATAAGGCACAAAAGGCTGTAAGGAAAGGATCCTAGGATGGTTGGGGGGGGGGGAAGGGGGAAGAAAGGAAAGTATACAAAAACGTAGAGGCTTCAGCCTCAGAAATACAATACCGAGAAGTTGCTACTCTTTTCCCCGCTTATTGGTCAAGCATGACTGGCCTTGCGTCCCAGACCAATCAGGGTGAACAGAAGAACAGAACTTTATTGAGTTCTTCTCACAGTTCTTAAAGCCATCTTCAAGGAATTGAAGAAAACCTTATCCATAGATTCAACCATCCCTGACTTCAAAATATTTTAAAATATATAAAAATTCCAAAAAGCAAACCTTGATTTTGCCATTTTATGTAAGGGACGGACAGGTTGCTTACCTATAACAGTATTTCTTCGAGTGGTCATCTGCGAATTAATAACCCATTTGTGTGATTCGCAGAGACCACGAAGAAGAAATCATTTTACCATGCCATTGCATTTAATGGGACTTGAGCATCCACGTATTTTGGCACCCCCAGGGGGGTCCTGGAGCCAAACCCCAGAAGATACCAAGAGCCCACTGTAGCAGGGGCAGAGGAGGCTAAGAAGTAGTCCCTGGGGTGGGAGCTGGGAGATCCAGGTTGTAGTTGCCGCTGAATAATGAGGTGATTCATGAGGTGACCTTTCTCTTACCTTTCTCTTAGTAAGAGCCCTGGTGGCGCAGTGGTTAAATGCCTGTACTGCAGCCACTCACTCATAGACCACAAGGTTGCGAGTTCAATACCGGCCAGGGCTGAGGCTAGACTCAGGCCTGCATCCTTCTAAGGTCACTAAAATGAGTACCCAACTGTTGGGGGGCAATGAGCTTACAGTTGTAAACCGCTTAGACATCCCATAGCGTGATATGAAGCGGTATATAAATGAAGCTGCTTTGCTTTTGCTTTGCTCTTACCTGAGTCTGAGCTCGACTCAGGCTTGCATCCTTCTGAGGTCACTAAAATGAGTACCCAGCTTGTTGGGGGCAATTAGCTTACAGTTGTAAACCACTTAGAGACTGCATTGCGCGGTATGAAGCAGTATATAAATGAAGCTCCTATTGCTATTACCTCAACCCACTTCACAGGGCTGTTGTGAGGATATAAAGTGGGGAGCAGAAAACCATGTACACTGCTGCTCCCACTGGATAAATAAATAAAACCACCATCATTGCCACCAGCCCGGAGTACAAAAGTAAAGACGTTTCCTTAGCTTTCTAATGATTATCCAATGCTCCTTCTGCCTGGCTTCTTAGACACCTGTTGACCTACAGCAGTCAGTACAGAAAGTTTGAGCAATCTGACTACAGTAGGGCAATGGATGTTTAAGAAGCCAGGCAGGAGGAGCACTGGGCAATTTATACCCAAGACCACCTGAGAGTTGCAGAATAAGAAATGAAAGCTGCATTGAGTCTTGGAGAAAAGCTGGAATATAAACAAAATGACTGAATGAGTGATAGGATGAGAGAGAGAGACAGCTATCAGAAGGCAAACACATTAGAAGGGGGTGCCTCATCCTGAGCCAGCATGGTGTAATGTTTTGAATATTGGATCATGACTTTGGAGACTAGGGTTTGAATCCCCGCTCAGCCATGGAAACCCACTGGGTGATCTTGGGCAAGTCACATACTCTCAGCCTCAGAAAACTCCATAATAGGTTCACATCAAGATTGCCATAAATCAGAAATTACTTGAAGGCACTCAACAACAACAAACCGCAATCTAAGGCTCTTACAAGGACAGTTTATGAAGCTCATGAAGCTAAGAGAGAACCACTAACCTGTTTGTAAATGAGCTCAAAGTTTCCTGTACTGCAGTTGCGGTCATATTTGCGGTCAATAACCACACGTAGGGTATCCTCCTGTACACTGGCACACAGTCGGGTTGTGATGGCAGTGGAGGCTGCCATGGTGGGGCTGGCATTAATCTCAATCAGCCATGGCTGGTAGTTTTCTCCGAAAAGAAAGTCTGCGCCATAGAGTTCAAAGCTGTTTTTACGGAACTCCACCAAGTCCTGGGAGGTTTGCATGGCATGAATAATTGCTGCCTTCATGCCTGGCACAATCACCTTTGACCAGGCCTCTGGTGCCCCCATCTGCCGCAGATGGATTTGGAACTGGTCAGATGACCACATGTTGTCAAGGGGAAGGTCAGAGTGGCGGTTTTGTGAGTTCTCAAAGTGTTTCTGGATGGAGTTATTGCACAGATGGATGGAGCTGGATTGGAGAGAAAGATTGAGTCAGTACGTAATGCAGTGGGCACAATGGACAACAATCCTAGACTGGGACAGGGGAAGTACAGATTTAAATTTCAGCTAAACTATGAGCTAGATGAACCAGTGGTCTAAGTGAGGCTGCATCTGCATTGCAGAAATAATACAGTTTGATGCCACTTTAACTGCCACATCTCAGTGCTATGGAATCCTGGGCTTTGTAGTTTGTTGTGACACCAGAGCTCTCCAACAGAGAAGGCAAAATAGCTCATATAACTACAAAATCCAGAATTCTGTAGCACTGAGGCATGGCAGTAACAACCTGCATTATTTGCGCAGTGCAAATTATTATAGCTTGAATATTCTTGAACAAGACCATTGAGCCTTCTAGCTCAGTATTGTCTACAGTACTGTAGGGTGGGCTACTACTTCAGGCTAGCAGATAGCATTATCCCTCTCCCCTAATGATATCGGGGGGGGGGGGGGAATCTCTCACCATGTGGTGGTAGAGGATTTTAAATCTTTTTTTTCAAAGTTACATCCTTTTTTCTTCAAAGTTATATTTGCCTCAAACGGCAAATGTTTTATGGGTTTTTTTCTAGTCCTACCTTGAGTTGTTAAATATTGAACCTTGGTCTGTTCGAATGCCATGCATGTGCTAACCCATTTTTGTTGTTGTGTGTGCCTTCAAGTTATTTCTGACTTATGGCAACTCTAAGGGGGAAACCTATCATGGGGTTTTCTTGGCAAGATTTGTTCAGAGGAGGTTTGCCTTTGCCTGAGGTTGAGAGTGTGACTTGACAAAAGTCACCCAGTGGGTTTCCATGGCTGAGTGGGAAATTAAACCTTCATTTCCAGAGTCATAGGACCTTATCCCACGGGGCCAAAAGCAGCAAGAATCCACTAAGAATCAGGCGCTATAGCGCTATATCTTCCCGAGTGATTACACGACGTCGCTCAGAATCCGCTAAGAATCAGGTGCTATAGCGCTATAGTTTTCCGTGTGATTACACAACATCGCTCAGAATCCAGCAAGAAACCGCTCAGAATGCAACATCATTCGCATTCTTTTGAATGTCGGTTTCAGCGGGCATTGCAATGGCGCGAGCTTATCCATAGCGCTATTATAGCGCTAGCGCCATATTTATACTAGCGCTATAGTACTGCAATGATGCTCATATCACTTTCTTGCCACTTTTGAGAGCAGCGTGGGATAAGGTCCATAGTCTAACACTCAAACCACTGCACCATGCCTGCCTGATTCTCTGCTTACCTCTGAGCTGCTCCCAATTTTATATTTATTGCTGTCTGTGTATGAGCAGAAACATTTCTTCCCTTCATGTACATAATGGCTTTAAGTCACTATACAGTATTCATTTCAAATACTCTTTTTATTCTTTTCTCCACCCACAGTACATTTACTGCCCCCTAAACGAATCTCAACTTCATTAAACAGTACAGTACAATATCTTAATTCCAATGCAAACATTGTTTATGGACCCCTTCCTTATTCTTGCAGCTACATCTCCCCCAACTTCTTTCTCATGACCGTTGTTGTTGTTGTGTGCCTTGAAGTCATTTCTGACTTATGGTGACCCCAAGGAGAACCTATCATGGAGTTTTCTTGGCAAGATTTGTTCAGAGGGGGTTTGCCTTTGCCTTCCTCTGAGACTTAGAGCATGTGACTTATCCAAAGTCACCCAGTAAATTTTCATGGCTGAGCAGCAATCCGAAACCTGGTCTCAAGCCACTGCACCACATTGGCTTTCCTCATGACCATACTAAATATTATTCCATTCCTCTATTTTACCAAACTTTTAAAAGTTTTCTCTCTTCCATTCCTACCTAAGATTCTCCTAGGCCTGTCATGCACATATTCTGACCTGTTGTTGTCCCATTCCTTTTCCCTAGTTGAAAGACATGTTGTGCCATCAAGCTGGTTTTCAATCCTATATCCAGACTCATGTTTAATCATAATAATATCTCTAGTTAAGGGATTTTGGGTAATTCAGCAGGTAAACTAGAGTTATATAACTCTATGAAGCTGCCCATCTGGCAGTATATCTCTAGTTAAGGGATTTTGGGTAATTTAGCAGGTAAACTAGAGTTATATAACTCTATGAAGCTGCCCATCTGGCAGTAACAGTATTTCTTTGAGTGGTCATCTGCGAATTAATAACCCATTTGTGTGATTCGCAGAGACCACGAAGAAGAAATCATTTTACCATGCCATTGCATTTAATGGGACTTGAGCATCCACGTATTAGGTCCAAGGACCTAATTTGGGGTAGGTCCTTTGCAACCAATTAGCTGCAATGGTCAAAGCCATAGTTTACTCTGGATTAATAATTATGGACAATCTTGCACATATTAATAATGGAAAAAATCAACAAAACATCTTCAAATTGAATGGATTTAACATAATCTCATAAGTCATAAAAATATAGCACATCTCTGACTGCTCATTTGCTCTCTTGTCTTGTTTTCCTCATTTCCACATGCAATATAATTCTGGACTCAGATAAGGAGACAGAAAATGCAAAACTCACGTATCTAGGTTGTGTAGGGAAAAGGGTTGGGTAGAGAAGCGGATGTAGCTCTGCCGGTAGAACCAAATGGTAAGTGGATTCCAGTCAGTCACCAGGAACCACTGGCGCAGATCAAATTTGGTGCCAAAGATGAGCAGAGGTGTCTCTATGTATTTTTGCACAACCCACTTGCCATCTTTGACAATCATGGGGTCACAGTCCACTAGCTTCACAATTTCCTCCAAGCGGTCCATGCACATAATGCCTATTAAAAAATACGTCCTTATGGCCATGTCAAACACATATCAATTTCACCTCCTCATTAATGTTATATGACTAGTTTGGATCCGAATTAAAAGCTCACCAGTCCCTTCTACTGAAGCCAAGATGATTCTGATCCTTCACAACTTTGACTCTTCTTCAAAAGACATATTTCCCTCTTGGAAGCATGAAAGAGCATATATATGTTGCTGAGAATCAACCTCCTCTTAATCAACAAGCATTCTCATTCATGCAGTTGCTACCTCCATGAGGTTGGTAGCCATGTAAAACCAGAATCAAGAACTTGACCAGCATCTTTAAAGGCTAGGTCACTTTTGTGGACTAACCCTGGGCAACAAACTCACCACTGTGTCTTAATGGAAGTGTTATTACAGTAGCTTGTGGGTACAGACGATGTACCTTTTAGTCTTATGGAGTCATGTTTCTCATCCACTCTAGATAAATCAGCTCATTTAATGTGTCAGACTAAAGAAGCCTATGGGGCTAAGCAGACGGGCGGCACGGGGCCGCCCCGGAAAGCTGCGGATCAAGGCCAAGGTATCCGCACACAAATCACCGAAGGTGTGCTGCAAAAGGCTGCCAGAGCACCTTCAGCAGCTCTTCCACTGCAGTGTGTGCGGACGCTGCAGCGGAAAGGCATCCTCGGAGCGCTGGCCGTGCGGAGGGTCCGGCGCTCCAACGATGTGTTCAGGAAGGGGTTGGGGCGTGCCAGCATGTGGCTGCCCCTCCCCTTCCTTGCCCTGAAGACGGCACTTTGCGCCGTCTGCTTCCCCCCTAAATCCATGAGGTGGCCTAATTTCATTCAGAGTAGCACTAGGTGATGGACTGGCTGGCAGAGAGAGAAAGCGAGCACTATTCAATCCTGCAGTCTCCTTCCACTCTTGGATGTGGTTGTATTCACCCTCTATATATTTAGAGTACCGGCCACTTAATAATACTGACTTATAGCCGTGTTTTAAATTAATTTTAATGTTGATAACTATTTAATATATTTTTAAGGGGGGGGTTTATATGTTTATTGTAATTTGTATGGGATTGTATTTTAATTGTAAGCCGCCTTGATAGCCTCAGCTAAAGGCGGGATATAAATAAAATGTTATTATTATTATTATTAGTTACCATCAGCTAGGGACCACTGATTTCACAGATGAAACTTCATTCTATGTTCCACCCAATGACAACATGAGCATATGTTCCACCCAATGACAACATGTCCACCCAATGACAACATGAGCATATTTATGCACACAATAAATGTTTCAAGAACAACTAATCTTCCCTATTTCCAACATGGAAATTCTCTTTCACTCTGCACTTACTTGATGAAACAAATCATATAGACTTTTCAGCTAGCCTTCACAGATTTCTGTTGATTTTGCAAACTCAAAAAGAACAGAGGACCAGCACATGCTGAAGTGCTGTTCAAGCCCATTTTTTGTGTCCTGTCTGGTCAGGATGCCCTGGCGGCAGCCTGGAATATACTGGACCAGAGCTGCCCTGACCTTCCCAAATTACTCCAGCCTTCTTTTCCCATGCTGGGCAGTTGTTAGCACCTGTGCCTCAATGTGCTGCCTGACGCAGTTGCCAAAACAGGTGCATCACTTCACTCTGCGATCAGAATGAAGTGCCCAGCAATTATCAAATGGCTGGGAACCTTGTTCTGACCTCAGTGAGCGATCAGCAGTGGTGGTGGACACACCAGGTAGCAAAGGAGGTCATGTTTCAAACAGCCACCCAGCAATGAAATGGAAGGCTCTGGATCTTCTGGGAAGATCTGGAGCAAACAGGGAGATTTTAAAAATGCATGTTAAGAGGGGTATACACTGTTTCTGGTGTTGAATGGGATGGACATTCTCTAGTCTGTTCAAATTAAAACTGGGATTTGGGTCATGTGTTGCTCAGTTTCCCTAACTAGGGGATAGGGCAGGGGAGGCCTGCTTATTTGGCCGATGCAGACAGGGCCTCAAGTGTTCACATTTGACCTTAAATGATTAAACACTTTCCATATGTCCCACTTCTCTTACCTCTGCCCCGAGACTTGGCTCCTGGCTTGACAATCCAGATGTTCTTATCACCTTCCATGTCCAGCTGTGGGACAACCTTTCCCAGTCGGTAAAGGATCTCTTCACATCGTTCAACATGAGCTCCTGTTTGCGCCATTTCTACCCCCTCACTGAAATCATACAGAGCAATGATCCCACTCTTTTTCTGCATTCATACCTTACTCATTTGAAAGACCAGTGTTCAAGGCACAAACTGGCTACAAGGTTCAACCACAACCTATTGGGGTATATGTGTGGGTGGGTGGGGGTCAGAGGAAATACTTTTGAGGAATCAACATGTGTGTTGTGTGACTGAGATGCAATATGAATTTATTTATCATTTTATGAATAACAGATTTACAGCATTTCAAGTTTCAAAGGGAGGAATCTAAGGCATGTAATGATTCCCATCAAGAAAAGTTGAGATTCTAAACACAGTGGATGGGGAATCTGGGGCTATCCAGATATTGTTAAAGGACAACTCCTACCATCCCTCATCACTGGTTATAATTGGCTACAGCTGATGAAAACTGGAGTTCAGCAACACTTGTAGAGACATATGTTCCCCATCTCTGATCAAGAAGGAATGTCCAGGTGACCAACACTTCTTTGCCAAGTGGCAAATAAAGCAAAGCAGAATACAATCATAAAAATGTACTAATGAATAAAATTGTCCAATAATGATAGTGTTTACATTTCAAAAGTCACATAGGTTTTTGCATGCAGAATTTGAACTGGGTTAGCACCCAAAACACCTTTGCGCTTGTCTACACCATGGAAAAATACCGTACTCACCCCAAAGCTGGCAGCCCACATGACATACAGCTGTTTCTGGGGGGGATATCATGATTTTTGGCTTTAATCTAACTTTGCTTTGCACTTGGGCTCTTTTGGTGTGAAGACAGCTAGATCAAGTTCGATTTAGCCCAATCCACTGTCCACATGCCAAGAGTCATGCCATGCCCCTTCTCCAAGCTGAGCAGCACAGGGAAAGGGGATGGGCTGTTTTCAGAGCCACTACGATGACTACTTCCTCACAGAAGCTCCATGTAAAGCCTGGCTGGTGTGTCGCACGTCTGCTGAGGGTGCCCGGACATAAGATCAAGAATGATTCTAGGTGCCTGTTTATGTCCTTAGCAGAAAAGCACTGCATCAGGCAAGCTTTACCTGGAATTCCTGTCTGCCAGGAAGTGATGGTGGTGGCTCTGAAAACTGTTGGAGTAATTGTGTCCTAAACAAAAGAACATGGTACTTCACCATGTGATCAAGAGGGTCGCTTATCTCCCCAGTTGATTGCATGGGTGCCCCATTCTGACCTCAGCAGAAATGCCAGCATTGGCCACTCTCTTACAGGGAACTGCCTGGCCAGTGAGGCTGCAGTGGCGGCACGGTGGACTAAGGGATAGGCCACATGGTGTTGCACTAGATTTGGCCTAATGCATGTGGTCACCATTGTGGTCAGTCCAGGATATAATTCTCCAGAATGGCCCCAGATTAAGCAGCCAGATTAAGCAGCCTTCATTTTGGGGGAAAAAAGCAAAGTTGGGAGGGGGAACAAATCCATAAAAGCAATAGCTTGAAAGCCATGTTTTACATGTTTACTATTGTAGATTAGTTTTTGGGAAACATTTCCTCTGTCATTTCTTAATTAAAGGTAAATCAGCATCTGGTAATATGATTATTCTGGGAGTGTTTTCTCATTATTCTTAAAACTTTACTTTTGGGGGGTTATTTATGGAGATTTTGAATATTTTTTTCATTAACATTGAAAAAAACAATTAAAAAGTAACATCGGCCTTGTCTGCATGGGCCAAAAGCTGTGCCTTTGCCCCCATTCTGGAATCATTCTGTATGGATGACACACATCCAAACCACAGTTTTGGTGCAAGCAGTCAGGATGATGTCTAGTACGTTCCACACCAAAACTGGGAGATAATAGCCATACAATTTATTTATTTTTAAGTATACCTCTTGCTCTAGATCTTCCAGGAAGATCCAGAGCCCTGCATTCTCACACCACTGTGGCTGTCTGGATATGTATTTTGCTGAGCCACCCAGTGCATCTGATGCCGCTGCAGGTTCTCACTCTGAGGTCACTCTGTGCTAATTACTGGGTGCCTCATTCTGACATCAGAAGCAAGTGGCTCATGGCAGTGGTGGACGTGTTGGGCAACTCAGAGGGACACCTGTGTAGACAGACACAGCAGTGCAGGAACAGAGGGGCAGGTAATAGGGAAAATCAGGAAAGCTGTGGGGCCAGTATACACCAGGCTGCCCCCAGAGTATCCTGACCCATGCAGACACAGCCTAAAAAGCCATTGGAACAGGTAATGTATCAAATGCCTCTTAAAAGAATTAACAAGCAGCTGCAGAGAAAATAGCAATATCATGTTTATGATTCAATCCCACCAGCTGTGTCCTCTTTGTCAGTAGCAAGCTACAAAGGCAATGTCCAAACCCAGATATTCTACAACTTATTAAACACTTTCTAAAACTTTTGCAAAGAGAAAAAAGGAATTCCTATTTAAAAATAAAAAATATGTACATACTATGCAAATTTACACTAAAACATGGCCACTTTGCATAATATTACAGGTGTGAAATTGAGACCTCAGCTCAGAAAAAATTGCAGTGTAGAATTCTAGATCTCTTATACTTACTGGGCTACCTGATAATAACCCTGTAGAAAATCTTTCCAGTGTGCCTTTGTCATTAGAAGGGGAGACCCAAATTCTCTGTCAATGTCCTGGTGCTTTAAGCTGCTCAAGTGCTCCTCACATGCATGTATTGCAGTCTCAATCAGTCGGCACGAGAGACTGATGCCTTTCTTACGTCCAGTGCACTGCTTGGCTTCTGCAAATAGAATGTTGTTGCACCATTGATGCTGGGTGAGTAATATGGGAATGGTCTGCTTGTGGGGAAGGATAGAAGACACCACACATGGTGGAATTAAAGAAATCTATGAATACACAATGGAGATGTTTTCACAACCAAAGCTTGAACTGGTTTATTTCGGTAGTGTCTGCATGGGCCAGAATACTCCAGGAGCAGACCAGAGTATTCTAGTTCCAAAGCTGCCCCAACATCCCCACATTACGTGGGCCCTCCAGAGTGACGGTAGGTACCTTTTTGCAAACATGTGCTGCTGTGCCAACCACCGTCCACACAAGTTGCTTCCTCTGAGGCCGAATATGAGGAGCCCAAGCACTGATCACATGAGACTGGGCACCTCATTCTGATCTCAAACAAACTTACTCATGCCAGCAGCAGTGGGTGGCACAATGGCACACATGTTCAAACAGCTGCCCAGTGATGATCCAGAAGGCTCTAGATCTTCTGGAAAGGTCCAGAGCAAAAGGAAAGAAAGGTTCCATTTTTCCACCCATCCTAGAAAGGCTTTTCCTTGGCATTTCCAGGATGGGAAGGGTGGAAAAACAGAGCGCTCCTTTCCTTCACCCTGCACCCCACCCTGGAAAGGCATTCCCCCAACATTTTCAGGATGTGAGGGGTGGAGAAACAGAGTCCTTCACCCCTCCCACCCTGGAAAGCTGGGAGAAGTCCCACTCCCCTGAAGTCATGCCCTCCAGCACCAGGTGATACCTAGTGCATGAACACCACTGAATTTGGGCATTTTGTCTCTAAAAGATTCACCATCACTGCCCTATAAAAATAGCAATAGCATTTACATTTCTATACTGCTTCATACTGAACTAAGTAGTCTCTAGGTGGTTTACAACATGTAAGCTAATTGCCCCCAACAAGTTGGGTACTCATTTTAGGGACCTATGGAAGGATGCAAGGCTGAGTCAATCCTGGAGCCCTGGGATGCCTATACCAAGTAGAAGTTGGGAACCAATGCTAGACAGAGTACATTTTTGTAAAAACAGAGAAAAGTAGAATCTACAAATGGACTCCTAGCAAGTGTGTGTGTGTGTGGGGGGGGTGGAATGCAGATTTAGGCATCAGTGCTCACAACTGAGTTAGAACTGGTTGCTCCGACTCCCAAAATGGAGTTTGAATATTTCAAAAAGGCAATTAAATATCAGATAGACCAGGACTACTCCCTGAGAGGAGTAAAAATCTTGGGCATAAAATAATTATTAGGAATAAAAAAATATTAATATGAAAGCAATTAAGATAATGTCTGCTCTAGGCTTTCTACAGATGCTGGCTGGAACTGGTAGCTGTTAAACATGGTAAATTTTCTTTTTCAGCATTTGGCTCCCACCAGCTTACTTACCTGGAGACAACTGGTCATCTAAGAGCTCATTCTCATTAGCATCCAAAGCTTCTGTGAAAATTGATTTATTCCAGTATCGTTTCACCACGACTTTGAGAAGGCTTCTGGCTGCAGTGAGCTGGAAGTCCTCTACCAGAGAAGAGAGGAAGAATACATAATTCTATGTTCAATGCTTAGTTTTTATATATATTCTGAACTTAGGCAGTTTTATATATATTCTGAACTTAGGCAGTTTAACTTAGGGGGGTTGTAGACTGCCAGAAATAGTGCAAATTGAGTCTACTTTTAGGGTTAGGGTTAGTGCTAGGGAATCATGGGAAATGTGTTTTTTTTTTTCTGAGACATTGAGCCTTCTCTGTCAGAGAGATCTGGTGCCACAATAAAATACAGTTCCCATGATTCCCTAACCCTAAAAGGGGACTCAATTTGCACTATTTCTGGCAGTCTGCAACCCCCCTAAGTTTTATATATATATATATATATATATATATATATATATATTCCTGAACTTAGGCAGTTTAACTTTGTAATAGAAAAAGTTGGTTCTTTTCCTGAATTTTTGAGATTCCCTAAGAATACAAATGTATATTTGTATTCTTAGGGTATCTCAGAAATTCAGGAAAAGAACCAACTTTTTCTATTACAAAGTTAAACTGCTTAAGTTCAGGAATTTCTGTGAAATGACCAAACTTCAGTCATACTTAACTGCTAGTGGTAAGGGAGTGGTTTCCACATGGCCCAAAGCCTCTACCAATAAATCCACAATAGGATTTGTTAGTTTCTTGCCCTTCTGTAAGCCCCAAGGAACAGGGTTTTGTTTTGTTGTACCACTCTGTAAAGTGCCATGTTTTCATAGGTATGACAACAAAAGTTAAACAATGTAAGTTAGTGTAACATAACAATTTTAACTTTGGGAATATCATTCAGTTTTTTATTACACAGACTTTTAAAGCAATTGATCACTGCTTATGGTCCTGAGGTGGGATAAAGAAAATGGGAAGCAATTTAGGAGAAACATTTATCACTACAGAACTGAAAAAATCAGTGTCTGGGAATATATAAAGCAAGGGAGAAGTGCAGGCCGCAAATGGCCCCAGGGCTATTATGTCACAGCAAAAATAGAGAGTGTTAAGTAAATGTAGCTCCTCCATGAAGGTAAATTCAGCCTCCAAACACCCACAAGTTGTCCACACTAGATACCAGGTATACTTTAGTCAATTATTTCTAGGATGTATTATAATTCATCTAATTCTTCAGAAGAACTTCAAAATATTTAAGATATTGAAATATTCCATTTCCTTGTGAGTTCCTTGCAGAACTATAGTACTGATTAGTCTGTAATATTCTCCTCTTGACTACAAAACCAAACTCAGCCTCTGTAATGCCATTGTTATTAATACTTAAAGAAATGTAGGTGGAATTGAAAATATTTCTTTTCTTTGTTGTAATTAGGCTTGAAAAATCACACTAGGACCACTCCCAATTAGAGAACAGAGGTGGTGTCTCCATGAGTCAGAATACTTGTGGAGTATTCTGGCCCTGGAGTTGCCACAACCTCCCCATACTACCTGGGGCCCTTTCTTTTGATGCAGGGCAGTAGTACACATTTGTATCCCATTGTGCTTCCCAGCATGGGTGCTGCTGCCACACAACATTTGCTGTGAAATAAGAACAAGGTGCCCAGCATTGGTCACATGGCTAGGCACCTCATTCTGACCTCAGAGCAAGAGATTCATTTTGAACAGCTGCACAGCTTCAGAATGGAGAACTCCAGATCTTCCAGGAAGATCTGTAGAAATTAGTGACTTTTTAAAGTCTGTTTTAAGAGGAGTATAGCCCAGGTTTAGTGCTAAATGGGCTAGATGTCATCCGGATTGTTTGTACTAGACTCAAGGATTGTGCCTTGCATCACCAGGATTCCCCATCAAGAAGATGGTGGGGAGGCCATTTTATTTACCCCATGCTGACAGAGCCAGATTCAAAAGGAGCAGGATGACTGATCTAAGAAACAAGCTTGGGAGAAAGAGTTCCACTGCTTTCCAGTAGATATGTGTGAACCTATTTGAGAAAATAAATATGTTAAAGGGTCTATTAGCTTTGCTACCCTGTAGAATCCTCTGAGAGCAGTTGGACCTTGGGGCCTATTATGACTACATAGAAGACACACTCACAAGACTCACTATTGTATCAACACACTAATATGTTCCAGGCATAGAAAGTATGCTTTGAACATGGCAATCTGCTGGAAAAAGGCATCTCTCACCCTGAAAGCAGAAAAAACAGAATCCCATTCTGTTGTAGAGGAAAGGACTTTCTTTCTCCCTCCTCCTTGTCAAAGCAGAACATTGTGAAAAGTTCTCACCAATAAAGGCATGCTTTTCATCTGAAGCTCCAAGACGGTAGCACCGTGGAAAGAAGGTATCGGCATCAGCCTGGTCAAACCATGGCAGGTTGCGCAGATTAAGACACAGTCCTACCTGAGAAAGAGGGCAGCCATTTGAAGCATCTAGATTTCCTGATTCCTCCACCACTCACTTGCACACATACTGTTTTGCTCAAATCCTGTATTCATATTAATTTCCTCCACTCCTAATGCTATACATATTTGACCAACATGATCCAGGTGTTTATGGAACAGGATTCTGCCCACCTTGGTAGTAAAGGTGCCTGCCTTTGCATAATGATTCATCATCTGGTCCTTGCGCAGAAAGCGGCAGTCGATAACCTCACGCCTGTTGGTCCAGATGAAGTAAGGGGTCTGGTTGCGAACCAACCTTGACTGCCATTGAAAAGAAGAACAGCAAACAGTGTGAAAGCCTAGTACAGGCCTCCCCAAAGGACAGCAGTGAGGATAAAATTGCCAGGGGATGAGGGGATAGGCACTGCTTTTGTTCCTTGGAGTAAGGACAAAAAAAAATTCTGAAAGTAAAACTAAGCATTTAAAGGGTACATTACCCTGTCACACCAAACTAACCATGAGGCTAGAGGTACCATCAGTGTCATCATCCTGTTCATTTTCCTCTTCTTCTTCCTCATCTGTGGAAGGAAGAAGTGGAAAACATGAAGCAGGAAGTAAAGGAGAGCTATAACAAGCGATTTTATGCACCACAGAATACACGTCATGACCCGCATGGTTTGGGACAAAGTAACTGAAGGAGCTCCTTCACCCTTTACTAACCAGCCTGCACACTAAGACCATCATCCCACACCCTACTCCTCCAAACACCACATCTTTGGGAAGTAGGACTGACATCTATAAAGGAGTAGTCTTCTTTGGAGCAGGGTCCAAGCTAGGAAGATACAACTGATATCTTCCTTTAATGTCTTTAGATGCCAAGAAAAAACTTACTTATGCACTTAGACATTTTAAAACAGTTTTGCTAGCTTAAAATTTGTAACTCTGTGAAAACCTAGGGTTTTATGTGCAATATATTTTGCTTCCGTTGTATGCTATTCTTTTATTTTAATTATTAGAAATAGCCTTGAAATTACTCACCAGAACCATGTAAAATAATTTAAATAAAAATGTTGGATCCACAATAACAAAATGTAAAGTCTATAAGAATGGGAGGGGTTGCTTTTAGTGACAAGCACACTACATAGGAAGTTATCTTTAGTATATTTAGCTCATTATAATCCATTCTGACTGGCCTCGACTTTGCAAAATTTTAGGGGTCAAACTAGGTATGAAGAATGAATATTCAACAAGATCAAACTATTTTTCCTTATACATCTGGACTTCCTCAGACATCTGTATCTCTGCTTGTAACTTGCAAATTAAGCCTGTGTATACCTTCCACTGACCAATCATAAGACAAATTCCACCCAAATGCAATATGTGCCATGAGGAAAATAAAAGGCTATGACAAACAGATGTCTTCCATCATATAGGGGAGCACCTCTGCAGACAATGTGATAAATGGTATTGTATAGTTTGGCCCTCAGAAAGGGGCTTTTCCTAGTCCTATTTCGATATAATGAAATCTGAATCTAGGAACTTCTGTGTGGAAAATGTGTGCTTTAACAATGCCCTGTGGATCTTCCCAAGAAGAATATTTATTCAAAACAACATACTTAAAGAAAATGCGTCAGTTGTATACAACTTCAGCTGCAGAATGGTCCCTCTAAAGAGGACTAAAGTGGAAAAGTAGTATGTGGGCCTCAAGCAGATGGGGTAAAAGGAGCGGCTAAAGGCTCCTCCTGCCCCAATCGCTGTGGGACTGTGGCAACAGCATGCAGTCCTGATCAAAGCTATGGCGGCCGTCCTGAACCAAGTCGCTGAAAAGGAGCTGTGTTTTCCCATTCCTTTTTGACCCGGTCCTTCCAGGTTCAGGTAGGCTTGGCGCAGCTTCTGGCTGCATTCGGGGTATGCATCATGTAAATGCCATGCCCCCAATGCAGCCCATTTGGCCTTTCTGTTTGAGGCCACAGTGATGTTTCGTTAGAAGTGATTAAGGCACACAGACACTGGATTTATTACAGATTGGCTTTTTCAGTTCACCCTTCCAAACCCAGCAGCAATTTCCACAGCTCTTTCCTAGCAGCACTTTGGCGCATAAATTATATGAATGTTCTTGTCTTTAAAATACTACCTGAGCTTTAAAGGTTTTTATGTTTTTTAAAATTTAACAATCTGTTCTTGCTATAATTTTAACTGATGTAATTGTTTCAGTTTCCCCAAATATAACTCTTTCTTTGTTGTTGTGCGCCTTCAAGTTGCTTCCAACTTATAGTGACTTTTAGGCAAACCTATCATGGGGTTTTCCAGTAAGATATGTTCATATTGGGTACTGTCTTCATATGGAGACTGAGAGAGCCTGACTTACCGAAGGTCATACCCAGTGAGTTCACATGGCCAAACATGGATTCAAATTCTAATCTCCCAGAATCCTAGGCCAACATTTAAACTACTATGCCACACTGGCTCTCACAGTCCTTCTACTGTTTAACATTTCTTTCCTATGCCAAAACATATCTGTTATTCAGAGAAAACCTGTCCATATCATGTGCAGTCTTGTACTTTCACGCATTACATTGAACTTCCAAAGTAGCTAAATCCTGTTCTCTCTGACCCTCCCAGATGATGGGATTCTGAGATCTGTAGTCCAAAAAAGTAATTTTCCAAACTCTGCATGTGGTGCGCAGCAGGATATGCAAGGCATCAGAGAAAGCAGAAAACAGAGTTGGCATGAGACCCACCAGAGATGATTTACCATATATACTTGACTATAAATCGACCTCATGTATAAGTCGAGGGCAGGTTTTGGGGCTAAAATTATGGATTTTGATATGACCCATGGATAAGTCAAGGGTAAAACTTAGGGCCATGTAACACAGGAGCTAAAGGATGGAACAAAGGAAAATGATGCCAAAGAACTTACAAAATTCCAGAAGGCATAACTGTTTAGGTTCATACTGAATATTGAATGGATGAGAAAATAAAGTGGGGGGGTTAGTGCTGCCAGGACAGACTACGCTCTTGCCTTTCACCAGTGGATGGTTCCTTTTTAAAAAAAAAATAAGTTAAAGTACAGTACTTACAATGACCCATGGATAAGTCAGGTTTTTTGGGTCAATTTTTTGACTACAATTTCTAGACTTATACATGAATATATACAGTATGTAACTTTAAAATAGACAACAAATACATTGAAATACACATTTTCCATATGTTGCCTCAGTCATGAATGAGAACAGAGACTGCAGTCAAGAAATCAGAAGATGGTTAAGACTTGGAAGGGCAGCTATGAAGGAATGAAACAAGATCTTGAAGTGTGAATATCAGAGTCAGAATTGTCTATGCCATTGCATTTCCAATTTCTATGTATGGATGTGAAAGGTGGACAGTGAAGAACAGTGGTGTATTCAGGTCTTTTATTCCAAGTCTCAAGTCTCTACTTTCAAGTCTGAAGTCCTTGCAAGATACTTACAAGTCTTAAGTTGAGTCTCAAGTCTGGGCGCCAATATTTAACAGAAAAAAGGTGGTGAAGGTGGTGTTGGTGGGGTGGAGTTGGGGATGGAGTTTCAATAATTAGAAAACCAAGAAGATGTGCACAAATTTAGGTTTTAAAAAAATAAATTATACCCAGAACCCATATATTCGACATATGGTATGCTCTTTTAACCACACATTGAATTAATGGGTTCTGGTTATAATTTAAAACCATCTAAAGGGTGGATGAATATTATACCTGTACTGTATGAGACAGGTTGGTGTTTGATGCAAAAATGCTCAAAGAGACAGGTTGTGGCTGCTGAGAGGAGAAACATGTCAATGTAAAAAGCTGTTTGTATCTTGATGGTTGACTTTGCCACTGGGAGCAAAGGCCATGGCATCATTCACTTCAAAAGCAGCAAGCAAGACTTGCCCCGAGAGTGTGGGGTGTGTTTCTTGGAGGGGACCAGCAAATGCATTAGGCATGAGCCCTGCGCTTTGAGGTTCAGTCTCGCCTGCTTCTCCTAAGAAAAGCTTTAGAAGGATTCTTCCGCCTCAAGCCCATTGCCTGACATCTTTGCAGTTCCCCTCCAAGAAAAGTGCTGTGTGCTCTGGAGATGAATCTTGCCTGTTGGTCTTAGGGAAAACTTTAGAAGGATCCTCTGATGTGCAGCGGGGACAGGTTGCCGAGCAGACATCAATCCCCACCTCAAGTCCATTGTTTAAGACAGGGACCGGCAAGCTACGGCCCCCGGGCCGGTTCTGGCCCAGGTCGCTGGACTTACCGGCCCAGGCAGACTCCTGCTGCCGCCGTGTGCCACCGCCGCACATTTTGCCGTCCATGCGGCCGCCATTTTCTTCTCCAAAATGGCGGCCGCAACGCGTTTGCGCATGTGCAGGAGCACTGCGCATGCGCAAATGAGTCGCGCCCACCATTTTGGAGAACAAAATGGCGGGCGCGAGTGGCAGGCGCCATTTTGTTCTCGAAAATGGCGGGTGTGACTCGTTTGCGATGCGCAGTACTCCTGGCACTGAGTCCAGTGGGGGGGGTCGCGCGTGGCAGTGGAGGGTGCGCATGTGCCACCATTCCCCCCCCCGGCCCAGCAGAGACCTGGACTTCGGGGGACCGGCACAGGTCTCCAAAAGGTTGCCTACCTCTGGTCTAAGACATTTCCTGTTCTCCTTGGAGAAATGCATCCCATACTCTGGGCTTGAGACAAGGGTTGAGGTCTGCTCAGTAGCCTGTCCCCACTGCACACTGGAGGAGTCTTCTAAAGATGAATTTTCCCACCTCAACCCCTTTGCCTAATGCATTTGCTATGCCCCTCAGAGAAACATTATGAATGCATTAAGTTGCTGAACCAAGGCCGGCCAATCAGTCGCTAAAAATATGCAAGTTGTGAGTTGAATCAGTACTTTATTTATTGTATGTAGGAGCTAAGTCGAGTCACTGAAATGCCCTGAGTCCACCTTGAGTCCAAGTCAATTGACTTAAGTCTACATAACTTGAAGAAAGTGAAGAAAGAGGATAGGAAGAAAACTACTTATTTGAAACATGGGCTCAGCATTTTGGTTATAGCACTGAGTTGGAACAATGGGAAAGGATGTGGACTAAGGGATTCAAAGATATCTTGTGTTATGATCTCAAATAAATTTTTATAACATAATGCATAGATGGCACCTGACACCATCAATACTGTCTAAAGCTAAAAACCTATGATGGAAGTATGAAATGCAGGAAGGATCTTTTTATCACATGTGGTGACTGTGTGATAAAGTCAGGAAATTTTGGAAGTAAATACAGCTGTTATTGCAAGTTATTTTAAAAATTAAAATAAAGTTGAAGACAGAGCTGTTTCTATTGGGCTTGGCAAATGAACAGGTTAACATTTTCAATTATACTTCTAATTTTAATTCTCTTTTCAGCTCAGTCCAATCGATTAACCAAAACAGATTACAGGCATAATAGTAATTTTTAAAATTTGGCAACCCGACCCCCTTTGTCAACCGAATCCTGTAAGATTTTCATTTTAACTCTAGCTTTCTTCCCTGCCCAAATAAATTTTGTTATATCTTGATCCCATTTCCTAAATGGTTTGTCATTCAAAATAATTGCGATATTCTGAAATAAAAAAATCATTTTGGGAAGAACACTCATTTTTATAGTAGATATTCTGCCCAGCCAAGAAATATTTAATTTATCCCAACTTTCCAAATCCTTCTTTACTTCTGCCCACTTTTTGTCATAATTATTTTTAAACAAGTTGCCGTTTTAATCGTGAAATTAATTCCTAAATATTTCACCATTTTATTCTCTAGGAAATTTGATTTTTCTTTGACTTCATTTCTTTCCTCTTGAGTTAAGTTCATTAACATTGCAAACTTTTTCATTATTAATTTTCAAACCAGTTACTTTCCCAAACTTTTTCAAAACCTTCAGAAGGTGATCTATATCCTGGCAGGGATTAGAAAGAGAACCCATAAGGTTGTCCGCAAAAGCCTTGGCTTTATACTCTTCTCCTTTTAATTTAACACCTTGTATATTTGAACCCATGCGGATTTTGTTCATTAAAATTTCAAAATTTAATATAAATAGAAGGGGTGACAAAGGGCACCTAGTAGCAAGATTACTCTATGTGAATAATTGGAAGACTGCAGATATTCCATCCGAAGATGGCTGGATATTGGAGATCTTTGAATAAGGTGAAATGAAGAAACCATTTTAATCAAAAAGATGTTGGATAGTTTTAAAAAGGACTGGGAACCATTTATATCTTTTATGAAGAAGAAAGAAGGGATGATTACACTTGTGGCATTTAAATATTTAGTTTTATTTGGTGTGGGTTTTCTTTAAGCAGAAGTGTATTTATTAAATAATACTGAAGAAATATATACTTTCATATGTATGTCCTCGACTTGGAAGGTAAGAAGACAATTTTGACTGTTTGTATTGTAATTGGGGGTGGTGGGATATATTAGTATTTGTATATGTTGTATGTGTGGCATAATAGAATAAACACACTCAGGCCTCCACTGATTTTTTATCCACAGATTCAAGCACCCATGACTTGAAAATATTTTCAAAATATATAAATTCCAAAAACCAAACCTTGATTTTGCCATTTTATATAAAGGTCACAATTTTACTATGCCACTGTATTTAATGGGACTTGAACATCCACAAATTTTGGTATCCATGGGGGGAGGGGGTTCCTGGAAACAAACCTCAGCAGAGACCAAGGGCCCACTGTATAATGGTTTAAAAAGTGAAATGTGGTGCTGAAAGAGTTCTATAGATTCCATGGACTGCTAAAAAGACAAATCAATGGGTCCTATAGCAAATCAATCCTGAACTCTCACTAGACGACAAGATGGCTAAAGTCAGATTTTTGTACTTTGGACACATCATGAGAAGGTATGGTTCACTAGATAAGAAAACAATGCTTGGAAAGATAAAAGGCAGTAGGAATAGAAGACTACATTACAGATGGATAGACTCAATCAATGAAACCACAGCCCTGAGACTGCAATATCTGAGCAGGGCTGCTGAGGGAAGGTAATTTGGAGGTTTCTCATTCATGGAGTCACCATACATCAAAGTCGACTTGACAGCAGTTAACAACTACAAAGGCCTGAACCCATCATTGCTAGATGATGGATCTCCCTTATTTGGACCATGGGCTATTTGTAGGAGAAAGTTATTACATGGGAGAAGATGGGGGGGGGAGAGCCCAAAGAGGCCGTTGCTCCTGCCATTTCTTCATATAAGCCTTACCATCATACACCACATCACTGTCGTCACCATCTTCGTCATGCTCACTATCAGGGATGCGTTCCCGCTTTGCAGCAGGTTTCGGCAACTTAGGGAACTTTTTCTCCACCCAGCCCCTGCCAAGCAGTCGTTTTCGGATCACAGGGTAAGGACCATGCACCATGAAGATCTTCCTTTGCTGGGGACCAAAGGGAGAAGAATGGAAGGATCGCTGGAAAATTTCATCATTCTTCTCTTCCTCTTTGCTATTTAGAACAAGTGGGATTTTTAGATAGCATAGCATTTTCACGCATGTGAAACTCAGCCATCTTCCATTATTTAAGTTCTCCCATTTGCTCACTACTAGAATTGAATTACATGACAATAAATAATTTTTATAACCTAGTCAACCAGGCCTGCACAACATGTGGCCTACCAAAAGATTTTAGGCGCCCCACAAGGGTGTGGAACAACTTCAAGGCTCCTCCACTGCTTAGCTTCCTCCTGAGGAGAGGGCTGGGCAGAGGAGGACAGAATATTAATAATATTAATTATTAATTAATTAATTTTTAATTAAAACCTATTTGCATCCCAAAGAAGTTTAACCTATTTTAATTTTGGCAGGTCTGCAGTAAACAAACCATGTGATTAAGGTGACTTCCTTTTTGGAAGTTACTGACAAAAGAGATTTTCTATCCCTGACAGATGGCCACCTTCCTCCCACACATTTTCTCCCAAAGATGGTGAGACCTAAAGGTTTTTCTTTTACCTGATTTGTTCATTAGCTAGTTAAGCTGTAGGCTCCCCATGCATGTGTAGATTCAAGCCACCAGTAAACTTTTCATTAACTGCAAATTACCCGTCTTGTTTTTTGAGTCTGTTTCAGTTCTTAGAGAAGCAGCAGCAGATTGAGACATGTTTTTCTCTGTAAATGGAAGCTAAATTCTAGCAGGCTAATGATTTTTTTCGCATTTACATATACAGCGGGACCTCTACATCTGCAGGGGATCCATTCTGGACACAGACACCCTGGGACCTCAAGTCTTGTTGTCCCCAATGGCGGTGCATGCACGTGACCATGATGCCATTAGGGGCAACAGAACTTCATTGTCCCTAATGGTGGCGTGTCCCATTGTCCCTAATGGTGGCATGGCTGCATGCATGTGCTGCCACTGGGGACAATGGGGCTGTCCCTAATGGTGGCGCAGCTATGTGCACGCCCCACCATTGGGGACAATACAGGCTTGCCTTTGTGGGCTTGAATCTACATATGCATGGGGAGCCTACATTTTAACTTGCTAATGAATAGATCAGGCAAAAGATGGCAAGACCACAGATAATGAGGCCCCACTGTATTTGTTTAATATTTAAATATTTTGTTCTCTAAACAAAGGCTGAAGCCTTAGGAAAACTGAATTCTCCAACAAGGATTAGTCACCTTGCACTGCAGGGAAGGAGTTGACCACCCAGGCAAATGCTCAAAAAGTGAGTAAGTTGACTCAATATCCCTCACCTTTATGGCTCTGTCCACATGCTGTCTAGCTTGCTTAAGGCGCTCTGGGTTGAATGAAAAGCTGACATTGACACTCCGTGGTGTGCGTGCATCTATCAGAGAATCTAAACATCCTAGGGGAGAGGGAGGGAGATTGAGAGGAGAAAAACTAGTTTGCCTTCCTGATTTCTGGATTCTTTGTCATATAGCGGGACACAGGGTCTTTTGGATGAGGCATTAAAGATTCTTGGGCACCCCCCATGTATACACTGAGTGACAACCAAGAAATCAGGTGGGTCAAGGATAATAGCCTGACTGAAGAATAGGAATCTGTTGGTCCTATGCTAAGAGAAGACTGGAGCAGTCCACCTATAAATAATGATCAGAGGACTGGAGCAACTCACCTATAAATAATAGTTACAATACTTGGAGTTTGCTTGCTTGGAAAAAAGGTAAGAAATAGTTACAATACTTAGAGCTTCCTTGTTCAGAAAACATGATAAAATAGTTAACAAAATAAACATGCTTTACAGAATGCAGATAGTGGTAAGTAATCCCTTCTTCTTATAATGTTAGAATCCATGGTCATCCATAAAAGTTGAATGGTGGGAGATCCAGGACAGACAAAAGAAATAATTACTTCACAGAATGCAGTTAATTTGCTTCCTAAAGGTGTGGTGATGACTATGAACTTAGATGACTATTAACACAAAGTTGACAAATTCATGGAAGATAGAGATCAATGGCGACTGGACCTGGTGGCTATATTCTACCTCCACTAAAACAGCATTTTTACTGTTTCTGGGGATTAGAGGTAGGGAATGAATATTGTTTTCATGTACTGTTTTCAGGCTTCCCAGAGGTATTTGGTTGGTCACTGACTTGAAAAACATTTGGTGTGGTCCAGCATGGATGTCCTTATATTTTTTAAAAATTATTTTTATTGATTTTCAAGTTTTTCTAAAATAGTCAAACATTACAGTGGAACAAAATAATAAATATAACAATAACCATAGGATGTGATGTCACGCAGTGATCATTAGTTTGCAGGATTCCGTGAATGGGATTCATCTGGAGTCAGTTCAGTCTTTGCACTGAGTTGTAAAGTGTACTTCCAGAAGTTGCTGTGAGAGTCCAGAGGTTGGAGGTGGTATGAAGGTTCATTTACAAATTCAATAAAGAGCCTCCAATCCTCATAAAAAGTGTCCTGTTTTGAATGTCCGTTACAAAGTCTCATTGTAATGGAAAGTTTTTTCATTAACCATTGGTTCCATACCCTTCCCACCAACCTTCAATAGACAGGTCCCCATGTTTCCAACATTTAGCCACTCCATTTAGTCTTGCAGCTGTGATGAAAAAAAGTGATGAGTTTTCTATACTTAAGCGTGGCATTTCTATCAATAAATGCCAAGAATAAATTCAGGGCCAGACAAAAATACAGGGTTTGGCATGTAATACATAAGATCTGGTATAAAACTAGGTGCCAAAACTCCTGTATCTTGGGGTATTCAACTCACATGTGGATATAGGAGTCAGTGTCCTTGCATCCTCTCCAGCAGCTCATTGGGAGATTCGGTACCATTTTTGATAGCAGGATGGGGGTAAGGTACCACCTATATATAGTTTTGAGGAAGTTTTCCCTTGTGGCTGCTAACCTAGACTTAAATGGGGGTGAGGACCATATACTTGTCCATGTGGATTCCGGTACTGATAGCTTTAATTCTGATTCCCAGAAAGAATGGACAGACTGTTCCTTTCCATATGTATGTTCCAGCAAATGCCTGTATGTATATGCCATGATTCCTTTAGTCTGGGCAGTAGTTTTTTTACAAAAAGTCTCATGTTGGGTGAGTGGCTGCAAGAGTTCACCAATAGAGCCTATTCTCGACATGAAGGAGATGAGCTGGTGCACTTGGAACCAAGTTAGGTCCCTAGTTTGGAAGGATATTTTTAAAACATCAGGAAATTTACGTTTTCCATCTGCAAATAGATTAGCAATGTAATAAACACCTTCCTGTTTCCAGGTTCTATCTGGGATAAACTGACCAGCTCTTGGAAAGTTTGGATATAAGAAGAAGGGTTTCAAGGGAGAAGGGTCAGGAGCAAGGACATGCCTCCATTTATTCCAAATTGTGAGAGAATTATGAAGAAAGGGATTGACAATTGCTTTAAGTTTGTGTTTTGTGATCTCATTATGAAGGAAAAAAGCTTCTATTGAATTTAGTTTGCCATTTCCAAGCTAACTCATTTCGTGGAGTCATCATCTTTGATCACTTGTACAATTTGGCTTAATTGGAAGGCATGAAAGTAAAGTTCAATATCTAGGACTGCCAGTCTACACAGGTAGAGGCAGTGTGTCTGATGTGTTTAGAGAACCTAGGTCTTTTTTAATTAAAAATAAATAGGTTAATTGTGGACTGCCATTTTGCAAACATGGAAGCAGAGGGGGTCAATGGAACATTTTGAAATAAGAAAAACAGATGAGGGAGCAGCAACATTTTGTCTAAAGCAATTCAGCCCAGGATGGAAAAGTTTTAGTGTTTTCCATACTTTCAATTTCTGTGTCATCCATTTATGAATGGATTGTAATTCCTGGATATAAGTTGTTGAGTGTCTTCCTAGATAGGTAAAACCTGATGGATGGATAGGCAAGTTTGTGAGGGATTGCCAATGCTGCTGCTGTTGGTGAGATGTATTTAGGGTCATCATGGTAGATTTATCAAAGTTAATTTGGAAACCTGAGAATTTGCCAAACACTTTGAATTCCTCTTTCAGTGAGGGAAATGATGTTTCTAGGTTGATCAAAAAAATCAGCACATCCTTTACACATCTGTGTAAAGGACGATTTTATGAAGTCGGCCATTAATATTGAGACCAGTTATACTGGTTTCAGATCTGATGAGGTTTGCTAGGGGTTTAATCATTAGGACAAATAAAAGAGGGGACAGTGGGCACCCTTGTCTAGTGTCCCTAGTGAGGGCAAAGGGTATAGACTCATACCCATTGACTAAAATTGTTGCCTCTGAGCTACCATAGCTGTGGCGCAATGCTCCAATAAATCGTTGGCCAAAATTCATGTCTTTTAATATACCAAAAAGATACAGCCATTCCATTCAGTTGAAGGCTTTTAAAGCATTCAGCGACAGAAGGGCCAGAGGTGTTTTTGATTGCTTGACGTAGTGCAAGATGTTTAATACCCTATGGATTGGGTCTGCCAGTCACCTACTGGCATGAATCCCACGTGGTCAGGATTGATGTATTCCAAGATAAATTCATTTATCCTGGTAGCTATAAATGAAGTAAATAATATGGCATCCTGGTAAAGGAGAGCTATGGAACGGAAGGATTTAGTTCCGGGCCTATCCTCTTTTGTTTTAGGAACTGTCCTTATGTTTTTAAACAAGAATTTGGTTGCAGGCATAAAAGAGAAGAAATTTCAGAAATTTAGAGAGCAGTCATGTGTTGGAAGATGGACAGCCATTTTTGCAACTCCCAACCCTATTCAGGCACTACTATTTACGTGACTAAAAGCAACTGTTAAAATCATTTTCAGAGCAATTGTTCTGCAGGTTTAGAGTATCTGTGGGAGGAACAAAATTTAGGTAAAAAATCTCTGAAGTTTTCCCAGCCAAAACTTTAACAACATGGAGTGGGGGTGGGGTGCCAAGGGCTGCATGAGAACTCCCCCCCCCCCCAACTGCATGCTGCACAATTCCCAGCCCTATACCAAGGAAATGAGAAGGATAGCAAAAGTTGACGCACCTGGCCTTTTCCTAACATAAGGATTTATTAATGAACTGAAAGTAGCAACTTTCCCGACACCATTCCACAGCACAGCTCTACAAGCATTCTGGCTACTCACCTTCTGACTGGTATCTGCTGGTATTGGGAGCAGTAGATGGCTGGCAGTGAGTAGCGTGCTGGCATATATGTTCAATATTGGAGGATGTAGTTCCACCAGGTTTCAATCTGCTCAGTGAGCTCAGTTGGATAAAGAGTTGTTGTTTTTAAATGTGAAGATTTAAATGGAGCTAATCCACATCAGTGAAGCGTAGCAGAGTTTGTCTAAGAGATATTGCTACTTACCTAAAGGTGTACCCTGAGCAGTTCTGATCCCAGCTGTAATTGAAGAAGAGAACAAGCTTTGGGTCAGGATATCTCAAGGAATATTTGCTAAATGGAATTGTGAAACTTTGTTTGTTCCTGGCTCTTTACTTGGAAGAGACAGCCCTACTCATCCAAATGAAGGCTCTCACCCAATGTTCTGAGCATCCTACTCAGATGACAACCAGCATGGCAGTCACTCCTATGGGTCAAGGATTAAGGACTGTTGGACAAGTAAGAGAGGAAGGGCTTCATTGAAGCCTTTTTCAATGACACATACACACATTCACTGAGGCACATGTGTGGACCCTACATCTAATAATAAACTATTTCATTGGCAGTGTGCTGTGCTGTTAATAGAACCCAAATATCTTTCATGGAATAGTTATCTCAGCCTGCCTAATAGAAGGCCACAAAATTGCTTTCAGCTTTGTTTTCTCCATTGTGACTGACAGGAAGCACAAACAAAGGCTATCAGCTGTCACTCTGTACTTTGAAAACCAGGGAACTACACCACAGGAACAGTTAGCAATGACACCACTCTCAATCTAATGCTGGCATTGGGAGTGGAGAAGCATATGTCAAGTATGAAAGCATATGAAACTGTAAGAAATTTCCATGCGGCCTTCAGATGAATGGTTGAACTAGATGCCGCTCCCCACCTCACATGTTTCAGAAATACAATTTTATAGTGTTCTACATAGCAAAATACATAGTTGATCAGTTGGTACATTCCCCAGGTCAGAGGTGGGCAAGGAGACTAAGAGGCTGCACCTCCCTCTAAGGGGGTCTGAACTTCAAGGGCTGTACCTACTACCATCACCACCCTACATGAAATCATTTTGGTCCCAAAATGTCCTCAAATGCCCTCTGGAGGAGCATTCTTGTCATGTTTCTGCCCTTCAGGCCATCTTAAGCCCAGGAGAGACCTCCTTTAGCAACAAGAAGTGACTTCCAGTCATTTTTGGTTCACTTCTTGTTTTAGAAAAAGGCCTCTCACGAGATTAAAATGCCTGGGGGAGAGAATTAGTTTCATTTCACTACAAGGCACACTGGGGACATTTTGAGGCAAAATAATGCCTTGACTTCTATGGGTTACAAAAATGGCCCTAGTGGACAAGTGTGGCCCATGGGTTATATTCTGCCCACCCTGCCTTGGACATGTCTTGCCACAGCCACAATGTGTTACCCTTTCTCTATACTTTTCTGCATTAGGCTGTGCCAATCTTCTTGGAAGGCATGTCATCATCAGTGTTGGGGATATACCTTCTGGCTCTCAGTGGCTTGGGTGGGGAAAGTTTGGGTGCCTAGACTGAAGTGGTTCAACACTAAACCGATGTAGGGCAGAGGTGGACAAAGTGTTGATTGTACACCATTTTGGACCCCAAGTCTCCCCCACGGTTCCTCATGGGGGGGGGGGGAAGAGAAATCAAATGAAAAATTATGCCACAAAATGGGATCAGGGTTTTGCCTTAAAGCACCCCAAGCCTACTTTTTGCTCAAAAAATGTCCCAAAGAACCAGGAACTAGGAACCAGAAGTGGATTCTAGTCACTTTGTTGTTCGATTTGGGGCATGAAAATTGGGCACAAATCCTCCACTGTTAACCATTCCTGTTGTATGGCAACCTGGAGATGTCCACACTCTTTTGAGTGTTCAGGATTCTCCTTCTGGTTTTCATCATTCCTAACATTTAGGATTTTCCTCTTGGTAACTCCCTACTGTAGGATTTCATCTTTAAAACAATCTCAACAGATCAGTCCAAAAGACCCATTGCCTTTATAGTTACAGTTTATTAGCCTGTAAAAGACAAGGTAATTTTACACAATAGATGGGGAACCTTTTGCCCTTCAGATGTTAGACTTCAGTTCCTACAATAAACCCAACAAAACATGACCTAAAAGCAAGGGATTGTGGGAACTATATGCAAAGTAAATGAAGGGCTACAGGTTCTCCTCCCCTATTTTAGACTATGTAAAACAGCCCTGCAATGTGATGTTCCATGTGTGCCCAAAATGTTCACAGCTCCACTTTCCCATGCATCTCACCTAGTTGAATTGCCCTCCTGAAAAGCACTCTATACACCCTATACATGGGGGGAGAGATAGGATGAGTTGTTGACTCATGGATCTATTCTATTCATTTAAAGCTCACAGATCAGAGGTGATCCACGCAAGAATGCAAAACAACAACAAAGACCAAGTGCAGAATGAAGGGGGGCCATGGACACAATCAGCAGTCTGAAGAGTGTTCTTCCACAACACAGTGGCTTCCAAATGTTTTGGATTACAACTTCTATGATCCCTCACCACTGGACCAAGTGGGATCTGCAGTCAAAAACATCTGGAGGGTGCTAAGTTAGAGAAGGCTGCTATATTCTCTTTGCCCTTATTATACTTCCCCAACCTGATAAAACATACTTGTCTTGTCGTAAGTGTTAGCATACTTGTTTTAGAATAACTTACCTCCTCTTCCAGTCCTTCTGCTTCCTCCAGTGTCACTATTGCCTCCTGTTTTACGCTTTGGGCTCACCTGTCAGAGACCAAAAAGATACTAAGCTTGTCTGTTTTATAAACCCTAGGATTGCCCTATCCAGAAGAAAAGAAGAATCAAAGAGTTCCATAGTCTGTTTATTGCAGGTGATGATGGGGAATGTGAGTCCCACCAAATCTTGATATACTCTAACTCCCATCAACCCTAGCCAGCAGACAACAGTGAAGGGCAATGGGAGTTCCAGTCCACCAACACCCATTATTGTTTCCCATCCATGTTCTAGATCTCACTCTTCCATTAAGCTGAATATATAATGTTTTAATTTTTCTGGTGGTGAGATATTACACAGCAGAGCTGGGAGTGAAGTGAGAACATCATCAACTCTGCCTCTAAAAGTACTAACAGAGAATACTACAATGCACCTACATTCATTTGACTGCTATCCCAAACAAACAAACTAACCAAGGATGTAGTCTTCATGTTACTGAACTGTAACTCACAGAGTCTCTTTGCTGCCTAGGTCTGATGGAAACTGCAGATGAATAACATCCAGAGGGCCATGTTCTTTATTTGTGCCTTGAGCAAAGTTTTCTGGGGGGCTTTTGTGCATTCTTTGCTATCAGTTTGGTTGGTGGAGAAACAGTGTATGGAATATGGTATACGCATGTCCATCATTTGTTATGATAGCAAACTCTGAGAACACACCACACCCAGTTGCATATACACCATGGAACATGGTCCATTAACAAGCGCTGGCTGTCCATGTTTTCAGACACTAGCCCACTACAGAAATGTCAGGGACAGACTTATTGCATGGAAAACACTGATCTATGAGCCTTGCTGGACATGGGTGAGATTTGGTGCCTAGCAAAGTATCTGGCACAACAAAAATACCATGAGAGAGCCAGCATGGTGTAGTGGTTTGAGTGTTGGACTAGAACTCTGGAGATCAGGGATCAAATCCCCACTTGACCATGGAAACCCACTGGGTGACTTTGGGTAAGTCACATTCTCTCAGTCTGAATGGAAGACAAAGGCAACCCCACTCTGACCAAATCTTGCCAAGAAACCCCATGATAGTTTCGCATTAGGGTCTAGGTAAGTCCAAAACAACTTTAAGGCATACAACAAAAACAACAACAGAAAATACTGTGATGTCAGCAGATGCTGTCTGATCTTGGAAATAGGGTCAGTCCAGTTTAGTACTTGACAGGAAGACCACCATGGAATAGCATGTGTTGTACACTATATTCATAAGAAGGCAATAGCAAACCTCCTTTGTATAAATCTTGCCAAGAAAACAATAGGGGTGCTCTAAATTGGAGTTGATTTAAAGGCACATACGAAAAGAAAAGTATATGGCAAATTCAGCACTTTTTAAAAAATTGAATGCCTCTAGCCCTTCCACCTCTGGAGACAACCTTACAAATGCGTGCTTCAGGTCTGGTGAACATATCTAGAGATTACGTGGGCAGAGATTACTAGCATTGAGAGAGGTGGATCCTTATTAATTTGACCAGGTTCTTATAACTCTCCAGGAGACCATCCAGCCTTAAACTCTAAAGCCCTCTGACTTTTCATGCTCCAAATCCCTGCCTAGAATGGTTGTTTGCACAAAATGTGGCTCTTGGCTCTCTCGGCTCTCCAGGGCAGGAAAGGGCAAAACACTGAGAAGTAGATTCAGGGCCGCTTACCTGCATGTTCTTGGCGCCAGCTACACTTCCTATACAGCAACACACAGTGAAGAGGTATATCAGTCATTGCGCACTGCACAGCCACCTGGGAGGAGAAAGTGACTACTGTAACACAAGGCCTAAGCAGACTGCCAGAAATAGTGCACATTAAATTTAGGCACTGCCCTGGCTCAGTGCTAGGGAATCATGGGAACTGTATTTTTTTTCTGGGACATTGAGCCTTCTCTGTGAGAGAGCTCTAGTGCCACAATAAATTACACTTCCCATGATTCCCTAGCACTGAGCCAGGGCAGTGCCTCAATTTAATGTGCACTATTTCTGGCAGTCTGCTTAGGCCCTAAGTTAACCAACTGACTTACCCCCTTCCTTATCATAGAGTTGGAAGAAACCACAAGGGCCATCCAGTCCAACCCCATTCTTAAATACTTAAAGAGGACTATCATACTGATCTCCTTCCCCAGATCAGTATCCTACTATGCAACCTAGGACAGAGCAATCACAGACAGACAGGTATTTGCATTATACAGCCAAGGAGGGTTGCTTGCTTCTGACTATTGGAAAGTGAGTAATTGTTGCTCAAAAGAAAGAGGAAATCATGGAAATTGTATTTTTTTCTGAGACATTGAGCCTTCTCTGTCAGAGAGCTCTGGTGCCACAATAAATTACAGTTCCCATGATTCCCTAGCACTGAGCCAGGGCAGTGCCTCAATTTAAAGTGCACTATTTCTGGCAGCCTGCAAAGGCCCATAATAGCAAAGGAGGACGAGGCGCCACAAAATGGAGGGCATTCAAGAAAAAAAAAGGAAAGCATCACATCACAACATAAAAGCTAAAACACACTAATATCACTTCTTGCTTCTTAGTCCAGCTCCAAATGGAGGACCTTTTGGAATCCTTCCTGGAGAGAAAATAAAAGCAGAAAACACTCATAGAAATGGAAATGCATGCTTCTTAGCCATGCCCAAAATGGAGGCCATTTGGGAATCCCTCCTGGACAGAGAGGTCTGAAATGGAGGGCATGCCCTGGAAAAGGAGGACACCCAGTCACCCTGTGCAAAGCCAGTACCCAGCATCTCACCCCCAATAACCATCACACACATTTCCCTCCCTTCAGCATGCAGCCCCTTCCCCTCCTGAAGCCCACCTCCTCCCCAGCTCCCTTGTTTCCCCATAGAGAAGGTGGCTCGCCTCCGCGAGGCCCATTGCCCTGCCGCTAGGCCCAGGCGGCTGTTTGGCGTCGCCATGGCGACCAGGCAGCAGGTGCTCTGCTGAAGAGGCTCCCCGCCTCTCTTTCTTCCAAAGGCCCAAAGCCCTCCTGAGGCAGAGCAGAAGTGTATTTGTAATAAAGAATAGGACTTGGTCAGGGTGACCAGGCCTTCTCCCCGTCCTCCTTTTCCAGGTCATGCCCTCCATCCCAACCTTCTGTCCAGGATTAATTTAAAAACGCCCTTCATTTTGAGCATCCCTATGAATGTTTTTTCTATGAATGTTTTTAGCTTTTATTTGAGAATGCCCTTCATTTTTCTGGAATGTCCTACATTTCACGGTGCCTTGTCTTTCTTTGTAGTTAGGACAAGGTAGTTATAAATACTTAATAATAATAATAATAATAATGTGACCAGGCCTCCTCCTTTTCTAGGACGTGCCCTACATTTCAACCTCTTGTCCAGGAGGTGTTTCCAAAGGTCCTCCATTTGTAGCATCACTAAGAAACAGGGATTTATATTTCTATAGGTGTTTTTTTAAGGTTTTGGTCATGTCCTCCATTTTTTCTGCATTGCCCTATATTTTGTGGTGCCTTGTCCTCCGTTGTGGTGACCAGGAGCCCTCCTTTTCCAGGACATGCTCTCCATTTCAACCTCCTCTCCAGGAGGGATTCCAACATGGCCTCCATGTTGAGCATGACTAAAAAGCATTAATTTATATTTATATTACTTTTTTTAGCTTTTATTTGGTCATGTTCTCCATTTTTTTCTGGATTGCCCTACATGTTGCAGTGCCTTGTCCTCTTTGTGATTAAGACAGGGTGACCAGGCCTCTTCTTATTCCAGGATATGTCCCACATTTCAACCTTCTGTCCAGGAAGAGTTCCCAAAGGTCCTCCATTTGTAGCATCACTAAGAAACAGAGATCTACATTTCTATATGTGTTTTTTAGCTTTTGTTTGGTCATGTCCTCCAATTTTTTTCTGCACTGCCCTACATTTGTGGTTAAGACAGGGTCACCAGACCTCACTTTCCAGGATAACAACAACAACAACAACTTTCCAGGATATCATGCGCTACAATTCAGCCTTTTGTCCAGGAGGAATTTCAAAATGTCCTCCATGTTGAGCATGACTAAGAAGCATGAATTTACATTTATATTAGTATTTCTAGCTTTTATTCAGTCATGTCCTACATTTTTGTGGAAGGTCCTATATTTGGTGGTGCCTTGTCCTCCTTTGTGGTTGGGAGATCTGTTCACCCTGGACTTGCCACAATTAATGTATGAGAACTAGGAAAGAGACCCCATACTTAAATCCTCCCCAGGGAAGTCCAAAGAGGATGCCTCTCTCTTTTGGTACTGTACAATAACATCCAAAATCCACACAACAATGGTGCCTTTATTACAACAACCAAAATCAGGGTGACTAGATGTTATCACTGCTAAAGAGGACAAGGTAAAATGTAGGACATTAGAACATAAAAGCTAAAAACAATAATAAACAAGATGCCGGCCACAGATGCTGGCGAAACGTCAGAAAGAAACTCTTCTAGAACATGGCCACACAGCCTGAAAAACCCACAAAAAACTAATAATATAAATTCATGCTTCTTAGCCATGTTCAAAATGGAGGACATTTTGTAATTTCTTCTGGACAGAAGGTTAAAACTTAGGACATTACAACATAAGAGCTAAAATAATATCAATTCATGCTTCTTCGCCATGTTCAAAATGGAGAGGATTTTGGAATTCCTCCTGGACAGGTTAAAATATAGGACATGTCCTTGAAAAGGAGGACATTAGTCATCCTAACCAAAATACATGAAAAATGTGATGCAAGCTTTCAAAGTTTCACCTGGCTTCTTAATCTTAATCAGGCAAAGGTGTTTAAAATCATACAGGAGAAAGAAATGTTGGGAGGCATAGGCCTACATTTTGTCAAGATGTTGTTATTGTTGTTCTCAGTTAAAGTGGTATGGAGGGATATCCCTGTAGTGGCCATTCCTCGCTTTTGGCCATATGGGTGCTAGGAGACAAAAAGTCATAAAGTCCAGGAAATAATTTAAACTCCATTAGCAACACAAAAATAAGCCTCTTTTGCCATCCAGGCTGTCTCTGTCCCATCTGTGGCTACTCAATGCATCTGAGGAAGTAGACAAAGTCTACGAAAGTTAATGCTACAACTTATTTCGCTTAGTTAAGTCTCAAAGGTGCTACAAGATCCCTTTGCACACTTAATACATGGTGAAGAACTTTTCATTTTATAGATGTTTTGGACTACCACAATCCATTGCATTTAACATATTGTGGCCTAATCTTGGATCCCAAAGATTCCCTGTCTCTATGCTTGCCCTCTTTGAAATGTTTGATAAGAGGCTCCTTGAGGGAGACCAAGTCTGACTGATAGGACCAAGAGATGCAGTCGCATTTGAAATCTGAAATGTGAGCTTCAACAGGAACATAACAAAACACTTGGCATTTAGATGCAAGAAGAGGCTCAGGTTGCTGAAGACATGTCTTCTTGTGATTTAGAGTATATGCCATCAGCTTTTGCCAAAAGGCTTGCCTGGTTTAATAAATAAATAGAAATAACACACTGGTCCCCATTTACCTTGTAAAGAGCCAGCATGTACTGATTTGAGCATTGGACTAGGACTCTGGGAGACCAGAATTCGAATCCCAGCTCGGCCATGTAAACCCACTGCGTGAGGCTGGGCAAGTCACACTCTCTCAGCCTCAGAGGATGGAAATGGCAAAACCTCTCTGAGCAAAACTTGCCATGATAGGTTCACCTTAGGGTCTCCATCAGTCTGAAATGGCTTGAAGGCACACAACAACAACCACAACCATATTGGTTCTTTTTTACCTTAATTGTGGCTCACACAGTCTCCCTGCCGACTGAAGGATCATTCGCATTTGTTGTTGCTCTGTGGCTTGAAGTGTGAACAGGCCAAGACTTAACAATTTAAGTGATGGCAGCCTTTTTGTTTGTTCCAGCTGTATGAAGTCCAGTGATAAAAGTTTGCAGTTCAGAAGCAAAGAAGCCCCCTGCAATTGAGGCCTACCTTGGCAGAGAGAGTGAGTTGTATTGGGTGAATGGGACTTACTAGAATGCTCAGGATGTCTCACCTGTGACATCAAAGGATGCCAGAATCCCTTCATACAGCTGAGGCTTCTGTCCCATTCTTTCAGTATCATTCCTGATAAGGATCCCACCTCATCCAGCCAGTAATGCATCCAGCAGTGATACAAGAGCCATTATGCTGAAAGATGGCAGGTGCTCAAACGTGTTACCCTTCTAAAAACATTATATGGGGGAATGGGTACTGTCCAAATTTTGAATTGCACACAGGAGGAGGACTGGACCAACAGCAGCAAAAGCATAAAATACCTCAAGGCCCAGCTGAGCAAATGAAAAACACTGCAGGAGAGAGTGGTGTCTGATCAAGACTAGCTCTACATTTTTATTGCCAGTAGTATGAGGTAAGGAGCCTCATAACATACTGCCATTAGTAGCTATAGAAGCTGTAGAAATTTAGGAGATACGACAGCTTATGTCGCTTTTTTTGACAGTGGTATAAGACTAATAGGATTTCCTTTATCTAGGATCCCATTCCCAGAGAACAGCAGGGGGAGAAAACAGCCACACAACCAGAACTTCATCTAGAGCCGGGGTGGGCAACTGTGGAAAACTAGTGGACTAGATTTTCCTTCCAGGATAACTTAAGAAGGCTGTACCCCCTACTGAAATTTGCCTTTAAAAAATGCCCCCAAATGCCCTCTAGGCAGAACAGGGGCATGTTTTGGGGTCTTTCTTGGAAAAGGTTTTGACCACTGGCAATCCATTAGGGCTCCAAATGCAGTAGAAATGCTCTCCACACACTGTTTTCTCCCCCTGCTGTTCTCTGAGAATGGGATCCTAGAGATAATTTTTGGTTATCTTGGAGCAAAAAATGATCACAAACCTGTCTAGGGCAACATGGAGCCCACAATCTGTTCACGTCTGATCTAGGACATTGTGTCACTGCTTATGTTATTGTGGTACTAGTTTTCAGTAGCAGCAGGAAAGCCTCTCTGCAGCTTTGATAGTGAATAAATGGATAATTACTCATAGCTTGGCTTCAGCAATACAGGCAGCACTCTCAACGGCAACACGCCAGAACTTCCCAATGTCATTTGCTACCACCCACAGACTTCCATGTTTCCTCTGAGTCCAGCTGCACCCTCACAGTAAGTAGCAAATATGTGGTAGATTCTTCCATCAATTATGTGCATTTCTGACTTAGGGCAACCCTAAGAAAAACATACCTCAGGGTTTTCCTAGCAAGATTTGTTCAGAGAATGTTTGCCCTTACCCTCCTTCGAGGCTGAAATAATGTGTCTTGCCCAAGGCCGCTCAACAGATTTTCATGGCCCATCAGGGATTTGAACCCTGGTCTCCCAAAATCCCAGCCCAACATTCAAATCTCTACACCATGCTGGCTCTCAATTATGTGTGCATTTTTCCTGTTGTAATGCAAAGTATTTGGCAGCTGCTTGGCCTTGAATGGTTAACACTTGTTAGCTCTATGAAATACCTTTGCCTAGTGGAGATGAAAAGTGAAAGAACAGGTGTTTATATGAACAAACAGAAGTGCCTTCAGCAGCCTTGCTAAAAAGACTGTAAAAATATGCACTTGAAGCTTAAAATTAACCCAGAGGTTACAAATGTTCTCCCTCAAAGTCTCAGTATAGGAAAAGGGCCGGTATGCATCTGAACACATCTGGGTTACAACAATTATGTCAGATCAGGCAGTAAGAAGTAGGCTCTGTATTTATTTATAGCTAACAGCACAACCGTCTCCTAACTACAACAGGATAAAATGAGTGAGGAACTACCAAGATGACTTCTGCTTCAAAAAGGATATTGCTGGCTACATCACGTCTAGATAAAGGTAAAGATATTCCCATTGACAAGGTTGTCAAGTTGTGTCCAACCATAGGGGATGGTGCTCATCTCTGCTACTAAACCAAAGAGCCAGCATTGTCAGAGACCACTCTGTGATCATGTGGCCAGCACGATTGCACAGAATGTTGTGTACCTTCCCACTGAAGTGGTACCTATTTATCTACTTGCATTTGCATGCTTTCAAACTGCTAGGTTGGCAGAAGCTGGGACTAGTGACAAGAGCTCACCTCATCATGCAGCACCCAGGCCTCGAACTGCCAATCTGCTGATCTTGTAACCAACAGAGTCACCCATCTTAACCACTTGAGCCACTGCATCCCATCTACAACTTATCAAAAGGGGGGAGGGAAAGGCACTTGTCAGAAGGGGGTAAAGACATCAAAGCTGGATTGTGGTGTTATACACACACTCTGAAATGAAAAGGGAAAATTATAATTCCTTGTCACTTGAAGTGGCAGTCATGCTTTTTACTTCCCAGCAAGGGTCTACTTCCATTTGAGGGAGGAGACAACTTTAAATTATAAAATATAGAAAATGATGACATGCTGGCATTTTAAAAACAAATGTTATGTCATATATACTTTTTCTTCTTTTTAACATATGTACTGCATTTTGAGCACCCTAAATCCTGTACTATTGTGAGCTCCTGTGAAGTGGGAGCAGGATTATAGATTTTGGTACATATGAACTTTCAGAAGCAGGAAACCTTATCTTATGTGAATATATTTTCACAACAACACACACTAGTTTTCAAAGGAAAACTTGGTGGCATCCTCCTAACTTCACAGAACATGTTATTCTTTCTCATGAGCTGCTGTGGGGGTCATGGAGCTATATTTATATAATACAACCTATGTGTGAATGATGTCCAAGAGACCATGAATAAATCCACAGAAGTATCTACTGTGGTTTTCCTTTGTTAAGGTGAATCCATCCTATTTTCTAGTACAATGCAGAAGGAATGAAACTTTGAAAACCTCCTAGTTAACTCTAATTGCTGGAATAAAGTAAGAAATTCAAAGCTCTTCCCTGGCAGAATAGCAAGATAGAAAGAGAATAGGCATATTGTAGAGATGTCATGCAAACACCCTTTCTTCAGGAGGCAAGAAAAAAAAAGCTTTAATAATAAGGAAAAGTAAGAAAGTTACAGCAAGTGCCATAGCAAAAAGAACCAAGAGTTACAGATTCCAGCTCCGTCCCATTCTGATGATCTAAGGCCTGGCCCCTATCATCACAGCTCCCTCTGGCACAGGTATGAAAGGGGATAGAAAGGGTGGGAACAGGAGGCAGTGCTGTGCTCAGAATGCTCTGATTCCTGTGGGAGTGGGGGAAGGTAGGCTGGAAAGAGCACTCTCTCCAGAAACTGGAGTGACTTGGCACAGGGGGAAAGGGATTGCCATCTCCAGCAGCCAGCTAATTTACAAAGTCTGCCATTAGGAAAGGGAAACAAGGCAATCACTCTGAGGATCTTCTAGTGTGGAAGGCTCCAAGGCTGGCTGCCAATTCATTTAAAGTCCAAATCAAGCCTCATATGCTATTGTCCCCACATTATCGAGAAAGGCAGCTTTTTGTCAGCTATTAGAGGGAATTTCAGCATGTACAGGACCAAGCTGAAATTCCCACGGTTACTCTTGCTGAGGACTGGTAGAACAAACAATCTCGCCCCCCCCCCCCGCTTCTCCACAAGGATTTGGCCACTAGGAGACTCAAGTAGACAAATTACAGCAAGTGATTTTTAAAAAAGACATCAGGTTGACATAGTCTTAAACAAGCACAGTTTTGTTCCAAAAATATTTTAAAAGCACCCTCCCCTCCCCTGGGCACACTGGCGAGCATGATGTACATTTAGTTGGGACAGCCCCCGCAGGTCTGGCTGCTTCTCATCTCACTTCCGAACTGTGGCCTTCTCTGAAGCCCCAGCAAAGTGGCTGTGCAGAGGATGAGAAAGCAAAGCTGTGGACTCCAGCCCTTGGTCTAGAACTGGAAGAAAAGAGAATGAAGATACTTAATCCAAAAAGTGAACTAATTCAGCTGTATTACTGTTTTTCAGAGGATCACACTAATATTCTACACATACACACAGGCAAGTTTTACATCATTCTAGAGAGGGTCACTTCTCTAAGTAGAACTTTAGAAGGGAGAGCTTCTAGAATTTTAGTCCCATGTTTTGGATGGTCTTAATCCCTGTCCATCCCTCCCTCTGTAGTTTTTACTGCAGCCACTCACTCATAGACCACAAGGTTGCGAGTTCAATACCAGCCAGGGCTGAGGCTCGACTCAGGCCTGCATCCTTCCGAGGTCGCTAAAATGAGTACCCAGCTTGTTGGGGGGCAATCAGCTCACAGTTGTAAACCGCTTAGACATCCCATAGCGTGATATGAAGCGGTATATAAATAAGCTGCTTTGCTTTTAACAAATCAGCCCTGGTGGCGCAGTGGTTAAATGCCTGTACTGCAGCCACTCACTCATAAACCACAAGGTTGAGAGTTCAATACCAGCCAGGGCTGAGGCTCGACTCAGGCCTGCATCCTTCTGAGGTTGCTAAAATGAGTACCCAACTGTTGGGGGGCAATCAGCTCACAGTTGTAAACCGCTTAGACATCCCATAGTGTGATATGAAGCGGTATATAAATGAAGCTGCTTTGCTTTGCTTTGCTTTATATTTTCACTTAAATCGGCAGTACTTTACAAATGATTTAGTTCACATCTCTTGGAACATGGAATCCTAAAAGTACCTACTGGATTCCCACTCGAATGTTCAATTGGAATGAATCCCAATGTACACATCCTGAATCATTTCTCTAGCTATTCACAGTTCATTTTCTGTAATGACCCTGAGCAGTAAACAAAAGTAACAAAGAATTACTCACTGAAGGCTAAATCGTGTGCTTCACAGTCAAGAAAGGTTTGAAACCCAGGAGTTCTATGACTACTGACAATAGGAGCCTGCTGCCTTTTAAGAACATTTAGCAAACAATACACTAGATAAGATTCTCCTTGGTCTCTAAATAATCTTTGTTCCATGTGGAAGTCACTTCTCAACCTCACTTCACTGCTCCCCACATCACCACCTTTTTTAAAAACACAATACTGACAATCTCATAACAAGCCTGCTAAACTTCTAAAACTGACTGATGAATTTTGGCATTCCATTTGAGCACCACATCTGTAGTGCCCAGAAGACCCTTACATTCTTGAGGAACTCCTCGGCCACAATGCGAGCCCTAGCATTGACAGACAGCTTCATCTCGCTGATTTCCTTGTCAATTTCTTCCATGAAATGAATGACGAAGTCCACCAGCTTGTGCTTGTACATCTGCTCTGTATGGAAATTTGTGATCAGGAAACTGATGTCATAGCCCTGGGATAAAAGAAAATGGCAGAAAATTAGAATCTGTTAACCAAAGGCTAACCCATTATCCATTGTTTGTGGCAATCAATATCTAACAAAATAATAATGGGGTGTTTTCTTCCAAATAATATTATCTTCACATGTATGTGGTAAGTATGGGAATAGTAACAGCTGGCATGAGTATAGTGATTTGAGTAATTTGACTCTGGAGACCATGGTGTGAATCCTCACTCAGCCATAAAAACTCACTGAGAGCCTTTACAGACTGCCAGAATTAATCCATCTTGAGACCACTTTAACTGTCCTGGCTCAATGCTAGGGAGTAATGGGAATTGTATTTTTTTCTGAGGCATTGAGCCTTCTCTGTCAGAGAGCTCTGGTGCCACAATAAACTACAGTTCCCATGATTCCCTAGCACTGAGCCAGGGCAGTTAAAGTTGTCTCAAGCTGGATTATTTCTGGCAGTCGGTAAAGGCCCTGAGTGACCTTGGGCAAGTCATACTCTTTCAGACTCAAGAAGGCAAAAGCAAACCCCCTCTGAACAAAACTTAACAAGAAAATCCTGTGATAGGGTTGTCTTAGGATTGGAAATGATTTGAAGGCACAACAACACACTGAATGGGAGTAGTAGGTCTGACACAGAAGTAGCCAATAAACACATCAACTGCAAATAACAGAACTAACCACTAATGAAAAACTTACATCATAAGCAAGCTTATTACTAGTGTGTCAGCCAGATCTCATGTGCCAGCACAACAGCTGCAATGTTTAGAACAGCATGGCTAAGATACTGTGGGCTCGTCTCAAACAAAAAAGAAAGAGTGTCTTGCATTTTGCCATTGTCTCTAATCAGGTCTCCTCACCTCCACTGGCTTCCGACGTAAAATGAAGAAGTTCTCTGCTCTCATCATCATGAAGCGCATAAACTTGTGACAGAGGATCTTCTCAATCTCATCAGCCTTTAAAAAAAAAAAAAAAAGGAAAGGGGTAGCAATTAATGTTTTCTGTAGGCCAGATTTCACATTCTAATTTCTGTGTCTGGCTTACCTGCTTCACTGCAATGCTAACTCGCACGGAGTTGATGGATCCCTCAATTAGGACTTTCTCTTTCTCATTTCTGCTGATGATCACTGGCTGCAACAGTAGCTCCTTGCTGCTTCTGCAAAACCCAGAGGTAGACAAACCTGTATCAGATATCCAAGAACACACTGAGCTCTGCTCAGCAAGGATTCCAGAACAACATAATCTACTGTTATCAATCCCATTCCTGTCCGCTGATCGTCTTTTCTCAAATGTAAGCTGCTCAAGGCTTCTTCTCTACTCCACCCACAAGATTTTTACATTAAAAAATTACTTCTCTGAGAACTAGTGTAACAGCTTTGGAGGCATGATCAACTGGTGTCTGTAAAACCAAATTCTGGGATTGTAAAACTGAAATAAGGCCAGCTGTGTGTGAAAAAATAAGATGCAGTTTATTGATAACATGCTGTTGGGATGTGGATGCAGAATAAAAACAATACCTGCAGAAGAAAGCTTAAATCTCCTAGCTGATGGATGTACAAATTGACTGCATTGCTACAGCAATACTGAGGCACTGCTCAACACACTGCCAAGTAGATAAGCTACCTCCAATCAGAGCTTGGAAATGTTTCCTTCTGACTACAGTTTCCAGAACTGCCCAATCAGCATGGTCATCAGTCACACTGCTGGAAGGATTCTGGGACTTACAGTCAAAAAGTAATTTACTGCCTCCAACATATTCCTCCTCTTTCAGCAAGTACTTTGGGGCAACTCACCAACTGGTTAGCTGTTCTGAGGAGGTGTGGGGTAAGGATACAGTCAAGAGACTATATATTGCTAATCTCTTTATTTATGTATTTGCAAAGGAAACAAGCCACCATAAAACTCCTGTGTGGCCAGGTGATATGAGACTTAGACTAGGACACTACCTTTCAACCTCCCATTTGTCCTTTAGAAACATGCTGGGTGAGTTTGGGCTTACCAGAGCCCAGAACCTATGTAAAAACTTGCAAGGATAAAAGTAGAAAAATGGATACTAGCTTTCAAAGTAGAAACAAAATCTCTCATCCAGTTGCTGTGCATTTTAAGTCAGTTAACACACCCACATGAATCATAGTGTGTTAGACATATTTGCATTTTGATATTACTGATTTGGTTCAGAGTTGAACTGAAGTACTTTGCTATGGTGATTCAAGAACATTTCAAGCAGGAAAATGACTCAAACTGCTCTTAAAATGTGAAGTGAACTTTATTGCTAAAAGCTATAAGCCAGGGGTAGGCAACCTAAGGCCCGGGGGCCGGATGCGGCCCAGCAAGGCCTTTGGACCGGCCCCAAACCGATCCTGCCGCCGCCACCCCCCCACCGCCGCCGCCCCCCCATGATGATATTGATTATTGTTGTTATTACTTGTTCTTGGGGTTTTCGTGGCAAAATCTTCACAGGGGTTTTGCCATGGCTTTTCTGGGGCTGAGAGAGTGTGTATGCATTTTTTTAAATTTTTAAATTATTTTTTAATTTTAATTTTTATTTATTTATTTATTTATTTATGGTGCTTCGGCCCGTCAATTGTCTGAGGGACAGCAACCCGGCCCCCGGCTCAAAAAGGTTGCCTACCCCTGCTATAAGCCATCACAATTCAAAGTATGAAAGTGCTTTCAAATCGGCTCTCAAAATCTAGAAGTTATGAGGCTTTCTTTTCACAATTTCAGATGGATGTTTAAACTCCTTACCTACAATCTTCAATCTTTGAGTAAGAGCATTTCCACTAAGAAAAAAATATCTAGCTATCATGATTATGAAAGAAAGACTCAACCAAACAGTTTGTGCTAAAGAAGTTTTTAAAAAACTTTTAAAAATGGATGGAGGCCAACCTAGTTGCTTGCATTTTATGTTCCCTATCATTTTTCATGTACATATGCACCTATACTCCCTCTTCTCAAGGATCTTTGGCAAGAAAACCTTATATAAGAAATTCTAGAAGAATTATTCCAACACTACATTTTGCAGAACATGAACATTTGGTGAATAAAATCTGATCAGGTTCCCAAACTACTTGTAGTTTATTCTAATATTCTGCATTCCTACATATGAAGCCAAGAACCAGTGTGGCATAGTGTTTGAGCATTGGACTATGACTCTGGAGACCAAGGTTTGAATCCCCAATTAGCCATGGAAATCCACTGGGTGAACATTGGCAGCCCAAGTGCGTTTGGACAGCAAAGGCAATACCACCACCACCACCACCACGCAACAAATCTTGCCAAGAAAATCCCATTACAGGTTTGCCTTAGGGACATCTTCAGTCAGAAATGACTTGAAAGCACACAACATATGAGGAGCAACTTTCTATAAAGAGCAAGCAAGCAGGCTATGCAAATGTGTACTAAATTTTCTAATAATGTTACAGCTCGGCCTTCAAAGATATGCTTGGGACTTCTCTTTTAGGACTATATAGGTTGTGTCTCCCTTATCTGGAATTCCAAAATCCAAAATATTCCAAAAACTAACACTTTTTCATGGGTGGCTGAAACAGACAGGGAAAATAAAGCGGATTCCAGATGCTTTTAAGGTAGAGCATTTAATGACACACACCTAGAAAGCAAGCGGAAACTAGACTGAAGCTGCACTCCAGGCTAAAAACTGGAGCAAAAAGAAGCCAGGATAGTCTAACTCAGGCGGAAAATGTTCACCTTTGTGCCTGCATATAAATGCCCCGACACGAGTGCAGGGCTGCGGCAAAGAAATGAAAGTGCAACAACTCCAATGGATTTAATTACAACATACACAAACCAGACAGTCCATCAAGGGGGCATGGGGTGAAGAGGGCCTCCATGATTGTGCTTTGTGTGGGGTAATTTAAGTCCCCCAGGGCTTCAACCCTTTTTAAAGCAAACAAAAATATACAAATATGAAAGCTAAACCTGTTAAGAGTCTGGCTTTCATTAGCAGAATAGCAGAAATGTGACTTTGCCTAATTATGCTTCCCTAAAGAACTAAGACTGACTCAAAAACAACAAACACATAGCTTGTAGTTTAACAGACAATGATGGCTTTAATCTCTATTTACATAAAAAAACCTAAATCCTAATCTAACTAGTGATGGTTCAGGTAGAGAGAAGAAATCTCACTATCTTTAAGAGACCAGGAAGATGGGAACAGCTCAATTAAGAATCTTGAGAGAAAATACTGTTAGTCTCAAAGAGGGAGTGAGCTAAGGCACAAGGTTAATTTGAATAAGAGAGAGAGAAGGGAGGCGTTTCCAAGCAGGAATCCCTATCTATCTAAGGAGGGAAAAAGAGAATGCAAAGATCTTCCAGCAGTATCACTCATACATGGATGCCCTGTACAGGTGGAGCATTGAATGTGTGACTGTATGGCTGATCAAAGGAGCAGCCATCCAATGGGATGGCATTTGGGCAGGACTTGGGAGGTACTTGGAGGTCACAGGTGGTGCACATACATGGTGGGGAGGAACAAAAAAAAAAAAAACCCAATTACCTAGTGGTGCAACTTAATGCTGCGCCATGCAGTCAGGCTGTGCTTATTCAGCCCACCTTGGGAGTGGGCCGTGTGGCCAGCAGGGTTTCGACCCACTTTGGGAAAAAGCAGGATCGAGCCACTTTTTCCTGTCTGTCTGTTCCAGCCTTTCCTTTCTGATGGTTCAATATATACAAACAATATATATAAATTAAAAATATTGTATTAAATTACGGTACCTTCAGGCTATATGTATAATATGAATTTTGTATTTAGACTTGGGTCCCATCTCCAAGATATCTCACTATATACATATATGCAAGTACAGATATTCCAAAATCCAAAACAACAACAACAACAACAACACAAAACAAAAATCCAAAACACTTCCAGTTGCCAGCATTCTGGATAAAGGAGACTCACCCCTACATTGCTCTGCAATGTAGCAATTTGAGAAACAGCCTGCAACTAAGTCAAACCTATCAAGGCTCAGATGTACCTAGAGTGGAATGTCACAAAAACCAGAAAAAAGAAATCTGCCTATGGTAACTGCAAGGGCCTTGAAGAGTCTTAGAAATATAATACAGTAATACAGTGTAGTGTACACAGACAGCAGTCTGATCCTCCTTGAGGTCAAGAAGTCAACAAGAGAAAACTGAAGACTGAGCATGAGAAACCAAATCTTGCTAAGCCAGCAACAGATACAGTTAAAAATACAGCAAGAAAGCCTCAACAGTAGTAAAACTTGCTGTAAAACTTCTAAGAGCAGTATTATTTTCAGTCTACTCATTCTTTCCCATATAAATTTTCTGCTGTCAATTTAAAAACATGAGGAGAGTGCTACAGGATCAGTCCAGCATCGTGATGCCCACAGAAAGGACAAGAGTGATAGCACCCTCAATTACCTTTTATCATGTCCCACAATCTCCCTTTTACTAAGTCACCTTCCCCAATATAGCGCCCTGCAGCACATCAATAGCGCAGCAACAACCAAGGACATGGATCCCTCAGGGGAGCTAAGGTGGCTCCTTCTCTGTTGTCTTTTCAGTAACAGGTTAAGATTTTTTCAACAATCCTTTGGAAATTGATTTTTAATAGAACAGTACTTTTTGTGGTGCTGTACTTTTTTAAATCTTTTTAAAAATATTTTAAATGGTTTTAATTTTGCTAGTGAATACTGTTCTAATCTTAACTTTGTACATTTGACTATGTATTTTTATTGTAATTATAGTTGGCCCACCACATCTTTCAGATTTGATTTGTGGGTTTGATTAATCTGTTCTCTCTAGGAATCTTTAGGTCCTCCAGCACAACTCTGCCAGAGGTTGGACATACAGTTGTGCTGGAGACTTTAGAAGTTACTAGAGAAAACACTTTTCTGGGCATTTGTAGGTCCTCCAATATGATTCTATGATCAAATTCTGGCAGATGTTGACCAGAGTTGCACTGGAGGACCTGGACATTCCTAGAGAGGTGTTATCTTAGGTAAAAAGAACACTTTTTATTTGTGGGTTTTCCACATTCACAGGGGTCCTTCACTGCTAACCCTAGCAAATGTGGAGGGACCACTGTATCTGCCTTTTTTTACCACCTTGAGTTCTGGTCTGGGAGAAAGGCCAGATATAAATAAAGGGATGGGTGGGTGGAGTTGTAATTCCACACTGCTATAGGAAAACAGGTTGGAGAATTTTTTTAAAACTAGGAATTCCCAAAAGTTGTAACATTTCTTCATAACTCGTTGATCATTCTGATTTTACATTTGCTATTACAAGAATCAGTATGGGTAGGAAACGAAGCACTGCACATCTGCAGTCATTGTGGATGTTCTACATCTACAGGCCTATATGAGAACTGCTGATCTGGAAAAACAGAGTGGCACAAGATCTGCCTTACAAAAAGGGAAAAAAATGAAACAAAACCTCAGTAAATCACTGTTGTGTCAATAGCTTTTTTCTTCTTTTCACCTTAGTGATTTTTGTGGTAGTAGAATTCAAAGACATAGCCATGTTAGTCTGGAAAATCAGTATGCAAAGTGATAGTGTCAATGGTGCTACAAGATCCCTTTGCATACTTTTTTTTTGTTTCATGTATTTTCAGATTATGATCATGCAGGCAGGGTTGTTTGGCTTTTGATGTTTATATATAAGTTGCCTTGGTGGCATTTTGATTAAGGAGTGTAAAAAAAGCTAACCACATAAGTACTACTTCACTTTGAAGCTTGTTATGATCAATACGGTACTTCCTTTCTCTGATCTCTATGGCTACTTTCATGCCATTCCATATGCGCTTTCCATGATTCCATCCACAGATCTTTCACTTCCTTAATTCATTTTAAATTTTCTTCCTCTTCTCTGCATTAGTTGCCTCTGCTTCTGGAATACATTTCTTTCATGTCTTTAAAGAGATTTTCCATCAACTGCCCTTTAGGTTTTTACCCATTATTTTACTGGTGGGTGCTGAAACGTTCTCGCCCAACTCACTTCCCAAAATCTGAGCATGATTTTGTTACTGTGACTTGAAAGAGTTCTTTTGTACTGTAAATTGTCAATTTGCAGGATTGTAGTTCAAATTTCTGAATTTTTTTCAATCACTGATAGAACCATGTCAATGAAAAATGTGGACTTTCCAAGTACTGACCATGTTCCTGTTTCTGCAGAAGAAAACTCCAAAGGAAAGTGTACGGTATAAATATTGACTGACAAGTCTCTGTCATATTCAGTTGTAAAGAACTCAGGTTGCCAACTTTCATTCAGCATGCAGATTTTGAGACTGAAGATGCAGCAAGGTCTGAGAGGCCTTTAACAGTGTCAACACCTAAGATTGCTGAGTTCATGACCTGATTTTGGCAGACTCAACAAAACAGTTGCTGAGATACTAAAGACATCCTGTCGAGACACAGTGGGTTTATAATTCATGAGCAATTGGCTATGCAGAAGCTGTCAGCCAAGTAGGTGCTGAAATGTTTGAATGCTGACCAGGAACAAAACTGGGTGGATACCTTTAAGCTGATTTTGCAGCATTTTGAGTGATCTAGTGATCATTTTTTTGGATCAAATAGTCACTGTTGATGAAACATGGTTACATCACGATGATCTGGAAATGAAACAACAGTCCTTGCAGTGGCGCACTGGGGTTCTCCATAACCAAAAAATTCAGGACTCAAAGATCAGCAGGAAAGGTCATGGCCACAATTTTTGGTGGGTAAGGAAGGTATGTTGATGACTTTCTTCAGAAGGGCTAATTAGAGCAGAATACTAATTTCCTACGCCGATTAAAGGAAGCATTGAAGGAAAATGGTAAGGAAAGCTGCTGAAAGGTGTCCTTTTTTTGCAGGACAACGCACCGGCTCACTGAGCTGGCAAGGCAATGTATGTTTTGAAGAATTTGGGATTTGAGTGCATAGACTCTCCACTCTACTGACCACATCTTCCTCCATCTATTTCCTGTTTCCAAACATTAAAAAGAATTTGAAGGGAAGGAAATTTTCAAATAATTCAGAAGTGAGAGCAGAAGAGCAACATTTCAGTGACCAGAAAAATGAGAATTTTTTGGGAAGGTTTAAAGAAAGTTAAGAAACAATGTGTCAAGTGCATTGGACTTTGGGGATGAATATATGGAATCGCATATAAGTTTCATGGCTGTAGGTCATTCCCTTCTTGGTCAGGCAGATAACTTTTCAGCACCCTGTTGTAGTACAGCAGCACACAAATGTTTTTCAAAGGATTTGTTTGGAGCAATGGTTGCCAACCTTGCTGGTCCCTAAATGCTGCTGGATTTTTATCCTCAAAAGCCTTCTGTCAATGATAAGGGTTTGGGAAGTTGTAGACTCATAGGTTGGGAACCATTAACTAACTATTAATTAACTAAATCCTTTTAGAAAAAATAAAAACTGTGAAGAATGGACAAGGCTACAAAAAAGGCGTCTCTCTCTGAGAAATAAAGTTTGAGCAGTCTCAGGCTGCTGCCACACTGCAGAATTAACACTGCTTTAACTGACATGGCTTCATTGTATGAAATCCTGGGAATTATAGTTCATTTTGGTATCAAAACTATCTGACAGAGAAGGCTAAATATCTCACAGAACTACAAACTTCAGAATTCCATAGCACTAAGCCATGGTAGTTAAAGCAGTGTCAATCTGCATTAATTCTGCAGTGTAAATGCAGCCTCGTTCTTCTCCAGCCCCCACACACCTGACTTCCACCTCAGGCTTGTTGTGCCGCTCCACCACCTGGGATGAGAAGTTCTCCAGGCACATGGCCGCCTGCAGGGTAGCACGCACAGCATTGAGATAGGGACGGAGGGTGGCGGTCTGTAAGGAAGGAGGCAAAGACATCAGGCATAGTCAGTTCCCCTTCAGGTCCCTGTGATGACACACTCTTGAGAAGGGCCTCAGCAAGCATCCTCCCACCTAAAGGTGCATCTACACTGTAAAACTAATGCAGTCTGACACCACTTTAACTGCCATGGCTCTATCCTACAGAATACTGGAATTTGCAGTTTCGTGAGGTCCTTCAGCACTCTTTGGCAGAAAAGGATAAAGGGCTTGCAAAACTACAAATCCCAGGGTTCCATAGGATGACACTACAGCCCTTAAAGCGGGGTCTGCATTATCTCTACAGTACAGATGTGCATCCAGAATCCTGGGATTTGTAGCTTGGTGAGACACCAGCACTCTTTGGAAGAAAAGGCTAAAAGTCTTGCAAAACTATGAATCCCAGGATTCCACAGGATGGAGCTACAGCAGCTAAAGTGATGCCAAACAGCATTATTCCTACAGTGCGAATGCACCTTCGGTCTCTAAACCACTATGGGATTTTTATGCAAGAACAGACTAACAAGGCTATCCCTATCTTGGAAAATAAAGACATAAAGAGGGTGCATCTACACCAGGGGTAGGCAACCTAAGGCCCAGGGGCCAGGTGCGCCCCCCCGAGGCCTTTGGACCGACCCCAGGCCGGTCCTGCCGCCCCCCACACCGCTGCCGCCCGCCATGATGATATTAATTATTGTTGTTATTACTTGTTCTTGGGGTTTTCTTGGCCAAATCTCCACAGGGGTTTTGCCATGGCTTTTCTGGGGCTGAGAGAATGTGCATACATATTTTTTTATTGTTTTTTAAAAAATATTTTTATTTATTTATTTATTTATTTATGGTGCTTTGGCCACCCAATTGTCTGAGGGACAGCAACCTGGCCCCCGGCTCAAAAAGGTTGCCTACCCCTGATCTACACTGTAGAAATAATGCACTTTGACACCACATTTAACTGTCATGAGTCCATCCTACAGAATCTTGGGATTCACAGTTTGGTGAGGCATCACCAGTACTCTTTGGCAGAGAAGGCTAAAGGGCCTTTTAAAACTACAAATCCCAGAATTTCATCGGATGGAGCTAAAGCACTTAAAATGGCGTCAAACTGCATTATTTCTATAGTGTGGATATACTCAGGATCCTGGGATTCATAATTTGGTGATGCATCACCAGCACTCTTGGGCAGAGAAGGCTAAAGACCTTGTGAAACCACAAATCCAAGGGTTCCTTAGGATGGTGTTACAGCCAAGTAGGGTGAAACTACATTATTTCTACAGTGTAGAGGCACCCAGAATTCTGGGACCTGTAGTTTTGTGATGCAGCACCACTCTTTGATAGAGAATGCAAAAGACCTTGTCAAACTACAAATCTCAGGATTCTATAGGATGGAGCCATAGAACTTAAAGAGAGGTCAAACTGTTTTATTTCTATAGTGTGGATTAGCGCTTTATGAAACTAGAAATCCCAGGCTTCCATAGGATGGAGCTGTCAGAACTGTCATTTCTACAGTGTAGATCAGGGGTAGGCAACCTGTCCCCTTTAAGGGCCGAGGGACTTCAGCTCCCAGAAGCCTCAGCCATGTTGGCCCATAGTCCCATGTTGGCCAATAGCTCCTGGGATTCTGGGAGCTGAAGTCCCTTGGCCCTTAAAGGGGAAAGGTTGCCTACCCCTGGTGTAGATGCACCCAAAATCCTGGGATCTGTAGTTTTGTGATGCACCACCACTTTTTGATAGAGAAGGCATTCTATAGGATGGAGCCATAGAACTTAAAGAGAGGTCAAACTGTTTTATTTCTATAGTGTGGATTAGCGCTTTATGAAACTTTGTAAAACTACCTCCCAGAATTCCATAGGATAGAGCTACAGCCCTTAAAAGTGCTGTCAAAACTACATTATTTCTACACTTTGGATGCACCCAGAATCCAGAGGTTTGTAGTCTGGTGAGACATCACCAGCACTCTTGGACAGAGGAGACTATGGGTCTCTGCAGACCTGCACGCTGGCTGCCCCAACCCCATGCCAGCGCCGTCCTGACGCCGCACACCATTATGCACGGCGCGCAGCATCAGGGAGCCCTCCCGGCACAGCGTTCTGACACGCTGCACCAGAAAGGGCGAAGAAGAGCTATGCCCAGCTCTTAGGGCGCCCTTTTGCCGCCCCTGAAAGGAGCAGGGCGGCAAAAGGGAGGATAAGGGCCACGGTATGGGGTCGCCTGTCTGCAGCCCCCTCCATGAAAACCTTGTTAAACTACAGTTCCTACAGAAAACCTTGTTAAACTCAGTTCCATAGGATGGAGCTACAGCATTTAAATGTGCTGCCACAGTGAATTATTCCTACACTGTGAACCCTGAATCCTGGGATTTGTAGTTTGGTGAGGCATCACCAGCACTCTTAGGTAGAGAAGGATTTGTTAAACTAGAAACCCCAGAATTCCACAAGATGGAGCCACAGCACTTGTAGAGAGGTCAAAAGTGCATTATTCCTAGATGAACCCAGAGTCCTGGGATTTGTAGCCTGGTGAGGCATCACCAGCACTCTTGGGCAGAGAAGGCTATGAAGGACTCGTCCAACTAGAAACCCCAGAATTCCATAGGATGGAGCCACAGCACTCGAAGAGAGGCCAAACTGCCTTGTTGCTACAGTGCGGATTAGCTCCATGTCAAACTACAAATCCCAGGATTCCAAAGGATTAGGAGCAACTTCCTGACATTAAGAGCTGTTCGACAGTGGAAAACACTCCCTTAGAGTGTGGTGGAGTCTCCTTCTTTGGAGGTCTTTAAACAGAGGCTGGATGGCCATCTGTCACAGGGGGTGCTTCGGTTGAGAGTTCCCGCATGGCAGAATGAGGTGGGACTGGTTGGTCCCTGGGGTCTCTTCTAATGCTTTGGTTCCAAGTATGGAAGGAAGAATATTCTTTGTCCCTGCATGGCAGAATGGGGTTGGACTGGATGATCCTTCTTGGGGTGTCTTCCAACTCTGATTCCACAGCCCTTAAAATGGTGCCGAACCCACATTATTCCTACAGTGTAGAGCAGGGGTAGGCAACCTTTCCCCTTTAAGGGCCGAGGGACTTCAGCTCCCAGAATCCCAGGAGCTATTAGCCAACATGGGACTATTGGCCAACATGGCTGAGGCTTCTGGGAGCTGAAGTCCCTCAGCCCTTAAAGGGGAAAGGTTGCCTACCCCTGGTGTAGAGCAGTGATCCCCCAACTGCGCCCTTTAAGGGAATTTTGGACTTCAGCTCCCAGAATCCCAGACTACTGGCCACCATGCCTGAGGCTTCTGGGAGTTGAAGTCCAAAATCCCTTAAAGGGCACAGTTTGGGGACCACTGGTGTAGAGGCACCCCACATCAATCTGCCAGAGGACCGCGCCCTCGGCAACCAACCCACACACCGTTCCCAACCGCAGCCTCCATCCTCCCCGACTCAGCCTCCTCCTGATGCTGCTGCCGAGAGCCCTTTGCCTCCTCGAGACCCTCCCTTCCCTCTCGTCCAGGCCCTCCGTAAAGGCAGCCCTTCACTTCCTCACCATGGCAGCGAAGGCGACAGCAGCAGCAGCGCCCACAGCCTCAGCTCTTGGTCCCGGGAACGGAAGCGGAAATGACCCCCGCCCTCAAGAAAAGAGCCTCCACTTCCGGAAAACCCGGACCGACCCAAAGCGTCTCGAGAGGAGGGGGAGAATACCCGTCTTCGAAGAGCTCTCCCTTAAAGCCTTTCCTTCACTACTCCAATTCCTGGAGCAAGGAGCTAGCATCACACGAAAACGGAGGTAGGTCCTCACCTTACCCACGGGGTGTAAAATCCGCCATTCTTTTCCTCACAACCCACCCATTTCCCCCCTCTCTCTCAGTTGGTATAATCCAAATAGAGCATAACCTCCATATTTGGAAACGAGACAGCGAGTGGGTGTGGCCAAGGCGAGAGGGGAGAAAAGGAGAAGGAAGGGGGAGGGGGAAAAAGGACCGCAGAACTTGGTTCTGAGGCCTCACACACACACGGGAGGCGGGGCAATAGCTAGAGCGAAGGGCCAATGAGAAGGCGTTCCTCGGGAGCCGGAAATGGGAAGGGAAGGAGGAAGTGTTGTGTGGTGGAACCCATTTCTATCGTTCCCGGGGCTACACGGCGGACCTTCGTCGCGCCTCCTCAAAGCCTTACGCTCTCACGGTGGATGTAACCCGGAAGTAGTCCCTAGAACCGGAAGCCGCTCCAATAATCTGCCCCCTCTTCCTTCCAGCGCCCCCTCCTGGTCTCTTTCCAACCCCCCAGTCTTTCCCTTCCCCTCTTTCCATTCATCTCCTTCTCTGTCTCTCTTTCTCTCTCTGGTCCTTTTGCGTGGCTGCCTCTGTTGCTCCTCTCTCAGTGCCTCCTCCTCCTCGTCCCCCTGGATGCTCCTTTTAGAGCTGCCCCTGTCCTATACCGGGCCAGCCCCTTCCTTTTCCTGCTGTAAATCCAACAAAGTGCTGCTTCCCTTCCTTCCTCTCGGCCCTTCATCCCTCAGCTGCCCTTCGCTTCTACCTGGTTCCTTTAATTTATATCTGGAATAATATAATATAATTTAATGTAATATAATTAATATCTGGTTTAGTACCAGATATATCAGATCTGGTATAATTTATATTTATACCTTTCATTATGTCTCAATTTTTGCAGATTTATTGATTCTGAATAACTGTCACCATTAGTGTCTCTCCCTGTGAGGCTTTCCTGGGTTATTTTTTTCTTTTTCCCCCTTTCATCCCTCAGTTGCCCTTTGCTTCTACCTGTTTTGTTTAATTTATATTTGGTATAATATAATATAATTAATTAATTAATATCTGGTATAATACCAGATTTGGTATATCAGTTTATATTATTGCTTTAATTGTATCTGGTAGGGATATCTCAATTTCTGCGGATTTCTTGACTCTGGAAAACTGTCAGTATTACTGCCTCTCCCTGTCAGACTTTCCTGGGCTAATTTCTTCTTCTTTTCTTCTTCTTCATCCATCTGTGTCCCTTCACTTCTAGCTGCTTCTTTTAATTTATATCTGGTATAATTTGTGTTGTACCTTTCATTATAGTTGCATTTCTTGACTCTGGATAACTATAACTATTACTGCCTCTCCTTGGCAGACTTTTCTGGGCTAATTTCTTTTTTTCTTTTTTCTTTTCTTCTTCATCCCTCTGCAGCCCTTTGCTTCTAGCTGCTTCATTTAATTTATATCTGGTTTAATTTATGCCAGGTATGTCTGATCATTTATTTTATTCCTTTAATTACATCTGCAGGGATATTTCCACTTCTGCAGATTTTTTGACTCTGCATAGCTGTCAACATTAATACCGCCCACTGTGAGACTTTCCTGGGCTAATTTCTTTCTTTCATTTTCTTATCCTACTTTAATCTCTGTCCCTACGTACCTAGCTGTCATTTTATTTGCTCTGCCCTCATCTGCCTTGGGACATCGTGGTCTTTCTGCATCTGTTGCACTTGTGTTGCTTTTCCTTTTCACAGGGCGGGTAGCATCATGTCTGAGCTAAAAGACTGCCCCCTTCAGTTCCACGATTTTAAGTCTGTGGACCATCTCAAAGTGTGCCCCCGTTACACAGCTGTATTAGCCCGTTCTGAAGATGATGGTATTGGCATTGAAGAGCTGGACACCCTGCAGCTGGAGCTTGAAACACTGCTGTCTTCTGCTAGCCGCCGACTTCGAGTGTTGGAAACAGAGACACAGGTCAGATGATAATCTAATGGCTCCATTGACTGGAAATGGTTTGGAGCATAGCTCCAAGGCTACTTCATTTGTTCTGGAACAAACAATAATTGGAGTGTTATCACTACAAAAATCATGTGCTTTTGTAGGCCTTATGTGTGGCTCACATAGCCCATGTGGTCCCATGGCTTACCTTTTTCAACAAGGGAGACTGTCATGATCTGAAATATCAAACTCGTCTGGATCTTGAGAATCAGATTGTAGTGCATTAGAATAATAAATTTGGTTTATGGAATGATGCCCTTATGTTGCCTCTGAAAGACGTTGCTACACTTATCTGAGGAATTCCATAATTTAGTAGACTGGGCAAAGAACCAATTCGTCATTGCCATATTTCTATCCTGCCCACCCTTTCTATCATTATGATGTGAGCCATACCTGGCATGTAAATTAAGACTTAATGAAGTAATTCTTATCAGTCATATCAGTACAGAGAGCTGTCTTATACCAGGTCAGACTGTTGGTTGATCAAGCGCAATATTTTCTTCAGTTATTGGAAACGAGCTCTTTCAGGGTTTCAATCAGATATCTTTCCCAGTCCCACCAAAGATGCTTGGAATTGGACCTGGGACCATTTGCACATAAAGTGTGTATCTACCATTGACTTCAGCCTTCCCTCATATTGTAGTTGTGATGGCTCAGTTGTCCCAACATGCTATCTCAGTGCCACCCCCCAAAATTTGGTCAGACCTAGGCATCATGTTCATATTGATTGGGGTTTGGGAGTTGTAGTACAACACATCTGTAAGGGCCTTTACAGACTGCCAGAAATAATGCAGATTGAAGTCACTTTGACTGCCCTGACTCTGTGCTAAGGAATCATGGGAACTGTAGCTTATTGTGGCACCAGAGCTCTCCGACAGAGAAGGCTCAGTGTCCCAGAAAAAAATACAATTTGCATGATTTCCTAGCACTGAGTTAGGACAGTTAAAGTGACCTCAATCTGCATTATTTCTGGCAGTCTGTAAAGGCCCTAAGTCACCATATTCGGGAAACTGGCTCAAAGTGACTCGAGTTTGGTCATACAGGTTTTCAAGGGATATCTGAGCTCGATGATACAATGATGTAAAGATGCAAGCCTTGAAAACACTTATGCGTAAAGCATCAAGTGTTCTAACCTAAACAAAAGGGTTTATAGCTGGAGTTAATGTATCCTTGCACTGTAGTTTTTTGTGGGTTTTTCGGGCTGTGTGGCCATGTTCTAGAGAAGTTTCTTTCTGACGTTTCGCCAACATCTGTGGCTAGCATCTTCAGAGAAAACTGGAATGGAAGGGAATGGGTCTATATATACTGTGAGACCCTGGGTAGGGAGGAGTGGTTCCCAGGTGAACTGTGTGTTGTTCTGTGTTGAATAGGTATTGTTCTGTTGTTAATGGCATGGCTTCAGGGTATTCAATCAAGGATATTGTCTGCTATTCCCATGTAACCTGTGTATTGTTCTGTGTTGAATAGGTATTGTTCTGTTGTTAATGGCATGGCTTCAGGGTATTCAATCAAGGATATTGTCTGCTGTTCCCATGTAACCTGTGTGTTGTTCTGTGTTGAATAGGTATTGTTCTGTTGTTAATGGCATGGCTTCCAGGTGAGGATATGCAATCAAGGATATTGTCTGCTATTGTCTGCTGGGAAAGCCCCTGACCCTGGTTGGTTTCCCATTTGCACTTGCTGAGTGCTGATTTTCTAATTTTGTAGGACTGGTAGCCATATCTTGTTTATTTTAAGGGTTTCTTCTTTCCTGTTGAAGTTATCCAAGTGTTTGTGGATTTCGATGGCTTCCCTGTGCATTCTGACCTGGTAGTTGTTGGCATGGTCCAGAATTTCAGTGTTTTCAAACAGCATTTTATGCCCAGGATGGTTTATGATGTGTTCTGCTACTGCTGATTTTTCTGGCTGGCCCAGTCTGCAGTGTCTCTCATGTTCCTTGACTCGTGTTTGTACACTGCGTTTGGTGGTCCCTATGTAGACTTGTCCGCAGCTGCATGGTATGCGGTAAATTCCTGCGGCTGTGAGAGGGTCTCTCCTGTCCTTCGCTGAGCGCAGCATTTGTTGGGATTTTCTTGTTTGGTTTGTAAACCATTTGGAGGTTGTGTTTCCTCACTACTTTCCCTATTCTGTCTGTGACTCCTTTGATATATGGTAAAAATACCTTCCCTTTTGCTTGTCTTCAGTCCTCTGGGTTTTTCTGGGTCTGGCAGCCCTTCTGATGTCTGAGCTGGAGTAACCATTTGACTGTAGAGCCCGGTCTAGGTGCTTCAATTCCTCTTCCAAGAAGTGGGGTTCACAGATGCGTTTTGCCCGGTCTACCAGTGTTTTTATTGTGCTTCTTTTTTTGTCCTGGGTGATGGTTAGAGTTCTTGTGCAGGTATCTGTCTGTATGTGTGGGTTTTCTGTATACTGTGTGTCCCAGACGTTGGTTTGGTTGCACTATACTTGCACTATTATAATACTTTATTCCTGACTTTGACAGATGCAGCCATTCAAAACTCTGCCTTCTCCACCAGTGCAGGAAATGTAGCCAGTGGAATTAAATCATGCAAGGTTCCCAGGTGGACAGAGACAGGATGTACAAGAGAGGAACCTAGCTGATACCCTGCCTGCTGTGCCAGGATGATCATTCTCATAATCTTTAGTATTTTGATAGTATTTCAGATGTTCAGAGAACTTCGTATACATTACGAGTAATCTTTGCAACATACTGTAAAATAAATCAGTATTATTTTGGGGTATGGGGAGAGGCAGAAACTGAGAGACAGTAAAGCCATGTAGTGAGTCATGCCAAAAGTAAGATTTGAGGCAGGAACTTTCTAATTCATTACGCTGTTTTTTAAAACCAAGTTTAGGAATCCTCTTACCCTCAATGTTTTGAACTACACCTCTCACAGTCCCCTCTCATTTGATGTGCTGGCTGGGGCTTCTAGGAGTTCATGTTTGAAACATCTGAACATAACGTTCTTTACCTCTGCTTTAACATTTCTGCTATGCCCCTGCAAAGCTATACTCAAAAAACATAGCTTAAACCAAAGGATTAAGCATTAATTCAAAGAACAAAGTACACACATGTGAATAACCAGCCCTAATGCACCCACACAAGAACCCTCATAATTTCTTAGAAGTATGCTTCCATTTCATGCGCTCTCCTGGCTAATAGATGGCAACAGATTTATCCAAATGCTAGACATGAAAGGACCTTGAACCAGCAGCAGGAAAGTTTTTCCCATATGCTCTTATGTTCTTTTCCCTACTCTACAGTATACCTTTGTCTCTGAAGAGGACCATGGAAATGTGGAGTGAGAAAAAGTACTACATGACCTAAACTGCACCACAGTTTAAATGTGTAATGTTACCAGTCATGGGACCACCCTTCTCTTGGAAAACCTCTTTCAATATCCTAATATTTTAACTTTCTCTTGAGCACACTGTGCTGTAAAAAGAATAATACAGCAGAGGCAATGGGGCAGTTCAAAGGTCAAAAAAGTTATTTTTAAAGACCACAGCTCCCTAAATTCTCCCACCAGCATGGCCAGTGACTGTGGTTCCTGCGGAGTTCTGGAAGTTTTACTCCATAATTACTTTTTGAAGCTCTGCTGTGACTGGCTTGTTTCTTAACAGTTTCTGTGGTGCTGCTTTTGTTTTGTTCAGATCCTGACAGACTGGCAAGATAAGAAAGGGGACAGGCGATTTTTGAAACTGGGCAAGGAGCATGAGGTGGGCACACCTATCAAACATGGAAAACCCAAAAAGCAGAAGCTAGAAGGGAAAGGAGGTCACAGCACAGGACAGGGCCCTGGACGGCCCAAATCCAAGAACCTACAACCTAAAATCCAAGAGTATGAATTCCCAGATGACCCAATTGATGTACCTCGCATTCCCAAAAATGATGCACCTAATAGGTATGTAAGAGAAGGATTTTTATCTTCCTATTGATGTTGTTGCCATTGCATGCATAGTGCCATGCAAAAAATATTTGCTTTTTCTCAGCAGTTTTTGTTTTAAAGAGTTATGAACTTTAAATTTTAATAATACAATGTTTTTAATTGTTTGAATTCTTTAATTGTTTTTTAAACTTTGTATTTTAATGTTTTATACTATTTTAACTTGGGGCCTTTGCAGACTGCCAGAAATAGTGCAAATTGAGTCCACTTTAACTGCCCTGGCTCAGTGCTAGGGAATCATGGGAATTGTATTTTTTTCTGAGACCTTGAGCCTTCTCTGTCAGAGATCTCTGGTGCCACAATAAACTACAGTTCCCATGATTCCCTAGCACTGAGTCAGGGCAGTTAAAGTGGACTCAATTTGCACTATTTCTGGCAGTCTGCAAAGGCCCTTGGACTGTTTTAGATTTGTTAGCCGCTGTAACTATTACTATAGTCTAACAGTGGAGGCTTGCACAATTTCATCTTGTGTCCTAGTACTTTGTTGTAGTGTGTACAGTGAACTCATGTAAGCAGTCATGCAAAAACATAGCAGAGAAGGGCAGTAGTATGCTGCCCCATGCCTTCCTTAAACGTATCCTGCTGGTGTGTTCAAAGTGAGGGTTGTATTCCTGTCCAGACAAAGTATTTTTTATTCTGTCCAAACTAGATGTGGGAAACTTTGCATATTCCAGATATTTCAAACCAAAGTTTCCATAATCTGCTACTGGCTACACTTTCCCAGAGCTTCTGAAAGCTGAAGTCCAACCTGTTGGCATGCGGGGTGGGGGTGGGGTGGGGTGGGGTGGTGCTGGTTTGGGGAAGACTCACATTAGTGCAGTATCAGAGCTGAATTCCTTCCCCATTGGCTTCTTAGGGTACCATCCAGACTTTAATGAATCTAAGCTGTGTAGTGTTGTCATTTGCCTGCCCTCTGCCTCAAAAAACCCACCTAGGCTGAGTCTTTGCTAGCTTCTCAGTGTTTATGTTGTGCTCTTTGCGTGCAGATTCTGGGCCTCAGTGGAACCATATTGTGCTGACCTCACCAATGAGGAGGTGCGTACCTTAGAAGAGCTCCTCAAGCCTCCTGAAGATGAAGCTGAACACTACAAGGTATACATGGAGATGGTAGAAGCATTTTTGTTCAAAATGCCAGCCAGTTCTGGGCTGGTTCTTCTTGCCTCCCACAACGTAGGCCTTTTGGCAAACTGTTTCACCAGTGAACACATTCAGGAGTAGCCGTGTTGGCCATATAGCAAAGTACAATAATATCCCAAATCCACAAAACAGTAATACCTTTATGGGGCCAACCAAGATGCACAAAACACATGATGCAAGCTTTCAAAGCTCCACTGGCTTCTTCATCAGGCAAACTGTGAAAAAGCATATAAGATAAAAAATATATAAAATTACAATGTTAATCAAAAACCTGCATTTTCTCAAGGTGTTTTGTTCTGTGGAGAGAATTGCTATGCAAGCAGGTCCCTTCTCCTCCTGGCCATGAGGCACTGGAAACAAAGCATTCCAAAGCCCAGAAGGTAACATTTGAATTGCATTAGCAATACAAAAAGGTACTTCTCCTGAGAATCAAGATGTCTCCCTCTTTTGTGAGGTCACAGCCCCCTTTGTTAGGCAGAGAACATTGAATTTCTCAAGAGAAGCCTCCATGCTTTTGCATTCAGAAAATTTTAGGTGCTGTTTTGGTAAAACATTCCAAACCTTATCTCCGCCACAGCCAGGTCTGCAAGAGCTGATCAGGGCTGTTGATGATAGGGAGACTTGGAGATCTCTCATTCATAGGGTCGCCATAAGTTGAAGTCAGCTTGACAGCAGTTAACAACAACAACAAGCATTTAAACAACTATTTTAATACTGGTGGACCTTTGCACTATGTTTTTATTATGTGCTGCATTGTTTTTAACTCCTTGCTAATTATTTCATATTTTATTTTATAATATATTGTGCTTTTTTATTACTGTCCACTTATTTAAAACCATAAGTTTTTCAACGCACTTATACACTATCCAGAAAACTTTCATTATTAGTTGCCCTGAAAAATTAAAAATAGATTAAGATATGGTAGTTTTAAGACGATGAAAGGTACAAAAACTAAAACCAAAGTGTCAAAACAAAAAACCCACAGTTAAATAGTAGAAGCCAAATGTAAAAAAAAAATATCGCACATTACACCCTCCCACCAATCTTCAACTGCAAAATAATAACTTTATCTTTTGTTGAAAAAATACAAAGGAAGAAAACACAGAAGCCTTTCTGAGGAGAGGAATCCACAGCCTAGGTACTATATTCATGGTACCAAGATTGGTCTCCTCACGTTTTGGAAAACTTGCTCATGTCCCAGTCTGTCCTTTCTTAAATCTTTCATTAGCCTTGAGAACTATGAACTTTTAAAGAAGTAATCTCTTTGTAGGAGAGTCTTGGGATGCAGAGTATACTGAAGCCTAATAATAGCTGTTGAAAAATACAAAATACGGAAACATTCTGTTTTCCTTTTGGGTGAAAACAACCCAGATTCTTTCATTCGCATGCTCTGTGACCACGTCTTGAGGATAGGAAATGCATCATTCTGTGATAACTTGAGATGTCACTGAAGTGCTACTCCCTCTAGCCCTAGCCAGTAGTGAGGGTCATGGAAGCTGCAGACCAGCAATGTCTGGATGGCTACATGTTTCACACTCCTGCAAGCCAAGAAGCAAGTTAGTCAAATCTCTTTCAGGAGTCCTTTGCTGGCCAACACCTAACCCTACTTCAATGTGTGATGTGCTGGTTTTCTTCAATTGATTGCTGCCTACATTGATTTTGAACCAGTGTTCCATTTGAACATGGACTGAGTAGTTTTGGCTATCTCTGTGGTCCTTTGCTATGCTTGTGGATATTTGGAATGCTGCCCCTCCTAATGGTTGCATAGGGAAGTTGTCTGGGAACTAAGCAGTCCAGTTTTTTACTTTCGTCTCTTCCTTTCCTTTGCTTCCTATCACTGCTCTTAATGACCTGACTGCTTCACTTAAAGAAAGTCATGAGATCATCACAGCAAACAGGAAAGGAGTGGTGGCTGTTGTATTGAAAGGACAGCTGACTTCTGCATGGAGTAGGTTAGATCAGATGGAGGAGGAGGGTGATTGAGTTGTGATTTGGTTCATTTTCATTAGGAGTTTATTATATTTCTTCCTATTCAAAATGGAGAGAAATTGAGATTTTAAACATTTAAACTGGAGAAACTGAACCTGACAGATTCATCCATTTAGGCCCAGTGCCTTGGATCCTAATTCTTAAAACCATGGTTTGAATTCTTTGGCATTCAGTTGTGCTAGTACTGAATTACTGAGTGCAAGCATAATTGACATGCTCTTCATCTTTAAAACCTGGAAAGCAGAGAAATACAACATGGTCTTACCCAATCTGGGAACAGCTGCAACATATTGATTTGCATTAGTGCAAATGGGGGAATCTTGTTCAATTTTTAAAGAATGTATCAAAATTTGCAAATGTCCTTATATTCAAGGCAGAATAATTAAATGAGACTTAAAATGAGGTCTTGTACATGCAGACATGGAAGAAAACAACCATAACAAATGTTTCCATCCTTAGTTGTCATAATTTGAAACAGAGGCAGTATTGTGGGAGAGGCTGTAATTGAACAGAGGGAGAAACAGTGGAGTTAGGCTGGAGAGGGTCACGTTGCGCCTGGATCTTGAGGTGCAACGCTGACAGAAGTGAAGCCAGGATATTATTATTATTATTATTATTCTCTTGAGCTGATTATTGTTAATGTGTTGTTGTCCTTCCATTGTAGATCCCACCCCTGGGGAAGCATTACTCCCAGCGCTGGGCCCAGGAAGACATGCTAGAAGAGCAGAAGGATGGGGCTCGGGCTGCTGCTGCTGCTGACAAGAAGAAAGGCATCTTGGGACCACTGACTGAACTGGACACTAAAGGTATCTTGAGCTTCTCTGTGGAATCTCATTCAAAGTGAAAAGGTCTAAAATACCATCTAAAATATCATTCTCTCTGGAATGGTCTGGAAATCAGCAGTCCAGTACATGCTGTATATCAAGAATGGGCAACTGTGGCTTCTGAAATGTTTCTAAACTTGCCAACTTCCATCATCACTGGCTGTGCTAGTGGCATTGAAGTCCAACAACATAAACTTGCTCCACCTCTACTTTATATTACTAAGGCCACAAGTTAGCTGGTCAGTTAAGGTTTTTAGGGGTCAAACGTTTTAGGACTTGAGAGCTAGATTGCCTGACAGTTCATTAAGATGGGGATGGAAAGTAAGGCTCTCCAGATCATCAGCCCTTGCTACCATAGGTAATAGTGAGAGAGTATGTGAATTGCAGCCCAGTGACATCTGGAGAACCATATGTTTCTGCTGTCTGGTTGGAAGTGTAACAATCTTTTCTGTGAGTAAATGCTTATATAATTCAGTAGCAGGTTCTTTTTTGTATGTTTGTTTTATGATGTGCTGTGGACTTTATTTTCTTCCATCTTGTGGTGGCAGATAAGAATTCCAAACTCTCACTGTCTGCAATGTTCATTGCATGTATACCTGACCTTCTATATAATGCTCTCATTTTTTCCATCCATATAACACTAATCCATCCGGCTCACCACTTTGTTCCCTCTTCTCCAGATGTTGATGCTTTGCTGAAGAAGTCAGAATCCCAGCATGAACAGCCTGAGGATGGCTGTCCCTTTGGACCTCTGACCCAGCGCCTCTTGCAAGCATTGGTAGAAGTAAGCAACAGATGTCCACAGCTGGCTTTTCATTAGCTCCAATATGACTTGATTTCCAGCAGGCTGGGGCTCAAAAGTTCAGACTTCCTAAACCAGAGTAAACAATCTGGTGTCCTCCAGATGTTTTGGACTACAGCTTCCAAAATTCTTGACCTTTTGCTGGGACCAAATCCAAAATATCTATGTGGAACCTGGTTCACTACCCCTGCTCTTAGTATTTTTTCTCTAACTCTCTATATAGGAGAATATCATCTCCCCTGTTGAAGATTCCCCTATTCCTGAAATAGCAGGCAAAGATTCTGCAACTGATGGTGCTAGCACTTCTCCCCGTAGCCAGAACAAGCCCTTTAGGTGAGTGTTAATACAACTTTCTATGGGAGTATTTAATTTTAAAAAAGTCTGTCCCACTTTTCCCCACATGATGCCTTTCAGGGGGACAACACTGAGCATGTATGATAGATACAATGTTTCACAACAGTGCTGCTTCTTTTGTCCCCCCCCCTCCTTTCAGTGTACCCCACACCAAATCTCTGGAAGGCCGCATCAAAGAAGAGCTGATAGCCCAAGGTTTGTTGGAGTCAGAGGACCGACCTGCAGAGGACTCGGAGGATGAAGTATTAGCTGAGCTGCGAAAGAGGCAGGCTGAACTCAAAGCCCTGAGCACACATAATCGAACCAAGAAAGTCGAGCTCCTCAGGTGAGATGCACAAGGAAGATCTAGTAGTCCCCATTGCTTGAAAGTGCTGTTTTAGACTTTTACTCCCTAGAGTAGGGAGAATCCTCCAGCCATCATGGCTATTCTAAGGGGAATTTAAGGAGTTGTAGCCCCAAAATAACTCTTTCAAACTTTGGTCACCCCATTCCTTTGCTTTCTTGGTGCTGAAGATAACTGCATTTTTACTGCCTTCATCTCCATGGGTCCCCATTTCTGTCCTGTTGTCCTTCTAGGTTGGCCAAGGAGGAGATGCATCGACAGGAGCTGCGGCAGCGTGTGCGCATGGCAGACAATGAGGTCATGGATGCCTTCCGCAAGATAATGGCAGCACGCCAGAAGAAGCGCACCCCAACCAAGAAGGAGAAAGACCAGGCCTGGAAGAGCCTCAAGGAACGTGAAAGCATCCTTAAATTACTAGATGGCTAATTTGGTTTGGACACTAGTCGCTTGGTCAGGCTCCTCCATTTGAATCACAGTATGGGAGGTGTTGGCTGCAAACACAGACATCAGGAACTCCCTTTGTTGGCTTACCAGCATCCTCTTTTGGCTACATTGCAGCCAAGGATCCAGACAGGCTTTGGCAGCACAGAAGGCTGTGAGATAGAAGCCTGGAACATTGAAAGGTGGTAGTCCCATCTTTGTCTTTTGTAGAGCCATTTTTCTGTACAGGACAAAACCCTACATGGGGTTTTATTCACTTATTGGCTTTCAGGGCCAGTCCATAAAATGGGAAGGGATTTTAAGAGACTGCCTTGGATTATTGTTTCCCCTTTCAGCTACTGTTTTTTCTGTCCTGCTTTCTGTTAATAATTTGGAGATGCCACAAGCACAATTAATGTCCTGTGTGGAAACAAAATTCCTCAAGAGCCTGAATGAAAAACATATGGTAGCAGTTTATTTCCCCGTTGCTGCACCAGGGTATGCCCTAATTCACAAAATTTGGGGTCTAGGCCTGCATTAAAATGGCCAGCAAAGCCCCAAAATATGGATATTTGCCCTGTTTTGTAGGCAGTGTAGGCTGGTGTCTGCTGTACTCAGCTTTGAACAGTAGAGGGAACTGTCTGTCCTCCAAGTCTCAGTTGAACTCCTCACTGTTGATCCGTAAAATGCAATGATGGTCTGTGAGAGCTGAGGATGTGGACTGCTGCATTGTGTGAAGGTGTTTCTGAGATTGTTAGACAGTGCTAAAGATTCACCATATTTCCTGTTTTGCTCAGCCTCTTCCTGTGGGTCACACATTTTCCCTTCTGCTTACCTGTCTCAAGTACATATGAAGGGGTTTGGTTTCTTGTGGCAGTTGAGCATAGATGTGTCGTTGTGTTTTTGCAGCAAAAAGGCCAAACTGAGAAGAACATGCAGAACTACAGGTACAAAGGAATGAGCAAGAGGCAGGGATTGCCTGACATTTGGGGGCATTTTGGACTGAGTGACTTAGCCTGTATCCATTCCACTCACCCATACAAATTGGTGATGGAATTCTAGGGGTCTGACATCAGCTGCAAGGGAAGCAAGTGTGGCTATTGAGAAAGAAACCCCAGTTTCCACAGGACCCGTGTTTCTCTCCTGGCATCACTAAAACAAACCCTGAAGCCCTCAGGTAGTGGGCTGGTAACAAGCAAAATAGCAGATCCTCTGTGGAAAGAAGCACACAGAATCTTAATCTGTAGCATGGGGAAAATGAACAGCCCAACAGAAATTGGCTGAGTAGCCCAAGGCTGTTCTCTCCAAGCTGTGTGTGGGCAGAGCTTGTCAAAATGAGTGTCAATGTTGCCAGCTACGTATCTGGCCAAGCTCTATAAAGAACTGACAGGTGTGTGGATGAACACTAGGGCACATAGGCAGGGGCAAGGTACTGAGGAACGATTATGTCTGGGAGCCTGTCTGCTCTCCTATCCCTGGTTTAGTTTCACCTTGCCTCGGGATCCACTTGCGCCATTGGCTGTGGTCTAGTGCCGGGAAGGGTGTGGCCCTCCAGATGTTATTACACTGCATTTTCTGTCATTCCTCACTCTTTGGTAGGCTTCCTAGGGCTGATGAGAGCTGAGGTCCAACAACAGGTGGAGAGTCGCATCTTGCCCACCCCTGGTGTAGCTGGTCAAAGCACAGTGCTGCAAAAAGGTCCTTGATCATGACTGGTCATTACAGATATTGCAGCAAGTTACAACAAGGTGGTAGGACCAATTCAGGATGGGTGTTGCCTTCATCTTAGTAACACACCAGCTGCTGCATTTACAGTCTGCATCCACCAGCAACTTCACAATCTCCTGAAGGCTTTATTGTACTCATCCAGCAATGTCTAGTGCTGGCATTGAAGTCTCAATTTGGGATCCTTTCTTCTTCCTGAAAAAGTTTCAAGGGTGCCCTGCTATATCTACTTGGGAACATTTTGAACCTCATTGGGTTTCTGCATGACATAAAGTGTCTTTGTGAAGAGCTGGAAAATGGACAGAAAGAGAAGGGAAAAGCTAGGAGGAAGGTAAACTTTGAGGGAAGGATCTAATGAGTTCTTCACATAACTGTGGGCTGTTGCAGGTTTGTGTTAACATAGCGCCTTACTGTGATTCTCCCCAGAGTGTCAATAAACTCATGACAGCAGGAATGGCTGATAGTAGTGTGTGTATGTGTGTGTGGGGGGGGGGCTTCTTTATAAACACTGTGGGAAGGGTGAAAAAGTGTGTTACAAATGGGTAGCTCAGTAGCAGGCTTGTCTCTAAATATGCTCAGACTGCACTTCCTTTGCTACAGCTAATCTGAGACCAGGGATTGGGAAGGCACAATGACTCCATCTTGTTGCTTTCAGGCAAGCAGAATTTTAAGAATTAATCACTGTTTGAGAACAGGGTTGAGAAGAAGGGAAAGGAGTGCTGAATGGCGTGGTGCCTATGCATGGAGGAAACAGAATGGGGATTAAAGAGCAGCAGAACATTCTACCATGGGTCATGAAGCAAAAGTTTATGTTCGTTTATAATGTGCAGGGGATGAAATGTTCGAGAAATCAATTTCTGTGACCGGACCATTAATGTGGAATGAATTTTGCATTGGTTTTGTCTTGCACTGTAAAATTGAAAGACCTAGAAGGATGAGAATGTGAAATCTGTACAGTATGCCTACGATCATGGCCTGCTAATGGATCCTCCAAGTAGTTCTAAGTGCCCAGCCATAACAGCCTCTGACCATAAGGATTAGAGTTTCGTTTTTAAAATACATAGTCCAATGATAATCAGGATTCACTGGATAACACTGGCTTTTCAGATTATTGCATGTCTCCTCTCTCTTCAGCTCAAGGTAATGTTGCTGTACTAAACAGAAGACACAGTGTGGTGTATCTGGTGGTTAAACTATAGGCCTGGATTGTTGTGTTCTGTCAAGTCATTTCTGACATATGGCAACCCTAAAGTGAATCTATCATGGGGTTTCCTTAGCAAGATTTGTTCAGAGGACGTTTGCCATTGCCTTCCCCTGAGGTTGAGAGAGTGTGACTTGCTAAGGTCATCCAGTGGGTTTCATGGCTGAGGTAAGAATCTAACCTTGGTCTCCAGTCATAGTTCAACACTTAAACCACTACACCATGCTGGCTCTCAGGTATCCTAGGTCTGGGGGTACATCTATATTCACCCACTTCAGTGAGTCACCTTAGCCTATTTGCTGTCTCTTAACCTTCTCTAGTTCACTAACTGAAAAGGATGAAATGAGAAGTAAGGAGGACCATTTAGTAGTCATACTTACAGTATATAGGTTGTCACCAGATCCCATCTGATTTTGTAAGCTAAGCTGGGTCAGCTCTGGTTGGTACTTGGATGGGAGACCCAGCGAATACCAGGTTAGTTGTTGTATGCCTTCAAGTAATTTCCAACTTATGGTGACCATAAGGCCATATCATGGGGATTTCTTGACAGATTTCCTCAAAAAGGGGTTGCCATTGCCATCCCCATCTTCTGAGGCTGAGAGAGAGTGACATGCACAAGGTCAGGTGCTGTGGGTTAAATTTCAGAGGAGGGAACTGACAAAAACACCTCTGCCATGGGTCATGAAGCAAAGGTATCTGTTATCTACAATGTGTAGCAGAGGAATAATAATAATAATAAAATTTATATACCGCCCAATGGTTGCCCAATCCGGGCGGTTTACAGCATAAAACAATTACAGTAAAAGCATATCCCCCCCCCAAAAACAGTATTAAACAACGACATACCGGTAGTTAAAATAACAATTAAATGAAGAAAAAAAATCATAACATAACAATTACATTAATAAACCCACAACACATCGCCCCATTATTACTCTGCAGAGGAACCAAGGTACAAAATAGTGTCACTGAAGGAGGAGGGAACAGCCCGGGATTCCTTCCCTATGGAAACCCTATGAAATTCATGGGGTCACCATAAGTTGACAGGCAGCTTGAAGGCACATAGATACAAGGAGGACCACATACACTGTCTAGAGCTTCTTAGAGCAGAGGTGGAGAACGTCTAACTTTCCAAATGTTTTGGGCTAAGACTCCTTCAGTCCCTTGTCACCAGCCATTATTCAGCTTCTGGGTGCTTGAGGCCCAAACATTTGTAGGGCCAGTCCTGCTTTAGGGCAGGATATAAATGCAGCTATTAACTGTGTCAGTATGGATGGCTCCCAGTTGGCAAATGGGTCAGGCAAGGCTGCATCCTTTCACCCTATTTGTTTGACTTATATGATAAAAACATCATAAGAAAAGCAGAGTTAGACTCAGAAGGAGGAGGAGTGAATATAAGAGGAAGAAAGATAAGCAACCTAAGGTATGCAGATGACTCGATACAACTGGCAGAAGACATCACAGAATTGGGACACCTACTAAGAAAGGTCAAACATAAAAGTATAAAGACAGAATTAATGTTGAACATAAAACAAAAATAATGACCACCAAAAAATACATAATTTCAATTAGACAATAAGAAAATAGAAATAGAGAATTCCCATATCTAGGATCAAACAGTCCAGAGAGGTGACTGTGGTGAAGAAATCATAAGAAGACTAGGAATGGGTAGGGTAGCTATGAAAGAACTAGAAAAGATCCTGAAGATTAAAGAGATACAACTGAGCACGAAAGTCAGAATTATCCAGGACATTGTATTCCCCATCATCATGTATGGATATGAGAGTAAAGGAAGCGATAGAAAGGAAATCAACACATTTGAGATGTGGTGCTGGAGAAGAGTGCTTAGGATACTGTGGACTCCCAAAAGGACAAACAAATGGATCCTTGAACAGATCAAATCAGAACTCTCCTTGGAAGCCAAGAAGATCAAATTGAGGCTGTCATATTTTGGCCACATCATGAGAAGGCATGGATCATTTTGTTGTTTTTAACTGCTCCCCAGTCAATTTTGACCCATGGTGACCCTGTGGATGAGATGTCTCCAAGACCCTCTGTCCTCCACTGCTCTGCTTAAATCCTGCAACCCCTTAATACCCAATGTGATCTCCTTAATAGAGTCTATCCATCTGGCATGTGGCCTTCCTCTCTTCCTACTTCCCTCTGCCTTCCCCAGCATTATTGTCTTTTCCAAAGAGTCCTCTCTTCTCATGATGTGTCCAAAGTATGACAGCCTCAGTTTGGTCATCTTGGCTTCCAGGGAGGTTTTTGGCTTGATCTGCTCTAGGACCCATTTGTTTGTCCTTTTGGCTGTCCATAGGATCCTCAGCACTCTTCTCCAGCACCACATTATCTCAAATGAATTGATTTTCTTCCTATCATCTTTCTTTCTTAACTGTCCAGCTCTCACATCCATACATGGTAAGAGGAAGTACAATGGCTTGTATGATTCTAACTTTTGTTCTGAATTGTATATTTTTGCATTTTAGAATCTTTTCTAGTTCTTTCATAGCCACCCTCCCCATTCTTAGTCTTCTTCTGATTTCCTGACTGCAGTCCCCATTTCTATCAATGTCTGATCCCAGGTATGGGAATTCTTTTACTATTTCTATTTCTTCATTGTCTAGGTTGAACTTGTGAAGGTCCTTGGTGGTCATTATTTTTGTTTTCTTTATGTTTAACATTAAGCCTGCCTTTGCACTTTCTTCTTTGATCTTCCTTAGTTGGTGTTTCAGGTCTGTGAGGTTTTCTGCTAGTACTATGGTGTCATCTGCGTATCTCAGATTGTTGATGTTCCTTCCTCCTATTTTCACTCATCTATCACTAGAAAAAACAATAATGCTAGGAAAGGTAGAGGGGAGTAGAAGGAGGGGAAGGCCACATATAAGATGGATGGACTCAATTAGGGAGAACACAGGCCTGAAATTGCAGGTACTGCTGTATATACCCATGTATAAGTCTAGAAATTTAGGTCAAAATTTGACCCCAAAAACCTGAGTCGACTTATCCACGGGTCAACATACGTGAGTACTATATATGTTAACTCTTATTTAAAAGAAAGAACCATCCCCTGGTGAAAGGAAAGAGTATAATTTGTCCTGGAAGCATCAACCCGCTTCTACTCTCATCTATCCAGCCTTAAGAATGAGCACAAAGAGTTATGTCTGCTGGAGTTTTGTAATTTTGTAAGGTTTTTGGCATCTTTTCCCTTTGCTTCATCCTTTAGATCCTTTGCTATATGCTCCTAAATTTTACCCTTGACTTATCCAATGGTCATATAAAAATTCATAATTTTGGCCCTGAAACTTGTCCTCAACTTATACATGAGGTCGACTTATACTCAAGTATATATGATAAATAGAGAAGAGGAAGATAAGGGGCTCTTGGAGGTGTCTCATCCACAGAGTCACTATGAGTCGAGATCCACTCAAAGGCAGATAACAATGACAAATGGATGACCAGCTGAACAGCACATTAGCAAATGGCCTTTGGAATCAGGCCCAGCAGCTGGAGAAGGGAAGCCATGGCCCTCTAGATCAGTAATTCCCAGACTTTAGTCCTCCAGATGTTTTGGACTTCAACCCCCAGAAGCTCCAGCCAGCTTGGCCAACAGTCAGGACTTCTGGGAGCTGAAATCCAAAACCTCTCAAGGATCAAAGCTTGGGAGCCACTTCTCTAGACATTTGGGACAGCAACTTCCAGAATCCCTGACAATTGGCCCTGTTGCTGTGGATGTTGGGAGTTTGAGTCTAGCATTTGGAAAGACATTTTCTGGTAAGCATGCTGGTTGTATTATAATTTTCCTGCAGCGCTTTTGTAATACAGTCGCCCCTCCGTTCTCGTGGACTTGAAGTCCATGGTTTTGCATATTCACGGAAATATTTGTTCAAATCATAGAGGCGCGCCCCATTCAAGCCTATGGGGCTTGAATATTTGCGAATCTCCGTTTTCGCGGGGGTGGTGGTCTGGAACGGATCCCCCATGAAAACAGAAGGTCGACTGTATTTTGTAGTGGATGTTGTGCCACAGACAAATAACCTTGATGATGATGATGATGATGATTTGGAAAGACAGCATTTTCTCCATCCAGTTTTACAGAGCTGGGACTGGTGTGTGCTCTCATTTCTGAAATTAAAATCAAAGCAGGAAAAACATTATTTGAGATATGGGTCTCTTGGCTTGCTCTCCCATGAATGAGGAGCAGGAATTAGGGTGAGCAAAATAATAGGCGAGGAGGTCGAGAACCAAGCCCAGGGTGGTGGTTATTGTTATGATTACTATTACTATTACTTCTCTATATGGATGCTTCAAGAGTCAGCATAGTAGTGATCCGAGCGACCCATTTTTCTTTAATTTTTTGTTTTGTTTTGTTTTCAATTGTTTATTTTGCCATTCATAATCTAAGGCTGCATCCACACACTGTAGAAATAATCCAGTCTGACACCACTTTAACTGCCATGGCTCAATGCTAAGGAATCCTGTGATCTGTAGTTTTGTGAGACATTTAGCCTTTTCTGTCAGAGAGAACTGGTGCCACCACAAACAATTCCCAGGATTCCCTTGCCAACCTGGATTATTTCTGCAGTGTGTCTTGGAACTTAGTTTTCTCCGTCAGAGAGCTCTGGTGCCGCCACAAACTACAAATCCCAGGATTCCCTAGCATTGAGCCAGGGCAGTTAAAGCGGCCTCAACCTAGATTATTTCTATAGTGCGTTTTGGAACTTAGTTTTCTTTGTCAGAGAGCTCTGGTGCCATCACAAACTACAAATCCCAGGATTGCCTAGCATTGAGCCAGGGCAGTTAAAGCAGCCTCAACCTGGATTATTTCTGCAGAGTATCTATCCTACGACTCTTGGTGACCAGGATTCGAATCCCGGCTGGGCTATGGAAACCCACTGGGCATTTCCCCCCTTGGAGAAAAGTCACACTCTCTCAGCCTCAGGGGGAGGCCATGGCAAAAAAGCAAAACAAAAACAAAAAATCCCAAAAAACCCCAAAAACATCATCCTCTGATGAAATCTTGCTAAGAGAAAAACCTATAATAGGGTCGCCATAAGTCAGAAACGGCTTGAAGGCACACAACAACAACAACAACAACAACAAGAAGCGGGTGCATAATATTTATGAATGGGAGCCTGCAGCCCAGGTTAATTTTAGTTCCATCGCCTCCTCGCCCGGCAGCCCCTGATTGGCCCCCTGAAGGTTCCAAACTCCGCCCCCTCATTGTGACGTTGCACTGGGGGCGGGGAGTTCTGGAAGGCGATCGCAGAAAACGGAGGCGCTGCTGTAAGTCTGCGCAGGAGAGGAGCGCGCTTGCGGAGGGAGGAGGAAGAGGAGCGCAGAGCCTCTCTTTCTCTCTCTCGGTCTCCTCCATGTAAGTAAAGGGAGGGCAGTTTGGGACCCCCAGGAAAAGATGGGGTGGGAGGCTGACCAGAGCTCGTCCTCCTTTTCCAGGACACATGCTACATTTCAGCCTTCTGTCCAGGAGGAGTCCCAAAAGCCCCCCCCCCCATTTTGAGAAGGACAAAGAAAGCATGACGTTTACATTGATAAGCGAGCGTTTTGAGCTTTTTTGTGGGCTGTCTCCTACCTTTTCCCCCCACCCCTTGAATGTCCTCCATTTTTGACCAAGGCTAAGGAGGATGGCTTTCTGTTGATAGGAGTGTTGTGAGCTTTTTATTCATCCATGTCCTCCATTTCCTCCCCCCCCTTGAATGTCCTCCATTTTTGACCAAGGCTAAGGAGGATGGCTTTCTGTTGATAGGAGTGTTGTGAGCTTTTTATTCATCCATGTCCTCCATTTCCTTCCCTCCCCTTGAATGTCCTCCATTTCGAACAGGACTCAGAAGCATGGGTTTTAATTTTGTAATGCCCTACGTTTTTATTGAATGTCCTCCATTTCGAGTAGGGCTAAGAAGCGTGGGTTTCCATTGATAGCAGCTCTTTGCCTTTTATGTGGGTGTGTCCTACATTTTTATTGGATGTTCTCTATTTTGAGCGGTACTCAGAAGCATAGATTTCTATTGATATGAGTGTTTTGAGGTTTTATTTGACCATGTCCTCCATTTTGAGCAGCACTAAGAAGCATGGATTTCTATTTATATGAGTGCTCTGAGCTTTTATTTGGCCATGTCCTCTATTTTTCTTGAATGCCCTCCATTTTGAGCAGGACTCAAAAGCACGGATTTCTGTTGCTAGGAGTATTTTGATGTTTTATTTGTCCACGCCCTACATTTTTTCCTTGAATGTCTTCCATTTTGAGCAGGGCTGAGAAGCATGGATTTCCATTCATAAGAGTTCCTTGCCTACCTTTTATTTGGGTGTGTCCTCCATTTTTCTTGAATGTCCTACATTTTGAGCAGAACTCAGAAACACGGATTTCTGTTGATAGGAGCGTTTTGAGCTTTTATTTGTCCGTGCCCTACATTTTTTTTCCCTTGAAGGCCCTTCCTTTTTTTGCAGAGCTAAGAAAAATTGATTTTACATTGATAGGAGTCTTTTGAGCTTTTATTTGGTCACATCCTCCATTTTTCCCCTGAGTGTCCTCCATTTCGAGCAGGGCCAAGAAGCATGGATTTCCACCGATAGAAGCGTTTTGAGCTTTTCTTTGGCCGTGTCCTCCATTTTTTTTCTGGAAGACCCTCCATTTTCCAGTGCTTTGTCCTCCTTTGTGGTGAGGACACCTCTGATCATCCCTTTCCCTGACTGCAGCTCCATGCTGTGTGTCCCTGTCTTTGTGCGTGCCTTTTGTCTTGGTGTGTATCTGTCCAGGTGTCCTCACCCCAAAGGAGGACAAGGCCCCACAAAATGTAGGACAGTCGAGGGGGGGGGGGAAATGGAAGACATGCCCAAATAAAAGCTCAAAACGCTCTCATATACATAATTAGAAATGTATACTTCTCAGTGATGCTCCAAAGGGAGGACCTTTGGTAATTCCTCCTGGACAGAAGGCTGAAAGGGAGGACATGTCCTGGGAAAGGAGGGCATCTGGTCAACCTCTGTGTGTGTGTGTGGAAGTTGTGGCTTTTCTCCACACTGTTGCACACAAAGAGGGTGATCTGGCAGGCATGAGATCACCTGCCACAATCTATTTGTATATGTCTCTGTGTGTGTGTGATCCACCTGTGCAGTTGTCTATGGGTGGGTTAGATTCCCTCTGTGCCTGTTGGAGCTGAACTGGACTGTCCGCACTGGCTTTTGTTGCAGATTTGTGCTGGTCATCCCTCTGCAGCGGCGGGGTCTGGGCACCACTTCTCTTGGTGTGGTTTCTTCAGTGCCACTCTTTAACACTCCCTTCCCCTTGTCCCTTTGCGCTTTAAAATGGTTATGTTTTAAATAGTTTTAATTCAGTAGTCAATGGCAAGCCAACTCTGAACAAATCTTGCCAAGGAAAAAACCCCATAATAGGGTTGCCATAAATCCAAAACGACTTGGAGGCACACAATGTCAGCAACGGATTGATGCCATTTTGATCACAACGTTGATTATAGGTAGATTATTGGTGCCATGTCGGTCACAACTTTGGGTATGTTTTTTTAATCTACGGAGCGATTCAAAAGAGAATTCACGATACCGAAGAGCAGCTTTACTTTTGTGCCATTCTTTGGAATCGCCTTGTACATGTGTTTTGACATAGTGGCATACAAGATTTTTCTTTTCTTCCAGGATACTAGTAACACAATCAGGGTGACCAAGTGTTATAACTGCAAAGGAGGACGAGGCACCGCAAAATATAGGACACTCAAGGGAAATGGAGGACACTACCACTTAAAAGCGCTCAGATAAATATAAATCCATGCTTCTTAGCTATGCTCAGAAAAATGAAGGGCATCTTGGAATTCCTTCTGGATGAAATGGAGGACAGATCCTGGAAAAAGAAGGACCTCTGGTCACTCTGAACCCAATGCCTTTTTCTATGCCGCTGTCTTCTGCAGTTTTTAACCCGAGAGAGTAGACCCCACTGAATACAGCAGAGTTTAAATCTCCGTAAACAGGCAATGGATGGTGTGGGAAGCCTGTCCCTTTTTTCTCTTGCCTGTGTGAAGGGATCTGTGTGCTTGTGGAAGTGTGGAAGGTAGGCATGTGCTGGGGAGGATGTGTGGATGTGTGTGTATTTTGTGTCTTGTCTGGGCAGCTGCAGCTATGCCTGAAAAGGAATGGGGGTGTGTGTGCGTGTGAGGCATTTAGAGACCTAGCTTTAATATGTGTGTGTCTTGTGTGCTTTCAAATCCTTTCTGACTTACGTTGACCCTAAGGCAAACGTATCATGGGGTTTTCTTGGCTAGATTTGTTCAGAGGAGGCTTGCCATTGCCTTCCCCTGAAGCTGAGAGAGTGTGACTTGCTCACCGTCACCCAGTGGGTTTCATGGCCAAGAGAGGAATCGAACTCTGGTCCCCAGAGTTGTCATCCAACACTCAAACCACTACGCCACGCTGGCGCCATCCCACCTTTAATATTGATTTATTTTAGCGGGAGCTTTTCTGTCCAGCCTTTTATGCTGAAACAGACTAACGCAACTATCTCTTTGAAAACGGCCGCTGTTCCTGGGCAGGATTCTGCACCATTTGTGATGACACTGGGCACTTTTCAATGGCATATTGTTGCCCAGTGTGCCAAAGTCCATATCTGCCTCATAGGCATGTCTCCTTTGAGCAGGATGGCCATCTATGATCTCTGTGGATACAGAACCTGTGGAGGGAGAGTCATGCGCTAGACAACCTCCTCTCTGTCTATGATATATGCCTTTCTCTGTGCACACATCTGCACCATGGGCTTTTTTATGTAAGTAGATGAGACATGTCTGAGTGTGGAGATGGGCACAGACTTCACTGACTTCCAGGTGTGATCGTCTCCTTTGTGAATGCAGTTTTGTCTGGCTATACAGCTATATAGATGAGATTGTGATTGCCATTACACTCCTCTGCATCTAAATGTGAGTTATGTAATTCTTGTGTTCATATGGATTTGTCTCTTGGCAGACTTGCTATTACCTTTCTGTGACAGTGTACGTGGCATATTTTTCTATACACACATCTGGTTGTCTCTTAAGCCTACCTGTTGGCACGCTGCATATTTTACCTTCCAGACCTGCCTGTCTCTGCATTATGTGATGGCAGTAATTTGATTATGTACTGGGGATCTTTCACAATGATCTTTTAACGTTGTAAATTAGCAAACTTGTTCTCCCTCTCTGCCTCTTTTAATGTCCATCTTAATTTTCTCATAAGTACTGTGGAAGAATGCAAGGGGTGAAAGAGAGACCTGCTATGAAAGGGAGAATTGGGGAGGAAGTGGAAGCTTTGTTGTTGTTGTGTGCCTTCAAGTCATTTCTGACTTACAGCGATCCTAAGCTGAACCTATCATGGGGTTTTATTGGCAAGATTTGTTCAGAGGAGTTTTGCCATTGCCTTCCCCTGAGGCTGAGAGCATGTGATTTGCCCAAGGTCACCCAATGAGTTTCATGAATGAGCAGGGAATTGAACCTTGGTCTCCAGAGTCATAGTCCAATGCTCAAACCACTCTGTGTATGTGTGTGCATGTGGCTTCAAGTCGCCTGTTGACGTCTGGCGACCCCATAATTTTCATAGGGTTTTCTTAGGCAAAGAGTACTAGAAGTGGTTTTGCCAGTTCCTTCCTGTGAAATAAAGCCTACAAGCACCTGGTATCCTTTAGCAGTCTCCCATCCATATACTAACCAAATCTGGCCCTGCTTGGCTTCCATGATCAGATAGGATCTGGTGCCTTTTTAGGATATTTAGTCTGTGCTCATACATACCACTGCTCAACAACAGGAAGAGCCATGGGGGAACACTACTTGTGTTGCAGCCCCTATACACACTTACCATAATGCAAGTCCCAATGGATTTAATAAGGTTTACTTCTGGTAAACATAGGATTATTCTGTTCTTGCTGTGCTAGATTCAGATGTCTTTAATTCAAAGTAGTGCTTCTTTTGCTGCACAGTCTCCTTTTCTCAACACTCAAGTCACACTGTTTGGGTGGTGGCTGAAAATGGGGTTCTCCTGCTCAGTATCATTATTTCAGTACTACTGATCTGATTGTCCTCTGCACTTGTAGGTTGTGCTTGTGTCATTATGAATGTTTGGGCTTTCCTTATACCTATAGCATTTTTCTCTTTCTTCAGGGGGATGGGGAAGTCCATAATTTGAAGGCTGAGGCTGTTTTACTACAGCCTTTATATTACACAAAGGTGGGCTGATCTCATTCTCCAGATCTTTTTGGCTTACAATCAACCTTAGCTAGTATAGCCAGTTATGAATAGTTATAGATACTGCAATCCAAAAGTAACTGCAGGGCCAGAGTTGATCTAGGAATATTTTGTGGATTAAGAAGAGGAGAGGAAGCTAAAACAGGTTACAATGACTCTATTGCATTCAGGCAAATTATAAATTGGCTTTTCCATTGTATTGTCCTGTAGTCATGCTGCCCCTGGATAGCATTGTAGCTGATATGAATATGAGGAGCTGCAATGGATATGAGGAGAAATATCAATGGGAGAAACAGAATGGTTCCCAATTGGCAAAGGCGTCAGGCAAGGCAGCATACTATCATCCTATTTATTCCACCTGTATGCAGAAAATATTATATGTAGTGTAGGCTTGGACCTAGAGGAAGGAGGAATGAAGATCAGAGGAAGAAACGTTAACAACCTAAGATGCACAGATGACACAATATTACTAGCAGAGTACAACAAAGACCTGGAGCATCTACTGAAGAAGGTCAAGGAGGAAAGCACCAAGGCAGGCTTAATGTTGAAGATTAAGAAAATAAAATTAATGACCACAGAATATCTACAAGAATTCATCCTAGATAATGAGAAAATCAAAATAGTCAAAGAGTTCCCATACCTTGGATTAAACATAGATCAGAATGGAGATTGTGGTCAAGAAATTAGAAGAAGGCTAGGATTGGGAAAGGCAGCTAGGAAAGAACTGGACAAGATCCTAAAGTGCAAACTCTGAACACTAAAGTGAGGCTCATCTAAGCCATTGTATTCCCCATCACTGTGTACAGATGTGAGAGCCACACAGTGAAGAAAGCCAACAGAAAGAAGATAAACCCATTTGAGATAAGGTGCTGGAAAAGAGCGCTGAGGATACTATGGACAGCCAAGAAGACAAACAAATGGATTCTAGAACAGATCAAGCCAAACTCTGCCTGGAAGCCAAGATGACCAAATTGAGGCTGTCGGACTTTGGCCACATCATGAGAAACCATGAATCATTGGAAAAGGCAATAATGCTAGAAGAGGCAGAGGTCAGTAGAAGGAGAAGGAGACCACATACCAGATGATTGGACTCAATCAGAGAGGAACTGAGCAGAGCAATGGAAGATAGGGGTCTTGAAGAGGTCTTATTCACAGGTCCCCATGCATTGAGATCCACCCGAGAGCAGTTAACAACAGCAACAAAAATTCATCATTTTATTGTTGAGAAGATTATGTCATCACTGACTAGCTCTGGGGGTGTGTGTTGTGAAATTGTCCCTGCACATGATTCAGAGGTGTGGATACAGTGGTTGGAGGAATGGGATGCTCTCTGCCTGTTCATAGGCTTCTGCTGGTATTTATTTTTGTGCTTCTGTTTCTATACCAGCATCCGTCTGGCACCGTCTCTTTCAGTGCTTGTCACTCCTGTGTATGCTAAGTGGTCTTTATCTCTTTTGCTGCGACTCTGTATAAGGTCTCAAGTTGACTAGGCACTGCAGGTTTGTTGACCTCTCTGGCATTGTGAGCTGTAACAATATTGGGACTCTGATAAGATGTAGTAGAGCAGGGGTGGACTTGCACAACCTACTTGCTTTTATACATTTGAACTCTTGAGATCTAATAACTGGAGCCTGGTGCAAGACACATGTGCATAATTCTGAGCTAAGGAATTAATTCTGAGTGCCAGAACTGAAGGGGAGGAAGTAATATTCTTCATTCCTTCAAACCTGGCTCATTTCAGTAGTATATGTACGTTAGAGGAAGGGAGGAGTTTTTTTCTTACTACTATTGTAAAACAGTTGGGTGCTGATCTACCACAAATCAAGTGTGCTGTAGTAGTTCCATCCTAGACTCAAAGTTTGGGAGCAGGAGAGACTTTTTGGACTATTAGTTGTGCAAAATCCCTAACCAGTGTGCCCACTAATGGAGGAATCCTGGGAAATGTAGTCTAAAAGGTAACTTTTACAAATTCCAAAACTTTCCACACTTTCTCACTCTACTTTCTGCTCACCACCTTGGTAGGGTACTGATTTAGCAAAAAAGAAATACGGATTGTAAAACCATATTAAAAACCCTTGCAATTCTTTCTTCCAAATCTTTGATTAAAAATCTGTCTGGCTATTGACTGCAGCCTCCCTGAAGTAAATGGAGAATTGTTGCTGCTATTCATAATAATGACAGAGAATAAAATTTTATGAGTTGTTCCCTTGCAACCATAACCAAGGTGTCTTGCCATTAGGCAGAATGAGGGAATTGTCCCCAATTTTGATGGGACATTGTCTGAGAACACACAGAAACAGATGGCAAGCCGGTTTCTCTTTAAGGGGAGTTGAGGACACTTGACAGGCATTGGTGAACACTAAGAAGAAATGATGCGGAAGTTACCAACATGTACTGTACAATGAATAGTCATCTTGGATCCACATATGTCTTAGGGCTAATCTATACTGCTGAAATAATGCAGTTTGACATCATTTTAACTGCCATGGCTCAGTGCTGTGGAATTCTGGAATTTGTAGTTTTATGAAATATTTAGCCTTTTCTGTCAGAGAGCTCTGGGGTTACAACAAACTACAAATCCCAAGATTTTCATGCATTGAGTCATGGCAGTTAAAGTGTGTCAAACTGCATTACTTCTGCAGTACCAATGCAGCCTTAAACTGCAAAGCTGCCTAACTATGATCCCAATATTGCACCATGTTTTTGTTTTATATTTCAATTCTTTACACTTTTTTTTTGTAATTTTGTATTATAATATAAAATATTTTTTTAATATGTAAAAATAGAATGAGGAAGCAGCTTGAATCAGCAGATCTTTTGTGCCATAAAAACGCACCAAATAATTAGTTATTAATTTATTTTTATTGGATTGGATTCACAGTTTCCAGCCATCTTAAAGTCCTCTTGATTTCAGTTGGCTTAGGCTGAATATGACTATGGGCCTTTGCAGACTGCCAGAAATAGTGCAAATTGAGTCCACTTTAAATTGAGGCACTGCCCTGGCTCAGTGCTAGGGAATCATGGGAATTGTATTTTTTTCTAAGACATTGAGCCTTCTCTGTCAGAGAGCTCTGGTGCCACAATAAATTACAGTTTCCATAATTCCCTAGCACTGAGCCAGGGCAGTGCCTCAATTTAAAGTGGACTCAATTTGCACTATTTCTGGCTGTCTGCAAAGGCCCTATGTTTGGATCAGATCCACAAACTCTTTACTGCCAGGGGAAATTTCTGCTTTCAGGTGCCCAAGGAGGCTGTTGTTCCTTTTAAAGTACAGGTATACCACAATTAATGAAATATAGAACAAGTGTTCCTGGGCATTCCTTCCTTAAAAGAAATATATAGTATCAGAGCAGAAATAACACAGAAAGAATAGGAGTAGGTCCCTACATCACAAAAAAGAAACAGTTCCAACATGTTTCAGCTGCTATTTTTATTTCAAACTAACAAGATGCATGTATGAAATGAAACAAATAGATCAGGTTCCCAATATGTATTGAGGGGTATTTTTTCCTTTTACCAGCTTTCTCTTTTATAATAATTTACATTTTAGTCGCCGAACATATGTACTTTTTAAAAAACATTCTGGGAAGTAGCTGGTGAGACAGGTTTATCTGCTGTTCCCCCTTCCTCTCTCTGTTTTGTTGTTCATACATGCATAGTAAGGGAATCTGGAGGCAGCTGCTGTTCACTTTGCCTGTTGTAAGCAGGTACAGATGGCTATAATGGAATCGGCTAGACTAGAATCCCATTCTTTCCCAGCTCAAGCTTTATTATAGTGTTACTGCAGACATGGTGCTGTGACCTGACATCTTTGTTTCTCCAGTCTTTGTTTCTCTAGCCTTCCTTCACCCCCACAGTGCTGATGCTGCTAAAAGACTTTTGGTTAGATAGAGGACAAGGAAACTCATCCATGGAGCTGGATGGAGGTAAAAAGACTTTGTAGAAAGGATCATTCCCTTCCTCCTTGCTGTGAACAGTGATAGGGACTCTGATTACATGTTTCTCTTTATTATGCACCTTGGCTGCTCACTGTTATAGGAAAGCCAAGATAGATCAGAAACAGGAGCAGGTTATTGAATCAAATAAAGAGGGAACTAAAGGTAGATCAGGGATTCAACCTGTGCTGGAGGGGGTTACACTCTTGCTGAAGGCTCATGATTTGGATGTACTCCTGAATTCAGTTTTGAATTTGGAGACCCAGGTTTCAGTGCTGTTGCCCTGAAGCATGCTTTTGCACGCTTAAAGCTAGTGTGCTCACTCTACTTGTTCCTGAAGACACCTGATCTAGCCATGGTGACACATGTCTTCATTACCTCCTGTTTGGATTAATGTAACATGCTCTACACGGGGCTACCTTTGAAGAATCTTTGGAAACTTCAGCTAGTGTGAAAAGTTGCAGCCAGACTGATAACTGAGGTTGGGTGCAGGGACCCTGGTACCCCAGCTCCACTGACTGCCAGCCTGATTCAGGGCACAGTTCAGAAAGCTGGTTATGACATATAAAGCCATATGTGGCTTAAATCCAGGCTGTCCAACAGCATCTCCCCATATGACATTGCCTGGACCCTGAGATCCTCAGGAGATGCTTTTCATTCAGTCCTACCTCCTTCATGGGAACGATTAATGGGGCTGCATGATAGGGCCTTTTTGGTGTTTTTGCCAAGCTCTAGAACATCTTTTCTAGGGAGGCGAGAGTGGTTGCCTCCTTGCTATTCTTCCATAAGCAAGTGACAATCTTTGTATTCTAACAGGCTTTTAGAATTGAGTGGTTTGTTTTTTTTTAACAGGAAGGGCTTCTAAGAATGTGCTGTACTGTTTTAATTGTACTGTTGTAGCTCCTTTTTATCATTATAAAGTACAGATTGAGTATCCCTTATCCGGAATTCCAAAATACTCCGAGATCCAAACTTATCCACATGGGTGATTGAGATAGTGATACCTTTGCTTTCAGTGTTCACAAACTTTGTTTCATGCCAATTTTTTTTTTAAAAAATTAAAACTATTATGTGCAAAATTACCTTAAGGCTATGTATGTAAGGTATGTACAAAACATAAATGAATCTCATGTTTAAATGGGTCCCATCTCCAAGATATCTCTTTATGTATATGCAGATATTTCAAAATCCAAAACAATTCAAAACAGTTCTGGTCAAGGGAGACTCCTGTATATGCTTTATGTTTTACTGTTGCTAGTAGTTTAATTCTGTTTAACATTAAGTAATTATGTATTTATAACTACCATATATTGTACCTTTTTAAAAAAATATTAAAAGCCACTTTGAGTCCCCATTTTGGGGAAATGTGGACATATAAAAGTTAATACTAATAATTCTGATAGAGTCTCCATAGCTAGGTTTGCTTTGGAGGATGGGGTTAAAGAGCCCGTTTCCTACGTTTGTGACTATGAGAGCTGGAGGGCTTCACTGTATGTTCCCCATTTGAAAGAATAGCCCAGATTGGACTGTACCTATTAACAATTCAGATGGACTCCCATTTCTAGTCGTAGAAGGCAGAGATGTTTTCTCAGGACAGAAGAGTCTGGAGCCATTAGCTATCTTTTTCTAGCTATCATATGTGTGCTGAGTGGGGGAGAGGACAAGATGGCATCTGTCTACTTAAGCCGGGGTAGGCAACCTTTTTGAGCCGGGGGCCGGGTTGTTGTCCCTCAGACAATTGGGGAGTCGAAGCACCATAAATAAATAAATAAATAAAAAATAAAAATATATGCATGCACACTCTCTCAGCCCCAGAAAAGCCATGGCAAACCCCTGTGGAGATTTTGCCAAGAAAACCCCAAGAACAAGTAATAACAACAATCAATATCATGGCGGCGGCGGCGGCGGCAGGACCGGCCTGGGGCCGGTCCAGAGGCCTTGGGGGCCGCATCCGGGCCTTAGGTTGTCTACCCCTGAGTTAAGCCAACCAAAGTGGTGTTTGACTCTCTCTTCAACAATGAAGACAGGGCAATATTCCTCACTGGACCTGAGCCCAGTTTAGGGGGCACAGGATAGTCCATGCAACCATGTCCTATAATGCCTTCCATCATCTGAAGCCAAAGATAGCTCTCACCTCACTCTGCTTCTCATATTTGGGACTGCCCTACTCTCCCCCATTGTTGTTGTTGTGTGCCTTCAAGTTGTTTCTGACTTATGGCAACCATAAGACGGGATATTCTTGGCAAATTTCTTCAGAGGGTTTTTTTTTGCCATTGCCATTCTCTGAGGCTGAGAGAGTGTGACCTGCCAAAGGTCACCCAGTGGGTTTCATGGCTGAGCTGGGATCTTAACTCTGGTCTCTAGAGTTATAGTCCAGTGCTCTAACCACTGCACCTTGCTGACCCTTAAAAAGCCATTGCCATCCTCTGAGGCCGAGAGATTGACTTATCCAAGGGTACCCAGTGGGTTTCCAACTTTGGTTGATCTCCCTCCTTAACAGAAAATTCCCCAAGCTTCCTGTCTCTCACTCAGATCCTAAGGAATTATTCACTACTGAGAGGATTTTTTGCTGCTGCTACTGCTTTTTCCAAATCTTAGGAAAAGCTAGTTGCTGAAGAAAAAGGAAGTATACTGTGTAGATTGAGGGAAGTAATAATACCACTCTATTTTGCTTTAGTCAGACCTCACCTGGAATACTGTGTCCAGTTCTGGGCACCACAATTCAAAAAGGATGTGGAGAAACTATACCAGGGGGTCGGCAAGTTCCCCTTACCTCGGGCCGGGCTGGGGATCCCCGGGCCTTCTGTGGGCCGGTGGTGGTGGGTATGGCGGTGTGCGTGCGTGCGCAGCCTGTCTGGCCCCCGCCGCCACACACGCTGCTGCCGCACGCGTTGCGGCTGCCATTTTGTTTTCCAAAATGGCGGCTGCGGCTCATTCATGCATGAGCAGGAGTACTGTGCATGCGCAAACGAGTCACGGGCGCCATTTTGGAAAACAAAATGGCGGCCATGATGCGCGCGGCGGTGGTGTGGTGGCAGCACACATGGCGGGGGCTGGTTGGCAGGCCTCGGCAGGCCAGGTGCGGCCCGCGGGCCGTAGGTTGCCGACCCCTGAACTAGACCGTGTCCAAAGGAGGGCAACTAAAATGGTGAAGGGTCTGGAAACCATGCCCCTATGTGGAACGACTCAGGGAGCTGGGTATGTTTAGCCTGGAGAAGAGAAGAGGTGACATAATGGCCATGTTTAAATATTTTAAGGATGTCATGCAGTATTGAGAATGGAGCAAGCTTGTTTTCTGCTGCTCCAGAGAACATGACTAGGAGTAATCAATGCAAGCTGCAGGAAAAGAAATTCCACCTGAACATTAGGAGGAACTTCCTGACGGTAAGACCTGTTTGACAATTGAAAAAGTCCCTCAGATTGTGGTGGTGTCTCCTTCTTTGGAGGTTTTTATACAGAAGATGGATGAAGAGCCCTGGTGGCGCAGTGGTTAAATGCCTGTACTGCAGCCACTCACTCATAGACCACAAGGTTGAGAGTTCAATACTAGCCAGGGCTCAGGCTAGACTCAGGCCTGCATCCTTCCAAGGTTGCTAAAATGAGTACCCAACTGTTGGGGGGCACTGAGCTTATAGTTGTAAACCGCTTAGACATCCCATAGCGTGATATGAAGCGGTATATAAATGAAGCTGCTTTTGGTTTGGCTATTTGTTGGGAGTGCTTTGATTAAGTGTTCCTGCATGTCAGGGGGTTGGACTGGATAGCCTTTGGAGTCCCTTCCAACTCTAATAGTCTGTGAAGAGATACACACAGGGAATTTGAGGTCACAGAGGAAGGAACTGGCAAAACCATTTACTTGCCTAAGAAAACCTTGTGAAATTCATGGGGTCATCATAAGTTGACAGGAGACTTGAAGGGATGCATATGTGCACACACACCCCTCTTACCTATATTTGCTCCTTTTTCTTCTTCACCTGGGAAGGGATGGGGTGGTCTTCAATGGGGAGGGGAGGGAGAAATGTAGGCACATAAAAGATCATGTATCCTCCTTCTCCTCCCTCCCCCCTTGCCATTTCTCTGCTTACACTGATACCAAACTTTGGTTGCTTTGCATTAAACAATGCAACTATTGGTAGAGATGAACATACATCAGGTTTTAGCTGTGCAACATGGGTGAAAACATGGTCAAGTCAAAAGTGGATCCTATTTAAAAATCAGGTGCTGGCCAGGGATGTAGATTTCATATTTGGACAGTTCTGCTGCAAGAATCTGCCAACATATAACATTGGCTCTTGAACATCAGGCTGGGACTGCTCTTCTCTGGTCTCCAAAGCTATATTCCAGGGGTAGGCAACCTTTTTGAGCTTGGGGCCAGTCCCGCAAAGTCTCTCCCGCTGCTGGGCCGAGGGGAGTACTGCACATGGGCAAACGCGTCGCGATCACCAGCTGCATGGCGGCAAAAACGCGCGGCGGTGGCAGTGGCGGCAGCGGCAACCTTCCGCCTGGGCTGGTAAGTCCAGGGACCTGGGCCTTAACTGGCCCGCGAGCCGTAGGTTGTCGGTCTCTGCTCTAAAGCCTATACCAGGGGTAGGCAACCTTTTTGAGCTTGGGGCCAGTCCCGTGAAGTCTCTCCCGCCGCTGGGCCAAGGGGGGGAATGGCGGCGTGCGTGCGCACACACACCCTGCACGCACTGCCGCCACCGCTGCACAGCCGCCTCCGCGTGCGCTGCGGCTGCTATTTTGATTTCCAAAATGGCAGTTGCGATGTGTTTGCGCATGCACAGGAGAACTGTGCATGTGCAAACGCATCACGACCGCCATTTTGATTTCAAAAATGGCATGCGTGGCGCGCGCAGCTGCACGGCAGCAAAAACACACGGCGGTGGCGGTGGTGACGGTGGCGGCGGCGGCGGTGGCAGCGGCAACCTTCCGCCTGGGTCGGTAAGTCCAGGGACCTGGGCCTTAACCAGCCCGCGGGCTGTAGGTTGCTAGTCCCTGCTATATTCTGTTTAAGGACCATTATCTGCTAGCTGTTTAGCTGTTACATTAGGCATGGATATTGGGGTGGCATTTAGCAATTAGGTGTCTAAGCGAGATAATTCCACACTAGCCCCCTCTTGCCTCCTATGCCACAGAGTCATTTTTTTCCTGCTGAAGGGGAATATGTCTACTTCAAAAGTTTGTGTTAATCTGTCTGGCTATTGACTGCAGCCTCCCTGAAGTAAATGGAGAATTGTTGCTGCTATTCATAATAATGACAGAAAATAAAATTTTATGAGTTGTTCCCTTGCAACCATAACCAAGGTGTCTTGCCATTAGGCAGAATGAGGGAATTGTCCCCAATTTTGATGGGACATTGTCTGAGAACACACAGAAACAGATGGCAAGCCGGTTTCTCATTAAGGGGAGTTGAGGACACTTGACAGGCATTGGTGAACACTAAGAAGAAATGATGCGGAAGTTACCAACATGTACTGTACAATGAATAGTCATCTTGGATCCACATATGTCTTAGGACTAATCTACACTGCTGAAATAATGCAGTTTGACATCATTTTAACTGCCATGACTCAGTGCTATGGAATTCTGGAATGTGTAGTTTTGTGAAATATTTAGCCTTTTCTGTCAGAGAGCTCTGGGGCTACAACAAACTACAAATCCCAAGATTTTCATGCATTGAGTCATGACAGTTAAAGTGTGTCAAACTGCATTACTTCTGCAGTACCGATGCAACTGCAAAGGTGCCTAACTATGATCCCGATATTGCACCATGTTTTTGTTTTATATTTCAATTCAATTGTATTAATACATCTAATTCAATGGCTCCCAAACCTTGGTTTTGTACTTCAGCTCCCAGAGGCCCCAGCCAGGTTGGCTGACAGTCAAGAATTTTGGTAGCTGAAGTGAAAAACATCTGGAAGACCAAAGTTTGGGAATCACGGATCTAAAGGGTTGCTGGTTTTAAAATCAATGTTTAAGTTTGTAAAAGATGGCTGTGAACCTGTCTGCCAAGTCAGAATCCTGACTGTATGTACAATGGGAAATTATTTCTTTCTTTACTGCACATGCACACTTATGCAAACCCACACAGATGGTTGGTTCGCAAACCCACACAGATGGTTGGTTCGTAAAATTACAGAGTATAGACCTGGGTGGAAGAAGTGGGGCCCTAGGGCTACATACTGCCCCCCCCCTCGGCTGTTTTGGCACCCCTTGGCCCTTCCACATTCCCCAAACACCCCTTTTTCCTGGCCAAAATGGAGGTGAAGGTTCCAAGAGCAGTAGTTTGTAATTTAAATAGGTTACAGTAACCTGGCCCACACTTTGTTGTTGTGGTGTGCCTTCAAGTCATTTCTGACTTATGGCCACCCTAAGGGGTTTCCTTGGCAGGATTTGTTCAGAGGAGGTTTTCCCTTGTCTTCCCCTGAGGCTGAGAGCATGTGACTTGCCCAAGGTGGCTTTCATTGCTGGGAATCAAACCCTGGTCTACCAAGTCGTTAACATTAAAAAACAAAACAAAAACAAAACAACCACGTGTTTCTCAAAACCAGAATTGCACTTCCATCTTCCTGGTTTTTATTGTTAGGTGTTTCTATCAGCCTCTCCAGCCCTTGGAAGGTCCCAGGGGCAGAAACTTTCCCCCCTTATATGCTGGGTTATATAGGCTAAGGTTCTGGCCCATTGGTGTTAATAAGTTTATTGGGTGGTAGAGAAGGCTTTCTTGGTGGCTGCTCTCAGGCCCTGAAACTAACTCCCTGTTAATAGAGGGTAGGCTGGCCTCTTTTCTCTTTCATTCTACCATCATGAAACAGATCTTTTCATTGAGAAAAGCTTTTGGCATCTAAACTGGAATTATATTTAAAGAGAGCTGTTGTTTCTCTTTGACTGATATGTTTTTAGATGTGCTTTTAACTTGCATTCATGTTCTTGTGGCATTTGGTTTTGTCTGAATTTTATTGTGGTTGGCTGCCTTGAATAGCACTTTCTGGAGAAAAAGCAGGTTATACATTCATAAATAAGTAAACAATAATGAATAAGATATTGCCCCTGACAGGTTGAATGTATCTAAGGCACCTCAGCACAGCACCAAACTACACATCCAGGAAAGGCATGTGCTTACAGACCTTTGAATCAGTTACCAGCGCAGAATGGCATGTTCGAATCCTTTCTGCTTGTTTCCACCCATCCCTGTGCATAGAAAGCTAGCGCCTCAGGATAAGGGTATGGACCCTCTCTTCTGGTGTACTAGCTTTCCATGGGGAGGGAGTTTAAATAATAACAGCAACAACAACAATGATTATTGATAACACCCTTTCCACCAAAGGGCGGAACATCAAACATATACAGTTGGCCCTCTATATGCATGGATTCAAGCATCCGTGGTTTAAAACTATTCAAAAAATATATAAATTCCAAAAAAGTAAACCTTGATTTTGCTATTTTATATAAGGGACACCATTTTGCTGTGCCATTGTAATTAATGGGACTTGAGCATCCATAGGTTTTGGTATCCATGGAGAGTCCTGGAACCAAATCCCAATGGATACTGAGGGCTCACTGTAAAATGGATGATAAAACACAACACTATACAATGCTAAAATACTAAAATAATATACTAATATGCTAAAAACACATGGGAGAGCATTTCCAAGAGGTGTGTCCATTGACTCTCAATTTCCGTGGGAAGCAATGAGAGGAACTGGCTCTTCTTTAAAGAGGACAAACACCCTGATTCCTTTTTGGCTGGGGGAATGTTACAGGATCTAGCTTTTGCCCTTCTTGGGGTATCCCTGTCCTTTACCTTGAGCATGGCTGCTTGTACAGCAGGAACCTGAGCCAAGAAGAACTTGGGTTGCCCTCACAGGTCTTTGCTGAAAGTGGATCCTTCTTTGTAAGGGGGGGGGGGGTTGAGAGTGAAGAAAGAAGGAGAGGAAACATCATTATGTAACTCTGATCTCAAAATGTCAGCTGAGAGCATATTTGATGATGCTAATTTTTAAAAAAGAAAAATGATCATTGAGTTTTCAGCCTTTGGCAATGCAATGCAGTTGACTCAAAAGTCAGACTCCTGGGGCTGAAATGCACCTGTCCTGCATAGCCTTTGTCAAAAACACCAAAGTCTATGCTCACTTACATGGCTGAATCTCAGAAGTGGAGTATTGGGGGTGCAGAGAGTCTGAAGGGGCGAGGGTGAAAATAGATGGGCAGGTCTGTCTGACCCTTGGCAGACGGTGGATCAGGCAGAGGAAAGAGCTGTGTTTCTCTGTCTTGCAGAAACGCCAGCTGCTGCCATGGAGATTGCAGTAATGTTACCAAACAGGATAAAGCCTAAGCAATATGCTTAAGGGCACAGAGATGAAGAGACATGGCAAAGAGCTGAAATGAAACAGAAGAGGTCCTTAGGTCAGGCCACAGCTCACCCCCCACCCCTTGATCTCCCTCAACCTTTAAAGGCCATGGGGCATTTGCTTAGGAGATTTCTATTGCTTTAGTATCCACAGGGGGTCTGCTGGTGGTAGGTGGGCAGTGGGCAGTAGTGGCGGACCTAGTATGTTTGATACCCAGTGCGGATAATAAAAAACCCTTTCTCTTCAACAATTTTTCCAGGTCTCTGGAGCTGCTGGCTGGGCAGGAGAGGGAGGTGAGACTCTTTACCATGAGATTGGCATAGCCACTAGATCGAGAAGGCAACCTGGTCCCACCAGCAACCAATGGTGAGGTGCTCCGGCCACCTCACAGACTTTCTGGGTGTGACAGAATTGCTGGCCAGGCAGGAAAGGTAGGTGACTTTCTTTTCTGCCTGGCCAGCAGAGCCACTAGACCCAGAAGGCATCCCTTCCTACCAGCGCACCAGTGACACCCTTCTCTGAGATGTCACCCAGTGCATGCCGCACCCCCCTAATGAAACTCCTGGGTCAGAGCAACCTCTGAGGCGCTTGCAAGAGGCAAATGAGTCCTTAAGGAAGATGGCCAACAACTTTCTTGCCTGCTTTTTATTTTTAATTTTTAATAATAATAATACATTTTTATTTATATCCCCACCTCTCCCCGAAGGATCGAGGTGGGTAATAATCATGAAATACAACCATACAGCTATAAATGAACATGATAAAGTAACCTGATCCCCTTACCCCCCCTCCCAATTTTAAAACTAACACAGCATCGTAAAATACATTCAATGAATAAAATTGACTAAATTAAACATTATTAAACATTATTAACACAAGTAAAAACACAGACGTGACATTGTAAACAGTAACAGCAACGACAAACAACAACCATATAACATAGAGACAAACAAATAATAAAAAAAAATACAGTGGGCCCTTGGTATCCGTGCAGGTTTGGTTCCAAGAATCACTGTGGATGTCAAAATCCATGGATGCTCAAGTCCCACTAAATACAGTGGCATTATATAAAATGGCAAAATCAAGGTTTGCTTTTTGGGATTTGTATATTTGAAAAAGATTTTCAAGCTGTAGATGGTTGAATCTGTGGATAAAAAATGTATGGATATGGAGGGCTGACAGTAAAACTAATTAAAAGTTCCTTTCTCTTCAGTGTTTGGTCCTTGTTTTCTATTCTACCTCTATCTTATCCTTCATAACTAATATTAATGTGTTCCTTAACTTCTCTCTAAAAACCCGAACACCTTATCTCCTCAGATTCATTTTGGCTTGAGAGCTCTTATAAGGGACATTCATTATATGCCTGCTTTTAAATATAAACCGCTTCTCCAAAGACAGGTTTGCTGTGGCAATTTTGCCAAAGGTGCATGAATAAGCAGTATCAGACCCTTTTTCACTGAAAGGTGACTGGTAGATCTTGCTTCATACATGTGTGATGAGCCAAGCTGAGCTGAACTTGAATATGCAATCCTTCTTCTGCTTCTGTCACACACACGCACACAAGCACACGTACGCACGCACACACACACACACACTGCTTTTGTTCATCTCTTAGGCGATGCTTCTTGCTTTCAGTGTCCCTTGTTCTGATATTGTTTGTCTGTTCTTACCTTTCTAGGCCCTGAGTTTGCCATACCTGCCTTTCCTTCTGCTCCAGACCAGCTGGGGGCTAGGTGGCACAGATCTTAGACCCAGAAAGAACCATGCCCTTGGAAGAAGATGGGCCCAGCTGGAAAAAGAGAGCTGACGATATTCGGGAGATCTATGAATTCCGGGAGGTGCTGGGAACGTGAGTATCTGCTCCTAAAGTTGTATGGATGGGTTGTCTAAGGGCCTTTGCAGACTGCCAGAAATAGTGCAAATAGAGTCCACTTGAACTGCCCTGACTCAGTGCTAGGGAATCATGGGAACTGTAGTTTATTGTGGCACCAGAGCTCTCTGACAGAGAAGGCTCAAGGTCTCAGAAAAAAATACAATTCCCATGATTCCCTAGCACTGAGCCAGGGCAGTTAAAGTGGACTCAGTTTGCACTATTTCTGGCAGTCTGCAAAGGCCCTAAGAAATGATTGGGCAAATTCCTTACTTCTGGGATCCATTTTTTTGTTTGTTTGTTTTGTTCCCTCTCCCATCGAACTTTAGGGATCAAAAGTTAGACTCATGCAAAACTTTGGCAGGTACGGCACAGGAGCAAACATACAGCCACTCGATTTAAAGAACAGGACATTTCTGATCATGTGGCTCAGACCAAAGATTTGTTCATCTTTATGCCCTTGAGCTTCCTTTCCTTTACACTAAAACCAGATCTTGGTTTCTCTTCCAAAGCTTTCTTCATTTCAGAAACCTAATATAGAAGGTGTGTGTGAGAGAGAATGAGGAATAGAGAATGTGAGAGAACTTTTCCGTTATTAAATAAGTCAGAAACCTCTTGCAAATCTTGTTGCAAATCACCTGGAGAACTGCTGACAGATTCTGACGGGTTTGTCTTCGATCTATGCTCGAAGGACTTATTTGTCTAAGGATATGCACCTGAGACAGCTTCCCCAAACCTGTTGCCTTGTTGAAATCCATTGTCCATGATCCCCAGCCTTGTCCAACATATCCCATGGGCACCAAATGGTGGAAAGGCTGACCCTTATCTACATGAAATTAGAATTCCAAGGTGCTGGATATTACTCATTCACGATCTTGATTCATTTACAGTTTGCTGTGTTCTGTGCAACTTTGAATTGCTATGTGCAGATTACTATTCTTGGTACTGTTTACCTAACCACTTTTTGAAGAGATGTATTTGAGAGTAAGAGTCCCTTTCATACTACATGATCATAATGTTGTGACTGCACTTTAATTGTCAGGGCTGTGTCCTATGGATTCCTGGCATTTGTAGATTAAAGAGAGATATCAGCCAGAGAGCTCTAGTGCCTCACCAAACTACAAAAACCCTGGGATTCTATAGGATGAAGCACTATAATTTGATAATGAGAAAAGGCCCCTTGAGTATGTCTACTGTTGTTGGTTACTACTTTGGAGCCTGTTCACACTATATAGTTATAGCATTATGATTCCACTTTAACTGCCATGCTCAATCTTATGGAATTGTGGCATTTGGGGTTGTGGGAGGGGTATTTAGAGTTTTCAGCCAGGATGTTCTAGTGCAGATAGGAATTTTGAGGGCTTCCAGGTCTTGTTGGACTACAACTCCCAGGAGTCCAAGACATAGCCAAGAGTTGCAGTGCAACATCATCTCAGATATCAGCCCCACTGAGATACCCACTGTGAATCAATGTGGATTGTGGTTCAAATCCTGAATCTGTGTGGAAAGTTAATTTTCTTTGGCCAAAGAGTTTGCTTTCCCTCCAAAATAGAACAGTCTTGCAATCCATAACCAGAATAAATAAGAACAACTTTATTCTCAGGGATGAAAGATTTATAAATTTGCATAGTGATGTCACATGTACAGCTGAGAGTTTCCCATGATTTCAGCAGGCAAAAGTATCAGTTCAGGGCTTGTTTTAACAATCAATCATAGGACATTTGTTTCACCAGTGTTGGTTGGTCCATGTTGCACAAATGTAACAGAAAATGATCCATTTCATGGTGGGAATAGCAGTTCCTAGCAGTCTCACAACTGCAACAGTATCCTTGGATGCATCTACACTGTAGAAATAATGCAAATTGTCACTACTGTAAATGCCATGGTTCCATTTACACAATCCTGGGATTTGTAGTTTGTGAGGCACCAGCACTCTTTCCCAAAGAAGGGTAAAGACCTTGTAAATCTATAAATCTAAGCATTTCATAGGATGGAGCTACACGCAGGGGTAGGCAACCTTTCTCCTTTAAGGGCCAAGGGACTTCAGCTCCCAGAATCCCAGGAGCTATTGGCCAACATGGGACTATTGGCCAACATGGCTGAGGCTTCTGGGAGCTGAAGTCCCTCGGCCCTTAAAGGAGAAAGGTTGCCTACCCCTGAGCTACAGCATCAATTTGCCATCCTTACCTCTAAAAGAGCCTTTCCCAGCCCAACGACTGCCAGCTGTATTGGACTACAATTTCCATGTTTATTTGGGCACGATACTATAGTACATCTAGAGGGTGCTGGATTAAGCTGCTTTATGCTGCCTTGGTATTTTGTTGTTGTTGTGTGCCTTCAAGTCATTTCTGACTCATAGCAACCCTGTTATGGGGTTTAATTGGCAAGATTTGTTCAGAAGAGGTTTGCCATTGCCTTCCCCTGAGGCTGAGAGACTGTGATTCACCCAAGGTCATCCAGTGGGTTTTGTGGCAGAGCTGGGAATTGAACCCTGCTCTCCAGAGTCGTAGTACAACACTGAACCACTACACCACGCTGGCTCTTGGAGACCAGGGTTCGATTCCCAGCTTTCCACGAAACTCACTGGATGACCTTGGGTGAATCACACTCTCTCAGCCTCAAGGGAAGGCAAGGGCAAACCTCTTCTGAACAAATCTTGCCAAGTGTTGTGTGCCTTCAAGGTTTGCCTTGGGGTCACCATAAATCTGAAATGACTTGAAGGCACACAACAACAGCAACAACAAGTTGCTCACTATACCTGAGGAAGGATAATTTTTCATTTTCGGATATAGAAATTTAATCAGACCATTTTTACCTCACAAGAAGCTGTCTAAAAATGGAGGCAGAGTCTATTAAAGTTTATTAAGGGTGACATAGCAAAGTCTATTAAATGAAGGCAAAGTCGATTAAAGTCTATTAAGGGGGAGATAGAGCATATGAACCATTATAGATCTCTAACATTTCCTTTCCCACTCACCCCCAAATTGCCAGATATGCTTTACCTCAAATTTGTGCCCAGTCTGGATCAACAGGTGGTGAATGTGCTTTGGAAAGCCATGGCTTCAAATATTAACACAGAGCTAAGTCAATATTGATAGGAGATCAAGCTTCTGTTGACGTATGTGAACAATCTATAGAACCCTACAATTTTTTGGCAGAGGGAGAGAATTTTTTTTCCTGGTTACATATCACCTGGTCAGTTATCATTGCAGGAGTTGCAAATCATACTTTGAGGGCCCAGCCCTGGAGATGGTGAGGTCTCCTTGTTGTGCCAACAACCTTTTTTAGCCTCTCCTTCCCCAGCCCTGTTCAGTCAAAAGGAACTAATCTGTGTGGGAATCTTTGTGGACAATAGTAGAATAAGAACCCAGGGTTTACAGTCAGGGTGGCAGGAGAAACAAATCTGGCTCCTTCTTAAAAGTCTAAATGCGAATTTAACATTCGGATTATAAAATATTTGCAGCAATACTTGCAAAAAGACTTAAAAGTGTACTAGATGATTAGATACACAAGGACCAAAATGGCTTTCTCTCCAGCAGAAAAACTAAGGAAAATTTTAGGAATTTGTTAAATTTAATTGACATTTATCATAAAAATTTACATTAAAAAATTGGCATTGGTTTTTCTGGATGCTGAGAAGGTCTTTGACAATATTAATTGGAGCTTCATGTTTCGAGTTCTTGGAAAAATTGAGGTCGGCGAAGTTTTTATTAATTGGATTAAAAAAATATATTCGAACCAAGATGCATATATTTTGATTAACGGAGATAAGACTGCTAAAATCAACATTTATAAAGGAGTAAAAGTCTAAATGGAGCCTCCAATATTTCCTATGTGGGACATTGTGGCTGAGCTGCATTGGAGTGTGGTTAAGATAGCAAATATTATTAATGAGGAAGAATAGTTAGGAAAGCTGCAGCAGATTGCTTTTGCCTGATCCTACTGGGAAGGACATGAATCTGCCCCCTCTTCTGCTCCATGTTCAGTTAACTGAGTGCCAACTACTTTTTGCACTTTGAACTCAGTTTGCAGCAAATGAAATAAGCTGAAGGCAAATGGGACCTTTTAAAAGCAGCTGAAAAAAATGGGACAACAGAGGATTAACCGGGACTGTACCGGCCAAATCTGGACAGTTGGAGGTATGCCAAAGCCTCGTCTATCTTTTACACCTCCTTATAGTTTCTTCCACTTTGTCCTTGGTATGGGGCAGCCTTCTCTACCATGGAGCCCTGTTGATGTGTTGGATTACAACTCCCATCACTCCTAAGCAGTAGAGCCAATGAGAGGGGCTGGGAAACCTACAGTTCCTACAGTTGCTTAGAGGCCATGCTGGATGGAGATTGATGGGAGTTGTAGTCTAATATACCTGGAGGGTGCTGGATTGGAGATAGAGCTATAAACCTTATACCTCAGGTGTTAGGACAAGGGATGTGTTTGACACTCAAGCCAGCTGGCAGCAAAGTAGCCCAGATTGTCTTGTTTCGAGAGTGGAGAGAGGCCATGCTGGAGACAGCTTAAGACACTTAGGCAGGATTAATATGTTAATTACAGAAAGGATTAGAAGGCGAGGGCACAGGGTAGCTTCCATACATCCCTTGAAGGCTCCACATTTGTGTTAGAAAACCTCTCAAATGTTCCAAAATGTGGGCAGTAAAGGTTCTTCCTTGGCAGCTCTCTTCCTCTGCTTGCAAGAGGAAGACTGACATTCCCTCTGTGTGTATGTGTGTGCACCTGTTGACTTATGGTGATTCCATTGATTTCATAGGGTTTTCTTAGGGGGGTTGCAGACTGCCAGAAATAGTGCAAATTGAGTCCACTTTTAGGGTTAGGGTTAGGGAATCATGGGAACTGTACTTTATTGTGGCAGCAGAGCTCTCTGACAGAGAAGGCTCAATGTCCCAGAAAAAAATACAATTCCCATGATTCCCTAGCCCTAACCCTAAAAGTGGACTCAATTTGCACTATTTCTGGCAGTCTGCAACCCCCCTTAGTCAAGGAATACTCAAGAGGTGGTTTTGCCAGTTCTCCCCTCTGAAATATAACCTACAGTACCCGGCAGACATTGGTGTTCTTCCATCCAAGTACTAACCAGGGCTGACCTTGCCTAGCTTCCAAATCAGATGGGATCTGGTGCCTTTAGGGTATTCAGGCCCTTAATTCTCCACATCTGTTGCTGTTGTGTGCCTTCAAACCATTTCCCACTTATGGTGATGCTAAGACGAACCTATCATAGGGTTTTCTTGGCAAGATTTGTTCAGAGGAGGTTTGCCATTGCCTTCTCCTGAGGCTGAGAGCATGTGACTTGCCCAAGGTCACCCTGTGGGTTTCATGGGTTAGTGGGAATCCGAACCTTGGTCTCCAGAGTTGTAGTCCAGCACTCAAACCACTACGCCCTGCTGGGTCTCACAATTAACATAGCTCTTTAAAATTAAATGACCCACACACTAAGCTTTGCAAGCCTAGTTGTGATTAATAGAGGTCAGCCTAGCTACCAGTTGGTATTGTTTTGAATGGTTGCTATGTTTATCTTGTCTACCTTTTAAGGCCAAACTGCACTTGGTGCTGTTCATTCTTTTTATGAAGTGGCCACTTTCACTTTGGGGAAGAATCCAGATCTAGAATGTGCTGCCAAAATGGATAGGGGATCCTCCCCACCTGGTTCCCCTCCAAGCCTCCCACTGCTTATATGTGCAGGAGGCATCTTGCAGGGAACTGGGCATGTTCCAAGTATTTCCCCAACATATGTACACAGAGCTCCTTTTTTCCCAATACCAAAGTGGCCAGACTATTTTTCAAAAAGCATCAGTGGCATAAATTTGGCCTTTATGCAGAAAATTGTCATACCTTACATTTTGCTGATGTTTGGCCCTCCAATTTAACCCTTCCTCACCCATAATCTTTGATTTTATGTATCCAATGAAGCAGATTATCTAATCATCAGATGCTATAATAGCATGGACATCTTTAAGGTACCATAAAATTATTTTATCCTTTTGCTGCAATCCGTTAACTTGAAGCTGCAAGGTTATGTCATTGCTGCAACATTGGTACCTTTGTACATAAAGGTCTTTGTGTTGCCTAGAGCAGATTAATTCATTTTTGAATACATGTTAGCAACCGTGTTTTTTTCCTTCCTTTACTTGCTGCTGCTGTGAGGAGCCAGCGTGGTATGGTGGTTTGAATGTTGGACTATGACTTTGGAGACCAGGGTTTGATTCTTGGCTTAGCCATGAAACCCACTGGCTGACTTTGCTCTCAGCCCCAAGGGAAGGTAATGGCAAACCTCCTCTGAACAAATCCTGCCAAGGAAACCCCATGATAGGTTCACTTTAGGGTCGCCATAAGTCAGAAACAACTTGAAGGCACACAACAACAAAAGCACGCACTTAAGGAAGCCATGGCAATTCTAAATCATGGTGTTTATGAAAGAAGAAAATTCCAACTTTTCTGAAAAACTAATTAAGAAATCTGGAAAAAATTGAAGTCATCCTTATAACTTGGGGGAAATGCATTTTAGTTGGAACATTTTGGACTATAACTCTCAGAATCTTCCAACCAGCATGGTCAGGGTCCACTGGCTATTCTGACTGGGAGATTGTGGTCATTGTAATCCAAAAAGCTAAGTTTCCTGAGGTCTTGTTGTCAAGCACAGTGAAGCTCTGCCTCCTAACTCCCAACATGTATGGATGTGAAAGTTGGACAGTGAAGAAAATGGATAGCGAGAAAATCAATTCATTCAAGATGTGGTGCTGGAAAAAAGTGCTGCGGATACCATGGACAGCCAAAAAGAAAAACAAATGGGTCCTTGATCAAATCAAGCCTGAAATCTCCTTAGAAGCCAAGATGATCAGGCTGTGGCTGTTATGCTTTGGTCACATCATGAAAAGACATGACTCATTGGAAAAAAAAATAATGCTAGGAAAGGTGGAGGGAAGTAGAATGAGAGGAAGGCCACACGCTAGATGGGTAGAGACTATTAGGGAGGTCACGGGTCTGACTTTGCAGGACCTAAGCAGAGCAGTGGAGGATAGGGAGTCTTGGAGATATCTCACCCACTGGGTTGCCATGAGTCAGGATCAACTCAACAATGATTAATAACAACAAAGTAGGAGGTCACCAATCAAGGTAATAAATAGCGCAAGACATGACTCCTAATGCTGTAGTTTTCTTTTTCACAAGAAAGTAAGGGGCCAGCTGGATCAGACCAAAGGCCTATTCATTCCAGAATCCTGTTTCCCACAGTGGTCAACCAAATGTGACTGGAAAGCCCACAAATGGCAGGAGAAGGCTATTGCCCTGGTATCCTGTTGTGCCCTGACAGCTGGTGTTCAGGAACATGCAGCCTCTGATCTTGGCGGTAGCATGTAGCCCTCATGACTATTAGCCATTTATCTTCTTATCTTTCATGAATTTTCCTGGACCATAAAAAGCAGCTGGCAAGTGGAAATTATCTGGTGGAGCAAAAGAGTTTCTGCTTTGTATCAAGTTGCAGTATTGATGAAGAATCTGTCACACTTTAAGTCATGTTGGACTCAAAATTCCCATTATCCTCAATCTATCCAGTTGTATGATAGGAACTGTGTGTAGTGTGGCAACATCTGGAAAGCTACCTGTTCCTCATTCTTACCCTGTGGACTACAGAGAGTTGCAGGCTGCATGGTTCTGATGCCCTTAATTGTCACAGTCAGTCCTGTCCCCATGCCTTTTTTTTGCTTTCACACTTTGTGTCTGTACAGATAACAAACCCGTCTTCCTGTGCGGGAGATGTAGCTGAGGGAGGAATGGGGATTCATTTGGCCTTGAACCACCCTCTTGTTATCACTGTCAGATGGAGTTGAGATGCCAAAGGACAGTAATCACAAGAACTGGTGATAAGCAGGGAGGAGATCTGGGTAATTTTCATTGTTTGTCAGCTTGTGTGCTGTCCCGGAAAGCACAGTCAAGACATACAGAGAAAAGCGAAGTATGTGCACATCTATGCATGCAAGGAAAGAGCAGTTGTGAGTGCAAGAAGCTCTCTGTTAATATAGAAAAGAATTCAAAGATATAGCCATGTTAGTAGGTACAATGTATGTATAGAGATTTTATAGCAACTTTGAGACAAACTGAAAGAAAGACGTTGGCAGCATGAGCTTGTGTATACTAAAGTCATGCATCTGAGGAAGTAGACTTTAGTCTACGAAAGCTCATGCTGACAACTTCTTTCTTTCAGTTAGTCTCAAAGGTGCTACAAGATCTCTCTACATACTGAGATAGAAAGGAGACATACTTCTTGACTTCTTGGTCCCAGACCCCATTTTGCCTCTTGCCGGGCTATGTACTTCCTCCCATTGTGTATTTTTGTTTCTCCTTTGTCTTCTGCAGATGCTGGAGGGCTTTGCTAGATTTGTTCTTGAACAGATCCAATCTGCATGACTCCATACCATTACCACCCCCACCCCCACTTCTTGAGATGAAGTGTCTGTTGTCCTCCTCTAATTCCTTGCCCAGTGCATTTCCCTCTTCTTATCCCCTTCCCCTGGCACATTCTCTCCTGCTGCCTGGTGCCATCTCTCTCACATGTTCTGCTATAAATAGCAGAGATTCTGCAGGTTGCTGTGGTGACAGTGGCTGGGTGAGAGATCCAGCTGGGTGAAATGAGGAGGGGTTGATACTGTCAGGATGGCATGGGCAGGAGATGATTTTGAACCCTTGAGATTTTCTGGTTGCACCCTACAGTCAGCATTATGGAGCTCTAACCACTTGGGAGCCCTGTTTGCCCTCTCTCCTGGGGTACTTGGTATCTCAGGCTGCAAACAGGATACCCAGCTGCTTGTGGTGGCTTTGCCATTTCATGCCAACATGCCCCCCCCACATCTGTTCTGTTTTCCAGGGGTGCTTTCTCAGAGGTGGTGCTGGCTGAAGAGAAGTCAACCCAGAAGCTGGTGGCCATCAAGTGTATTGCGAAGAAGGTGCTTGAAGGAAAGGAGAACAGCATTGAGAATGAGATTGCTGTGCTGCACAAGTGGGTAGTTGCTCCTCGTCTCCCTCACTTTCTCAGACCCTTCACCCAGGCAATTGTGCAGCTAGGATAGAGCTTGGAAAAAAGTCCTTGCTGGGATGACAACTACCTGAATTCCCCTGGGCATCATAGATGCTGGCTGTGGGATTCTGGGAATGTCAATCTTTTAAAATGTATCTTTCTCAAGCTTTGATCTCAGGGATAAAGTCTAGGGACCCTCCTGACACCCCAGGTGATCCCCACATATGTTCAAACGATGTGGAGCAGTGACTAACTGGGCTCACCACTGCAATTACCCAAAGAACAGGTGTGGGGCAACTGGTGGGGAATCCCTACCAGTTATCAGTGTTAATTGAAATGTTGTGGGAATTAGCTTTTGCAAGAGATTTGGGTAATCTTTGGACCATTTTCACCTGTTTATACCAGTACTAACTAAGGAGGACTCCAGGTTTTGGGTGAATTAAGGTTTTATTTAGAAAATTGCAAAGTGCAATCACACACATGCGATAGTAATTCAAACAGACACAGCATACAGAGCTAACTGAAATGGAAATATGGAAATAGGATAGCTGATTTTTTAGAGGTTTGGGGTCATAATTACTTTTCCAACGAGTACGCCATGGAAAGCTGAAGTGGCTCAGACTGAGCGGTCTGAGGGCAACACAGAACTTACAGAGAGTGTGGGGATGTATGCTCTCTGTGTGCCCAGAGGTTAGGTTTTGGAACCATATTTATACCTTAAAACTAGCTCCAAGCAATGGACTAACTCAGGGGTAGGCAACCTTTCCCCTTTAAGGGCCGAGGGACTTCAGCTCCCAGAAGCCTCAGCCATGTTGGCCAATAGTCCCATGTTGGCCAATAGCTCCTGGGATTCTGGGAGCTGAAGTCCCTTGGCCCTTAAAGGGGAAAGGTTGCCTACCCCTGGTCTAATCTGACAGAACTACTCTTCATACTGTAATGCAGGGATAGGCAACCTTTCCCCTTTAAGGGCCAAGGGACTTCAGCTCCCAGAAGCCTCAGCCATGTTGGCCAATAGTCCCATGTTGGCCAATAGCTCCTGGGATTCTGGGAGCTGAAGTCCCTTGGCCCTTAAAGGGGAAAGGTTGCCTACCCCTGGACTAACTGGTCAGGTAACAAAGGTTTAATGTCTTTTTTGCAGGAATTAACAATGAGATTCCAAATTGGTTAATAGTTTTTAGTTTCACAAAAATAGTGATTGGATCAGAATATTTCTGAGATAGGTGGACAGGGAAGTTTGGCTGAGGACACAACTGGGGATAGGCAGAGAAGTTGGGTTATTGCTTTGAGTGCAAGGGGATTCTTTGTCTCTAGGTGCAAGAGGAAATGCAGATAACTTGGGGGAAGGAAGGAGCACGTAATTCACACATTTAGACTTGATGGTCTTATTTACCTCAATGTACATATGTCTTGGGTCTTGCTCCTTTTCTCCTGGGAACCTGACCTATAGTTCCTGAAAGGTCATCAATCTATCAAAAGCATGCTATCTCCAGATATGAGGTATGATAATATGAGGACCCCAAAATACAGTGTGGGGTATAAAGGAGTGTTAACAATATCATTTCACTCTTCATCATTTAAAAAATTTTGTAGCTGGGGCAGCCTGTTAGGCAGATACATGGTGACAGATGCTCGTCTTATTGTTTTCACTTGAAAGAGATACTCTTCCATCCTACAAAAAGGAGTGCTCTTTTGTGGGTATGTTTAGCATCAAGGCAGCAGAAGCAGACTCTGTTTTGTTCCCGGAGTCATGATGGTGCCATTTTGAAATAGTGTAAGCTGTGAAGTTGCCCTCACACAGAGCACTACTTTAAAAGAAAAAAGAGTTAGCAAATACTTTATTTTCGCTCTTACATAGCCTTTGAAATCTGGCACCCTCCAGGCATGTGGGACTACAACCGCATCATCCCAGGCAGTTGGAATGTTGCTGAGGATGATGGAAGGTACAGTCTGGAGGACTCTGGATTGGAAAAGGCTGTTTCAAAATATCAGGCATCTAGAAGCTGTTGAGGGGCACGGAATGGCAATGAGGAAGGACACGATGGAAGAGAAATTTAAGTCATGTGCTTCACAACTGAATTCATGCACATGACTTGCTACAGCAGGGTGTGGGATAGATGGACCATATGGGAATTAAATCTCAAATTTCCTCACGTCAACAAATGGATAAGGGTGCACTTGAGAGTGTTTGCCTTCCCTTTATTGGTTTTAGTAACAGAGAAAACAGAGGTCTGGGTGCAGTGAAAACATGAGTAGAGTACTCTGGGGATATAACCTAAATTAAATATCAGACTCTTAATGACACTAGAACAAAACCCTTGACCTCTCCATGTTATTACTCTTTATAATAGAGGCTTCTCTCTCTCCTGTAAACTTCACAATGGTGGCAAAAGCTTTGTTCAGTTATGTTATGAAATACTATGTGTAGGATTTTGTTTTCGTTAGTTTTTGAAATGGGGAAGTTCCTAGCTGCACATTGCATCCCTTTCAGAAGAATTTGTTCTTGTTGTTGTGTGCCTTCATTTCCGATTTATGCTGACCCTCAGGTAACCCTATCATGGAGATTCCCCGCTCAGCCATGAAATTCACTGTGTGACCTTGGGCAAGTCACACGCTCTCAGCCTCTGGGAATGGCAAACCTCCTCTGAACAAGTCTTGCCAAGAAAATCCCATAATAGGGTTTCCAGAAATCAGAAATGACTTGAAGGCACACAACAACAACAACAACAACATATTTCAGAGGAAGGAACTGGCAAAACCACCTCTGATTATTCCTTGCCTGTGAACTTCATGGGGTCATAGGTGGGCAGGCAACATGAAGGCACATACACACACACACACACATAGTGTTAAAAGAAGCAGCGTATTGTTAGTTATTTGAATTATTGCTGGAGGAGAGTTCTATGGATACCCTGGACTGCCAAAAAGACTAATGAGTCCTAGCACAAATCAGGCCTGAACTCTCACTAGAAGCAAAGATCACTAAACTGAGACTATTGTACTTTGAACTTATCATAAGAAGACATTATAAAAGATAATAATACTCAGGATGATAGAAGGTAGAAGGAAAAGAGAAGACTGCATTACAGAATGAACAATTCAGTCAAGGAAGCCACTACCCTGAGTTGCACAATCTGGGTCGGACTGTTAATAACAGGATCTCTTGGAGGGCTTTCATTCATAGGTTTGCCATAAATCACAGTTTACTTGATGACAGTTACAAACAACATATGTTGGTAGGAGTAGAGCTTGTGAAGTTATTTTAAAGCAGTAATTAGAGTTATAATTCCAAGATTCAAATAAGTACTTAGTTATAATCACAGGTATATTTGTAAAATATATTCCAAGGTATCTTAAAATTAACTTAATTTTTAAAAAACTGAATGCCATAAACTGCTGGCCTTTTGTTCAAAATGCACTCTTCTTATGTCTGCCTCATTATCGCCTCAATATTCATGTCAGCCTTGTTATCGGCTCAACACCCACAAGAAAGCACGAGGCAGCAGGATGAGACATAGCATGAGCTAGCATTTAACCATGTAATATTCTTCTTCCACTATTAAGTGAAGCCACAGAATGAAATTATTCTAAATTTCCAATTGTAATTTCATGCCATTATTTATTTATTTATATCCTGCCTTTCTCCCGATACAGGGATTCAAGGCGGCTAACAGCAAATTTAGAACAATACAAATGAAAAAGAATACAAAAACATTAAAAAGTGTAAATATAATGTTAAAAAACCATTAAGCAATTTATAAAGTTTAAAACATTAAACATGAAAATAATAAAATATATTTTAAAAGTCTATGTATGCATGTGTGTGTGTGTTGTTTGCCTTCAGGTTGTTTCTGACTTATGGTGACCCTATCATGGTTTTTTGGGGGCCCAAGATTCTTCAGAGGGGGTTTGCCATTGCCATCCTCTGAGGCTGAGAGAGCGTGACCTGTCCAAAGTCACCCAGTGGGTTTTCATGGACAAAACCTTAAAATCTGAATTGCACAGCACTTAAGTCATTATGACTTAATTTGAGGGGGAGGGAGAAATTAACTACATGTAACTGTTTTTTTTTTGTAATGAGTTTTGAATGACTTGTTTTCATTTGCATGAGAACATCTAACTCTGTGTGCTTTGGCTTATGTTAACAGATCTAGAATGATATACATATCAACATGCCTTCCTGTGCAGGAGATCTCTCCCCTGACATATGTGGGCTACCAATCTGGTAGCCAGACTGTCAGCTATCCCCTACGTCATCAAATGTTCTCATAATTTCCATGTCCTTCCTATCTGTTTTGGGATATCGGCCTTTCTGAAAATAGTCAGGATGGCATTACACAATGTCTCCTTTTGCCCTAGCAAACTGCATGACTATTCATATGCCTCTCTCATGCTCCACCAGAGCACCTAATCTGCATCCTCTGGCATGAGCACTGGGGAGAGAAATTCAAAACAAATAATTGCCACATCAGATGTGTTTTGGAACCCAAAGAGAATTACTCATGTGCTCTGATGTGTTGTTGTTGTTGGTGGTGTTGTTGTGTGCTTTCAAGTCATTTCTGACTTATGGTGACCCTCAGGCAAACGTATCATGGGGTTTTCTTGGCAAGATTTGTTCAGAGGAGGTTTGCCATTGCCTTCCCCTGAGGATGAGAGTGTGTGACTTGCCCAAGGTCACCCAATGGGTTTCATGGCCAAGCAGGGAATTAAACCCTGGTCTCCAGAATCGTAGTCCAACTCTCAAACCACTTTGTCATGCAATTGCCATGTCTATTAAATACAATGGCATAGTGAAATGGTGTTCCTTAATTAAACAGCAAAATAAAGGTTTGCTATTTGGAATTTATATCCATAGGCTCTGTAAAACACAGATGGGCTCTCACCCTTCCCAGCTTCAGTGTGACCACAAAGTGGATGGTTGAAAACGGGAAGTGGGAAGCTCATAGGAAAGAATGGAAGTGTGCAGATTTTCTTGCTTAAGGGGTGTTCAGTTTACAGTGAGGTGGGACTGCATTGTCTCTTCTGAACACTCTAGGGACAACATCCCACTTCACTGTTGGTTTTGTTGCTGCATCACCAAATTTCAACACACATTAGCAGCAGAACAAACCAGTTTTCCTTGTAAATTAGGTGAGCACACACATTGCTTTAAGCAGAATTGTGCTTCGAGAGGTTTCAGATTTGCTAGCAAATTCAGTGGCCATGGGGGAGGAGGAGGGATGAAGGGGGAGTCCCAAAAGCAAGTGAAGCCCCACTTACGGGCTTGTGTTGTCCATCACTGTACTAGGAGTGAATGGGTGAATTCCCCAGAAGCTTGTTTCAAGAAAGAATTTTATTCTGTGGAAGGTATCAATGAGGAGGGTACCAGTGAGGTTTCAGGAAAGAGCCCTTGGGCCCTTGGTATGTGCTGGAGTTTGGTTCCAGGACCCTCTGTGGATATCAAAATCCGTGGATGCTCAAGTCAAGAGGATGTCTATTAAATACAGTGGCATAGTGAAATGGTGTCCCTTAATTAAACAGCAAAATCAAGGTTTGCTATTTGGAATGTATATCTTTTTGGAACATTTTCAAGCTGTGGATGCTTGAATCCGTGGATAAAAAATCCATGAATATGGAGAGCTGACTGTATTTCCTTGTCCCCTAACTCCAACAGTCAACAACTACATCTCATGACTAAGGGCCTCGGCAGACGGCTAATTGAGCCGTCTTCCGGGCCCGGAAGAGGAGGGGCAGCCGCACGAGCGGCGCCCCTTCCTCTTCCTGAGGTCGCCCTCGGAGTCGCTGGCCCTCCGCACGGCCGGCGCTCCGGGGATGACCTCACGCCGCGGCGACCGGACGCACCGCGGCATTTGAGTCAGGGAAAGTGTGCCCGCCGCTTTTAGGGCGCACTTTCCCTGACATCTAAAAGGAGCGCCAATTTGGTGCTCCTTTTAGAGTCGCCGGAGGAGCGCCGAGGTGTGGAGGCTGAGCTCCGCCGGCGCTCCGGACCAGGGCGTCCCCGACGCCCTGGTCTGCAGAGGGTGTTAGATCGGGGCTTGGAAAAGTTACTTTTTTGGATTAAGGCTCGCAGGATCCCCAGTTATTGTGGCCAGCGAACATGCTAACAGGAGAGATCCAGAGAACTGTAATCCAAACAATGAAACATTTCCACTGCTCTGGATATTAAAGTTGTTTCCACATCTAGTGTGGGATTGATATCCTTTATTCACTCACTTCTTACAAAGAATGCAAATAGACATTGTCAGATTATTGTAATCCCGTGATAAATTTTCGTCCTGCCCTCTTTATTGCAGACTTCATTTGCAGCAATTTTAAGAAATTAAACATGAAACTGCAGCACCAGTTTGTGTGAATTGACAAAATATTGTTGAGGTTATTCAGGTCACTGTAATTTCCTGTTGAACATAAGAGTGGAATCATGGATGAATTTCTGTTGAATTCCCCCTTGAATAACATCTCTAAATTGCCCCCTTTATCTCAGCTGTCATCTCTGTTATGGTGGTGATTGCAGGGGAAACCTCAATTGCTGGATTCCTTTATTTCCCCTCTTTCTTTCCCTTATAGCAGCATAGCTATAAAATAATCCTTCAATAGTGAGAAAGAGCTGAGTGGACGTAGATCTTCTTTGTGACCAAAACAAAGCTTGGATCAGAATTTAAACAGCTTCATTGTGGAATACAACTCCCAGAATCTCCCAGTGGCAGTGCTGGCTGGAGGATGCTGGGCATTCTAGTCCAAAAAGAAACTTTTCCAAGCTTTAGATTGGATTTACAATGTTCAGTCCTTCCACAGTTCGCCATGATTTTTAATGGATCCTCTTGTACAACTTCCCATTGGTTGCCACTTGAAAAATGACATCCCAAGTGACACAGCCTTTTTTACTGATGCTGTTTTGCAACTATTATAATGTGTGTTTTTTTTTTACTACTACAGAAATGCTCATGTGGGAGTAATTTAAAACTCCTTTTACAACAAAACAAAAGTCTACCTGATGCTAGCAAATTTGTCTGCATAGGGGGAACTTACATTCCTCCCCCACCCCCCAGTGAATTCTTTACTACCTGTGTGGTTCCTCTCTCAACTACATGAGGTGCAGCGTTTTTATGGTCTTTCACATACTTCACTTAAACCTTAAACATACTTGACTTGCAATATAGATTTTTATTATTATTATTCCTCTGTTTCTATATATGGAGCAGAGCAGGTGGGAAAATTACCTAAAGCAAGCTAAACGAAACCTGGCGAAGTCATAACAAGCAAGATTTGATTCTGGGAACTTTCTGGTTCACGGCTCTGTTTCAGAAGAGTATTTGGGAAGGGGATGTTGCTAGAGTTGCTGGTGAAATAAGAGACAGGGCTTTTGCCTCTTTAATGATGGTATGCATAACAGGCAATACCTGCTGGAATCTCTTCTTCTACACAACTCTTAAAAGCAGAAAAGTCCTGTCTCTGTTTTGCTTGGCAACCCTAGATGTTGCACAGCGTATGGTCCTCGCGGATAGAGGGAGGAATTGCCATTAAATCCCTTGCCTTTTAAATGAAATAAGCTATGGGGGTCTGTAAAAACAGCTTGGCTAGAACACAAGCTGGAATGTTATGGGACATGTATATCAGTCTTTCAGTCTAGTCCCTGTGTAGCTGTCCAAACATGTCTGTTTGGCATTAAGATCTACCCAAGGGCCCTCTTCTGTTTTCCACAGTTGGGAGAGAGACACCATTTAGAGATGCAGAAAAAGGCTTTCTTAATGGGTTGGATGTGGGATGCTCTCCACTTGGTGGGCATCCCACCAGGGCTGGTCTCATTTCATTACCACAGCCTGGCTTTCACCCAAGAACTTGAGGCTTAGTGATTACAGTGACTATAGTTAGATTTGTTGTTGTTGTTTGCTTTCAAGTAGTTTTCAACTATGGTGACCCTATCGTGGGGTTTTCTTTGCAAGTTTTCAGAGGGAGTTTGCCATTGCTTTACCCTGAGGCTGAGAGAGTGTAACTTGCCCAAGGTCACCAAGGTTTATATGTCTGAGCCGGGATTCAAATCCTGGTCCCCAGAGTCATAGTCTTAACACTCATACCATTTCACTGGATTGCAAATTTGATTTTAATTTTGTTGAAGAGTTTTATATTGTTTTAAATAGTTTAAAACTGTTAAATTTTCATATTGGTTGTACCTCATTGCTTTATATAAATAAATAAATGAGATGGTTCATGGACATGTATCTTTTCTCCACATCAAAACACTTTCCTTTTTTTCCTGGTAGGATCAAGCATCCCAATATTGTTGCACTGGATGACATCTATGAGAGCGGGGGACACCTCTACCTCATCATGCAGCTGTGAGTGGAAGACTGGAAATGGGAGCCCCAGTTTGGGAGCAAGGAGGACAACAGTGTGGCATCTTCTGGGTCTCTTTGCAAGACTCACTTGGGATTGTGGGTGAAGCTGGTCCTAGGGCTGGATTTATCATTAGTCAGGCACCTCAAGCAGTTGGGTGTAATGAAGAGGCAGAAAAATGATTAAATTTTTATTTATTTGTTATTTATTTTTATTGCCAAGGATGGGGAGAGATCCCTTAAGCCTGCTCCTGTTTCTGGAAGGAAAAATGCAATAGTTGCAAGGAAATTAACATTTTTCTGCCTCGCATATCCAGATAACTTGGCTGACTTTTGGTATGTATTTAAAAATACAATGACAGGAGCACTGCAGATTGATGCCATCCAGTCATTGACATGCAAATTCTTTTTGATCGTTTGCAACGTTTCCTTCTTGCATCTTTGGTATTTTATAAACATGTTCAAGAATTTTAAATCTAATGCAGGGTGTTATGTTCCATTGTTCTTCAGTTCCATGAACAAGGTGGAATACATACCGTACCCTTGAATCTCTGATTCTGAGATACCTGTTCTATAGCCCAAATTTGCAAGAGATTATCTATTTCTTTCTGTATAACCTCACGTTTGTCTTTTACTTTTGACACCAGTGAGGGAAGATATCTGCCCTTTGGTCTGGAAATGCTTTGTTGGGAGATTACAATGATGAAGAGAGTTATTTTTTATTCAGACATGACAGCAAAATGTCTTGAGCTGCCCCTTCTCAGGATGGGCTTCATCTGTTGGCTTCTTTCCTGCTTGCAGAGTCTCAGGTGGGGAACTTTTTGACCGGATTGTGGAGAAAGGATTTTACACAGAACGAGATGCCAGCCAGCTCATTCGACAGATCCTTGATGCTGTAAAATATCTCCATGACATGGGCATTGTCCACCGTGATCTCAAGGTGGGTGCCTTAAGATAAATCTCCATCCTGCAATTGTTCCAGTCCAAGAAGACTGTGAGACTGCTTTTGTGAGGCTGGGAAATTCAAAACCAGCTTTTCCTTATCAAATAAACTTTGACTCTTAGGGAAATCCTGGTTCTGGGGTGGTTCATGCCATTTTGGTGACAGAAGGGGTGATAAGGGGAATTACCTGAATGTTCAGATGTTGAAGTATTTATTTTTTATTGAGCTACAACTTCCAGAACCCCTTAGCCAGCAACAGGTTATTCTTAGAAATGTTAAGAAATAACATTTATTTACTTGGGTGTAATGACTGAAACACAGTCAAGTTTGATATGTGTGCAGGTAGAAAATTGCTAAGAAAATCCATCATAATAGAGTGTATCTTCAGTGCACAATTACAGTGGGTCTTTGATATCTGCTGGGGTTTGATTCTAGTTGCCCCTGTGGATACCAAAATCCGTGGATGCTTTTTGGTAACCATGGCTGCCCCTTTTCTTTGAATGTCTAAAGCAGGGGTAGGCAACCTTTCCCCTTTAAGAGCCGAGGGACTTCAGCTCCCAGAATCCCTGGAGCTATTGGCCAACATGGGACTATTGGCCAACATGGCTGAGGCTTCTGGGAGCTGAAGTCCCTCGACCCTTAAAGGGGACAGGTTGCCTACCCCTGGTCTAAAGTGTATTTCTAAAGTGTCAGCTGAGATCTTTAGTTACTGCAACACTAAAATTTGCTGCCCGAAGAAAAATGTCATTGTGGGGCAGGATTCTTATTTAGGAAGCAATGCCCTCATTTTGCTTTTTGCCCTGAACTATTGCACTAGAGCTCTCCAGCAGAGATGTCTAGGAGCATCCCCAAACTACAGATCCCAAACTTTCATAGGATGGAATCATTGTAGTTAAAATGGCATGAAGATGCTATAAATGTGCAGTGTGGATAGTGTTGGAAGTAAGAGACTTGGCATCTCTACAGACCAGCTCAGTAATTTAGATTGGCACTGCTTTGAACAAGATGGTGGTGCCAAGGTTTGATTGCTCTTTCTGAAGCATCTAAATGATTTCACTGACATCTGGCCAATGTTTTGCTTTGAGGAAGTTCTTCATAATTTCTTTTGAAGCAGAATATTTTTATTGTTTTAATGATAATTTTTTTGGCATATGTGGCTATTAGCTTCAGCTGAAAAAAAAATTAGGATGAGAGGTTTGGAACAATTGTTGCTTTCTCTTCAGCTGAACAGGACAAAAAAGGGAAAGTAGTTCTTATTAGCTTAATGCTGTTTGGATCCTTCTTTGAGAAAGGAGAGAAAGCCCCAGACAAAAATGACAAGCAAGCACAGATAATGGAGAGTCTGTTCACTGCTGATGCTGAGTGAATAAGGTGATGGCCTGATTTTATTGATTTATTCATTTTATTAACCACAAGCATTGCCTACCACATGCCTGGAGTAGTGCATTTAAAAAAATAAGTCATGAAAACATATTATGAAATCAAGAAACAGAGGATAAAATTTAAGAGTGGTGTTAACATTACATTGAAGAGCAATATAAAACACTATATGGAACAGAAGTTTTTACTGGTCAGCTAAAAGAGGATAAGGAAGGAGCCAATCTCATCCCTTTATAAGAAGATATCCCACAGTGGAAATGCTGTTGTCAAAAACTCTTTGGGTATCTATACTGTAGAAATAATGCAGTTTAACACCATTTTAATTACCATGGCTCCATCCTATAGAATACTGGGATTTGTAGTTTTGTGAGGCACCAGCACACTTTGGCAGAGAAGGCTAAAGACCTTGTAAAACTATTGATCCCAGGATTCCATGGGGTGGAGCTACAGCACTTAAAGCGGTTTCAAACTGCGTTATTTCTACAGTGTAGGTGCACCACTTGTCTCAAGTACCCATCACCTTCACCTCTCTAAGTGGTGGGACGTATATGAGTGCCATTGAGTATGACTGTAAATTATGGATAAGTTATTATGGATATCCTTTGGATGCCCTCTTGGCCCCCAACTGTTTTGAACAGTGAAGTATAGTGAACAGAATGCAGGTGCTTGAGTCTTGCCCTGTCTTTTCCTTGTGCCCTGCAAAGCTTTCTTCCCATTTTGGATACTTTACCACTCAAGACAGCAAACGTGAGTCCAGAACCTTGGCTGGTGAAAAGGTAGGATAGTTTTTGTACATTAAAACACAATTCTATTTCAGTTTAACTGCTATGGTACCATTCTATATAATCTTGTAATTTGAAATTTGCTGAGTTGTTAGAATTCTCTTGTAGAAAGCTCTGGTGCTGTAGTTCAGAGGAATGCAAGAGAACAATTAAGAGCTGAATCGTAAGTACCTCACCAAGCTACAAATTCCAAAATTCCTGAAGATGGAGCCATGACAGCTATAGTCTCATCAAACTCCTTTAACTTTGTAGTATAGATACGCTCTGGGTCTACCCTGGTTATGTGTAGTTCTAGTCCTGTTCCAACAAATTCTGTAGGCATCAAATTCTGCTGCCAGCAGCAGATTATCTTTTAATTCAGCTCACCAGTGTTTCTCACGGAAGTTGCAAATATCATCAGATAGCAAGATTTTAGCTGGCTAGCGTATTCTAAGAATTGTAACCCCAAAATGCAACTTTTCCATCTGTTGTCAACCAGCTGCAGCCACACTGTCCATGTTGCAAGCTTTTAGAGGGCAGCATTTTTGTGTCATTTCTGTATCTGAGGAAATGAGGCAAGCCTGCTTCCCTGCAATACCAAGCAAAATATGGAAAGCCCCTGCACAGACTCAGCATCAATTTGTGATTGTGAAGTAATGTGAGGCTGCCTTCACAAGGTAGTGGTGTTTTAAAGCAAGTCCACCCTTTTAACAAATTCTGCCCTTATCTTTTTACTTTTGGATACTTAGACTGGTTTAGCAAGCAGGAAATTGAAGCTTATTTTGGTTCTGTGAACTTTTTCTTATCTAACCCTTTCTGCTGACCTGCTTAAGGCTGTGCTAGCCATTCATGTTTGAAAATGGTGAGCAGCGATGGGATTTAGAGCCTGGGAAAATGGTATCCCTCCTGGGACCTGCTGTTCACAGTAACTGCATGCCTGGCCTTGCCCACTGGTAAAAGTAATATGAGCTTTGTGTTGTCATTGGTTTTTCAAACAAATGCACATTTTGCCCTTTGCTACAGCTGTTGATCAAGTGGTTGCCCTGATTCACCCAGAATTTGTGGCACCAGGCTTTGGAATCATGGTCAAATACCTGGACATCTTGACTGGCCTATCAGCGTCACTCTGTGTGCCTGTGTGTGTCTTCAAGTTACTTGTTAACTTATGGCAACCCCATTAATTTAATAGGGTTTTCTAAAGAAAAGAATACTCAGAGGTAGTTTGTCATTGCCTTCTTAGAATATATCCTACAGCACCAAGTATTCCTTGGTGGTCCTTCATCCAGGTATTGACCAGGCCTGACCCTGGTTAACTTCCAAGATCAGATGATATCTGGTGCCTTCAGAGTATTCAGGCTTTTTCGCACTGCACATATGCTGAAATGGGAAGGAAGGAAAATGAAGAAAGGAAAGCACAAAAGTAGTGTTTAACAAAATCAACAGGAAGCAGATACCTCAAAAGTGCAACGAGAGCACTAAATTATGGCCAGAGCGTGGAAATGTTACCTTTTGGGACGGCAGTATTCTGGGAGTTATATTCCAAAACGTCCTCATCCTGTCCCCATGTGATAATCTCCTCTCTTAAAGTATATGTACTATTTAGTGAAGGAGACTACAATAATTAAGTTAAAGAATAAAATAAATGTCTACATTCTGCCCCCATAACCTCAAAAATACCATATATATTCGACTATAAGTTGTTCTGATGTATAAGTCAAGGGCAAGTTTTGAGACCAAAGTTGTAGATTTTGGTATGATTTCTGGATAAGTCAAGGGTAAAACTTTGAGGCTTCTCAGTTCCATGGTGGCTCTTCAGCATTTCCCTGGCAGTGGACAGAGGCTGCTTCTCTACAGAAGTGAGGAAGCCGCAAAGAGCCCTGGTTGCAGCTATTTTTTTCTTGGAGCGAAAGAAACCTACTTTTACAGTAAGACTCTCCCTGGAATGGAAGCTCTTTACTGCTGGCCTGTCCACAATTGTCTGCAGCGGCCAGCTTATCTTCTCATAGGGGGGTTGCAGACTGCAAGAAATAGTGCAAATTGAGTCCACTTTTAGGGTTAGGGTTAGTGCTAGGGAATCATGGGAACTATATTTTATTGTGGCACCAGAGCTCTCTGACAGAGAAGGCTCAATGTTTCAGAAAAAAAACAATTCCCATGATTCCCTAGCACTAACCCTAACCCTAAAAGTGGACTCAATTTGTACTATTTCTGGCAGTCTGCAACCCCAAATAGAGAGTGAGGAGGAGGCAGGGGTGAAGAGTCAGTTGGGGAAGTGCCAAATGTAAAAGGAGCTAAGGTGTATGTGTGTGTGTGGGTATACATGCATGCTGGACTAGAGAAAGTGGGGAGGAAGGTGTGTGTGTGTTTGTGTGTGTTTGTGACTGGATCAGTGGTTGCTCCCATAGAAATAAAAATCGCCCTGAACTCTCTTTGCTTCCAGCAGCCCATTCCCAGGCACAGAGGGAAAATGGGGAGGAAGGTGTGTGTGCGTGTGTGTGTGTTTGTCACTGAATGAGCTGCCATCATCGGTGTTACCATATTGACCCATATATAAGTCGATCCAGGATTTTGGGGTCAATTTTTGGACACAAATTTCTCGACCTGTAGACGAGTATATATGGTATGTCATGAAAAGTTGCTTTCCAAAATGGAGGGTTACTGGGTTGGGAGATGTTTGGCTTTTCCCTTTCAGATAAACCCACCTCAACATTAGGAAGACCTTCCTGACAGTAAGAGCTATTTGACAGTGGAACACACTCCTTCGGAGAGTGATGGACTCTTATTCTCTTGAGGCTTTTAAACAGAGGCTGGATGGCCATTTGTTGGGGGTGCTTTGATTGTGTCTTCCTGCATGGCCGGGGGCTGGATTGGATGGCCCTTGAGGTCTCTTGCAGCTCTATGATTCTAAACCTATTCAGAGACATTCAAAGACCTAGCCATGTTAGACTGGAATGTGAATATGCAAAGGGATCTTATAGCACCTCTGAGACTAACTGGGAGAAAAAAGTTTGTAGTATAAGCTTTCATAATCAGTCACTAGTAGCTTATGCTACAGAGCTTGTTGCTCTTAGTTTCAAAGGTGGTACAAGATCCCTTCACCTGTTTGATCAATGTACATATTTATAGCATTCAGAAACAAGCACGACAATAAAAGTAATTTAGCACATGTATTATTAACAACTTTCTATTCCTTTCCTTTGGTTTATCAGCCTAGCATTTTAGCGTACACTTTATTTGTGACTGAAGCTGGTGTTTTTTGTTCACATTTACCAAAGCCTTTATGTTATAACATATGAACTGGAAGCATGATTAATGGTTATCACTGTTGTTTCCCTCTCAAAGTCTAGGTTTCAGAAATATTTTAATCATGGTGCCGCATCAATCCATGCAATGTGCATTTCATTTACTTATCTATGTTCTATCCTTTGTCAAAAGGCAAAGGTTTAGCTGGGCTTAGCTGTTCCTTAACCATTTGTTTTGTTTTCTTTTGTTTTTCACAGATACTGAGAAATATTCATTTCCTTATTCTCTTGAGGATATCTTTGTGCATCTTTAATCAGAGCCAATTCTGCAGTTTGACATTAATTCTATCCATTTTGTCACCCATTTTCCCTCCTGCTTTCCCCATTCCAACTTTTTCAGCCTGAGAACCTGCTCTATTACAGTCTGGATGAAGACTCCAAGATCATGATTAGCGATTTTGGACTATCAAAGATAGAAAGCTCAAGCAGTGTCATGTCCACGGCGTGTGGGACTCCTGGCTACGTAGGTGAGCTCTGAAGGATTTTTCTTCTTGAAACCAGTGAACAATGGGAGGAAATTGCTGTGTTACATACAAACCAACTCTCCCTCCCTGAAAATGAGGGGCTTACACCATTGCTAACCTTTCTCCCAGTTTGATGGGATTAAGCACATTTAATGTTGCTCTACAACATATCAGTTGATTTAAGATGTAGTGCTGAGGATTCAGTGGACAGCCAAAAAGACAAACAAATGGGTCCTAGAATAGATCAAGCTGGAAATCTCCCTGGAAGCCAAGATGACTAAACTGAGGCTGTCATACTTGGTCACATCATGAGAAGGCACAACTCATTGGAAAAAACAATAATACTAGGAAAGGTGGAGGGAGGTAGAAGGAGAGGAAGGCCACGGGTCTGAATTTGCAGGACCTTAGCAGAGCATTGGAGGCCAGGATGTCTTGGAGGTGTCTCATCCATGGGGGTCACCATGGTTCAAGTTCAACTCAAGGGTGGTTAACAACAACAACAAACACCATACTAATGTTCTCCCTAGTCAGACCTTGGAAAAGTGACCTTTTTTGGATTATAACTCCTAGAACCTACATCAAATAGATGAAAAGCATACTGGAGGCTGTAGTCCAAAAAAAGAGTTTTCTCAAATGAGTTTTTTCTTCTTCCACAGCCCAGCAAACTAGCTTACCCAGACAGATCTGAATGTAGTGACAAAAAGTAAGGCAAAAGTTTTCACTAAGGTGATAAACTCTTGCCTAAACTAAGCCATATCATGTCTGGTGGAGGGGCACTCATGTAGTTTTATGTTGTTCTGTACCCCTCCTCCCACAAAACTAAACAAAAAGGGTTCCTTTCAGGCAGAAAAGTAACAAAGCAACATGCTTCTTTGGTGTAACAAGATGGGATGAAGCTCACAGGACTGATACTCAAGGAGAAAATCCTTCTCGATGACCAGCTAGTTTTCTGTGTGGAAGGAATGTTGCAGCGAAGCATTCATCTTGTGAACCTCTTCTTGCAGTTAAAGAGGAACAGGCCATTCAAAGTTTACATAGGAACTAAGGCTGCATCTACACTGCAGAATTAATACAAATTGATACTGCTTTAACAGTCATGACTCAACACTATGGAATTCTGGGATTTGTTGTTTGGTGAGATATTTAGCCTTCTCTGTCAGAGAGCTCTGGTGCCACACAACAAATTACTAATCCCAGGATTCCATAAGATGGAGTCATGACAGTTAAAGCAGGGTCAAACTGCATTAATTCTGCAGTGTTACAATAGCCTATGGGATGAAGTTGGCCCGACTGAGACCACTTTAGTTGCCATGGCTGCATCCTATATATTCCTAGAGTTTCTAGTCTGGAAAAGTGTTCTAAGTACTCTTCCCTAAGCTGTAGATCCCAAGATTACATAGGATGGAAACGGCAGTAAGCAGAATCATAGTGCTATAACGGTTGAGCCTTATCCTAAATTTTTGGGAGCAGAAGTGTTTTAGATTTCAGTTTATTTGGATTTTGGAATATTTTTGCAAATACATAATGAGATATCTTGGAGATGGGACCCAAGTCTAAACATGACATTCATTTGTGTTTCATATACACCTGTACACATAGCTGAAGGTAATTTTATACACAATATTTTAAATAATTTTGTGCATGAAACAGAGTTTGTGTACATTGAACCATCAGAAAGCAAGGGTGTCACTATCTGAGCTATTCATGTGGACAATTTTGGATTTTGGGATATTTTGAATTTTTGAATTCTGGGTGAGAGACTCAGCCCGTAATTCTGTAGTGTGAAAGGTAAGGCTTGAAAAAAAATCCGAACCTTTGCAGACTGCTAGAAATTGTGCAAATTGAGTCCACTTTAACTGCCCTGGCTCACTGCTAGGGAATCATGGGAATTGTATTTTTCTCTGAGACATTGAGCCTTCTCTGTCAGAGAGCTCTGGTGCCACAATAAACTACAGTTCCCATGATTCCCTAGTACTGAGTCAGGGCAGTTAAAGTGGACTTAATTTGCACTATTTCTAGTAGTCTGCAAAGGCCTTTAGTTGGTTGGCTGGCATGACGTCTAAGCCAGGCCTTCCCAATTGTGTTAGGAAGTGAGCAAAGCTTTAAACCAGCCTATACTGCGGGAAATTTATTTGAAAATGATTCATAAGTTGGTGTTCAACAATAAAGCCCCTTATTCACTGGGAGACCAAACTCCAGCTCCCATCATCCATGACTGTTGGCCATGAAGACTGAGGTTGACGGAGTTGGAGTCAAATACCATCTGGAGGGACACACATGGCTCACCCTTGCCAATACAAGGGCTACATTTCCCAATAGACAGTGTGAGGTACAATAGAATTCTTCCATTTCTAATAGTCGCTTTTTCTCCTTTTTCTACCCACTGCTTGTCTCTGATCCAGCTCCTGAGGTGTTGGCACAGAAGCCCTACAGCAAGGCTGTGGATTGCTGGTCTATTGGAGTGATTGCCTACATCCTGTACGTATTAAATTGGTCCTCCACCCCACCCCAAAACACCCCTGATTTCATCTGAATTCAGAAGTTAAGTGGGGATAGGCCTGGTTAGTACCTGGACGGGAGACCACCTGGGAATACATGTTATCTCCAACTGGAGTGGGGAAGGAATCCTGCTTGAAAACCTGTAGAGGCATTGCTGATGTCAGTCAGAGTTGGCAGTACTGGGCTAGCAAGACTAATGTTCTGATTCAATATAAGGCAGTTTTCTATGTGGTAGAAGAAAGGTAGCGAGTGGCAGTCTTGAACGATGGATGGATGGTCCATCCTTTCAGTCCTGCGTATCTGTCACATGCCTGTTCATTTAAATACATATGGCTTGAAATGCTTATATGGTCACCATTCTGCAATCTGCTGCACTAGAAGCTTCATAGAATCATGAGAGTTGGAAGTTGGAATCATGAGAGTTGGCAACAAAGGCTGCCATGCAAGAATAGCCATGCAGGAATAGACAGCTCATTTTTTCAGCTATTCAGTCCAAGCCATGATCTCTCTCTCTCTGCTCCCAACTCTTCAAAATGGCACAGCCAAAATTTGGAAAAGTTACTCTTTTAGGCTACCATTCCCAGAATCTCTTATTTGTGTAATTTGAGAGGATATTTAAAAATAACAGATTAATGCAGAAATAGGAGACAGTGGGTTAATGGGTGAATAGATAGGAAAATAACACAGAGTGAACATAGAATTATTGCTCTAGTCTTACTGTGCAGAGGGGAGTTGCTCATTTCCATGCATTATCTAGGTTTAGATTTATTTGACATCTTTAATGTTTTTTCCTTAGAAAGAATTTAGGTGGCTTGTAACCATCAAATACATCAAAGTTGAAAGTAAAAATTACATCTCTATTATGAATGCTCCCTAGAATAACAATACACTAAGTATAATCAATTGGAATAAAGGCAATATTTAAAAATCATCTAATCACATCTCATCAAATGCCTTGAAATATTAGAGGTGAGGATTCTGCAGTCTGTGGACCATGTGAAGCCTTTTGAGGGGTCCAGTGCAGCCTTTACTTTTATTTTGGCTGAAAAAAACCCTCATTTTTGAAATGCATATAATTGGAGTTCCACCCAAAAACAGCACTACCCCCCCCTCAAAAAAAGCTCTAAAAGGTGAACAGGAGTGACATGGCATCACCTCTGGTTGCCCAAAATGGTGGACACAGTGGTATGCCTCAGCCTTCCATAGCTCTGAAGCTGAAGCTGAAAATTGAAGGAGCTGAAAATTGGCTTTTGTAGGGTATGCCTTCTTATGCAGCAGAGGAATATCTTGCACTGAAAAGCTGATAATGCCAGGACAGAGCTGGCCTGCTGGGGAGAACATTTGAGAGATGGGAGCAGAAGAGAATGAAAAGTCCCTTTTTACCACCATCTAAGTTTCTCCTCAGAGGAAGGTTTCAACTATTTCAGATGATTTCTGACAAGAGACAATGGTGTCACTAGAGGGGTGCAGGATGTGTGGACTGCACCAGGTGACACCCTAAGGGAAGGTGATACCACTGCTCCTCAGACCCCTACCTCAGAAATGGGCTGTGGTATTCATCTGCTTCCCTTTAAAATGCTTTAAATGATGGTGAGAGTGGGGTGAAGCTCAGTTGGAGGAGAAACCCCCTCCCCGAGTTTTTAAAATTTAAATTTCAACATGTTACATTTTAAAAATATATATATTTTTAAAAATTCTTATTTTTTATTCTTTTAAAATTTTCTTTAAAAACATCACATTTTAACCAAATCTTCACTATGCATATGTAAATACATTTCTTTTTTTAAAATATTTTTATTAGTTTATAAATATACATAAAATATAACTTTTTTATAACAAATATTCATCTAATACTTATACACATTTCTATACACTTCTCCTTAGTTCTTCGAAAGTAAGTACACATTTTTCACCCCTTGAAATTTATCCTTTCTATATTTCTTATCTTATTAATTGCACCTTTACTTATAACACCCTTTACTTATAACAGCCAAATAACATTTCTTTACACAATTATTTTTCTATATATCTGATTTGTTTATAACTTTTTTACTTTGCCCGTTTATTCCCATCTTGACTTTAAATATTTTTCTATAGGAGTCCATTCTTCCTCCATCAATTCTGGATCTTTTCCACTTAGTAGTCTTGTTAATCTATCCATCTCTTTCATTTCAATTAATTTTGAAAGCCAATCATCAATTGTTGGGATCTCTTCTAATTTCCACTTTGAGGCGATCTGTATTCTCGCAGCCGATACCATGTAAAGAAGTATCCTCCAGTATTTCCTTTCTATCATTGGATTTATTTTATTCGTCATATTTAGTAAATAAAACCCTGGGTATAATTCAAACTTAAACTTCAATATACATTCAATTGTGGTGTGTATATTTTTCCAGTAGGTATATGTAAATACATTTAGGTTGTGCATATGATATTGTAATTTGAAGGTATAATTTTAATTTTGCTAGTTGTTTATGTCACAACTATATTAGCATTACACTCAGTGCTATATGGGAATTACAATTTACAAGTAACATTAGTGCAAAAAAACATTGCTAAGGATTCTCGATGGTGTGAAACGGGAGGAGATCAATGGGGGGGGAACACCATGAGTTACCGCATCAGGTGACCCCAACCCTAGGGCTGCCACTGATGGAAGAGACATTTTAATCAAGTATTGAGATCCTGAGCCATATAAATTTCTTTTACTAGTTCTCTGGCCTACCTTTCTTTCTTCTTCCATCTACTTTGGATAGGAAGAAATTTCTTTTGGCCCAACAGTGGAAAACTGGAAATAGAGCAGCTTCAGATTTGCTTGTTACCTTGGTGCAGATACTGGCCCATTTCTAGCAGTAATATAGCAGACTGTAAGCAAGGCTCTATGCTGGTCTTCCAAGCCCAGGGAGAACTATTTTTGTCCCAGGTTAAGGAGGGTAACATCTGTTTCTTTTTCCCAACTACTCAGCTGCAACTGAATGGTACCCAGGCATCTCCCCCCTGCCACTAATTGACTGTGGGAGGCATGCTCCAGCACTATAAACCTGTAGTTGTGGTTGGCAGGTGTTGAACAAGGGGGTAGTGTGTACCTCCTTCCACAACGTCTGTTCTTAAATTTTGAGTGGGTTTCAGATTTTTATCCTTCAGGTGCTTTGGGTTTCAATTAACCAGCATGGCCAAGGATCAGGGATTCTGAGAGCTGAAATCCAAAAGGCCTGGAGGATCGAAGACTGAGTATCATCGCATAAAAGCACATACACCAGTGAAAATGAAGGTTCACTGACATATGTCACCAGTAGGATCCTGGCAGTAGGGCCTGGTGACCCTAATAAACATAGATCTATCTCTCTTTTTCTACTAATGCTGTGTATCTAACAGTTCTAATCTCCAGGTGAGGAAGTAACCTGCTCTCTTTATCTCTCTCCCTCTCCCACGCATTTACCTCACTTCTCCGTACTGTTTTGTCTGTTTGCAGGCTTATTCCCCCCCCTCAAAACCTGGTACATACCCTCAGGCCTCATTGTCACACATGCCCTGTACCCACTCTTTTGTCCTCAGATTGTGTGGCTATCCTCCATTTTATGACGAGAACGACACAAAGCTTTTTGAACAGATCCTGAAGGCGGAATATGAATTTGACTCTCCCTACTGGGATGACATATCAGATTCAGGTGAGGGAAAGAAATCCTGGTGCCTCTGGACACCAAAATTAAGTGGTGGGAGGGAGGGCGATTGTGGCTAGCCTCACATATTCGTTCAAATTGTTTTCTATTTATTCCCAGCCAAAGATTTTATCCAGCATTTAATGGAGAGGGATCCCAAGAAGCGATTCACCTGTGAGCAGGCACTACAACATCCATGGTAAGGGGGAATTAAGGTCCTGTCTCCCATTTGGTTTTTGTACAAGGCTCAGTCATTTGCCTTCTATAAGATGGGAAAAACAGACAGCAGTGCTATACACACTTAGTTTGGAGCCAACCTCATTGAACTCAGTGGGACTTACATCTGAAATGACATGCATATGATTGCACTGCAATGCCATGGGGCATGAATGAAGAATGTGTGGTCCTTTAGATGTTGGACTGCAACTCCCAACAGCCCTAGTCAGCATAGCTAGTAGTTAAAGCACGGGTATGGCTACTGGGAGGGGGACAAAATAAGGTGATTGCCTCTTAAATAAGAATTCTGCACCCTCCAAATTACATTTCCCAAATTTCTAGCAGTGCAGTAACTCAAAACTTCAGTTGAGCATTTAGAAATGCAGGTTAGACATCCAAACAAAATGGGCAGGCAGAGTTACGATGGGAATATAGTTACACTAAGTATAAGATTTCTAGATGTGAACAATTTTTGGTGAATCATTTTCTGCAATGCTAGAAGTTTGGAGACTAAAGGGAAATTTCATTTGAGGGAGCAGAATTATTATGGGGAGGGGGAAATGTCGTCATTTGGCCTTCCCACACATAGCTACACACATAGTGTGACAGCACACATAGTGTGATATGGGTGATCAATATCCAGAGGGCTACCTATTCCCCATTCCTGTCATGGGAGGTGTTCATAAGGCTAAGTACGAAAGACTGCAGAGCTTCAGGTAAGAAGTTGTGAAAGCTCAGCAGCAAAGGCTGTGCTTTGTATCCACAGTGTCCACATTTCAGTCTCTGGCTTCTTAGTTGCAAGGAGAGTGGGCAACCATTGGCCTAACAAATGTTTTGGGCTATTGTTTCTGCAATTGGCCAGACTGGGTGGGAATTGATGGTCATTGTACACCAAAGTATCTGGAGGGCCAGAATATCCCCAGTTTAGATCCCCGATCTAAACTATATCCTCTCCCACCTTGCATAAGATCATTAAGTGTAGCCTTTCAAATTGCTTAATGGCTCCACTTAGTGGCATAGTTTGGAAGATAGCTGCTATGGATAGACCATGAGGAAGCTACTGCCAACCAGAGAATGGTTTAATTACCACTCCAGTAAAGTTTTTATTGGATCAGATGGAGCAACAACATACTCCATTAGGCTTTGCCAAACCAGATGGATCAACAGCTTGTCTCACGATGATCTTTCTGCATGCTCATGCATTTGATGACTTTTAACTTGAAGGTTTTCATTGATAATATGCTGGATTGTTTTCCCCCTATGGTTTTCTTTTATATGCAGTAGTATAGCCTTGTAATTCTTTTCTGTTTTGCTGTTAATTGCCTTGATGTCCAAGACATTGAAAGGTTATGAATTAAAAAAAAAACCCCAGCCATAATGCATGTTTATTAGTGTTTTTCATATTAACAGCATGATCTTAAATTGGTTTATAAAGAAAGAAAAGTCCACTGAGTTGAAATAGTTTAAGGTAAATTTTGGATAGATTTCATGTATTAGTAAAACTGGTTAAGGCTGCAGCCTGAGAGAACTAAATGAATGAGCAATAATGACACATGGAGCACATCTGATACATAACATAGATTTCTAAGAATTATTTCTTAGCAATATAGCCGAAGCTCTGAAAGTCATGTATATATGTTACTTGTTTTTACTATAATTGTATGGGGGTGGTATAGGTCACTGGGGGAAGATTGGGGTGTTGTTTTTGTTTGTTGTTTATGTCACTCAAAGTTTTTCTTGTTTGTTCTTTTCTTTGTTTTTTTTCTCCTTGTCTTATATTTTCTGTATTCCTTGTGTGTTATTAATAAAAAAAATAACTTGCATGTAGGAGTTGTTTATAATTATATGTGGCTTAATTTGAGGGCACCCAGAGATAGGATAATCTTAATATCTAGATGAATTCCAAAAATGCCGCTATCAATCTCAAGTAAACCCTAGACATTTCCATCTTTCAGGAGCAGATATTTTGTAAAGCTGTTGGATCTTGCCACATCAAGATTAATCTAACCCCAATTGCTTTGGAATACAGCTAACAATGCTCTGTTACTGCTGTTGTTTTGTTGTGTGCCTTCAAGTCATTTCCAACTTATGGCAACCCTATGGTGACCCTATCATGGGGATTTCTTGGCAGGATTTGTACAGAGGGGCCTTGCCACCATTGCATTCCTTTGAGGATGAGAGAATGTGACTTGCCCAAGGTCACCCAGTGGGTTTCTATGCCCAAGCGGGGATTTGAATCCCAATCTTCAGAGTCGTAGACCAATGTTCAAACCGTTAAACCATGTTGGCTCCCATACTGTTACAGGTTGACTATTCCTTATCTGAAATACTTGGGACCATAAGTGTTCTGTATTTCTGAATTGTTTTGGATTTTGGAATACCTTTATTTGTATATTCATAATGAAATATAATGGGGCTGGAGAGAGACTGAGTATTGAGTGAAATGGAAGGAGGTGTCAATTCTCACCATTTTACAGATCCTTGTCTCCCTCCAGTTGCCTCACAAATACACTGCAGGTATGTGTTGTAGCAGTTTTGAATTTTGGAGTACTTTGGATTTTGGAATTCCAGATAAGGAATACTCAACTTGTACTAGGAAAATCCAGTTATTATTATTATTATTATTATTATTATTATTATTATTATTATTATTTTGTATCCCGCCTCTCTGTAAAATACAACCAGGGCAGTTTACACAATAAAACAAACAATCTTGTCCCCCAATAGCCCCCCCCTCTAAAATGCAATTAAACAATAAAAGTTTAAAACATACTTAAAAATAATAAACAACAATAAATAACAAGTTAAATTAAATTAAATTAAAATTCCCTTGCAGTTAATTATGAGAACTTCACTTTGAGTCTTGAGGAGAGGTGAGAAATAAATTGTTGTTGTTGTTGTTATTATTCTCAGGAGAGTTCAAGGACTGAAATGAGGGGCAGATGATGTGAAAGAGCCTGCTAATCAAAATGTTCTGGGACATGGGTAGGCAACCTTTCCCCTTTAAGGGCCGAGCTGTGCTGGCTGGAGCTTCTAGAAGATGAAATCCAAAATATTGGAGGGGGGATTTGTAAAGATTGAGAACCATTGCAATAGAAAACACTGGATCATATGGACAAATAGACTGACTTGGTATAACGTCTTATAAACTTCCCCAATGTCTTTAAAGGCCCTGTTAAGATGAATGAATCTGATTTCCCTCTCCTTAACAGGATTGCTGGAGACACTGCATTGGACAAGAACATCCATCAGTCAGTCAGTGAGCAGATCAGAAAGAATTTTGCCAAGAGCAAGTGGAAGGTGAGTACATGTCTTGAACCGAAGCAATAGGGTTTCTTCATGTGTGAGGCTCAAATTGGTTTCTGCTAAACTAAACTGCAGTTTGAATGTTGGCCTCCTTCAGGGAAGGACATATTCCATCTTGTCTGAAGGAGGCTGCTGTTAAGCCGCTTCTGAAAAAACCTTCCCTGGATCCCCTGGATATGAACAATTATAGGCCAGTTTCTTTATTACCATTTTTGAGCAAGGTGATTGAGAGGGAAATTGCTCTTCAACTCCAAGCAGTCTTGGATGAAACCGATTATCTAGACCCATTACAAACTGGCTTCAGGACAGGCTTTGGGGATGAGACTGCCATCGTTACCTTGACTGACGATCTGCGTCTGAGCGTCGACAGGGGTAATGTGACCTGTTGGTGCTCTTAGACCTCTCAGCGGCTTTTGATACGATAGACCACGGCATCCTCATGGACAGCCTGAGGGAGTTAGGTATCGGAGGCACTGCTTTGCAGTGGTTCCGGTCCTTCCTCTTGGGTAGGTCTCAGAGGGTGCTGTTCAGGGACAGTGGCTCCAGTAGTAGGGAGCTCACCTGTGGGGTCCCTCAGGGTGCTATTCTGTCCCCGATGTTATTCAACATCTATATGAAGCCGCTGGGTGAGATTATACAGGGTTATGGAGCTGGGTACTATCAGTATGCTGATGACACCCAGATCTATTTCTCCGTGTCTCGTTTGTCGGCCTCGAATTCCAATGGTGTCTCTTCTCTCAATGAATGTCTTTGGGCAGTAATGGGCTGGATGAGGAAAAACAGATTGAAACTGAATCCAGACAAGACGGAGGTGCTCACGGTAGCGGCCCCGAAACCAAGAATTGGGTTGCAACCTCCAGTCCTGGATGGGGTCACACTCTCCTCCAGTGACTGTGTTCGCAGTATGGGGGTGCTCCTTGACTCGTCGCTCCTGATGGTTAATCAAGTGAATGCAACAGTCAGTAGCGCCTGTTATCAGCTTCGGGTGATACGCCAGCTGCACCCTTTTCTGGAAGTAAGGGATCTTGAGACTGTTGTGCACGCGCTGGTAACCTCCCATCTTGATTTCTGTAATGCTCTCTACATGGGGCTACCCTCGTGCTTAGTTCGGAAACTACAGCTAGTACAGAATATGGCAGCCAGATTATTATCTGGAACATCTAGGAGGGACCATATTACTCCGGTTTTAAGGTCCCTCCACTGGCTGCCTATAAGTTTCCGGGCCCAGTATAAGGTGTTGGTTATTACCTTTAAAGCCCTAAATGGCTTGGTTCCAAACTATCTCAGGGACTGCCTCCTCCCTTACAATCCTCCCCACGCACTCCAGTCCTCTGGGAGGAATTTGCTGCAGGCACAAAGAGCTAGGCTTGCGGCTACCTCCCAGAGGGCTTTCTCAGTTGTCGCCCCCAAACTATGGAACGGCCTGCCGGACGAGATCCATCAATTGACATCTTTAGACAGCTTTGAAAAGGCTGTCAAGACGGATCTTTTCCGGCAGGCCTTTCCGTGACAAATAATCCGGCCTCAGGAATTTTTCCCTTGAGTGGGCCTCCAGGCTTTCAATTTTAAAATGTAATGAAGAGTCGCTGCCGCTCTGTGGAATTGTTTTAAACATTATTGTTGTATTTTATATTGTATATTTTAATTTGTAACTCATTTAATAACTTTTTAAGGAGGGGAGGGAACTAGATTTTATTTATTGAATTTTGTATTATTTTTAATGTTGTTAACCGCCTTGATTGGATTACCAAAGGGCAGTATATAAATAATAATAATAATAATAATAATAATAATAATAATAATAATAATAATTTTGAAGATTGGTCTAATGCACCATGAGTTTTTGTCCTATAGCTCCCAGGATTTTGTCCAGTTTTGTCCATTGTCATTTCTGTCTCCATTCATTCCAGTCTTTTAAGGAGCTTCTTTGAAGCAGTTTCTTGAATCTACACTAGAGCTCTTTGAAAAGATTTTTTTTTAAACAAACAAACAAACAGGACATGGTTTTCTGGGCTGATCCTATGGTTTAAAGGGCAGTTTTTCTCAAGGGTCATAGTTATAGTACAAAGCTGTTTGACTATTACCCTATAGCACTATAACTCTAAAAGTCTTTTTTTAAAGAAAGGAAGATAAAACAAGGGAACACCGGAATAATATATTCCCTTGTTTTATCTGTCTTTCTTTAAAAAAAGATTTTTAGAGTTATAGTAATATAACTCTGTAGAGTATAATGTTGGAGAATTAAAAAGAAACCTAAGGGTGGAAATAAAATGTTGCAGCTGGTGCCAGGAAAGATAGTCCAGGACAACAGACGTGTCATATCAATATTTAAAACTAAAACAACTGAAGAATTGTAGCAACAAATACGGTGACCTTCCAATACATTTACTCCACCTGGAAGAGCCCTGTATCACTTCTCTTGGATAGGATGTACATGATTTTTTCCCTTTTCCAACTCTCATGTATAATATTCACATGTGACATGTGTAAGAGGCTCTCACACATACTTTAAAGTGTATTTCTATCTGCAAGCCTGTATAAACTTGAAGGTCACTAGTTTGCTGAGGGTCCTGTGTGCTGCTAAGACAACCTAACTCAACCCCTTCACATAATACTCCTCCCGAATGTGCTGGGAATGGATACCAACATGTTAAATTAATTTCAATCCATAGTGTGTAGACCATTTTCCTAAGACAATATCTTCCAGGTGTGTTCAGCTTCAGCTGCCATAATCCCCAGCCATCATTGTCATGACTGTGATGGGAAATGTAGTGTAGCACATCTGGAGGGTGCATGGGCTAGAAATGGCTATATCCTATCTTTCTTGGTTCAGATTTCTGGCAGGAGTGCGCAGGGAGTGAACAAAGATATAAGTATTTTCCAGTATGTATCTTGTTTGCCACAGAATCTCTTACCTTGACATATGTCTGATTCCCACCCCCACCCCCCTTCCTATGTAGCAAGCCTTCAATGCAACTGCTGTAGTAAGGCATATGAGGAAACTACAGCTTGGAACCAGCCAAGACGGACCTGGACAAGCCATGCAGGAAAGCAATGGTGAGAGGCTGGGGTGCAGTTGAGGGTGGAGTTGGATGGTATGGAGCATTCCCCAGAAAGTGTTGTGCTGATAACAGGAAGCTGAGCAAAACAAAAACACCAACAAACAAAACCCTTCCAACTCTCATCTGCTAATTCTGATGTCTAAGATGCATAGGTATGTTATCTATGTGTGTATATTCAGTATTCACTTTCAGTTTTGCAATTCAGGTTCCAAATTTGTGTATGTATGTTATCTATGTATCATGTATGTATGTTATCTATGTTATCTATGTACACAGATAACATACATACATGAATTTCGAACCTGAATTGCAAAACTGAAAGTGAATACTGAATCATGAAACAATTTACACTTGACCTCGATCACATCCTTTCCTTCCTAAGTACAGACATTTTTTGAAAGCTCTATGATTTCTCTTCCACTTTTCTAGGGCATGTTTTTGGACAAAATAGCTGCCTAGTTTCATATAACTATGGTTGAAAGTGAGAGTGCAGCTCTTTTTGTAGGTCTTACACATACACATACCCCCCCCCACACACACACACACATCAGATGAGAAGGAAAAGTAAAAAGTAATAGAAATAGGCTCAGAATCCTGTCCTGTGACTTGTGCATAGGGACAAAAAAAAAAACTATCATAATAATCCATGCAGAGAAATAGAAGAAAAATGAAAAAGATAGAAAAAGAGACCTCTTCCACAAGATATAAGAAATCAAAGAGAAGTTTAAATCAGGTGTAAGAATGCTATATGACCCATAGAGAAGCACATTCAATGGTCAAGACAAAATAAAAGGGTGATGGAAGCAATACACTGAAGAACTAAATAAAAGAAAGGCACATGCCTTCAAGGAAGAGCCTCAAATGCTCTGTTTTTAAAAAGTGAGTTGGGACAGGCTGTGTAAGACTTGAAGGAAATAAATTAAGAGGAAGAAAGAACATACCAATAGAGTTGTTTCAAGATCTAGAAATGGAATACATTCAAATTCTAACAAAAATCTGCCAATGTGAAAAACACAACAATGGCCCATAGGCGGGAAACACTCAATATACATTATAGTCCCCAAGAAAAGGGACATCAGGGATCATTGGGCATGCATATCATTTCCTGTATGAGGGCTGTGAAGTAGGTCAGGAGGGTTTTTTGGCACTGTACAGAGACTATGAGAACACCAATCTCTACAGCATCTGAAAAAAAGACTATGTGTGCATACGTCGGTCCCAAATGAATTTTGGCCTGTGACTTGGAAGGGCAGCTAAGAAGGAACTAGATAAGACCCTCAAGTGAGAAGATGTATATCTAAATGCCAAAGTCAGAATCATCTCTGCCATAGTACTTCCAGTTTCTTTGTATACCTATGTAAGCTGGACACAGAAGAAAGCTGACAGGAAGGGAAATAACTTATTGGAAATGTGGTGCTGGAGGAGAGTTCTGAGGATATGCCATAAAGACATCTAAATTGATCACAGAGCAAATCTATCTTGAACTCTCCCTAGAAGGCAAAATGGCTGAGCTGTTGCTATCATACTTTGAACATGTTATGAGACAACATGGCTCACTGGAAAAGACAATAATGCTCAGAAAACTGAAAGATGGTAGGTAAAAAAGAAAAGACTGGATTACAGATAGATAGACTAAATGAAGGAAATCATGGCACTGGCTTTGCTAGACCTGAGCAGGACCATTATAAAGAGTCTCTTGAAGTGCTCTGATTCATAGGGTTGCAATAAACTGAAGCTGACGTGAGAGCAAATAACAACTCTCTCCCTCTCTCTTGATATATATATATATATATATATAGAGAGAGAGAGAGAGAGAGAGAGAATATATTTATAATCTGCCTTTCCCACAAAACTAGGACTCACTGCAGTTTACAAAATTAAAACAAACACACTTATGTCTTACAAGGACTAAAAATAAAAACACACAAAAAGTTAATGTTAAAATGCAACTAAAATATGTATAGAAAATTCATTGTATTTTCCTTTGTGTGCATTTTATATATATAAAAATTAATCACAATTTCCACAGAAATCTAAAAAAGCACACAAAATGTCATGAATATAATCAGACAAAAGCTTGGAAAAGTTATTTTTACTATAACTCCCAGAGTATCCTACCATGCTGCCTAGGGCATTCTGAGTATTGTAGTCAAAAAATAATGTTGAGAGGTATTGAATAAAGCCTGTATAAATATGTATACATTAATTGGTCAAACATCCCATCCTGTTTTTCAGATAGTTTTTCTCTTATTTTGATAAGAGACCAAGATGCATGGGAAGTCATTTGGCTGCATGGTCCTACAAACTTAGGCATGATGCCCTCTGTGATCACTGAAAAATTAACAAGAATTTGCCTGTGTGTCTCCTTAGAATACTTTCCAAGTATTTTCGAGAGGGCTTTATTTTAGGTATAAAGCCTAACGTGGATTTGTCCATAGAGTATCTACAGCTGCTCCCACATGACACCATTTAACTGTCATGACTCCATCCTATGGAATCCTGGGATTTGTAATTTGTTGTGACAGAAGGCTAAATATCTCACAAAACTACAAATCCCTGAATTCCCTAGTATTGAGCCATGGCAGTTAATGTGGTGTCAAACTGCATTAATTCTGCAGTGTGGCAACAGCCCTGGTCTGACCAATTGTCTAGTCAAATAAGGGTTGGATCGCTCTTCTTTTGTTCACCTGGTGCTAGTTGTAGTACTGTGTGCTTCACTAATAAGCCCAGCCCTAGCATTTTCTTTTTGTTCCTTTTCAGGCTCAGCATCCAGTAGCAGTGAGGAATCTTTGGGAAATGGCTCTCACCCTCACACCTAGGACTGAATGTTCCCCAGCGAACAGAGAAAGAGATGGCAGTGCCAGCACCAACTTGTAAACTGGATGGGCAGTTCCAAGCCCAACTTTCCCATGTTGCCACAAGCAGAGCCAGGGAAGGGTCTGGGACTGCCACCACATCTTTCCCAGTCAAGTGTGGCCAAGTCCTGCTACAAGGGAACGGAAAGTTTCCCTTCATCAATCACATTCTCCTGAACCTGGAGGCATGGGTCTGATCTTTTATAACTTACCCAATTCCCTGGAGAGATATCACCTGCTTCTCACCACAGAATGGTTTCTTGTTGGTCACAGCCAACAGGATCTTTCTGTTGGCCATGTTCTGCCCTGTCCTTAGCTTTCAGCCTTAGTCAACATTTGTGGCCTCTTCCTTGCCCCATCATATGGACAGCAGGTCTTAGAAACACCCAGTGGCCCAGCAGCTGCTCACTTGGGCACCAGATGTACACGAGATCCTGGAAATTAAGGATTTCCTCTAGTCAAAAACCCCTGCACTCCAGAAATTATGCAGCTCCCACCCCTGCCAAAGATCAGGTAACACTGTAAGAGAAGGCTTGTAGTTGCTTGTATCTCCAGGTGAAGGTCTCATTATAATCTACAGGGGAAGATGAAATTGCTTTGGTTTATGGAGAAAGGAGCTACTGTTGCTTGTAGCTGTTTCCAAGAAAGACTCAGTCTGGGGAAGTTCTGCAGATCAGGGGCTGTGCTTTTCTGCTGATAAGAAGCACAGGTCTAGACCAAACTGGCATTGCTTTGCTGGGGACCAGCTGTGCCTCTTCCAAAGTCATTTTGTCCATCAACATGTGAAGATGTCCCACCCTCTTCCCGAGTAGTGGTATTCAGTCACCACTACTACAACACCTACAATTTCTCTCCCAGTAGGGCCCTGAAGGTGGGTGGGAAACCATACTACAGACGTTCAGTTTGGTTCAGGTTGGACTGGGAGTAAAAGCCAGCTGTGGGTGAAGAGGGGAAAGGACACCCTTTGGCTACTGCCCATCGCTAGCGCAGTTTTGCAGCTATTTTTTAAAAATGTGTGCTTAATTTTTTTGTAAGGGGAGAAATGGGCACCTGTACATAAACACACATTTTCTCAGCTTTTCAAAAAAGTTGGGCAGCTTACATGAAATTTAAGCGAAAGGTGAGATTGAGGGTTGACATATCTGTGCAGAAGAAGCAACTCACCATCCCAACAGTCATTTTCCTGGCCACTACAGCTGCAGTGTCCAGTGGAATGGCAGATTAAGGTAAAGTCATACTCTGTGATTGCCCTTTGAAAAACTGCTCTGTCTTCACTCTGACATGGCCTATCCATCAGAAGAAGGATCTGTCCTACTGCTCAGTCTCTTCCCAGATCTAGAAGCTCACAGTGCCCCATTGCGCCCCCAGGTCCTCTCCCCCCAGCCTCTTGGTTCAAGAGGAACTTTCTAACTTGACATGTCTATTTTGTTGCTTGTTGTATTAAAAAAATGGAAGGAAATGCATGTAGCTTTATCTGCCCCATCTATGTAAGAAGGGCTGGAGGGAAAGGCAGAAGCTGGCATGGATCCCTGGTGGCACAGTGGTTAAAATGCCAGTACTGCAGTGACAACATGAGTTCAATCCTGAGGGCTCCAAGTCGACTCGGCCTTCCATCCTTTTGGAGGTCAGTAAAATGAATACCCAGCTTGTTGGGGGCAATGGCTTACACGCTGTAAACCACTTAGAAACTGCTTAGTTCTGTACAATGTGGTATAGAAATATAAATGCTATTGGTATTGCTGTGGATCACTCAGCAACCAAAATGGGGTGCAGCTGTAGAGACACAGTAGCTGGATGCATATTTGGTGGATTCTAAGGGATGAACAGTGCTGAAAGAAAAAGATTCTTCAAGGACTAACTATCATTGATTCTTATTTTATTGACACAGCACCTAGAAATAGATTAAACACTTTATAAAAGGATTAAAAATAAATAGGTCTTCTGCCCAAAGCAACTTACAGTCTAGAAACGGTCAAGACAAAAGAGGAGGAATAGCTGGGTTTCCTGAAACTGCAGATGTTACAAAAAACACAAGCCATGAGTGAGCCCAGCCTCCCTTCTTTAAAATCTCATTTTGACAGGGAGAGTCAAACACAAGTTTAAGCCTCTCCCATAGAGACTAGCAGAATTTTGTTGTGGTTACCTTTGGCTACAGCATGCCTACAGTTTTGAGTTATAAAATATATTTCATGATTTCATTATAGATACATGATGGTATTAATGAAAAACGGTCAGAAAAAATATTAAGGGGGGAAAAAGCATCTAGTGAAAGGGTAAGCTATTGAGTTGCAAGGAGTATGCTTAAGAATCGCATTCGAAGCAGTAGAAAAACAAAAACAAAATTGATGCTTTTGAGATAGATATATCTGTACACTAGCACACAGGTTGGGATGGTATACAGTGTGCCCTCCACATTCGCTGGTGTTAGGGGCACAGGGCCAATGTGAAAGGGGGAAAAAGACAAAAACTATTTTTTACCTAAAAGATCACTTCTCTAGGAATGTCTAGGTCCTCCAGTGCGACTCTATGACCAAAATATGGCAGAAGCAAACATAGAACTGCACTGGAGGATCTACAAATGTCTGGAGGAGTGTTTTCTCTAGGAATCTCTAGGCCCTCCAGTGTGCTTCTATGGTCAACTTCTAACAGAGTCATGCTGGAGGACCAAGAGATTTCTAGAGAGAACGTATTAATCACATCTGCAATTAATCAAATCCGCAAAAGTCAAATCCGCAAATGTGGAGAGCCAACTGTACTCTTTATTTTACAAAGCAAGGGTGCTTTCAAAAGGTGCTTCCTTGCTCACTGGGATGAGCACTACAACCTAAGAGTTATCTCTTAACTCACCACTCCAGGTAGAAGATACTCTTATTTTCCAGAAGATTCTTGTCATTGATGGTTTTTGGCACAACAGTAGCCAGGAGAACATCTGAACTGTCCCTGCATTGACTGTGTTGGATAGATGATCATCTGTAATACATAGCGGCCTAGAACCAGCTAAGTCAGTCCTACTGAGTTTAGTGGGAGCTCACATCCAGGTGAGTGCCTTAGTCCCACTAAAAGCAATGAGATTTGAATTGTTCCAGAAGGCTTATTGGACCAAAGCTTCTGCTCTTCTGTGAGTGGCCTAGTGGTTTATTTCCCCAAACAAACTGGTCTGTCCACATGTAGTCAGCTTCCATCATATGAAGGTGGATGCCATCCAGTGGCAAAGGCTTTGCATTTACAGAGCAGATGAACACTGTCACAGCTATACATGTATACAAACATGGACATTTGCACATTATATAAAGAGGAAGTGAGCTGTGGAATTAAGGTGTGGTAATCTCTTATAACCTGAAATAATTTTTTAAAAAATTTCAACACAACTGGTATTGCAGCCGAGTTTTTATAATGATATCTAAGGTTTAGTAGGCCCAATGAGTGAGGGAAATTCCTGGATGAGGCTGGATCTTGGCTGATCTTCACTGGCTGCCACTGAACAACTTTTTTGAAGCCTCTCCCCATGCCTAAATATATGCCCCAAGTTTTGAGAAGGAAGAAATGGGCTTCTGATGGCCTTATTTAAAAACTGGCCTACAACACACTAATACTGCACCAAAGGACAAAGCAAAAGACAAAAGCGACAGGAAAAAGCATTCTATGATACGCTGTGGCTACACATCAACTTCATATCACAAGCAACCCCGGTGGGGGAAAACAACCCAACAGCAGTGGCTGACAGAGGCGCTCCACAACACAAACCCCTCAGGCCCTCCTCAACAGCTTGGACCGTGCCCTGTTCCCAACATGGAGGTTTCTCTCTGGCTCCAGCCCTGGAGAGGAAATAGTTTTCTTACTTGCCTGACACACAAGCAATACTGGCTGTAAGAGAAGTTATTATGTCAAGGTGGAATGGCTGCTCCTGGCAACTTTGGCACAGCGGTTTTTGGCATCTGGATCTGAAGTCTCCTGGTACTTTCTTAGATCAGCACAAAAGAGAACCTGGTGAGGGAGGGAAGAGAGTCAGAATTATGAACATGATTGCAAAAAGTGGCCCGAAAATGGGTGATGTGACTTGAGAGATGCAGTGCAGGAGGAAAGTTCTTCCTCAAAGAGGAGACCTAGGCTGCCCAAGAGGGTTAAGCATTAGCATTTTGCCAGCAGTTTTGGGGCAAGCAAGTCCTGCCTTTCACTGTATGCTCAATTTCCTATATGTACACAAACTAGCAACTTCCCATAAAGAAAATAGCTCAAGAGGCAAAAGAAGAACGGGTAACTTGCATACACAATTCATATGTACCTCACACAGGGGCATCCCAAGACATTTCAATGCCTGATGCAAAGAATGACACACATACACATTCCATTCAGAAGCTGACTAGATTGGCAATGGTATCTTCCATCAGCATAAGGTAAAGGATAGGACATTCCACCATATCTGATGGCAGCATTTTGGGGATGCAAGACAGGCTGGATGGATCATTGGATGAGGAGGAAGAGTTTGTGGGCTGCCACTACTGCCTCCAGCATCTGCCATCTCAGGTGGTTGCTTCATTCTGCCTAATGGTAGGGAGGCCTTGCACTTAGATCAGTATAAAAGGGGACTGGTAAGGCCTTGGATTCAATAGAAAGCTGTGTAGGCACACATATAGAAGAAATTAATTTCTTCACAAAACATTTAATTAATGTACAGTGGACCCTTGGTATCCGCTGTATTTTGGTTCCAGGATCGCTCGTGGATACCAAAATCCCTGGATTCTCAAGTCTCATTAAATACAGTGGCGTAGTAAAATGGTGTCTTGTAAATAAAATGGCAAAATCCAAGGTTTGGACTTTATGCTATAAAATGGTAAAATCAAGGTTTGGATTCCAATGTTTGGAATGTATTTATTTTTTTTTTGGTATTTTCAAACTGGATGGATGAATCCATGGATAAAGAATCTGTGGATACAAAGGACTTTATAACATTCATTGCCATCAATTGTAATGACTGATGGCTACTGACTTACAAAAGGGATTAGAGAGACATTCCTTTGACAACCCTGCCTATAACCAAGACAGAGGACTCTGTGCACACAAAGGAACCTTGAGATTTGTAGATAAAATTTTAAAACAAACAAGAAACAACCTGTATAAATCAGGAAAAAATGATGTAATGTCTGTTTGCATTTGGAAAAGGGAGCAAGAATGATGTGCATCATGCAACATGGAAAATAGAGCGCAAAGCCGAAAAAGGAGGAAAGCAGGAGAAGATGCAGGAAAAAGATTGGGAGGAAAGAGGAGGCAGATAAAGAGGATGGAAACATTACAGTTGTATCCACAGATTTAACCATCCACAGCTTGAAATTTTTTTTTTAAATTCCAAAAAGCAAACCTTGATTTTGCTATTTTATATAAAAGACACAATTTTACTATGCTATTGTATAAAATAGGCCCTGAGCATCTACAGATTTTGGTTTCATGGGGGTGGGGGTGGTCCTGAAACCAAATCCCAAAAGATATCAAGGACCTACTGTACTTTTTTGGACTACAAGCCCCAGAATCCCTATCTAACTTCTGCTAGCTAGAAGATCCTTCTACTGTTACTATTTTTCCCCTTGCTTTCTGGCCAAAACATATCTCAAATTCAGGAAAACTTGTTCATAATCTGTGCTGTCTTGTTGGATTTTTACGCAGTAACTGGACATTGAAATTAACTAAATCCTGTTTTCTCTGATCCACCCAAGCTGTAGGAGTCTTGGAATCATAAAAGTCCAAAGCTGATCATGCTCTGGGGAAGAGGCCTTTGTGTTTTGGGTGGGAAGACCTGCTGAAGCTTCCCTGTCTATGTCCTAGAAGCCAGAAACCCACATAAAGAAAAGGGAATATAATGAAATTCTTAGAATGCTGAATTAACATGAGTTTCTGCACTTGGAAAATGTAAGTGCAGAATGTACAATACAAACTGTAAGCCAGTGGCTGGAAATATGTGACCCACCCGATGTTGTGCTGTAATTCCCAAGCCAAGTTGGAGCTGCACAACATCTGGGAGGACACAGAGGGCAGCAGCCTTATATCTTATCTCCTTGTGCACAACTACACAGAGCAGCACATGCTGAGGGAAAAGGAAGAATATCTGCACATGCTACTCACCTCTTGTGCCCATCCAGCATAAGGTCCCCATAGGCTCCGGAAGAAGTTCCCTGAAGGGAAGCAATCAGGAGAGCAGGTTTATGAGGCATTGCAAAGAAGCAAGTGTGACTCCCTTGGTTGGTGGCCCAAGGACAGCTCCTCTTCCAGAAATGTAATGCTTTTATATTACTATAGACCCCCTGAGCCAGAGTGGTGGTGTGGTTTGACTCTGGAGATCAAGGTTTGAATCCCCATTCGACCATGGAAGTCCCCAATGTACATAAACACTAGGTGACCTTTGGCAAGTCACACTCTCTCAGCCTCAGGGGAAGGCAATGGCAACTGACCCTATCATGGGGTTTTCTTGGCAAGATTTGTTCAGAGGTGGTTTGCCTTCCCCTGAGGCTTAGAGAGTGTTACTTGCCCAAGGTCACCCAGTGAGTTTCATGGGCAAGCTGGGAATTGAGCCCTGGTCTCCAGACTTGTAATCCAACACTCAAACCACTACGCAAGTGCTTTATTATTATAGACCACCTAAGCAATTGTGGTGTAGTGGTTTGAGCCTTGCACTATTGAAAATAGCCTATAGAAAATAATAAAATAAAATATAAATAAACAAATAATAAAATTAATAAAATAATCAAGTAAATTAAAACTTTGAATATGACAAAGACATGAAACTAAAATAGCCCACTGTTTTGAAAACAATGTTGGCAAACAAAAGGATTTTGACCCGATTGCAAAACAATTGCAGTGCAGCTACCAACTGCATCTCCACAAAGAAGACACTGCACACTACTTTGGCACCACAGCTGAGAAGGGCCTTTCCCTTGTTCCTACAGTTTATCACAAGTACTAGGAGATTCGCTTTCCAGATGATCTTAAGTCAATTGTCTCCTTTTATGATATCTGATCAACCTTTCAAATGGAGGATTAGCTGAACGGTTCCCCTCCCTCTTCCAAATGCTCACTCATTTGCTCTTATTACCGGTCGAGCCTCCCTTATCTGAAATTCCAAAATACTCCAAAAACCAAAACTTATTTCATACGTGGCTGAGATAAGGACACCTTTACTTTGCTATCAGGTGGTTCAATGTATACAAACATTCATGCACAAAATTATTTTTAAAATATTGTATAAAATTACCTTCAGACTATGTGCATAAGGTGTATATGAAACATAAATGAATCCTCAAGAGATCCCCGAGATCTCATTATGTACATGCAGATATTCCAAAATCCAAAATAAATCAAAAATTCAAACATTTCTGATCTCAAGCATTTTGGATAAGGGATACTCAGCCTGTACCACTATCTTCTGTTTCTTTTTATCAGTTGGGGACCTTGATTTTTTAAAAGTTGTTATACAGTTGTACAATATATTATTGCTTTAATTCCAAATGATTTTGTTAAGCTCTGAGAATATAAATCCTTAAACAATAAATAAAGATGTTAATCACTGTTAGGATAGGAATGGGGAAAGAGATAGTGAGGAAGACAGACAGACTAACCAAAATGATAAAGGGAGTGGAGAATTCCTTGTTTGGAAAAAGAGTGCAACCTTGGAGCTTTCTGGTGCATAAGAGGAGAAAGGGACATGATAAGGTGTATAAAATTAAAATTGTATGAGAAAGTAACTCAAAATAGTAGAAACAGCAACTCAAACTAAACAGTGGGAGAGGAGAGACAGATAAAAATAACTAATTTTTCAACAGTGTATAGTTCAAACTATAATTTGCTACCATAAGATACAGACACCAATTTGGACAGCTTTAGAAAACTATACAAATTCATGGAGGTTGGGATTACTGGTGGCTGCATGCTACCTTCAGTGTCAGAGGCATTATGCATCTCAATGCCAACTGCCAGGAAGCACAAGCAGAAGGGTGATGCTGCATTTATGTCTTGCTTAAGGGGTTCCCTGGAGCAGCTGAATGGTGGCTGTGAGAGCAAAATGTTGGACTGCATAGGACTTTGATCCGATTCACCTTCCGGATTTTTCTGATATCCTTACTGACTTGGTTCACACAGGGTAGAGTGCCTCATAACTCCAAGACTACTTGGAGAAATAATGTCCTTGTGTGGAGGAGGCAGCTTTGGGGGCATTCACAAATGAGTAGCCCAACTGGGTACGATTGCCACAAACTACTGAGATAACTCACTACATTTAACAGAGCTTCTCCATTGATCAAGTAAAAGACTTTTACTCTACTGCTGCTTCTGTCAGCATAATACATCTGTTGCACTATGGTGAGCACCCCACATACGTAACACAACCCACACATGCATATGTCATTAACAGAATGCCAGCCAGGGTGAGCTAGCCCCAGCCTGAAAGAATTAGATCTGAGGTTGGGCTCTGAACCAAAATCCAGAAAGAAGCTGGGCTGTGATATCATTCGCAAAAGAAGAAGTGCCAACCCACAACAGCCCTCACCGATCTCTCGATGGACCCGCTCCGTCACACTCCGGGCCCCCATGCCCAGTTCTTGACCGTAGTACCGCTTGGCCACCTGCCATATGTGGGTGTCCACAGGCACTGCCTCAGCCTTGTCCAGTGACATGAGACACACGCAGTCGGCCACCTGCAAGAGAAGTGAAAACACAGCCCCTGTGAAAATAGTCCTGGTGTGCTGTCCGGAGCTTGAAAAATTACTTTTAAGGGACCCCAACTCCCAGAATTTTTCTGCTGGCAGAGCCAGTGACTGGGGGTTTTCAGGAGTTACAGTTCCAAAAATATAACTTCTCCAAACTCTGTCATCTCTGTCCCCAGTAGGTCTCATACCTACTATATTCCCCATGACAGAGATTCAAGCCATCCCACCATACAACAGGCATATTACTAGGGGGTGCAGGCTGCACCAGGTGACACCCTAAGAGGGAGTGACACCAATGCTTCCCAAACATCTACCTTTGGGCAGAAACAGGGTATGACATTTGCTTGCATCCCTTTAAAACGCTCAAGAGATGGTGTGAGTGAGTCAAGGCTCAGAGGGAGAAGAAAGGAGAGGCCCCAGGTATTAAAAAAATTTCCCCTCCCAAATTTTCAATTTTTAAATTAAATTTTTAAAAAAGTATTTTAACATTTTCTTTAAAAACATCACATCTTACCAAATTTTAACTACATGAAACTGTGTACATTTAGGCTGTACATATGTTTTGTAATTTAAAGGTATAATTTAAAGGTATAATTTTAATTTTAATTTTGCCAGTTGTTACAACTACTACTATTACATTCAGTTGTATGGTGGGATCCTCTCTTAGGGGAACCTCTCATGCTCTCTCTTGAAAGGAATTGTAACGTGGCCGCAACTCCTTATATCCTATTATCTTTATTGATGTTTTTTAAATTATTGTTTATATTGTTTTAACTTGTAATTGATTTAATAACTTTTTAAGAGGGGGAAGGGATGTGGGTTGTTGATGTATTGGATTTTAACGCTGTAAGCCGCCCTGATTGACCTCAAAGGGGTGGGGTATAAATAATAATAATAATAATAATAATAATAATAATAATAATAATAATTATTATTATATATGGGAACTATGATTTATGAGTAACATTACAATCAAACCTTTGTATCCACAGGGGATCTGTTCCAGACCCTCCCATGGATATGAAAAAATGCAGGACTTCAATTCCCATTGTCCCTAATGGTGGCACAATGTGTGCACAGCCACTAGCATTGCCACGTGCATGCACCACCATTGGGGACATTGGGGTTTGCCATCCACAGATGCTTAAATTAATGGATGGCAAGCCCGCGGATAGTGAGGCCCCATTGCTAGACATTGCTAAAGATTCTGTATGGTGTAGTATGGGAGGAGGTCAATAATGGAGGGCTGACACCATGAGTTACCGCACCAGGTGACGCCAACCCTAGTGAGGCCACTATCATACAATCCCATCTTGAAAGCTACAATTATGACGTTTCCCACAGCCCCACATATTGCCACAGCCCCCCTCATCCAGCAGCCCCCCTCAAGGACTTACAGTCTCTAAGTATTGTCATAGCAGCAGAGTAAAGCCTCCTCTTTTCGCTCACCTTGACTCCCACGCCAGGAAGGGTGCACAAGGCATGCCGAGCCTGCTCATAAGGGACAGTGCGCAGCTGCTGCAAGCCAGCTGCACCACCAAGTGTCTTCATGACAGCACGGGCACTCTCACTGACAAACCGTGCCCGATACCCAAACCCCAGGTCCCTCAGCCGGGCTTCTGTGTCTGCTCCTGCAACACAGAAGAAGAAGAAGATTCTCTTTTGGAAGAAACATTTGTCATCATAATTGTGTGTTCCTACATGGCAGGGGGTTGGACTTCATGGCCCTTGAAGTCTCTTCCAACTCTATGATTCTATGATCAAGTAGGAGGAAGGCATATTCAGACAACATCTAGATATGAATATTATATTCAGAATGACACAGCTAATGCAACACTGGACTATGAACTGATTATTTGGAAGAGTGGGAAACATGTAGCTGACAGGTCACCACTACTGCAACTGTTACTACTACTGCTGCTGCTGCTACTACTACTATCATCATCTGGCACTCTGTATTGCAGTTATGGATTTGTAATCTAGAATTACAGTTCTGTAATTACTTTGTATTCAGTAAGACTAGACAAGGTGCTTCTACACTGTAGGAATAATGCAGTCTGAGATCACTTTGAGCACTGTAGCTCTATCCTATGGAATCCTGGGATTAGTAACTTTGCAAGGTCTATAGCCTTCTCTGCCAAAGAATACTGGTGTCTCACAAAACTACAAATCCAAGGATTCTGTATAATGGAACCATGGCAGTTAAAGTGGTATCAAATAGCATCATTTCTATTGTATAAATGCACCCATAGCCTTACTATAAGACTATGAAAATGCCCCTCTCTATCCACCTTAATAGCCAGCAACTGCATCAGGCAAAGACAGTCTGTTCAGCTTCCAGTTGGGTTGCAAGGAGGCTGATGTTTCTGCCCCCCCTCCCACCATGACTGAGGCTGCGACAAGCAGAAGTAGTACCTGTTGCAGTTCTTCACCACAGCTTTGCTCACTGGTGGGAGAGGTTTGGAAATACTATATTATCGTCCTTGTGCCGTTTGACAGCTGAACAGGCCTCCTTCACCTAGTCTGACTGCTATCTGTTAAGGTGGGTTTGTACCTTTAATGATTGTGTGGAAGAAGGAATTTCAGCAGGTGTTCCTTCTTAGCTGGTTGTGTGATAAGCAACAGCTGCTGTAATTCATAGAATCATAGAGTTGGAAGAGACTCCAAGGACCATCCAGTCCAACCCCCTGCTATTCAAGAAGACACAATCCAAGCACCCCTTGTGACAGATGGCCATCCAGCCTCTGTTTAAAAACCTCCAAAGAAGGAGACGCTACCACACTCAGGGAGCATATTCCACTGTCAAAGAGCTCTTACTGTCAGGAAGTTTTTCCTAAAATTACCTCTTCTACACAACAATTAAAGATATAGGAGGTTTCTCTAGGTTGCAATTTGAAAACTACTCACAGCACACAAGAGTGCATTACCCTGTCTCCTTGTGCAATGCCATTTTAAAAACCATTTCTCTCCTTTACTAGTCCTTTCCCTGTTGACAAGACAGTACAAGGTGACACGAGGCTTCACTGTACAAGAAACGTATCAGTTCTTATTCCCCTTCCAGTAATCCCACAGGCTGGTTTTCTAGTGCTCTGTTTTTGTATAGTGTAGAGGGAGGAGAATTGTAAGGGAATTTATTTAAAAGAAATGTTCAGCAGCAGACTGGGTCCCACACCACTGTGAACAGCAAGAAACCCTTGTTTAAGCTTTTTAGCTGGCTTTCCTCTTGATCAATGAGACCTTATTCAGAGCATCCTCACCTGCCATTGCCTGCAAGGAAGGGAAGGCATGGTATGTCTTGGTGTCCAGTTGACAGATTCGTCGGCCAAAGGCTTGGCACAGGTGCTGGATCATGTTGGTGATGCGGGACAAATGGTTGTTAGAGGTGCAGATGAAAGAGAAGAGGCATTCCACCGGGTCCTGTCGCAGCACCCGAACTCCTGAGAGAACACAAGGAGGTGGTTTGTCAAACACCCGATTTATTTACTCATAAAGACTTAAATGTGCACAAATAAGCTGAGTGGAGATTACCATGAAACTGACAATGCTCAGCATTCGGGACAGTGTACATTCTGTAAGTGTATGAGATTCATTAAGAGACAAAGAATTATGTCTCCTCTAAGTCACAGTTACAAAACAAAACCATATACAGTGGGACCTTGGTATCTGCTAGGTTCTGGTTCCAAGACCCACCACAGATGCCAAAATCTGTGGATGCTCAAGTCCCAAATACAATGGCATAGTAAAAGTCCCAATGCCACTCCTGAAACCTACCTGGGAACTTGATGGCTACTTCCTGGAAGTGTGAGTCAACATAAGATCATTCTTGGTACAATACAGATAAATTTATGTGTAGCTGGGAATAGTCCTGGTAAAAATCAAGGTTTGCTTTTTGGAATTTATATATATTTAAAATATTTTCAAGTCATGGATAGTTGAATCAGTGGATAAGACATCTGTGGCTATGAAAGGCTGACTGTACCTAGTCCCTAGGATTACTAAGTAAGCCAGAAAATGTACATGCAATGCATGGTGAAATATTAGAATGAATCTCCTTTCAAGGAGCAAAGAGAGAGTGAGTAGGATTATTGGTGATTGGAGGTAGGGATTGTGAACCCTGCTTATGGAGTCTGATCAGCAGAACATTTTATGCAGAAGTCAAGCAAATAGGTAGCATGCAGGTCATGGAATCCATCTTTTCTTGGTGCTGCATTAAGGTAGCTTTACCACAGTTTTCTTGACTTTCCAAGTGTACAGTGGTAGCTATAAGGCCTTAGTAAAGGCAACCTACCCCCTCTGAACAAATCTTGCCAAGGCAACCCTTTGATAGTTTCATTTTATGGTTGCCATAAGTTGGAAACAACTTGAAGGCATGTAACAATAGATTCAGAGATCAGAGAGATCTCTGTGTGAGTTTGGTCCCATCTATATCTCTCAACCTAAACCACCTCACAAGATTGTTGTCAGAAAAAAAAAATGAGTAAGAGGGCCATTTTTGCCAACCTGAGTTCCTCAGAGTTGAATAAAGCAGGATATGAATGTAAGGACTAATATAATAACTAAAACGAATACTTTTTTCTCCCCAATACACCATTTATCAAGGTTCCAAATCCCAGTGGCACTTCTGAAACCTACCTGGGAACTTGATGGCTACTTCCCGGAAGTGTGAGTCAACATAAGACCATCCCTGGTACAATGCAGATAAATTTATGTGTAGCTGGAAATAGTCCTGGAGGATCTGGGAGGGAGTCAACCCCTCCATTCCCCGGATTAGTTCTCCAGACAAATGGCTGCCTGAGCGCTCACTGGTTCCAGGACGGCTCATGTCAGGCTGAGTCTGCTTCTTCCCTTTCTTCAGGGGGGGCTCAGAGAGGGTCTCATCCTCCTGGTTGTTTTCTTCCTTCTCTTCATCATGCAAGGTGTACCAGAGCTGTTCCTCTGACTGGGTGAGTGTCCAAACTCGACCTGCCAGCACTCCTGTCCAGTAACCGGGGCTGGTTTCAGACCACCTGAGAGAAATACAAGCCTGTTTAGCAGAAGGACCACAGAGTGCTGAGGATCCCACGGACAGCCAAAAAAGACAAACAAATGGGTCCTAGAGCAGATCAAGCCAGAAATCTCCAAGGAAGCCAAGATGACAAAACTTAGACTGTCATAGTTTGGACACATTATGGGAAGGCACGACTCACTGGAAAAAACAATAATGTTGGGAAAGGTAGAGGGAAGTAGAAAGAGAGGAAAGCCCCATGCTAGATGGATGGACTCTATTAGGGAGGTCATGAGTATGAGTTTGCAGGAACTAAGCAGAGCAGTGGAGATAGGGGTCTTGGAGATGTCTCATCCACAGGGATGCCATGGGTCAAAATCAACTGGAGGGCAGTTAACAACAAAAACAAACCAAATGGAGTTTTCAGGACACCCTTTACCATCACACCATTATAGCATGGTTGGCAATCTATTAGTGACTTACTTGCACTACACCCCATTTTGGACCTTCCTCTGTGCCCCATCAATGGGGGCAATATGAAGAAGGAAGAGATGGGAGTGGGCCTTCTCAGCTGTGGCACTCCACTGTGCAATCCCCTTTCATTGGAAACGTGACTGGTGGCAACCCTGGTTTCTTTTCATCATCAAGCAAGCATATGGCTTTTTATTAAAATCATCAAAGGATCAATTTATTTCAAAGTACACATGTACATAAATATAAAATTGGTGTAGTTTTGAAAGTTGTTTTAAATGTTATGCATAATATGTTCACCCAGAGCAGCTGCGGCGGCGACGCGAGCGGGAGGCCGAGGCGGAGGCATTAGGGCCGCCAGGGACTAACATCTTCCCCAGCAACACAGCTGTGGCTGAACCGCGGCCGGAGAGACCGGGAAGAGCTTAAAATCCTTCCCTAGCAATACCTTTCCCAGCAACAATGCAATCACGTATTTATATTGTATATTGTATATCGTATATTTCTAATAATTGTCTTTTAATTTGTTTGGTTTGATTTGTCTTGGGGGGGTGAGTGGGGGTGGGAATGAGGAATGGGATCTGATTTGATGTGATTTGTTTTGATGTTTTGAATATTGTACGCCGCCCCAATTGCTTGGCAGAGGGGCAGGATATAAATAAAAATTATTATTATTATTATTATTATTATTATTATTATTATTATTATTATTATAATATTTTTATTGAGTTTAAATTATTTACAATTTTAAATTGTTTATATTTTGTGCCATCCTGAGATCCCATGACAAAGGGCAGAATAAAAATGGTTGAATAGATAGAAAGACAGGAGATTCAGTTTGGCATAGTAATTTGAGTGTTGGACTATGACTCTGGAGGCCAAGGTTCAAGTCCCCACTCAACCATGAAAAACCCACTGGGTGACCTTGAGCAAGTCACACTCTCTCAGCCTCAGGAGAAGGCAAGAGCAAACCCCTTCTGAACAAATCTTGCCAAGAAAATCCCATAAAAGGTTTGCCTTAGGGTTGCCATGAGTCAAAAACAACTTGAAGGCACACAACAACAGATAGGTAGGCAGACAGATAAAATTTTGGATGGAACGTAGGAGGACTATTCTTGCATTCTGTCCCAAAACCTCACATCACCCAGCAGCTGTTAAGCTCCAAGAAGGGCCCTTGCTGTCTCTTAATGGTGAAGAGTGGAGCAGAGGTGATTCAGACCATGGAGATCTAGCAGCCCTGGGCTCCTGAGGGAAGGAAGACAATTCCCGGGATTCCCTGGCATTGAGTCAGGGCACTTAAAGCGGTCTCAAACTGGATTATTTCTGCAGTGTGTTTTGGACCAGAGTTGTTTCTAGAAGGTGCCATGGCCAGGTCAGGTGAATATTGTGAGGTCCCCCATCAATACCTCCTGGGACCCTCTGTCTTCACTTAGAAGACAACACACCATTTTACTCAACTTGTTTGCCCCGCTTTGTGCAAGCTGAGGGGGCCCATGATGAGTATCCTGCACGTCACTTGGAAAGTAATAGATGTGACATTCCCTCTCTCCTCTTGCATGAGTGATCTCCACTGCGAGGGGGAAAAGCGACAGGGACCCTGTTTCTACCTGTCGCACCTGGGATTGCTCATGGGAGGGTCTGGGACCATCAGTCAGCTGCTGCCCAAGGGACAAGGGAACAGACCCCCATTGATCACAGTGGGAAGGGGGGGGTTGGACTGGGATGAAAATAACATAAATATACTCGTCCCTCCACATTCGCTGGGGTTAGGGGCACAGGACCCCTGTGAATGTGGAAAAACCGCAAACAAAAACACTATGTTTTTACTTGAGAGAACACCTCTCTAGGAATCTCTAGGTCCTCCAGTGCAGCTCTATGGTTAACACCTGCCAGACATTGACCATAGAATTGCACTGGAGGAGCTACAAATGCCTAGTGGAGTGTCCTCTCTAGGAATCTCTAGGTCCTTCAGTGCCACTTTTAGTTAAAGTTAACCATAGAGTTGCACTGGAGGGCCTAGATATTCCTAGAGAGAACGTATCAATAAAATCCATGAATAATCAAATCAGCAAAAGTCAAAGCTGCAAATGTCGAGTGTGGAGTGTAAAGGTGTGGTGGTTTTTTCCTTTTTGGTCAAAGGGGTCAAAGCCCACTGCTCAGGGTCAGGTCTTTGTTGCGCCTCTTTCGGTCCTAAGTGCAAAGGAAAACAAGGCACTACAGAATGTAGGACACCCAAGGAAAATGGAGGACAGTGCCAAAATTAAAACGCTAGTATAGTCGACCCTCTATTTTCATGGGGGATCCATTCCGGACTCCCCTCCTGCAAAAATGGAGATTCGCAAATATTCAAGCCCCATAGGCTTGAATGGGGTGCACCCCATTGATTTAAATGCAGGTCGCCCCTCCATGAATATACAAAACCACGGACTTCAAGTCTGCGAGAATGGAGGGGTGACTGTATAAATTCATGGTTCTCGCTCGTGCTCAAAAAAGAGGACATTATGGAATTCCTCCTGGCCAGAAGAAGGCTGAAATGAAGGACATGTCTTGGAAAAGGAGGAGGATGCCTGGTCACCCTGCCTTACTACAAAGGAGGGCAGGCACTGCAAAAATGTAGGACATTCTCAAAAAATGTAGGGTGTTACAAAATAAAAGCTAAGGACACTAATATAAATATCAATTCATGCTTCTCAGTCCTGCTCAAAATGGAAGGCCTTTTGAAATTTGTCCTGGACAGAAGGTTGAAATGGAGGACATGACCTGGAAAAGGAAGACATCCCTGGTCAGGACATGTCCAGGAAAAAGGAGCACACCTCTGATTGTCCTGATAGAGGACATGGTACTGGATAAAAGGAGGACATCTCTGGTCCCCTTGTCCTAACCACAAAGGAGGACAAGACACCGCAAAATTTAGGACATTCTCATTAAAATGTAGGACATTACCAAATCAAAGCTACAAACACTCCTAGAAATGTAAATTCATATTTCTCAGTCCTGCTCAAAATATGGGGGAGATTTTGAAATTCCTCCTGGGAAGAAGTTTGAAATGGAGGACATGTCCTGGAAAAGGAGGATATCTATTCACCCTGAATGGAGGACAAGCCCTGGAAAAAAGGAGGATAGCTCTGGTCGCCCTCAATGGAGGACATGCTCTTCAAAAATGAAGGATGTCTCTGGTCACCCTAAATGGAGGACATGCCCTGGAGAAAAGGAGGAGGCCTCTGGTCGCCCTGAATGGAGGACATACCCTGGGAAAAAGGAAGATCCTTCTGGTGTCCCTGAATGGAGGACATGACCTGGGGAAAAAAGGACGCCTCTGGTCTCCCTGAATGGGGGACATGCCCTGGAATAAAAGGAGGACCCTTCTGGTCTCATTGAATGGAGGACATGTCCTGGAGAAAAAGGAAGACGCCTCTGGTCGCCCTGGATGGAGGACATGCCCTGGAGAAAAAGGAGGACCCTTCTGGTCACCCTGAATAGAGGACATGCCCTGGAGAAAAAGGAGGACGCCTCTGGTCTCCCTGAATGGAGGACATGCCCTGGGGAAAAAGGAGGACGCCTCTGGTCTCCCTGAATGGAGGACATGTCCTGGAGAAAAAGAGGACGCCCCTCTCTCTCTCTCTCCCCTTTGCTTCCTCCATCCCCCAAAGAAGGGAATCTCCCTGCAGAGCCAGGGGCGATTCCTGAAGGGAGCCGCCAGGGGGCGCGCGCTCTCACTCACCGGAAGGTCTGTCCGCCGCAGAGCACCAGGTCGAGGCGGAGTTCGGCGCGCGGGCAGGGCAGGGACCGCCAGGGGGCGGCGCGGGGCAGCGGGGCCGGGCGCGGGTTCATCGCCTCCCTCTGACTCCGGCGGCGGCGGTGGGAACGGTGCTACTGGCGGCGGCTTCTGTTGCTGAGGGCTCTCCTGCTGCCTCGGCTCTGGCGCCAGGTCCGCCGCTCTGCGCCCGCCAAACCACCATAGAGAGAGAGGCCCCGCTGAACTCAGAGGAGGGACCGCGCAGCAGTAGACAAGAGAGGCTCTGGCCTCTCTAGGGCGACAAGGGAAGCTCTGTGGTCATTTTGGGCGGAAGTACTGGCTCTGTGGGCGCCGGAAGTAGTCCTTTGAAGCTGAAGTGGGCATAAAAACGGGAGAGAAGACCTCCAAAATGGAGGAAGGGGTGTGTGGGGTGGTCTCTCTTTCACATGAAAGCCCCTCTTTGGGTTCTAGGGGCGGAGGGGGGGGCTTAGTCCTATATATTTATTTGATTTTATTTATTTCGTTTCATTTTATGCTGCCTTTTTCCCATAAAAGGACCCAAGAGGGCTCACAAGATAAGAACACTTTAAAAAAACAATAAAATTCAATCTCGGACGTGAAGTCGTAGGCTTTCATGGCCGGCATCCATGGTTTTTTGTGGGTTTTTTCCGGCTGTGTGGAAAGAAACTCTTCTAGAACATGGCTACACATCCCGAAAAACCCACAAAAAACTATCAGTCTCGGACCTCTGCATACTAAGACCATTCTTACTTAAGAAATCTAAAATCTTTATTAGGTAGAGGTTTATAGATTTATTTATTTTAAAAGCTCATTTTGAAATATGATGTATTATAAAGAAAACAAAAATAAACGGCCACCGAGGATCTCTTGTTGTTGATTACCTTCAAGTCCTTTCCAACTCATGGCAACCCTATCATGGGGGTTTTTTGGCAAATTTCTTCAGATGAGGTTTGTCATTGCCATCCTCTGAGGCCGAGAGAGTATAACTTGCCCAAGGTCACCCCAGTGGGTTTTTTATGCTTGAGCAGGAAGTTGAACACTGGTCTCCAGAGTCCTAGGAGTTTATCACACAGGACTGATCTCATGCAGAAACTGAATTTAAACTGGAAAAAAACCGCTGCCAGTAGCACTTTTACTAGATTTTCAGATGACATCAGAGGTTAACCCAAATAGAAAGTTGACAAAACCTGCAAAATAGGTTGATTTTCACATGACATCAGGGTTAATGTGTTAATGAGCATTAACGCAATATTATCCTGAACAGAAACTAGACAAAACCCACTCCTTTTTACTTCCAGAAAATCCTGAAAGTAAAAATGAGCAGGCTTTGTTGACTTTCAGTTCAGGTTAATGCCGCGTTAATGCTTATTAACCCCAACGCGTCTGAAAATCAACCTGCTTTTGAGTATTCCCCCCCCCCCCCCCATTTTTAAATCGTTTCTGCACAGGATTTCTGCACTTTTCTATCCGTGTGATAAACTCCTAAGTCTAATGTTCCAACCACTGCGCAACACTTCAGTCTAGACAAAATCAAAGATTTCCTGTACTTTGGATCAAACATCAGAACGGAGACTGCAGTCAAGAAATCAGAAGAAGATTAGGAATGGGATGGGCAGCCATGAAAGAATTAGATGGAATACTAAAGAGCAGGGGTAGGCAACCTTTCCCCTTTAAGGGCCGAGGGACTTCAGCTCCCAGAAGCCTCAGCCATGTTGGCCAATAGTCCCATGTTGGCCAAGAGCTCCTGGGATTCTGGGAGCTGAAGTCCCTCGGCCCTTAAAGAGGAAAGGTTGCCTACCCCTGCTAAAGAGTAAAGATATACTGACTGAGCACTAAAGTGAAGCTTATCCAAGCCATTGTATTCCCCATCACCACGTAACAGTTGTGAGAGCCGGACAGTGAAGAAAACAGCTAAGAGGAAAATCAACTCATTTGAAGTGTGGTGATGGAGAATCTAAGAGTGCTGAGGATACCATGGACAGCCAAAACTAAGGATAAACAAAGGGGCCTTAGAACAGATCAAGCCTGAACTCTTCTCTGGAAGCCAAAATTATTAAATTAAGGCTGTCTTTGGCAGTTCAAGGCCCAGGTGCTGCATGATGGGGTGAGCTCCTGTCACTAGTCCCAGCTTCTGCCAGCCTAGCAGTTCAAAAGCATGCAAATGCAAGTAAATAGATACCACTTTGGCGGGAAGGTAAACAGCGTTCTGTGCAATCATGCTGGCCACAGGATCACAGAGTAGTTCTGACAATGCTGGCTCTTCGGCTTAGTAACGGAGATGAGCACCACCCCCTACGGTCAGACACGACTTGAACGGGGAATACCTTTACCTACTTTGGCCACATCATGAGGAAAAATGGACCATTCATTAGAAAGACAATAATGGAAAGAAAGGTGGAGGGCAGTACAGTCATCCCTCCACATTTGCGGCTTTGACTTTTGCGGTTTTAGTTATTCACAGATTTTATTAATATGTTCTCCCTAGGAATCTCTTGGTCCTCCAGCGCAACTCTGTGGTCAGCTTTAACCAAGTCACACTGAAGGACCTAGAGATTTCTAGAGAACACTCCCCTACGATTTGTAGCTTATGCAATGGGAATGCAATTCTATGGTCAATGTCTAGCAGATGTTGACCACAGAGTTGCACTGGAGGACCTAGAGATTCCTGGAGAGGTGTTCTTAGGTATAGCGCTTTTGTTCTTTGCGGTTTTTCCACATTCACAGGGGTCCTGTGCCCATAAACCCAGTGAATGTGGAGGGATGAGTGTAGAAATAGAGGAAGCTCGTGTGTCAGAGTACTTTGACAGCTCAGGCTGAATACCTTGCCAAACTACAAATCTCAGGATTCTGTAGGATAGAGTTATGGTAATTAAAGTGGTGTCAAACATTAATTCTGCAGTGTAGATGCAGCCAGAATACTACAAAACTCCTGGTATATTTTTGTACAACTAACATCTATTCTTCTTGAAGTTGCATAAAGCAAGAGTTCATAGGCATCCTACACAGTTATAGGAGTCCCTTGGTATCTGCTGGGATTTGGTTCCCCCATGGATACCAAAAGTGCAATGGTGAGTCTTGTGGTGGTGACAGAGGAGCTATAGTGGAATCCTGCATAGGGAACTCTTATGCTGTGCTTGGCCATGTTGGATCTGAGCTCATGCACAATGAGTTTACAAAGGGATGAATCCAATAATGTATATGTGGACTCCTGCTTATGCAATGGGAATTCATCTTTCCATCTGTCCTGCTTGCCACCTGCCTCTTGCCTGAACACCTCCCAGATCTGCCCCGATCCTCTGGGGCAAATTTGTGAGATACACAGGGACTGCTAGGAGAAGGGAGAATTGTCCCCCAACAGTATCTAGTCTGCTGGTATAAAGTGGCTTTCAGATACAGTGGGCCCTTGGTATCCGCTGGGCTTTGGTTCCTAGACCCTACATGAATACTTAAATCTGTAGAGCTCAAGTCCCATTATATACAATGGGGTAGTAAAATGATGCCCTTTATATAAAATGACAAAATCAAGGTGTGCTCGGGGGGGGAGGGTGAACTGGAATAATTTCAAGCTGCAGATGGTTGAATCCGTGTATGATTGAGTCCATGGATATGGAGGGCCAACTGTACAACCCTATATGTTGTCTTTGGAAATCTAGCAAAAGATGAAATTAGTGTGCCCTCCACATTTGCTGTGGTTAAGGGCACAGGACCCCCATGAAAGTGAAAAAAACAAACATACACAAATAACTATTTTTTTTAAACCTAAGAACACCTCTAGGAATTTCTAGGTCCTCCAGTGCAACTCTGTGGCTAACATCCAGCAGAAGCTGACCACAGAATTTAACTGGAGGACCCTACAAATACCTAGAGAAGTGTTTTCTCTAAGAATCTCTAGGTCTTCCAGTGTGACTCTGTGGTTAACTTCTGGCTGCATCATGCTGGAGGACCTAGAGATTCCTAGAGAGGACATATTAATCAAATCTGAAAATAATCAAATTGCAAAAGTCAAATCTGCAAATGGGGAGGGCCAACTGTAATACTGCAAAGGGTATTAGGTGTGGTGTTGAAAATGGATGCAATGGTTAGACAAACAGACATTCCTCTTCCCAATAAAATAAATTAGAGGCTATTGTTTTTTAAAGCTGAACACACTTTCTCCATCTCCCAAAATGTAACCCTGAGAATGCTAGCAATACAGTTAATGATAATGAAACTGGCTTTACAACTTTACAGCTAGCAGGTCCCTTTCACATCATGAATGGACATCAGTGCAGAATAAGCACAAGACCTTTACATAGAACAATACACCTCCTATACCTTTCTGGTAACAAAAGAAGAACAGGCAAAATTGGTTCTGAAAGGCCATTTTTATTTTCTAAGAATCAATAGAGATCTTCTTCCTCCAAAATAAATACAAGTACAAATGCCCACCCGGCTGCAGCAGAAAGAAGAGCCAGGTTCCTACGAGGGGGGAGGGTCAGGCAGAGCCAGTTTCCAAAAAGCTATAGTATCAAAATGTGCGAGTGAGAAGACAGCGGCCCTGCTCTGCAGAGTGTCGGAAGGGCTGGGCCAAGGAAAGGCTAATGGATCTGGATCGGTTGCTACGACGCAAGGAAATTGCGAGGCTTTTCCCCCCAGGTTCTGTATGTGCAGGTATGTTTATGGAGCAGCCCAAATAATTTACATTCTCCCATTATTGTACAGTATTTTACAAAGGCCTAGAGCCTGAGGACCCAGACAGCAGGTACTTGTCCTTGGGAGCGACACAGGCAGCTGGGTTTTGCTCATGCAGCTGGCCAGGGCAATTCCAGGCATAGAACAAGGAAGGGCAGGCTGGCACAAGAGGTAGGCTTGCCCCCGTGGAGGGCACAGTGCTCTATAGGTGTGCCTAGCACACTGGAGGGACCACTGAGTGCTTTGCACATGCTCCCGCAGCCTGGTCAAGGGCCCAGGCTTCTCAAGGCTGGAGCTCCCTGCTCCCCTCTCCTGTACAGTCCAGCTGCACTGAGCGGGCACCCAGAGCGGAAGCCCCTCTGAGGGTCAGTCACTCTCACTGGAGTCGCTGCTCTGCTCTCCTTGCACCTTGTTGCGGTGTTGCATGGCACGGTGGTAGGCAATCTGGACAGACTTGCGGATATTGGACTTGCGCCCTTCCAGCATCTTCTCCTTATCCAAGTCCTGGTTCACACCCAGGGGCACAAGTTTGGTGCGGGGCAACCACTGCCTGCATAATAACAATTTAAAAATGAAACAAACAAGACTCAAAAGGGGTCCACGTCTCTCCTGAAAGGAGCAGGCATCTCCCATTCCAGATTCCCACCCCCAAATCCTGCATTAGCTCAGCAGTTTTGTTGCCAACCTGATCTACCAGGTATTACTGGTCTAGCCCTGCCATCACTTGGCAACTCCATTCATGCAGTCTGCAGCGATGGACAAAGCCGCATGAAGCTCAGCCCTTACCAGGTACGCTTGTTGTCAAAGAAGAGGACCAGGTAGAGATGTTCCCGTGCTTCCTGAGTCATCTGTTCTCCCAGCTTCAGCACCTCCAAGGGGGGCACAGGGATGGGAACACCATGGTGGAACATTCCTTCCCGTGGCATCTTAGGATCAATGATCTATCAAGAGAAGGAAGACAAAGATCAGACACGAGCTATATGGAGAGGAGTGCAGACAAACACACAAAAGCAAGACAACAGAAAGTTGGTAACAGACAGGGTACTTGCAGGGGAAAAGGGATGTGCCATTTTGGGTAAACAGTAGAAGCTGGGCAGCTCAGTGCAAGTCCAAATCGGACTATGAAGCTCACTAGATGCTCTTGCACAGTTCAGCAGGTTTCATCCTTTACATGTAAACCGTGTAAACGGCTGCCCTGAGCTTCTAGGAGAAATAAGTAGCTGACCATCTGTTTCCAAGGACAATTCAAAGGGCTGGTGATGACCTATGAAGCTCAGATCCAAGCTATCTGAAAGACTGTGTCTTCCCATGAGCTTGCCTGAGCAATAAGATCTTCAGGGGAGATATCTCTCTCTATCCCACCACCTTCACAAGCACACTTGGTGGAAACATGTGGCTGCTCCTAAATTCTGGGATTCCCTCCCTAGAGAGGCTGGGATGGCTCCTTCTTTGTTGTTTTTTTCAGTGCAGTTGAAGACCTTTTGATTCCAGCATGCTTTTGGGAACTGATTATTGAAAAGAGATGGGATTTTTCTGTTGATGTACTGTTCTGAATCTTAGTTTTAAAGTAATATACTAAATAGATTTAATTCTGTTTTTTTGGTTTGATATTTTTTTAAATCACAATTTCTGCATATTTTTAACTATATGTGTTTTTATTGTAATTTTCTGTCTTTAGTAAGCCATACTGAGTCCCAGTCTAAGAAAAGGTAAATGACCAATGGATGGGATGCAAATATGAAAAACATACATAGCAGTTTTACTGATAAACTGCTTGGGTAGCCCAACACTAGGCCTTCAAGGAGAATGGCCTTTTTGTATGAACAAATGGAGTTGTTTGCCACCTGCAACTGTGCTGGGATCCACAATTAGGGTTTGCAAAACCCTTAGCTATTTGGGTTTCTTTTTCCTTCCCTAAAACAGGTTTAAGTTCACACACTTCACAAAGGTTATAAAATCTGTGCCAAGTGTAACAAGAGGACTGAAATTCTACAACCACAAAGCTCAAATTTTGTGTTTAGAGCAAAGTAATGTTTGTAGTATTTAACTTTTTGATTAATATCATCTGTCTGCTAGATGTGCTGATTATACAAGCTATGCCCATTTATACTGTTACAGATACACTGTACAGTTGCATAACTGGGGATTTGAAGATGAGGAAGTTGAAATCTTGAATCTGCCATGGTCTAGTGAAGGATTCAGCAAAGGGCACTGGCATATGATAGTAGGATAAGGAAAGCCAGTGTGGTGTAGTGGTTTGAGTGTTGAACTAGGACTCTTAGAGACCAGGGTTTGAATCTCCACTCAGCTAGAGAAACCAACTGGGTGACTTTGGGCAAGTCACACTCTCTGAGTATTAGGGGGAGGCAAACGCAAACCTTTGAATAAATCTTGCCATGAAAACCCTATTATAGTGTTGCCATAAGTTAGAGTTGACTTGCAGGGACATAAAAAAACAACAGCAGCAACAAGATGTAAAGGAAGGAGAGACACAGCTGTGTTAAAGTGAAGATGTTCCATACTTTCACTCACTCACACACTGAAGAAGGAAAATCCCCCTCTTTTAACCCCCCCACAACATTTAGAAAACCTTACTTTTAACATTAAAACCATTCTGTTTCTACTTATGTGATCAGATTTACAATGGTGTTTATTCAATGATCACTGATTCATACTTTTTCATATTCTTTCTTATTTGCCCTTGATTACTCAGGGTCTTGATTTTGTACCCAAACTGTTCTTTGCTTATTCCTATATATTATGCTTTCTAGCAGCTATCTCACAAGTTCCACAACACCAAGATCTCCCCTGGCTGTGTCTCTCTGGGCCTTAAGTATGTGGTGTGTGTATACAAATATATCCATAAACTCACCAGTGCTGGATAAGATGGGTAACCTCGGCATTTGGCCCACACCAGATCCAGGGCATCCAGAGGGGAGTCCTCATCTTCAGACAACCAGCCAGCTGATCGGCTGATGCTCTTCCGTACCACTGCACAAAGACACAAGGAGAATGCCAGAGAGTTGCAGCCATCCTTCTCTCCACTCCATCCCCAGATAAGAAACCAGAGGAAATGAGACCAAGATACTCACTGCCATGGCCCACTCCTCGGCCAGCTCCCACCGAGTAGGATTCATTTTCTGTTCCTGATGAGTCTTCGCTGCTGTCCTCTGGGAAATTCACACGGGAGAAAGAGGGCTTCCCTCTCCCTTGTTTGGAAGGAGTCGTGCTAAGTAAAAGGAAATAGGATTAATATCTACTTTCCAGACATCACTTTCTCCAGAAAGCTAGACACAGCCACACAAAAATCTTAATATCTTAAGTGGTAAAAGGAAGGATAACCTATACACTGAGAGATGTCCAGGAGAAATGAGGTGGTGAGAACAAAGCAGGATTTTCCCACATTCATTGCCAGAAGTATTCTTGCCATTAAAACTCTGGGCAGACAAGGCTAACATAAAGCAATCAGATCTCAGATCCTCCTAGTTGTTATGTAAGCATTTAGGGAAATGAGTTGAACACAAAAAGAGCTCTGCTGAACAGAAGCAAAGGTCTATCTATATCTAGTCCAGTATTTTTCCCCCCACAGTGGCCTATGAGAAGCCTCCTGATAGTATTCCATCCAAACAATTGGATATTTAAGGACATACTCATACTGGAGGTATCACATAACCATCAGATTTGCAGCCAATCCTTCATGAATTTATCCAATCCCCTTTTAAAAGTACACCATCTGGCATCCAATCACTGTGATCTCTAAACAATTTCCCTGGAAATTTGTTAAAACCATTTACTAGATGACTCCTCTTTGGCCAGAAATACATAATATGATTAGAGATGTGGCTAATTCTGTTTAGGTGTACCATATCTGAGGCATACAGATCCATGCATGTGTGTGCGCACATATGTGTGTGTGGGTGGTGGTGGTGCAATTTTGGTTTCCCAGGGTGTTAACCCTTTTAAAGGAAACAAAATATACAGGTATGGAGTTCAGTTTTCATCAGCAGAGCAGCAAGAACATGGGTTAGAGTATATTTTAATATGCTTTACTAAAGAATAAAGACTAACTAAAAAACGACAAACATCTAGTTTGTGGTTTAAAAAAACAAACAATAGCTTTAATAAATATTTACACAACAAACTAAATCCTATCCTAACTGGTGTTAATATAGCAGGAAAAGACTGTTACTCCATCTTAAACTTAGAGGAGGCAGTTACTGACTGAAGACTGATATATGACAGTTTCGAACGTTCAGAGAGTCAGTTAAACTGCCAGATAGAATGACAGTTAGAATGAGAGCGAAAAGACAATACAATAAATAATTTTTCCAACAGTGTATGTATGTTAAGATCTTGTGGCAGGACAAGTTTGTGTGTGAAATAAGATTATCTCTAGTGTTGCGGTGCAACAAGTACCCTTGACTTCTTCAGCTGAATTATTTCTTTTTAGTAAAGTCCCTCAGGTGTGACCAATTTTGATCTTGGTAAAAAATATTTGGGACTTACAAATTTGTGTGTGTGGCAGAGCATGTGTATGTGGCATGTTTACTTTTGACGTACAAGGAAAAGCACATATTTCAAACTTGCCACTTGAGAAATCCCTTGTCTGACTCTATCTGGCCACTCCTATTTGCTCTGGACTCTTTTATCTAAGACTAGGCATCAGAAGAACACAGCTTCATGACTTTGCGCTGGGCTAGAAAGAGTTCCACTCTCCAAGACTGATTTTGAGAGGTTCCCATTTTTTAAAAATGCCAACTCACACTCCTCATGATCTAGGAACCCTGGTGGTGCAGTGTTTAAATGCTGATATTGCAGCGACTCACTCACAAAATACATGGTTGTGAGTTCAATCCCAGCCAGGGGCTCAGGGTCGACTCAGCCTTACATCCTTCCGAGGTCACTAAAATGAGTACCAAGCTTGTTGGAGGCAATTAGCTTACAGTTATAAACCGCTTAGAGACTGCTTAGTGCGGTATGAAGTAATATATAAATGAAGCTGCTATTGCTATTCTAGGTTTTCTGAAAACATCAGAAAACCTAGCAATAGCAATAGCAATAGCAATAGCTAGGGGGGCTTTTTAAACCAGGGAGTAAACTCATATTTCTCCTAAGCCTAAAAAAAGGCAGCCTGAAAGGCATTTTGAGCAAAGTATTATTTTTTTACAGTAAAAATAGGTTGGGGACGTGCAGCTCTCTGAAGTCTACTGAGCAATGTGTGCAGCCCTCAGATCTTTGGCAACACCCATCCTTGTCCTGTGATGGTTGGTACCTGGTGCGGTCAGAGGCAGCACTGCTGCTGCTGGTGCTGCTTGATTCCGAGTCAGAGCTGCTGCGAGGGAGGTTGTAGTCGCTGCGATAAACGAGGAAACTCTTCTTAACTGGCTGGTTGGCACTGCTGAAGCCATTGGCTGGCAAGTCTGGAGAGAGACAGAAAATAATCAGACAAATCAGAGCACAGGCTCCATTCTCAAGTCCTACAGTTCAACTCTCCACTTGGCAGAGAGATCAACATCTGGTCAACAATTACCGTACAAGTTAGGAAAGCTGGATTGCAACACAAATGCATTGGTTGCATGATCACAAAGTGTATAAATACTTTGGTTTTAAAAAGGATACTTCTAGCCTTCTATTCTGACTTCTTAGAATAAATTTTTTGGGGGGGAAAGTAAAACTTTGTTGCTGCCTTAGACAAGAAAGGGGTGATTCAGCATTGACTTTTTAAAGGATGTTTTCACTTTTTTGTATCTCTTTATTGTTTTTGGTGCAGCAAACTAGTATGGCTACCTCCAAAAACTGTAATCTTTCAAGTCTCTGTTACTCTCAACAAGATACTGCTGACCTCTGTGCTTCCCATTATTCCCAGAATCCCTTGCTCTCTTTTTACAGTTGTTGCTCTTTTACTCATTTGTTAAGTGAGACAAAATGTCTGGTTTTAAAAAGCAATACTCTTTTTAACTATTAGTTACCCATTCTTCCTGATACTGACATAAACCTGGAGGCACAGGCCAATGAAAACTGTTTGTTTAATGTAAAACTGCTCCCTTGCATAGTTGCAGAATTCTCAGTAACTCAGTACTTCAAGATAGATCTCTCTCCCATATCTAGTAAGGAAAGAGAATCAACTGGGTCAGGACCCCTTCTCAGTTTGTCTCCAGACTCACTCACCAAGAGGAGCATCCTCAGCCGATTTGTCGCTGTCGCTGTCTGAACTGGAGCTGGGGCGTGGACTCCTTCCCCTCTTGCGTTGCCGCTGAGAGCTCATGATTGGTAGCTGAGGGGGTCCCACAGGGCTGTTCCCGTGACCTGGAGCCAGCTGACTGTCACGGTTCTTGGGTGGACGCCCAGGACGTTTGGGAGGCCCAGCAGTCTTGGGATTCTTCTTGGAGAAAAGCACTGAGGTCCTTCTGCCAACTTCATGTGCTGGGGTGGAGGAAGAGTTGGGGCCAAGGCCTAGAATTAAAAGTAGCAGCATTTGCTCAGAAAAGGAAGTTGAGCACTTTGGTTCAGTCCCCCTTCCAGGTCAAGAAGCCAAACAGAAACTGTTCACTTTTTAAGCTGCCCTTAGTTTCTCCTCTATCCCCAAGGATGGGAGCCACGCTTAATGACAATTGGATAAATCCCAATCAAGACAACTTTGGAAATTTCCTGTCTTTCAGTTGGGTCCAAAGCACACTGCAGAAATAATCCAGTTTGAGACTGCTTTAACTGCCCTGGCTCAGTGCTAGGGAATCCTGGAAATTGTAGTTTATTGTGGCACCAAAGCTCTGACAGAGAAGGCTAAATGTCTCACAAAACTACAGTTCCCAGAATTCCCTAGCATTGAGCCAGGGCAGTTAAAGCAGTCCCAAAGCGGATTATTTCTGCAGGTTGTTTTGGATCTAAGTCTTAGATGTGCAAGAGTCCAATTAGCCAACAACAACAACAACAACAAAGGAGCCCTGAGCTAAAGGTAATGCTATATGTGCAAACCAGATCTGGTTCCTACAATCTCCCAAATCTCCCAGTTCAAGGGCATGACATTAGACTAACATTTTAAAAATGCTTTCTCTCACCAGTCCTCTTGATCAGACAAGCATCCTTCTAATTCCAGCATGTAATGGGTGGATTTAAACTAAGGCAAGCTAAGCTTCAGCTGCCCATTCAGTCATGATGTTCCTTCACTTACAAAGCAGTTGCTAACTCAGCCCAGTCTGCCTCACAAAGATGTTGTGAGGACAAACAACTCCGCTATGCTGCTTTTATTTCTTGAAACCAGGGATGAGCAATGGTGTCCCTGTAGAAATTCTTGGTCTTTATCAATCATCAGGGCTAACCAGTATAGCCAATGATGTGGGATGATGGGAGATGTCTTTTAGCAACATTTGGAGGGCTGTAAGTTCCCGACTCCTTTTTTTGAGGATAATACATGCAATCCAACTTGATAAGAAAATGTGTAGGAGGCATAAATAATCCGGTTTGACACCGCTTTAATTGCCATGGCTCAATATTATGGAATTCTGGGAATTGTAGTTTAGTCAGACATTTAGCCTTCTCTGTCAGACAGTTCTGGTGCCATAACAAACTACAAATCCCAGGATTCCATGGCACTGAGTGGTGGATAAAGTGACGGATTATTTCTGCAGTGCATATGCAGCCAGAAATGGAGATCAAGAGAAAGAGAAAGAGAGACTTGGGTCTAAGTGCAAGAATACGTGGCAGGGATAATGGGTACAAGTGAATGCCACTCAGAAAGATAATTTGTGAACAAATAGGAGTAAAATCAAGGACAGAGAAGTTATACTTTGACTGTCAGGTCAGGAATGGCCTCCTCTAATGAGCTCCCTCTGCCCTCCCTCACCCTAGAATCACTAAATGTATCAAAGGTATCAACACCTACTCCAGAAAGACAAGTATCCCATGCCTAAAGAATCCTTGATGGATACATGTGCAGTCCTCTCTCTCTCTCTCTTTTCTTAAATTCTCCATTTCCATTCAGAAGAATCTCCTTCAGTTATAAGGAGTCACCAGCCAGTGACAGGTGAACTCCACGCTGTTCAGCCCCACCAACCAACCAACCTTTGCCTGTTTCCTGGCTGCTGCTCTCCTCAGCGGCACTGTCGGTTTGAGTGTCCTTCTCGCAGGGGTTATGGGTTGGCAGAATGATGCGGGCCAAGGGGCCGTGCCCATCCCTCCCCGTCTCCCGCTGGTGTGCCAGTTTGCGCCGCAAGGCCGTGATCTCCTTCTTGATCATCTTGGCCCGCCGACAGCGGCCTACGCTCTGCTTCCCGGCGCTCACCTCGGCCAGACGCTCCAGCAGGAGGTTCAATTGGTCTTCAAGGGGCAGATGCTTCTGGTTTTCGGACAGCAGGAGCCGCTCCTCATCTGGGCCAAGGAAACAAGAAGCCTGTTAATGACATTTCATGAGGACATCACATGCTAGTCAAGAAGGTCAAGAGGCAAAAAAGGACCAAGAGGCACTGTTGCTCAGCCATCTCAGACCACAAAAGGCCATTAAGAAAAGGGGACTGGGTATAAATGGCCCAAGAAACCAGCAAAGGAAGAGGATGGTTGTCTTCTGCCTGTCTATAAATTAGGATTTTGAGGTGTATTTTTAATTCCCATCTTACTTTTAACCCGGTCTTCTTTCATTATATGGTCTCTAGATTTCAGATTTCTGGCAGTAGCATTTGAAAATCTATTCAGTTCCTCCTCCTGATATCTAGCAGTCACACACAGACAAAAACAGCTTATAAGTTCCTCTTTTCACAAGCATTTGGGAATGAGCAAGATGAAAAGCAAACCCTTAGTGGTCTAGAAAAGTAATAGAGACTACAGGTGTCTCCTTACCTAATTCTATTTGGCTGCTGACTATCAATATTTTATAATGTCAAAGTGTGGTTAAACAACTTTAAAAAAAACCCAACCTTTGCCCAGAATTTCACTCATATCGAAACTGATAATTTCAAACTGTAAGGAACATACACACCACACTGTTATTGCTCAAGTGTCTTTTTGGATTAATCTTCTGGAAACAGGATGATGCTACACGAGATGGATTCTAGCCTGATCTCTTACATGCACTGTAAAAGTGACAGACTCATTGCCAATTAGCACCAACTTCATTCTGGAAACTGACCACATTCTGTAGAGAGGGAAGAAAATTGTGTGGCAAAATACTCTTAAGGCACTAAACCAATGAAAATAGAGGGTGTTCTCATAATACAAACATTGGCCATCCCTGATCTAAAAATATGAAGGGCTAGTGTGCAGTCACACCTAATCTTTTCTCTTTAACACATTACTCCTTAGAGCAATTTCACTCTCTTTCTCTTTGAGGGAAAATTGAAGAAATCTTTCAGACAGGGACAATAAAGACCAAAGAAATAGAGTAGGCAGCATTTAAACATCCAGAAATTGATTACACATACACACACGCACACACATTTCCTCAATCACAAAGCAGAGGAGAGTTCCATGGGCAGGGAACTTTTTTCTTCTGTGGGCGGCTGCATTTCCTAAGGCCAGAGTGGGCAATTAATGGGGATGTAAGTGGGTTCACTTCCCCATGCCAAAATGCACCAAGGGATGCATCCTACCACTGCTTCTAAATCTCCCATGACTTTAGGTGAAGGTTCCATCACCACCAGTCTTTGCCACTACAGGAATATCCCACAATACTTTACTATATAGAGATTATAGACCTGTTCAAGTCGGGACCCTCCAGATGTGTGGACTACAACTCACACTACTGGCACGGCATGATGGGAGTTATAGTCCAACACATCGTATGGGGAAGGTTGATAGAAGGCTTGCCATTTCAGCAGGGCTGACTGCCAGGCTGAATAGACAGGAGCAACCTTTTTTGACAACCTTCTTTCAGCTGTCACTTCCAAGCTAAGAGACTATTTGTTCTGAGCAACACTCTGACCAAAAAAGCCTGGAAGCAGCTGTTAATTCTAGCACTCCTGTTGCTTGTAGGAAGCACCAGCCATCCTTGGGTATCAAGCGCATGGTGTTGCTACTAACCATTCTCAGTGCTCCGCAGAGGTGCCTCTTCCCCAGCCAAGGGGAAGTGCATGCCTGTCTCAAAGTCAATGCCCATCTTTTCAGCCTGCCGCCGTGCCTGTCGCAACACGGCACCTCCTTGCTCTCGCAACCGGACAGCAGCCCGGTAGAAGATGGTGTCTTTGGCATTGTACTTCAAGCAGTTGGTGACAATCAGATTGAAGTCCTCCTCAAACTCATCCAAGTTCAGGTAGCGATAGCCTTCTAACTTCTGCTTCATGGTGTAGAAGTCCATGGGTTTCTTGATGTGGTCCAGATAGTCAGGGACCTGGAGCGGACAGAAAGCAGAGCAGCTAAGAGACTGGGAGCCCATCTACCTGGGGAAATTCCTGCTACAAGAAAGAAAAAAAGTTAAGCAGTCCTGAACCCAGGTTTTCAAACTCTTGCCCAACCTGGAGCAATCTCCCCACTTGGAAGGGGTACTGCCATTCAGGATGGGCACACTGTAGCATAGTCAATGTTCCAAAGAGCACACTTCAAGGCAACAGTGTCCCTCTCAAAAAATTACTTCCAGCAAGGGCTGTCAGTTTAGCAGGGGACACTGGATGTATCTAGTGACTCTGATTTAACTGACAATATCAGACACCCATCCTTGTTTCACCTGCAATCAGGAGCTCTCAGTTTCTCTAACATATCATTCTCCACCCTGGTGCCTTGAGGACATGACAGAATGGCAATTCCCATCCTGCCCAAGTGGCAATGGCAAATCCATTATTTATTTATTTATTTATTTAGCACTGTAGATTTACACAACACTGTACATACATTGAAGTTGCAAGAGAAGATAACTGGAAGGAACAAGGTTAGGTAAGATAGCTTTAACAATTTGTCACAATTTGGAAAAATAATATTTTGAGGGGTCTACAATTTTCAAAATTCCTCAGTCAGCATGGCTGGGAACTTCCGAGAGTTGTGATCCAATAAAGCAACTTTTCCAAGCTCTTCTTTTCATTTTCCTTTCTCAATAGGTTTCAGCCTCATCATACAACCTCATCCAAATTTCATGGCTCTTCAAACCCAAGCATGCTTTGTTCTCCTCTACAATAATATCTAAATTCAGGATAACAACCACCATAGCAAAGGGCTGTTCCCTCCATAGGAAGGGGCTATAACACAGCCTGTGCAACAGGAAAAATGGTGTAATAGCAATGCTGTGCTGGGAAGATACAGCAAGTTCATCCTGTTATTTAATTTATATTGCTGTGAAGCTGCTTCAGGAAAAACACCAGGAGTCTTAAAGCTCCCATCATCCATTTTCACTAGCCTTCTTGTCTGGTGCTATTAGGAGTTGAAACCCCAAAATATAAGGATATGGGGAGGTTCCCCACCCTTCTTTTAAATTAACTCTGGCTGAAGAATGGACAGTTCACTTTGATGAGTGGCTTTAACTTTATGTACCTTACCAAAAAGCCCAAGAAAAATAACTATTTTTAAATCTTGATCTAAAAGACATCAAGTTAATGAAAAAATCATTTAACATTTGACTTGTAGTTCTAGACTTTCATAATTTCTTTCATAACTTCTATGCTGCTTTCTGTGTTTATTCTTAATTTTTGCACTTTTAAATCTACTTTTTATATTCATGTATTTAAATAAAAGAAACAAAAAATGTGACATCCCATCTTAGCTCCTACAATAAAAATTCAAAACACTAACCTTGGGTAACACTGATCCCAGAGGAAGTGTACAAGAAACTGGCTGCTATCAAACATTGTTGAACCCCTTGGTGCTGCAGCAGGGTTGGAACACTGGCATTAACCAAAAGGTTTATTTCAAATGCTTTTTCTGACATGTGGAGCAGTGGTTAAAATGTAAAATATTCCCTTTGACATCAACAGTAAATATGGCCAGGTGGCTAAAGAATGCCTGAGATCCTCATGAAGGATCCTCATGAAGGAACTAATTCTCATTAAGCAATTTTATGAGTACGATAGAACAAAAGCCCAGGATACTTATGCTTTTCAACATCTACATGAAAACGCTGGGAGATGTCACCCAGAGGTTTGGTGGCATCAGTATGTTGATAATACCAAGTTCTATCTCTCCTTTACAACTGATGGCAAGGAGGCTGTGGTAGCACTGAATGCTTGTCTGAATGCACTAAAGAAGGTGGGTGAATAGACTGAGGCTTAATTCAGACAAGATTCTGTAAGTACTCTGTAAGTGAGCAGGTGAGGGGAAGTGGGCGGGGGGGGGGGGCGGAGTGGCTCTGGTTCATAAAAATCATCTGACCTTGACCAGGATACCTGTCCAGAACACAGCCCACTTCGAGTGCATGTACCTTAGCCTGAAAACCAGGGACAGTTTGGGGATTCTGCTAGTCTACTGACCACCCCATTGTCTAGCAGACTCCCTGACCGAGCTGACACAGCTGGTCTCTGAGCTGTTGCTGGAGACCTCCAGACTTTTAGTCTTGGGGGACTTCAACATCCCGCTCGAGACCAGCCTAACAGGTGCGGCTCAGGAGTTCATGGAGACCATGACAAACATGGGCCTATCTCAATTGGTCAACGGGCCCACGCATTGTGCAGTTCATACACTCAATGCAGTCTTCAGTACGGAACAGGAATATCCGTGGGCGGAGGTGATAAATGCCTCTGCATTGTCATGGACGGATCATTTCCTGGTCAAGATGGAACTTAGAGCCAATATCTGCCCCGCTGGGGGTGGTGGACCTATTCGGATGGTCCGCCCTCAAAGGCTAATGGAGCCTGTGGGATTCCAGAAAGCCTTAGAGGGTTTAATGGTTGGGAATGCCAGTGATCCTGTCAAAGCTTTGGTTAATACTTGGAACACCGATCTTACCAGAGGTGTCGACACGATCGCTCCCAAGTGCCCTTGCCAATCCGCTCCACACCACAGGCCTTGGTATACGCCAGAGCTTAGGAGGATGAAGCGGGTTGGACAACGGCTAGAGCGCAGGTAGCGGAAGACTCGACTCTTATCTGACAGAACTCGCCATAGGAATTTTCTTTGTTCCTATTGGGAGGCAATACGTGCAGTGAAGAGAGCTTTCTTCTCTGCACATATTGCGTCTGCAGAGTCTCGTCCAGCAGAGCTGTTTAGGGTGGTAAGGGAGATGACGCAGGTGCTCTCTGCGCCAAACCCCTTACTTAACCCTGTCACGGCCTGCTGTGACGCGTTTACCAATTACTTTGCAGATAAAATCTCTCAGATAAGAGCCAACTTAGATGCCACTGATGAAACAGAATCTATAGGCGAGGCGTCCAGTGACTCCGCCGATGTAGTTATACTGGATCAGCTGCAATCTGTGAGTACCGAGGACGTGGACAAGCTGCTTGGTAAGGTGAGGAAGACAACCTGCCCTCTCGAACCTTGCCCATCATGGCTGGCTGTCCGGGGGGGGGGGGGGGATGCATTGATGAGATTCCTTACGGATATCATCAATGCGTCCTTCAGGGAAGGATATATCCCATCTTGTCTGAAGGAAGCGGTTGTTAGGCCGCTTCTAAAAAAACCTTCCCTAGACCCCCTGGATATGAGAAACTATAGGCCTGTCCCCGATGTTATTTAACATCTATATGAAGCCGCTGGGTGAGATCATACAGAATTATGGTGCTGGGTGTTATCAGTACGCCAATGACACCCAAATCTATTTCTCTGTGTCTCGTTCGTTGATCTCGAATTCCAATGGCATCTCCTCTCTCAATGAATGTCTTCAGGCGGTAATGGGCTGGATGAGGAAAAACAGACTGAAACTGAATCTAGACAAGATGGAGGTGCTCACAGTAGCGACCCCGAAACCAAGAATTGGGTTGTAACCTCCAGTCCTGGATGGGGTCACACTCTCCTCCAGTGACTGTGTTCGCAGTCTGGGGGTGCTCCTTGACCCGTCGCTCCTGATGACAAATCAGGTAAATGCGACGGTCAGGAGTGCCTGTTATCAGCTTTGGCTGATACGCCAGCTGCGCCCTTTTCTGGAAGTAAGGGATCTCGAGACTGTTGTGCACGCACTGGTAACCTCACGCCTTGACATCTGTAATGCGCTCTACATGGGGCTACCCTTGTGCTTGGTCCGAAAGTTTCAGCTAATCCAAAACATGGCAGCCAGGCTCATTTCCGGAACATCTAGGAGGGACCACATCACTCCGGTTTTGAGGTCCCTCCATCGGCTGCCTATCAGCTTCCGGGCCCAATACAAGGTGTTGGTTATCACCTTTAAAGCCCTAAATGGCTTGGGTCCAAGCTATCTCAGGGACCGTCTCCTTCCATATTATTATTATTATTATTATTATTATTATTATTATTATTAAGATAGAAGTGCTACTGATCAGCAGGACAACCAACCTAGGACTGGGATCATAGCATGTTCTGGGTGAGGTGTCTTTGAAAGATCAGGTTCATAGCTTGGAGGTACTCTTGGACCCAGCACTGCTCCTGGAAAGCCAGGTTGCTGCAGTGGGTGACCAGAAGCGTCTTTGTCCAGCTTTGGTTGGTGCGCTAGCTGCACCTTTCTTAGGGAAGGCAGATCTGGTCACAGTGGTTCATGTCTTACTTATCTCCTGATTAGATTACTGTAACATAGGGCAAAATGCAGCAGCCAGTGTCAAGTGTGCATTTTAGAGACCATATAACATCAGTCTTGTAAGAACTGCACTGGCTTCCAAATTGTTTCCGAGGTCAATTCAAGTTATTGAGCTACAAAGCTCTAAATGACTTGGGGCCCAGATATCTGAAAGACCACCTCCTTCCATATGAGACTGCTAGAAAATTTGAGATCTTCAGAGAAGGTTGAGTGTCCCAACATCTGATGGAGTTAGGTTGGTGGGTACACAGAAAAGGGATTTCTCTGTAGCAGCACCTCAACTGTGAAACTCCCTACCCAAGGAAGTTAACCTGGCCCCATCTCTTTTAACCTGCTGGGAGGCAGCCAAAACAGTGCTGTTCCACATGATATTCAATGTTTGAAAGTGCTGTTTTAACTGTTTTAAAACTGGATCCTAGAATTGTTTTTAGACTGCTTTTAGGAGTTTCAAAAGAGTATTTTAATGTGTTTTTAAAATATTTAATCTTTGCATTGTTTTAATTGGTTTTTATTTGTTCTTCATCTCAGGAGCCCTTATGGGCTGGGAGGTGATACATCATCATCATCATCGTTGTTGTTTTATTCACTTTTATCCAGAAATGAAAAAACAGTTGGCCCTCCATTTTTGCGGGGGGATCTGTTCTGGACCACCAACTCCCATCAGCTTCAAACAGCACTGCCAATGGTCAGAATAAAGGGAGTTGTAGCAAAAATAGCTGGTGGGACTCACCTTGGAGAAGGCTGGACTACAGCCTGGGAATGATAAAGATGATATATTGGGAGCTAGAGCTTCAGAATTTTGGAGTAATAGGTTATATTACAGCCTTAGGCTTATTCATTTAGCAAAAAAAAAAAAAATCACCCAAATATGCAAAAAAGCCCACCCCAAACTGAAAGATGACAGATGGCTACACTGGCTAGGGAATTCTCAGAGTTCAAAACAAGTAATGTTCCCAAGCTCATACTACCATATGTACTTGACTATAAGTCAACCTCATGTATAAGTTGAGGGCAAATTGTGGGGGCAAAAATGTGGCTTTTGATATGACCCGTGGATAAGTCAAGGGTACTATCTGTCCCTGCCTCAGCAGCTGTTTCAAAGGTCACTGGCTATGAAGCAAGACTGAGGTGTCTGATGGCAACCCGCAGTCAAGCAGCGCGCGCACACACACACACACACCCCGGGGGAGGGAAGGCAAACGGGAAAGCAAGTACTCACTCAGTCTCCACAGCTGTTTTGGAGGAAGGCTGAGGCTGCAACTTCCATCAATCACACACACACCACTCAAACAAACATACACACACATGCGAGACTCAGCAAGTGTTCTGGAGGAAGGCTGAGGCATCCAGCAGAAGGGTAGGCAGTTATTTGAGGAGTTTCCAAAGTAGTATTATCTTATTGCCCAGTATATAAGTTGACCCAGGATTCTGGAGTCATTTTGGGGGTATAAATTTCTAGACTTATAGATCTCTGGTATCTACCAAAAGGGAGCAAATAGAAATAATAAAAGAAGAAACAATCCTCAGCTGACCAAAATACACTAGATGGAGTATCTAGGGCATTTCTATTCTTGTAATAAAGGTTATTGGCTTCTGGAATAACTTGAACATCAGAAAGAACTGGAGAAGCTAGGGTCCCCTATCAGAGACAGGATCACTCTTGGAGACAAGGTTGTAGACACACAGGCTAGCCAAGGGGGAGCCAAAAAACAGATTTCACAGATAAACTAGGAAGCCACAGAGCCTGGTCCTTCCCCATAGTCAGTGTTCACATCTGTTAAAGGAATATGTAGGCTGGGTCTGGGCTATTTGAAATATTACAACTCTCTCTGCTAGCCCACTAGAGCTCTAAGATCTTCTGGAGAGGCTCTTCTCTCTGTCCCACCACCTTCTTCAGAACATCTGGTGGGAAGAAAGGAGAGGGCCTTTATGATGCTTGTTCCCAGACTTTGGATCTCATTCCCTAGGGAGGCCAGGATGGCCTCATCCTTCTGCCAGTAGGTTAAAACATTGTTATGCTGTCAGGCTTTTATAAATGGACTGAAATGGGTTTTTAATGCTGTGTGGTGCTGTGTTTATGGTTTGTATATAATTTTTTTAATGCATTTTAATGTTTACAACTTTATAAATTATTTGTTTTAAAATAAAATTTTATATATTTATGCTTTTAGTGAAGTTCTTATATGGTTTTTCATCTGTATCCTTTCAAAATATTTTGTTACCCACCTTGAGACTTATTAATGGGAGAAAGATGAGATAGAAAGGAATAAAAGAGGGGGAGGGGGAGGAGGAGGAGGAAAAGGAGACTGGCTTGGACAATTCGCCCTGTAGCCTTGGACAGCTGCAGAGCTAGCTGTGACATCTAGGGCTGTGTGTGTGTGTGCGCGCGCGCATCCAGAACATTCTGAGAGGTACTCTTTCCTCCAAAGCATCATCATCATCATCATCATTATTATTATTATTATTATTATTATGATGATGACTGCTGAAGGAGAGACAAGGTTCAGAAATCCAAAAGCTCAAAGAAGGGACAATTTTCTGGGCACTAACCAACAAAAGAAGGGGGAAGCTAAGCCTCCATGCTGGTGCTGCTGTCGCAGCTTTAGAAGCATTCTAGTTACATCTCCTATTTAAGTATACCATTATGCTTCCCTGGTCCAGGCAGAATAATATTTTAGGAACAACAGAAACTGCCTTATTCTGAGTCAGGCTTTTGGTCCATTCTAGCCCATCACTATCAGTTCTGACTGGCAGCAGTTCTGCAGGCGTTTAGACAGGAGTCTTTCCTAGCTCTGGAGTTTCCTGGTGGTCTCTCATCAAAGTAGCAGCCAGGTGTGCTCCTGCTCAGTTTGCCAAATCAGAGAAGAGAAGGTTCAGGATAGTATTTCCATAAGATAATTAATATATTCTTATAATAAAATTAAGGAGCTTGTAGGAAGACTGGAACCAGGTCAAGAGTTAAAATGGCACTTAGGGGCTAAGCAGACGGCGCAAAGCGCCGTCTTCAGAGCAAGGAAGGGGAGGGGCAGCCACACACTGGGTGCCCCAACCCCTTCCCCAAAACGTCCTCGGAGCAGCCGGCCCTCCGCTCAGCCGGCGCTCCGAGGATGCTTTTCCGCTGCAGCGTCCGCACGTGCTGCAGCGGAAAAGCCACCAAAGGTGCGACGGCAGCCTTTTGCGGCGCACCTTCGGCAATTTGTGGAAGGAGCGCTATTTTAGTGCTCCTTCCAGGGGTGGTGAAGCTGCGCCGCGGGGCCAAGGTGTGGGGATACCTCGCCCCCGATCCGCAGCTTCCCGGGGTGGCCCACGGCCGCCCGTCTGGTTCCCCCCTTAGTTATCCTTAGTGTTCACTATGAGTCCTGAGAATTTTACTTTTGTAATGCCACTATCTCCACCAAATGCCTCAGTTTCCACATATAAAAATAAAAGTTTCCAGAAAAGCAAAGCTGCCATGTCTTTGATGAAGTTGAGTAATTTTCTGAACACTAACCAATAAAAGAAATGAAAAAACAGGCACCTAGATTGTGCAGAAGTATTTTTGTTTTGTTAAAAAATGAGTCCATGGCACATAACAATGGATCTGCTTGGATACTCAAGCCCTGGCAGTTGCCCAAAACCAAGGGCACCAGAGTGGAAATGACGGATCAGTGTCCTTTGGGAACTAATAGATGCACCTATTATGGGAGTTTCTTGGCAATTTTTATTCTGAGGGGTTTGCCACTGCCTTCCTTTGAGGCTGAGAGAATGTGACTTACCCAGCTGGTTTTCCATAGCTGAGTGGGGATTTGAACCCTGGTCTCCCAGTATCCTAGTCCAACACTCAAACCATTACACCCTGCTGGCTGTCTAGACTGAACTTCAGACTAGACTGAACTTCAGACTAAAAGGCTGACCAGTGGTCTTTCTTACCCATACCAAGAGAGAATACCAAACTATTTCCAAACAAAACAAGAAACAATAAAGCCATATAAATGTTAAAGGTAAAGGTAAAGGTAGGCCCTTGACATGAATGTCTAGTCATAACTGACTGTAGGGGGTTGTGCTCATCTCCGTTTCTAAGCCGAAGAACCAGCGCTGTCTGAGGACTGCTCTGATAGTCACATGGCCAGCATGACTGCACCAAATGCTGTTACCTTCCCACTGAGAAGTGCTACCTATTTATCTACTTGCATTTCCACGTTTTTGAACTGCTCCACCAGCCTGTTTTCTGCCTTTGGAGTTTATTTTGGAAAATGGGACAACTTGCTTAAATGTACATATAAATGTACATTTAAGCAAGCTGTCCCATTTTCCAAAACTAACCCCAAAAGCAGAACACAGCATGCTGGTGGATCACAAGGCCCAGCCTTGAGGCTATATGTAATACCTGGATTTAGGGGAGTAGGAACAGGACCAACAAGCTGCTAGACCAGCCTCAGGGCTGGATGGGAACAGAGCAAAGTATAAATTGGGGGTGGAGGGGTTCTTACTTCGTAGAGTTCTGTTACCTCAGACAGCGGGACCGGCTGGCTGAAGATGTTGCCTGTGTCCTTCTCCTGGAGCTGGTCAAGTGTCCGGCGCAAGAGGATGAGGAATGGGGTCAGCTGCATTTCTAGTGCCACTTGCTGGATTTTAATCTGAAACACAGAGAGGCAGAAGGGGCACTAAGCTCCAGGACACTCTCAGCTGTCTCCGATTCTGAGACCCCTGAAGCAGCATGGAGTTGGAGCCAGAGTCAGCCCCTAGGAAGAGAGCCAGAGGTCAAAGGACACCACCCCTCTGAGGACCGGGGGGGGGGGGGGAGAGGGGAATAACAGCAGGCTGCTTATTTTAGCAGTTCCTCGCCATTTACTCCCATCCTTTTGGACTATTCAACAGGAAAATCCCTGTTCCTTGAGATCTGTGACAATCATAGCCCCAGAGCTCTCACATCTCAGTCCCAGGAGACACAAGAGTTTAAACCTTTTGTCCTCAGGGGAACATTCTCTATACCAGGTGTAGGCAACCTTTCCCCTTTAAGGGCCGAGGGACTTCAGCTCCCAGAATCCCAGGAGATATTGGCCAACATGGGACTATTGCCCAACATGGCTGAGGCTTCTGGGAGCTGAAGTCCCTCGGCCCTTAAAGGGGAAAGGTTGCCTACCCCTGCTCTATACCTATCTGCCTGACATAAAACTCCTTGTTGCATGCACCAGCAAGTTCTGGTGAGATTTCTTACGGTTGCCCATGAGTACCAGTGTACCCATCACCTTTGCTTTCATCTTGTGTGAACTGAATGCAAATCTTTAAAAGGGCTAACACTCCTCTAAAACTGTGCATTGAGAGAATACTGGAAGGATAAACCAGCATCTTTTGGGTGGCTTGGCTGCTAGACTCCTGTGGAGTCTCTAATGTGTCTCAAAGGAGACACAAGGAAATGGTCTGAAAACCACCATCCCAGCAAATAGAGATGCATCATGCACAAAGCTAGGTCTGGCTTTGCTTACATGTCAAAACACAGCCTGGGAGAAGGACCCCTGTGCATAAGGGCAACCTACACAAGCTAAACAGAACAGCTACTACAGTAAGCTGTCCCCTACCCAGTGGAACCTGGTTTCTCCTCAAAGATTTCTCTCTTCATTGCAAACTTTCACAGGAAGGTGTATATCATCTCCCACAATTCAACCTAAGAAAGTTTTGTGTTCCCCTCTTACCCTGTCACTCAGCTACCATATAAAGTTCCAGTCCTTTCCACCTGCCCTTCCACTCTGAGAGCTCCATGTTCCTCTTCCAGATACTTGGAGGGGCATCCTGCCCACCCCTTCCCCTAACTTTCCTTAGGGGAAGAGCCCCGTGCCACCCCCCTCATCTCCCTTTCCCAGTGAGGTTACCGTCTCTCTCTTGAGCTTCTCCCGTTTCCGAATTAATTCCACCAGCAAGCGCGCTCGTTCCAGGTCGTGGCGGAGGCGCTGCCAGGATTTCAGCTGCTCTTTCAGGGCCCAGTTCTTATCCTCTGTGTTATCTCGCTGCAGGAACATCAGAGTCTATGAGAGGAAGGGGCCTTCTTTTCCCCCCTGCCTGGCTGCCACTGCTTGAAGCAGAACAGCAGTGAGCTCCAAGGATGGGTAAGGGTGGTGGCAAATCCCACAGCAAGGTAGGGCAAGATGGGAGGGAGGGAGGGGGCACTTTGGGGGGGTCATAAAGGGAGAACAAATGCCATTTCCCTGGAGCTCCACAGAAAAGTTCCTTTTTGAGACTACAACTCCCAGAATCCCCACAGAACATGGCTAAGGGAAATTTTGCAAGTTGCAGACCAAAAAAGAAATGTTTCCAAGCTCTATTTCTCCCTCCCTCCAAGCAGAAGGAAGGCAGGAAGATGCAAGGAGCTGCTATACACAGAGTCAGAACACCCTGTCTGGGGCTCTCTACTCTGTTTGGAAGCAGACTCTCTGAGAAGGAGAGGTGATCCCTCTCCAAGAACTTTTAAGGGGAGGTGCCAAGAGTGAACCTCAGGCCCTCTGCATGTAAAGCAGTTTCTTGGGGCTTAAGCTCGGGCTGATGTGAGGTCTTCACCAGAAGAAATTCATCGAATCCTCCCCCCCCCTCCGCTCAGTAAGGCTGCTGCCACACTGTAGAAAGAAAGCAATTTGATACCACTTTAATTGCCATGACTCAATGCTACGGAATTCTGGGATTTGGAGTTTTGTGGGGGGCACTCTCTGACAGAAAAGGCTAAATATCTCACAAAACTACAAATCCAAGAATTTCACAGCCTGAGTCATGGCAGTTAAAGTAGTGTCAAACTGCTTTATTTCTGCAGTATGGCAGCAGCCTATGATAGCCAAGACTGGGAAGTACATTATCAAGTCTCACCATTAAAGAGAACCTCATGCCAAGCTTGTTCTAAATAACCTCATGCTTCTTCATCCCACCCAATGCCAAGAAGCATGTTGACCTGCCTCTTGGCTACAGCCTTCTGGTGACCCCTTCTTACTCTTCCCTAACTTGTCAAGAACCAAACCCACCTCCTCCATCCTTGCCCCTTAAACTCAAGTCAAACCATACCTGCTCAGTTTTGGACACAGGTGGAGGAGGAGCTGGCCGCCCTTGATCACAATTCCTGTGTGACTGCAGGTGAGTCTGAAGCCGACGCAGCAAGGGGACCCCATTGCGGGATTGTCTCTTCAGGGTCCAGTAGCTGTGCAGCCTCTGCATGAACTGACTCTTCCGCTGGATGGTCAAGCGGTTAGTGATCTTACTGAGCCTAGAAAGGAAAAGAGAATGAGGTCAGGCAGACCATGTCACAGGAGATGCAGGGTCTGGGACAACAATTCCTAGATTCTCTCCAGTCAACAAACCCAGTAGGTATGTTCTAAAAGGCCTGGTTTTATACAGGAAATAGGAAATTGCCTCATACCAGTAGTCAGACAGTTAGACCACCTAGCCCAGAATGAGAAGCCATGCTGCCTGGGGGATTCTGGAAGCTCTAATCCAAAGACGTAACTTTACTAAATTCTGTACTAGACATAGTTGGGTTTGATCCTGTATATCAGTTCTTATGTTCTTAAATTTTTATCAAATTCAAATTTCAGAGCTTGTTGGCGTATCTTAAACTTCTTAAACCCACTCACTCAGCCCCAGGTAATGAAGCCAGCCTTGAGGGGGAAAAACTGTCCAAAGACACCTGTACCTTACAAGAACAGAACAGTGACCATGCTGCTATTATGTTCCTTTTCCTGCACAGGGCCTTCCACTGGCTTCACAAGCACTCAGCTGAGAATCCTGCTTGGGCAAACCGACATATAGCACAACCAAAACTCAGCAAAATTACCTTTCATGGATTACAAAACCTAAAACTGTTAAAAAATGCTTCCAAACTCTGAGCTAGCCCAGTATTATGTTTACAAATGCAGTCAAGTCACAATGTACAAATTCACAAGGACAAGAAGGTGAAGGACTTCCCCTGAGGATGTGGCAGAACCTTAGAGGAAATACCTCACCACAGGGCTGATTTCCTGCCCCCAACTGCCAGGATCATGGAACCACCATCCAGCTGAAAATCAGGCTCCATGTGTTTGGCAAAGAAACACTCATATTTTGGCATATTTTGCTGTTGTGCACGATACATAAGCATGTAAGATGAAGACAACAGATGCAACATGGGTATAAAGGGACGATAAGAAGTAGATTTGTTTGGCCTTACTGTCCAACTGTTTATATCAACACTTATTCTGATTTGTCAAACCACAGCACTCTTCTACATCTGTGCTGTTCTCAGAGAAAGAGAAGAACTTAAAAAGAAAAAGAAAACAGGAACACTAGCTCTGCTTTAAAAGACAGCAGGGAGGGGTTGTCACACACCTTTAGCTCTTAAGCTAGTTCCTCGAGTCATTATCATAAACATACATGCAGATCATCTCCACCTATTCCCAAGGTGTTACTCTGCCCTGATTTATGCACACCCTGAGCCTCTCACCTTGAAAACAGAGGATACAGGGAAAATTGAATGTTTGGTTTTTTGTGGGTCTTTCAGGCTATGTGGCCATGTTCTAGAAGAGTTTATTCCTGACGTTTCACCAGCATCTGTGGCTGGCATCTTCATTCTCTGAAGATGCCAGCCACAGATGCTCGTGAAACATCAGGAAAAAACTCTTCTAGAACATGGCCACATAGCCTTAAAGACCCACAAAAAACCATGGATGCCAGCCATGAAAGCTTTCGACTTCACAATCAAATGTTTGTTTGTTGAAGTTATAGGGGGGTTGCAGACTGCCAGAAATAGTGCAAATTGAGTCCACTTTTAGGGTTAGGGTCAGGGAATCATGGGAACTGTATTTTATTGTGGCACCAGAGCTCTCTGACAGAGAAGGCTCAATGTCTCAGAAAAACAAACAAACACAATTCCCTTGATTCCCTAGCACTAACCCTAACCCTAAAAGTGGACTCAATTTGCACTATATCTGGCAGTCTGCAACCCCCCATACTCGCCTTTCTCCCAAGATGGAATCCAAGACAGCTTACAAAAGTATAAAACAATATTACATTAATGCTTACATTAATTCACTAAATACAGTGGCATTATGTTAAAAAGCACAGAACCTGCACTATTACCCAGACATGTGGGTTCCATGGCTACACCACTGGTGTCAGAATGTGGTATATTCTGTCATGTTATTGTTATGGTTGTTGTAATATGTAACATGTTTAATGTTTGAGGTATATAAAAGAGTTATATAGATGTTATAGATTTATTGGGAAATGCTGAGAGACATGGGAGGCATAGTACTTGGGGGTGACTCAAAAGAATGTTTGTTGGCTGACCCAGGAATGTGCAGGTGTGTAGAGGAGGAAACTTCTCGGAGCCCGTTGGTGGGAAAGCAGAAAGTAGAGATGAGAACCAGCTGGGCGAATAAGGGGAGCATGGAAGGGTTGGTATGTTTTAATTAGTAAGCGAATTAAGATGAAGCCTGCAAAAAGGTGGGATGGGACAGTGTTAATTTTATAACAATGTTGGGGAATGATGCCACTTATGTCTGCAGATATCTTCCTGTTAACACCCAAGGTTTTTCTGGAAAACAGTTTTTGCTGTTTGCAATACAGAAGACTTGAGAGTTCAGTACTAGCCAGGGCTCAGGCTTGACTCAGGCCTGCATCCTTCTGAGGTCGCTAAAATGAGTACCCAGCTGTTGGGGGGCAATGATCTTACAGTTGTAAACCGCTTAGACACTGCATAGCGCGGTATGAAGCGGTATATAAATGAAGCTGCTTTGCTTTTGCTTTTTTGCTCGTTCACTGAACTCCTAGGAAAAATAGCAGTTCTTGACAATGGGTGGACAATCTGTAGCTATCTGGATGTTATTGGACTGTAACTGCCACCATCCTGCACTATTAACGGTGCTGGCTGCAGCTGGTGGGCATTTCCACTCAACAATATCTGGAGGGTCACAAGCTGTCCACTCCTGAGTTAAGAGTGCTGAGAAGAAGCCCCACTTAACTGTGAAGTGCATTGGTAATGCCTTTGGATGGGCCAGTCTCTCTTCACCCACTTTGCCCTACAGCTTGTTGTCAGACTGAAACACTACCAAGTTCCATGGAAGAAAGTGAGATACAAATACAACAAATGAAGAGCCTGCTAGCCTCTGACTAACTCTTTCACAAGCCCCCAGCCCTATTTGTCTCATGCAACACTGCTTGCTTCAAGATCCCACCACAATAAATGTGTAGATCTTAGGATCAGGTGATCCAAACCTGAGAGTTTTATTTGGAGTCATACAGACTAGCCTGTACACAGCCTAGGATGTTCCTGATGGCACAGTGTACAAAGGGGTGGGTGGGGGGAGCTTGCAAATTTTGGAAGGTTTCCTTTTTTTGACTGTAACTCTCAGAATTCTCCCAGCCAGCATGGTTAGTGGTAATATCTACACTTGGGAATTGCTGTCCAACACAAGACATTTTCCAGGCTCTGGAAATGTGTCCCTGCAACTGCTCTGGTCAGGCATATCAAATAAGAACATAGAAAAAGAGAGAGGATCTCAACCTACCTGTGGGGAGGAATGCAGGGTACTGACACCACTGGAGCAGCAGCTCTTTTCTCTGCTAGGATCTTCCTTGCCTTCTTCATTTTAATCCGAGACTTTGCCTTGGCCTTTTTCACCTTCTCCGAGCTCCAGCCTTTCCCGTCTTCCTCCTCCTCCTCTTCTTCCTCCTCCCCTTCACTGTGGGAGAGGGCGGGCAGGCGTCGCATGGAGCCCGGTGGTGTGTGGATGTCACAGTAAGCTGTCTTGCGGACACTGAAGGAGGTGCCATTGGCCCCTGTCTCCCGGACAGGCTCCATTTTCATGTACAGCCCAGCCTGCTGAGCACAGGTGACGTGGAAGGCAGTGTAGCAGTTGGCTTTGTGGCACTGGATACAGGCCCCTGAGCCTCTCTGCTTGCAGATGTAGCAGGTCAATTTCCACCGGGCTGGTGGGATGTGTTCTATGCTGTCAATGGGCTCCAGGAAGACTGTGTTGGCAAAGCAGACCTCTGGGATCCAGAGAGCGCACACTACGTGGGCCCACCGCCCATCGTCCGTCTGTTTGAAAGCACCTCCTTTGTTCGGGCAGAGGGCACAGTCCACAGCCCGGGAAGGCGACTGTAGGCAGCGACGACACAGCCACTGGCCCTCTGGGATGTAGGGGACACCGTAACACTCTTGGTGCACAGCCAGGTTGCACATGTCACAGAAGAGGATGACATTGCTGTTCTGACACTCCCCATCGTTGCAGATGCAGCAGACGGCATCTTCATCGACCAAGGCGTTGGGGTCCCCTTTGTTGTGGCTCTCAAAGTACGACTCCTTCTCTAGCCGGTCCATCAGGTACTCAAATATTTCCTGGGGGATGGGGCTGACCCCTTCCGTCTTCCTGCGCTCATTCATAATGTCCAGCCAAATATAGTCTTCCTCATCCATGTCATATTCAACCTCCTCATCCAGCTCCTCTGCCGACTTTTCAATATATCTGATAGGGGAGGGAGGAGGGAGAAAATGGTAAACAGGATACAGACTAAGTGGCTGACATGGACTGAGCATTGGCCAAGGAGAGCTTACCTTCATGCCTGAGTAAAGTACCTGGGATAGAGAGGTTGGACAGTCAACAGGGGTGCCAACCATTGCTGCATTTCCTCATCCAACCTTTAAGGAGCATGAAAACACCAGGAAGACTAAACAATTAAAAACATTTCATGGTAAAGAGTTAGTCAGTGCTGACTCCAACCAAAAGACTAATACTATTCCTGATTGCAGGAACATGATAATTAACCCCACGTCTGGTGGTCAGCTTTCCATGGAATGGGAGCAGGGATGGGCAAAGTGTGGCCAATGGGCACATATCACCTGTATGGCAACTTTGAGGCACTCAACTACCTCTGCTCCATTTTGCAAGAAATTGGAAGTCATGTTTTAATGAATATTTTTAGTTTGGGAAAAAAGTGTTTTAATGGAAAAAATGCAGTGGGACACAGCAAGGGAGACAACCTTCTGAGGCTTTAAAGGTGGCCAGTACAGGCCCCAAACCCTGGCAATTGTCTATACCAGGTCTAGAACTATCACATAGCATTTGTCCTTTATTTCATTCTAAGTTGTGTACATACTGGGACTGCTGAAGGGCTCTCTTCTAGTTATTGTAATCTGAGGAAATGCAGGACCCCTTTCTTTAGGCTGAAAAATGGGTTTACTTCCATTCAAGCCTACTCTTTTTCTGCTCAACCTAGAACAGAAATGGGAAACCTGTGGCCCTCGTGATGTTGCTAGAACTCCCATGGTAGTTGCTGTCCAATAATATTTGGAAGGCCACAGACTCCTCAACCCTGACTAAGGAGGACTTACTTTGTCACTCTATGCAAATCCTTTGTCTAAAGCAGGAGTGGGCAACTCTAGGGGAGGTGGGGGCAAACATTCATTTCTGTGCCCCTTGGTAGTCTGCACCAACATGCCCATTGTGTCACTTCTGGTCTTGATTCTGGCAGATTTTAGGCCTTTTTTCTATTGCTTCTGGGGGCTGATGGGGGATACAGGCTGGTTTTTTTGCAGTGGTTTTGAGCAATTTGAAGGCTAAAAATTCCAGAAAATTTTTTAAAGGGGGGGGGGGGGCTAGGGGCTTGGGGGCATTCTGAGAAGGGTCAAGGGCTGCAGTTTAGGGCCCTATGCATGTGGTCCATGGAGCATACTTTTACCACCCCTAGTCTAAGACAAGGATGGTGACTGTGTTGTCTGCCACATGTTGTAAAACTGCAACTCCCACCAGCCTTCACCAACATATTCAATGGTGAGGGAAGACAGGAGCAGCAGTCTAACAATATCTGGAGTGCCACATGTTCCCTACTCCTAGTCTGAGAAATCCTGCTACTGTGGGTACATTAACCAGACAGGATAATTTTAAGTGGGAAAAAGCTCTCAGACATCAGCATAATGTTCCTAAGGGGGGGAAGCAGACGAGGGCGTCCAGGATGCCCTGGGCCGGCGCGCCGCGGGGCTGCAGCCTCCGCACCTCGGCGCGCCGGCGGCGTCCTGGAAGGAGCGCTAAATCAGCGCTCCTTCCTCAAGACAGCGAAAGTGCGCCCTAAAAGCGGCGGGCGCACTTTCGCTGTCTTTTCCGCCGCGGCGCGTCCGGTCGCCGTGGCGTGAGGTCATCCCCGGAGCGCCGGCCATGCAGAGGGCCGGCGACTCCGAGGGCGACCTCAGGGAGAGGAAGGGGCGCCGCTCGTGCGGCTGCCCCTCCTCTTCCAAGCCTCCAAGACGACTCTATTAGTTGTCTGCCACAGGAGGGCCTAAATACCCTAAGTGCACCAGATCCTGTCTGATCTTGGAAGCTAAGCAGGTCAGTTCTAGTTAGTACCTGGATGGGAGACTACCAATAAATACCAGGTGGTGGAGGCTATATTTCAGAGGTAGGAATTGGCAAAACATCTCTGAGTGTTCCTTGCCTAAGAAAACCGTATGGAATCCATGGGGTCACCATAAGTTGACAGGCAACTTGAAGGCAGGGAGGAAGGCAGGCAGGCAGACACACATACATACGTCAAGGAGGGTTGAAGAGAGATGGAGTTAGGATATCCATGTAAGCAACAGTATCTTCTTTTCCGTACTGCTAAGAGAATTCTGAATTAATTGGATGGGAATAATGCAACAAATTCCCTTCCCAAGGTAGAACTTTTTTCAATCCTGCCTTCATTTTGTCCAACAGATATGCAGATACTATGGCCACCAAACTGTTGTTGTTATTACCATTACCAAACTGGAACTAAGTGAGAGTAGTAGAGACCCCATGACAGAGAGGCAAAGAGATTCACTAAAGCACTCACCTGAAACACCTTCCTAAGGAACTCTTCTCCCAAATTAAATGATGCCACAAAATTATTTGAGACAGTTTTACACTGTTATATTCCAGAACTTGGAAGAGTTCCTTTTTTTTTTTTTCTGGACATCAGCTCCCAGAAATCCCAAGCCAGCATAAGTACCATTCATGCTGTCATGAAGATTTGTGGAATTGTTAATCAAATGAAAAAAGAAAAGGGAAAAAAAAAAGAAAGCACCTTTCCCAAACACTCTGGTTCTCCCCCACAGCTGGTACCTGTAATAGGAGGTGGGGCGAGGAGGTGCGTCAGGCGTGTCCTGGTCCAGCTCACGGTACACAGCCTCTGGAAGCTTGGGCGTGTTGCCTGCTGAGGCACTATGGTGATGGTGGTGATTGGAGTCCTTGCGCTTCTCCTTGTTCTTATGTTTGCCAGCCTTGGGAGCCACCGAGGGGGTTTCTGTGTTCTCTTTGTTGCTGTTGTTCTCTGGGGCTTCCTCAGGGGCTTCGTCATCCTCTGACACGACATCCAGGTTGTCGAAGATGCTGATTCGGTGGACTCGGCCATGAAGGTCCACCTCCACCATGCGCTGGGCCTGTGCATAGGTCATGACTTCACGGCCTGGCGACTGCGAGGTCTCAGAAGGGCTGGGTGACTGCTTGTTAGCTACTCGGCCATGCCTGCCCTTCTTCTTGTGCTTGCGTAGAGGGGTGCTCTGTGGAGGCGGTGGGTTGTCATGGTCGTAGTGGTATAGATGGTACTCAATGCCACTGTAGCTCTTGTAGATCTTGCGGCAAGTGTCAACAGGACATTCGTAGGGAGGTTTGGTGGCTCGCAGGTTGTGGCAGAACGTCTTCACATCAAAGTCCACCCCCATGGTGTTTCTTGGGTCTGTAGGGAAGGAGAAATTAAGAGAATGGGGATGTTAAGGGCTACCACACTACTCACAAGTCCAGTACCCAGTAATTTATTCCTCAGGTCTCAAGCTTTTATGCATGGGTAGTGATGGAAGAACACAGGACTGAAAAACCAGACTCCTTGCTTATCTTAACAGAATCTACTACTCCTCTTCAAATAAATTAGTACAACTGGCACTGAGAAGACAACACACCAGCCCCAAATAGCAGAATGGGAGAAACAGCAGGGCCAGCCTGGGCATCACATCAGGGATGATTGCACAGAATTTTGTGTGAGTCCTTTTTTTGTTTTTAAAGAGGTATTATTGTCATCTTCTCTCTTCTGGTATATTACTGAAGGATGCAACCAGAAAAGCAGATGACTAGTGCAGTATAAGAGAGAAGTGGGAGGGCAGTCCTTCAAAGTTACCTCATGCTTACAATAGATTGCCTACTAAAAATGTCAAGAATTGGGACCAGAAGAGCCTTCAGCTTGCCTCTCCACATGCCTTTCTTCCTAAAAACCCACTTTCCCAGCAGAACTATTCCAGAACCACTTTGCGTTATTTGCTGTTTACTGCCTGCCCTCTCTTCTGCCTATATCTCTGCTTCTCAGAGCCAGCTCACATGGCACAACACAGGTACATTTTGCCTTTGCTGAGACAAACACAAAAATTATGATGGGAAGACACACAACTCCCAAACACACAGCAAAATGCACCAATAAGCACTGTTGCATTTCATTTCCCTGGAGTGGATCTGTCACATCTCCAAGGACTGGGTTATGTATCTACCTTCCTCACTTTGTTTTCTGTGGCCATCATCAGTCATACACTGCTATCCCTGCGATTTCATATCATTTACTCCTTCACGAGCTCTCATCTTCTCCCTCTACTCCACCTAATGTAAACTGTCTGTGTTTAACAGCAGTAGCAGCCAAGCAAAGATGGGTAAGGATTTAAATCTGGGAATATTAGCCCCATCCAAATTACCCATTATACCTCCTTCCTCAATTGTGGCATGGTCATACTTATCCAAGTTCTGGTAAAATTCCTTTGTGTACTGCAATGAATTGCACATGGGACTGCCCTTGGAGACATTTCAGAAAGTTCAGCTGCTCCATAATAAAGCAGCTGAACTGATCAAATGAAATATAACTTGTGAGTCTTGCACTGTACCAGCCTCTTGTCATTTCCATGCAATTTAAAATATTGCTTCTCAGTTTTAAAAATTAGGATTCAGGTGCCTGAAGGACTGATTTCAACCCCATGAATGACATAAGCCCCTTCCCTGATCCTCTGATATTCTGAAGCAAAGTAGATGATATCCCAGCTGTGGAATACTCCTTCTGGGGAAGCTTCAGTCATGCTGGGTATGATACCTTTTTGGCACCAGTCAAAGATTTTTATTTGCCTTCATTTTTCATGTAAATGCTTAATTTGTTTTTGGCTGGAGTTTTATTTACTTTATTAACACTTTATGGATGCTACTGCTTTTATGATATTGTGAATGACACTCTTCATGCTTTTTAATTGTAAGCCCCTCTGAGAGTCTCTGGGCTGAAAAGCAGGTTTTAAGTATTTGCAACTAAGAAAGGGAAGGAGGATAAAAGCCTACCCACATCATATATTGTTCATGCTATTTCCATGCTGCCTTCTTCATCCCAGAGAGGTGGCTGTGTAGACATAAAGAAGGGTGTGGTGGAAAGAAAGGTAGAAGATGTATTAGTATGTCCATAACTCTCTTATGTACACTAATATTCTCCCTACAAAATCCCACTAGTTGTGTAAGGAATGGACATTTAAAGAGAAGAGACAGCAGCTGTGGGAATTGAACAGCCATCCTGATGTTGAACTCCAGCAGCCCTAGCCAGCACACTCAATGACAAGGAATTCTGGGGATGAAGGGGGGTTGCAGACTGCCAGAAATAGTGCAAATTGAGTCCACTTTTAGCGGTAGGGTTAGTGCTAGGGAATCATGGGAATTTTTTTTTTCTGAGACATATAGCCTTCTCTGTCAGAGAGCTCTGGTGCCACAATAAAATACAGTTCCCATGATTCTCTAACCCTAACCCTAAAAGTGGACTCAATTTGCACTATTTCTGGCAGTCTGCAACCTCCCGAAGTTCAGAAACATCAGGAGGGCCACACAAGTGCCACCTCTAAGACAGAAGGAAATGAAATGGATACCACTGTATTGCCACAAGATGCCAAGCCTACATCTTGCCTCTCATCCTGCTGTGCTCCACTCACTGTAGAGGAAAAAGCAGCTAAGTAAGAGAGGAAGGGTCAGGCTAGCCACACCATATTCATTTTCACACATCTCTGGTTGATCAAACTTGTTGATCAAACCAGTAATGGAAATGATGGGTCTCAGAGTAAGCAAAGGAAAGATGCCAACCTACTGCTCATGCCAAGCCCCCCTCCCCCACTGCCTCCTTCAGATGGTGTCCCACAAGGTGGAGAGCAAACTCTAACAAAGAGAGGGGAAACCTCAGTACTCCATCAAACGGCTCTTCATAGAATGAAAGAGTTGGAGAAACCTCAGGGGCCATCCAGTCCAACACTCTGCTATGCAAGAATACACAATCAAAGACCCCCTGACAGATGGCCATCCAACTTCCGTTTAGAAGAAAGAGACTCCACCATGATTTGACGCAGCATATTCCACTGCTGAACAGCTCGTATGATCAAGAAGTTCTTGCTAATGTTTACTATACTTGATCTTAGCTAAAAGGCAGAGAAGTGATGAAGTTCTCCCTGTTTAGGTAGAATATCTTTTCCTATAGGTTGAATCCACTGATTCATGTCCTACGCTCTGGAGCAGCAGAAAACAAGCTTGCTCCATCTTCAATTTGACACCTTTTCAAATATTTGAACAGAGCTATCATGTCACCTTTTAACCCTCTCTTCTCCAGGCTAAACATATCCGGCTCCCTAAGCTGCTCCTCATAAGGCATGGTTTCTCTCTATGGTTCCCATGGCTGTGCAACGGGTGGAAATGTCCTATTTCTAAGAAGAGGCAGAGATAAAGTAGAAGAATGCCTGCATACTGCCACTTTTTGTTCATGCTAAGCCTCACACACTGCTCTGTCATCCTGTGGCATTTCACTAGCAGGAGAGGAAACCACAATTAAGACAGAATATTGTTGAGCAACATGTGGCACTGACCTCTACATCACTATAAGAATCAGACTGTACTGAGAATGGAAGGCCCAGGGGTTTGTAGGTGCTGCCTACCAGCTCTCATGCATCCTAATGTTACACCACATTATGCTGTTGTAGTGCTGTTATTCCACTTTTACTGTTATGGCTGCCTCCTGTGGCATTCTGAGGTTTGTAGTTTCATGAAGCCTAAGAGCACAGTGGCTGAGAATTCTAAATGTCCTTCCATAAACTGCAAATCCCAGGATTCCACAGGAGGCAGCTGTAGCAATTAAAGTGGAATAACAGCACTATAACAGTGTAGTGTGGTATTAGTGTAGGGAACTAGGAAATGAAGTAAAAGTGAACACAGAAGGATGTCAATCAAACAATCTGATGCAGTGGGCTGAAGTCCACAAAAACGTGTATCAAATAATACTAGTCTAGTCTTTAAACAAATGGATCCTAAACAGATCAAGCCAGAAATCTCCCTGGAAGCCAAGATGATTAAACTGAGGCTGTCGAAGTTTGGCCACATCGTGACAAGGCACGACTTATTGGAAAAAAACCAATAATGCTAGGAAAGGTGGAGGGAAGTAGAAAGAGAGGAAGGCCACATGCTAGATGGATGGACTCTATTAAAGAGGCCGTGGGTAAGAATTTACAGGACCTAAGCAGAGAAATGGAGGACAGGGAGCCTTGGAGATGTCTCATCCACAGGATCTCCATGAGTTGAGATTGACTCAAGGGCAGTTAACAATAACAACCAAGTCTTTAAAGTGCCAAAAGACTTCTCGGTTTTGCTGCAATGGCCTAACGTGGCTACTTCAACTCATGACACTCTTTGTTTATGCTAACTCCTGCACAGCCTAACTCACCTTTGTGACACCTTCTGCTTAAATGAGTTGTAAGAAGTAGAAGAGCTAGGTAGGAGAGTAGATGAACATATACTATTCTGTACCTCTGATTCATGCAAACCCCACACCATCTCTCTCATTACACATGGTCATTCTCCTTAAAACTGCTGGTACAATCAACAGAGAAGGTGGATGTCTGTCAGGCTACCCACATCACACAGTGCTTTTGCCATCTCCATTGCACCTTTAGGTTATGCAGAAATCATAGGAGAGTGTAGAGGAAAGATGCCAGTCTATACACTACCATTCCTTGCTTGTACAGTCCTACAAAGCACAGGGCAAGCCCAAGACATTTTGCTTGCTGACACAAAGAACGAGATGGTCCCCACAACCTTCCCCTATACAGAAGTCAACAGGACTGGCAGCTGGATTTTCCTTCAGCCTGGCAACAGACTAGCATCTTCCACTCACTGAGGGCAGCAGGTTAATTTAGGAGTTGTACCATCGGCTATGTGGCAAAGGGACATGGGGTTTAATAGGGATGGCTGGGCAGGTACCTCACCGAATTGCCTCACTCAGCCAAATGCTACAGCTGGCCCTAACAATGCCATGGCAGCAGCTATAAAAGGAGCAACAGATGGTGACCCAAACTACCCACATCTCAGGCTGCCTCCTCCACCTCCAAGGCACCTTCTATTTATACAGGAAACAGGAAATGCAATGCAGGGCAGTAACAGGCAGATAGATGCCAGCCTACACTCTATATCCCTGGATCAAGGAAATCACATACCACACTCTGCTTCATTCCACATTGTGTCAAATGGCAATGGCTGGTGGCAATGGCTGTCAAGTTGCCGCCTCAATGGTCACCCCCAGATCATGCAGGAAAGGGAGGGAAATGGGGCAGGTAGGAGAAGAAGGACTGGGACCAGCCCAACACACTTTGTTCCTGGTTCAACATGCCCCAGAACAAAAGGAGCAGGGAGATGGATGCTAGCCTACACACTACTCCTGGATCAAGCAAATCACACACCATGCTCTGCCTCACTCCATGTTGTGCCAGGTGGCAATGGCTATCAAACTGCCCTCTCCACAGGTCACCCCAAGGCCAGGGAGGGAAATGGGGAAGGAGAGAGAAAAGGGACTGGGACCAGCCTAGCACATCTTGCTCCTGGCTCAACATGTCCCAGCAGGGCAGGAGCAGGGAGATGGGCCCAGCCTACAATCTATACCCCCTGGATCAAGCAGAGCACACACCAAGCCAGGTGGCAATGGCTGGTGGCAATGGCTGTCAAGCTGCCCTCTCCACAGGTCACTCCCAGGCCAGGGAGGGAAATGGGGCAGGAGAAAGAAAAGGGACTAGGACCAGCTCCAAACGCCTCATCCCCGGCTCTACATGTCCCAGCAGGGGAGGAACAGGATGTCAGCCTACACTCTGTACCCCTGGATCAAGCAAATCACACAGCATGCTCTGCCTCACTCCACATTGTGCCAGGTGGCAGTGGCTGATGGTAATGGGGGGTGGTAATGGCTGTCAAGCTGCCCTCGCCATAGTTTGCCCCCAGGCCATGCAGGAAAGAAGGGGAAATGGGGCAGGAGAGAGAAGAGGGACTGAGACCAGCCCAACACACCTTGTCCCTGGCTCAACATGTCCCAGCAGGACAGGAGAAGGGAGATGGATTCCAGTCTACATACTATACCCCCTGGATCAAGCAGATCACACAGCACGCTCTGCCTCACTCTTGTGAATGGCTGTCAAGTTGCCCTCTCCATAGGTCGCCTCAGGCCACCCTCTCCCTACACAGGAAAGAGGGAGGACATTATGAAACAAAAGCTAAAAACACTCATACAAATATAAATTCATGCTTCTCAGTCATGCTCCAAATAGTGGACGTCCATGAAATGGGGCAGAGGATAGAAGAGGAACTGGGACCATCCCCACATGCCTTGCTCCTGGTTCAACATGTCCCAGCAGGAAAGGAGCAGGAAGATCAAGCTGATCACACACAACTACTCCATACTGTGCCAGGTGGCAATGGCTAGTGGCAATGGCTGTCAAGCTAATTTCTCCACAGGATGCTCCCAAGCCATGCAGGAAAGAGGGCCGGAGGGGGGAGAAGGACTGGGACCAGACCAACACACTTCATCCCCCCCACCATGGCTCATGCCAGTCCTGCTCTATTGTGCCAGGGGTTGTGATGGTGGAAAATTGTGTGGATGTGAAGCTGACCCACATATCCCACTGGCCCTCCTTGCTCCCAATGATATAAGGAAAGAAAGAGGGGTTTGGGGGAAGAAGGAGGCAAAGGAAGGAGGACCTGCATGGTGTAGTGATTTGAGTGTTGGACTGCAACTCTGGAGACCAGGGTTCGAATTCCAGCTCAGCCATGGAATCTTACTGGGGTGATCTTAGGCCAAGTGACACTCTCTTAGCCTCAAAGGATGGTCATGGCAAACCCCCTCTGAAGAAATCTTGCCAAGAAAGCCACATGATTAGATCACCATAAGTCCGAAATTTCTTGAAGGTACATAACATACACAAACACACACACACACACACACACATACACACACATGAGGAGGAAGAGGAAGTAAACAGCAGTCTTTCCAACCCCAAAAGGCACAGCTTTCCTTTTCCTTCCCTTTCCTCCTTTCTTCCCTTTCTTTCTTTCTTTCTTTCTTCCCTTCTCTTCCCATTCTCTCCTTTCTTCTCTCTTTCTTCCTTCCTTCCTCCTTCCTTTCCTATCCCTTCCCTTTATTTCCTTCTTACTTCCTTCTTTCATTTCCTTGCCTTTTTCCTTCTCTCCTTTCCTTTCTCTTCCTTCCTTCTTCCCTTCCTATCCCTTCCCCTTTCATTTCCTCCTTCCTTCCTTCCTTCCTTCTTTCCTTTCCTTCCTCCCTTTCCTTTTCCTTCCCTCCTTCTTGTCTCTTCCTCTTACCTTTCTTCCTTCCCTTCCCTCCTCTCCTTCCTTCCCTTCTCCTTCCTTCTTTCCTTTTCCTCCCCTTCCTCTTTCCTCTTCTTTCTTCCTTCCTTCTCTCCTCTCTCCTCCTTCCTTCCTTTTCTTCCCTCTTCCCTTTTTCCTTCTCTCCTCTCCTCTCCTCTCCTCTCCTTCCTTCTTTCCCTTTCTTCCCTCTTTTTTTCTTCCTTCCCTTCTCCCCTTTTCTCTCTTCCCTTCTCCTTCCTTATTTCCTTTCCTCCTTCCCTTCTCCTCCCTTCCTTTCCTCCTTCCCTTCTCTCTTCTCCTTCCTTCCCTCATTCCCTTGCTCCATTCCCTTCCCTTCCCTTCCCCTTCTCCTTCCTTCCTTCCCTTCCCTTCCCTCCTCTCTTCTCTTCCTTCTTCCCTTCTATTTTCTCCTTCCTTTCCTTTCCTTTCCTTTCCTTTCCTTTCCTTTCCTCCCTGCCTTCCTTCTCTCCAGAGAGAGAAACCCTTCCTTTGGGGCTCCAGGCCGGGCCTGGGCGTCTCGTTCCCTCCTTCCTTCCTTCCCTCCCTCACCGAGCGCGGCTCAGGCCCCGGGCCCACGGCTGAGGCTGGGCAAGGCCGGCGTCGTGACGGCGTCGTCGGCGTCGTGGTGGTGGTGGTGGTCAGGGCCCATGGGCCCGGTGCGGCCGGGACAATGGAGGAGTCGGAGGCGGAGGCGGCGGAGGTTCCCAGAGCGGCAGCGGCCTCAGCAGCAGCAGCAGCAGCAGCAGCAGCAGCAGCAGCAGCAGCGACAGTCCAAGGCTTGGTGGCTCCTCCTGCGCGGGGAGGCCCCGCTGGGTCAAGCGGCTCCTTGGCAACCGCACTTTCGCCACAGGCAACAACGCTCCGGACACTCCGGATCTCTTTTGGAACTTTTATAAATATAAACTCAAATATCAAGACCCCTTTGTGTGTTTTTTTTAATTCCCTTGGTAGTCAGAAAGCCTAGGGACGAATATGCCGGCGAGAATGGCCAGGCTGGGCTGAGGGAGAGAAAGAGGGAGGGAAGGCCTTCCTCTGGCTCCTTCTCTCAGGATGATGGGCTCCAGCCTGGCTCTCTCTCCTCCTGTTGGCGTCTGTGGGGAAAAGGGGTCCCCCCTCCTGGGGTCATTCTCAGGCCCTTAAACCTCCTGTGGGTCTAATGCAGCAATAAAGGGGCTTTCTTCCTCTGGGGGGCAAGTTGGAGAGTCTCACAGTGACCAAAAGTCCCCACTGCAAAGGAGGACAAGGCACTACAAAATGGAGGACGTTCAGGGAAAATGGGAGGGCATGCCAAATTAAAAGCTCAAAACACTCAAGAAATGTATACTCATGCTTCTTAGCCATGCTCAAAATGAAGGACGTTCAGGGAAAAAATGGAGGACATTACCAAATAAAAGCTAAAAACACTCAGAGAAATGTAAATGCATGGTTCTTAGTCAAGCTCAAAAGGGAGGACATTCAGGGGAGAAATGGAGGACATTACAACCTAAAAGCAGTCACAGGAATATAAATGATGCTTCTCAGTACTGCTCCAAACTGAAGAAAAATTGAGGGCATTACCACATAAAAGCTAAAAACATAGAAATGTAAATGCATGCTTGTCAGTACTGCTCCAAACTGAGGACATTCAAGAAAAAATGGAGGACAAATTACCACATAAAAGCTAAAAACACTCATAGAAATGTAAATGCATGTTTCTCAGTCCTGCTCCAAATGGCCCAGAACACTCATAGAAATGTATACTCATGCTTCTTAGCCATGCTTGAAATGAAGGACATTCAGGAGAGAATGGAAGGCATTGCCAAATAAAAGCTAAAAACACTCATAGAAATATAAATTCATGCTTGGGCATGCTCAAAATGGAGGATGTTCAGAAAATTACACCATAAAAGCTAAAAACACTCAGAAATGTAAATTTATCCTTAGGCATGCTCAAAATGGAGGACATTCAGGAGAAAAAAGGAAGACAACCAAATAAATGCTAAAAACATTCATAGAAATGTCAATGTGTGCTTCTTAGTCATGCTCAAAATGGAGCACCTTTTGGAATCCTTCCTGGACATAAAGGTTGAAATGTGGACATAAAGGATGACTAGAGGTCCTCACCACAAAGGAGGTTGAGGCACACAAAATGGAGGAAAAATGGAGGATGTGACCAAATAAAGGCTAAAAACACTCATAAAAATGTACATGCATGTTTCTGAGGACCTTAAAACACAGGGGAAATCCCGTGCGGAAACGGGATTTAAAAGGTGGGGAAAACCCATAAAAGCAGGTAGATTTTCACACACATCAGTTTTAAAATGTGCTTAACCCGAACGGAAAGTAGTAAAAACCGCTTCTTTTTACTTTCGGGATTTTCCAAAAGTTAAAAGAAGTGGCTTTTGACTACTTTCCGTTTGGGTTAAGCACACTTTAAAAGCAATGTGTGAAAATCTATCCGCTTTTGCAGGTTTTTTTCTATGTAAAACCTGTTTCTGCATGGGATAAAGTCCTGTCTTATGCTCAAAATGGAAGACATTTTGGAATTCATCCTGGACAGAAGGTTGAAATGGAGGGCATGCCCTGAAAAAGAAGGACATCTGGTCAACTTGCACTGAAAAACCCTCACCCTAATTGTGTTACCTTTGCAGTTGTTGTTGTGTGCTCTCAATTCATTTTTTACTTATAGCCACCCTAAGGTGGACCTATTGTAGGGTTTTCTTGGCAGATTTTTTCAGGGGAGGTTTGCCATGTCCATCTTCTGAGGTTGAGAGAGTGTGACTTGCCCAAGGTCATCCAGTGGGGTTTTTATATTTGGGGATTGAACCCTGGTCTCGAGAGTCACAGCTCAGCACTCAAAATACTATACCACAGCTTTTTTTTGTAGGTACAAGAGGGATTTGTTGTTCTTCGCTGCCCTTGAGTCAATTAAGACTCATGGCAACCCCATGAATGAGACACCTCCAAGCCCCAGGTTCTGAAATACCTCCAAGTTCCAGGTTCTTTGGCATCATTTTTCTTTGTTTAATATTTTATATCCTTTTGTTGTTTTCTCTCTACTTCCCTCCACCTTTCCTAGCATTATTCTCTTTTCCAGTGAGTCATGCCTTCTCATGATATCACCAAAATAAAAGAGCCTTGATGTGGTCATCTTGGCTTCCAGGGAGATTTCAAGCTTGATTTGATCAAAGACCCATTTCTTTGTCTTCTTGGCCGTCCTCAGTATCTTCAGCACTCTTCTCCAGCACCACATCTCAAATTAATTTGTTTTCTCTTTATATGTTTTCTTCACTTTCCAGCTCTTACACCCATTCATGGTGACAGAGAATACAATAACTTGGACAACTCTAACTTTAGTATTCAGTTTTATATCTTTACACTTCTTACAAGAGGGGAGCTAAGGCTCAAAAGGTAAATAATAAGAGGTGTGTCAGGTACACTTCCAGTTTGACACACTTTCTTCTTTAGAAGGAAAATGTGGGGATTGGTCTTGGCCATTAATTTGGGGATGTGGGGATATGATGATAATAGGAATCCTTAAGCAAAGTTCAGACACCTGTGTTAGTCTGGAAAATCAGTACGCAAAGGGAAGTTGGGAGCATGAGCTTTCATAAAATACATTATAGCACCGTGATGGCGAACCTATGGCACGTGTGTCAGAGTTGGTACACAACGCCATTTTTCCCCGGCACACAGAGGGCTGGGAGGAGGAGGAAGAGGTGTGCACCTGTTCTATCTCCTTCCAGACCCACCCCAGTCTTTAGCTGCCTCTTCGGAGGCAGCTGAAGGCCGGGGACAGTGTGGGGGGAAGAGGAAGAAGAGGCATGTGCCTCCTCCCAGACCCTCCCCAGCCTTCATCTGCCTCTCCAGCATGGAGGAAGGAGGAGGAACAGGTTCCCCCTTGCCCACCCCCAGAGAGGCAGCTGAAGGCCTGGGAGGGTGAGGAAAGAAGTCCCACCCCAGAAGTCCTGCTCCCCTGGCACCGGGTAACACCTGGTGCTGTAAGGCCTTTTAGGTTGGGCACTCAGCCCCTAAAAGGTTCACCATCACTGTTATAGCATTTCATAGTTTCGAGCTTATGCTACAGTTTCTTCACATAGTCCCAAAGTTGCTACAAGATCCCTTAAGCCAGTGTTTCTCCATTATTTTCTGTCACGCCCCCCCTAGGAAAGAAGAAAACATTTCGCGCCCCCCCGCGCAATCACATGGGTGGGTTTGGCCAATCAGGATAGAGCTACTGGGGCTGTGCTGGGACAATCTCCCTCTCTCCAGCCGTAACGGGCCCCCCTTTATGGAGCCTCGCGCCCCCCCTGGGGGGCCCGCCCCACTATTTGAGAACCGCTGCCTTAAGCAAAGTTGTCATTGTTGTCACAGTTTGCATCTGTATAACAGTGTAGTGTGGTATTGGTTACACTAATGCTACACTGTTATAGTGCTATTATTCCACTTTAACTGCTATGTCTGGCACCTGTGGAATTCTGGGTTTTGTAGTTTAGTGAGGCCTAAGTATTCTTCGGCTGAGAATCCTAAATGCCCCTCTCTAAACTGCAAATCCCAGGATTCCACAGGAGGCAGCCAGAGCAATTAAAGTGGAATATATAACAGTGCACTGTGATATTAAACTATTCCATTATGTTCTGATCCCACCCTATGCAATTATATAACTACGTTTAAATATCTGCAACCTGAAGACTGCATTCTGCCTGTGCATCTGAAGAAGTCATGGCTGTACCTGAGGTCATTGCCTCCTAATAAGAATTATGCCTCCCATTAAATTTTCCTCCAGCTCTAGTCCCCAAATTTCTAGCATTGCACAGAGTGAAGCATGGAAAAATTTTCACATCTAGAACTCTTAAATATTTGTTTGCATTCCCTGGGATGCTTAAACTGTCTTTCCAAATGCTCAACTTAAATTTTAAGTTACTACAATGCTAGAAATTTGGTGAATGAAGGTAAATTTCATGTGGATGGGTAGAATTCTTATTTGGGAGGGTAGTATCCCAATTTTGCCCCTAAAATTACACCTCTGGAAAAATTAGATTGAAATCAGTTAAAGCTCATTAAAATAAATCAGTCTTAATGATGCCATTATGTTCCTTCCCCCATTCCTTCTTTCCATTTTATAGTGAAACTGACTAACACAGCTATATCTTTGAAAACTATTATTATCTTTGCATTTATATGAAACTAATGAATTGGTGGTTTAGGAATGGTTTGAACCTGGGATTTTTCTGGCTCATGTCTCATCATCTTTAGTGTGTTTGCTCAGAAATAAGTTGTGGTAAATTCAGTAAACTCTAGCTGTTTGTTGGACTGTAGTCTATACCCAGTGCTATACATATGCTATGCTTTGCACATGCCCAGAGGCACTGGTGCCTTTATTTTTATTACATACAGTATGGATGGCATTCCCGAGTACATTTTATCCATCCCCTGGCAACCTTGTTCAGTTTAAATCAAGCTGTCAAGTTGACTCTTTCTTTATTCTGGGCCGTTTTAGACTGTGATGCAGATGTAGCCTAAATCTTGTCAGTATTCCAGAGAGGGACAAAAGCATTTTACTTCAGCAGGTATGTGGAAATGGGTGTTTGGAATTTTTTCAAGAATGTTAAGTTATACAGCCATTGCACTACCTTTCCATGGTGGTGGGATTGTGTGCTCCTGTGAGGTGAGAGTTAAGCTGATGGCAGCAATGATGTTAGTAGGGTCTCCCATTTGAGACAGGCTTTTGCTAAGGAGCCAGACACTAAATGTACCAAACAGCTAATGGACAGCAGCAGTAGTGGAGAGTGACATTGGCAGAGACTCCCAGAGACAACAGCAGTGGCACCACCTAACACTTGTTGGCACTGTGCAGAAGGAGACATGCTAAACCTCCTTCTGAATATCTTTTACCATGAATAGCCTATGATGAAACAATCCAAAATGAAACAAGAGATAGTGGCAGAAGATGACACTCAGAAGCAGGGGTAGGCAACCTAAGGCCCGGGGGCCGGATGCGGCCCCCCGAGGCCTTTTGACCGGCCCCAGGCTGGTCCTGCCGCCGCTGCCGCCGCCGCCGCCACCACCGCCCACCATAACCATATTGATTATTGTTATTATTACTTATTCTTGGTGTTTTCTTGGCAAAATCTCCACAGGAGTTTTGCCATGGCTTTTCTGGGGTTGAGAGGGTGTGCATGCATATTTTTAATTTTTATTTTAAAAAAATTAAATTATTTTTATTTATTTATTTATTTATTTATTTATTTTTGGTGCTTTGGCCCCCCAATTGTCTGAGGGACAGCAACCCGGCCCCCGGCTCAAAAAGGTTGCCTACCCCTGCTCAGAAGGCACTCAACAAGCTTCTGAGATAGATCAGAGTACAAGAACAAGTAGCAATGTGGCTAATGATCCATCTGAACCTAAGCTAAAAGGATGTTCGGCTGTTTACATGTTCAGAGGTGAAAGGAAAGTCCAAAGCTGCACAACTGATATTATAGGAGCATGGAATATGAGAAGCATAAATTAGGGGAAGCTAGACATAGCAAAACAAGAAGTGGAATGTATAAAAATTACAATACTTGGGTTGAGCAAGTTAAAGTGGACAGGAAGGGGACATTTTGAGTCAGATTATTACACAGCATTTTACTCAGGAAATGTGAATCTAAGAAGAAATGGGGTGGCATTAATAGTGAGAAGAGATGTAGCACAAGCAGTTAAAGTATATAAGGCAAAGTCTGACAATTTTATCAATTAGGATTCAGAGAATGCTGAAAATAGCAAATACTTGGAACAATTACTGAAGAAAGTCAAGGAAGAAAGTGCAAAGGCAGTTTTACAGCTGAACCTGAAGAAAACATAATGACCACATATGATTTACATAACTTTAAAGTAGACAATTGAGACACTTAAATAGTTCAAGATTTTTCATGTCTTCTCTGTCATTAATCAGAATGGAGACTGAGGGCAGCTATGAAGGAACTAGACAAGTCCTGAAGTGTAAAGATATAGTGGCCCCTCGATGTCTGTGGGCTTGCCATCCATGGATTTAACCATCCACAGATAGTAAACCCCATTGTTTTCAATGGGGGTACATGCATGGGCCCACATTAGTGGCCACATGCACGTTGCACCCACTATTGAAATCAATGGGACTTGAGGTCCTATGTTTTTCTTTATCCAAGTGGGAGTCTGGAATGGATCCCCCACAAACACGAAGGGTGGACTGTATATAATTGAAACTAAAGTAAGGATGACCCATTCTATCTTATTTCCAATGTCTATGTATGATTGTGAAAGCTAGACAGTGAAGAAAGCTGATAGAAAGAAAATCAACTAATTTGAAATGTGGTGCCAGAAAAGAATTCTATGGATAGCGTGGAACGCTAAAAATACAAAAAAATGGGTATTAGAGCAAATCAAGCCTGAACTCTCCCTAGAAGACAAGATGACTAAACTGAGAGCCTTATCGCATGGGAAAACAAAGCTGAAACAAACTGGGAGTGTAGCTGCTTTTTCTATGCCTCTCCACATGCCATCATCACACTTCTGTTCTCTTCCTGAGGAAGATGTTGTAAAAGTGTGTCTTTTGTCAAACTGATTTTTCCAGTGTGACAAAAGGCATGCTTTTATGACCATCTCTCTCAGGAAGAGAATGGAAGTGCTATGACAGCATGTGGAGAGGCACAAAGAAAGCTGCTACTTTCCTGCCCTGTTTCACCTTTCTTTTCTTGTGCAATAAGGCTTTGAGACTGTCATTCTTTGGACATATCATGAGAAGACATAACTCCCTAGAAAAGACAAAATGGAAGGTAGTAGGAATAGAAGAAGACCACACTGCAAATGGATAGACTCAATCAAGGAAGCCACAACCCTGAGTCTGCAAGATGTTGATGATAGGTGATTTGGAGGTCTCTCATCCATAGGGTCACCATAAGTGAAAGTTGACTTGATGGCAGTTAACAACAAAAAATGATACAACTATTGTAATCTGCTTCTTTATTAAATTAGTGTTTAATTTTACCAATTTTAATAATGTACCTTTTAAACTGAAAAGTTTTAAAAAAGGTCTACCAGAGAAACAATTGCTAGCATAAATAAATATTGTAGTCAAGTCTTGGCATTGAAAACAAATTCCAGAAACAAGTTCCATATTGCTTTTGAGATCTTTATTCCATTCTATGTCCTGGTGCTGGAGCACATCAGAGATACAGAACAGATAAAGTTTCCAGTCATTGTTTTGGGTACTAGAGTCTTGGCTGCTCCTGTGAAATTCCCAGGTAAATTTTCAAATTCATTTTCACCTAAGAAAGAACAAAACTGTCTCGTAGCATTTATTACTCAATATAAAGATAAATTTTCCACATGTGCTACTTCACAATCTCCTCATTCTTTATTGTTGTTGTATGCTCTCAACTCATTTCTAACTTATGGTGACCCTAAGGCAAACCTGTCACAGGGTTTTCTTGGCAAGATTTGTTCGGAGGGGTTTGCCTTTCCATTTCTCTGTGGATGAGAGAGTGGGACTTGCCAAGGTCACCCAGTGGGTTCCATGGACAAGCAGAGATTCAAACCTTGTTCTTCAGAGCCCTAGTCCAATACTCAAATCACTACATCATGCTGGCTCTCTCATGATCATCATACTGACGTATCTATCATATATACACAACAGCAACAAAGTACTTGTGTGGTCAAAATGTAAAAAGTGGCTTACAAGTAGCACTAGTTACTGTCTTCGCCAAAACTCTCAGTGATCTAATCAGGAATGAAGTGGGGGGAGTCAGAAAATCTGGACAGGTGGTTTGGCTGTTGTACTTGTCTCTGCAGCTGTAGCACAGTTCTTACAAGCTCAGTGAAAAAAGAGGTGTTAAAAGTACAGTTTTCAGCTTGCTGGGATGTACAATTAATAGTTTCTGTCTTCACAGAGTTGGTTGATAACACAGATAACGGCTGAACCTGACATAGACAGTCACCTATAACCCACAATGGAAAGGGATGAAGGAGCCATCCTTCCAGGTAAGGGTGTAGCTATGGGGGGGGAGACAAAATGTGGGCATTGTCCCTGTATGTTTTCTGACCCTTTACAGGGGTATCAATAGTGGGGTGCAGGGAATGCAAAATATAACAGGTGATACCACAGATGGGGTGTCACCTGGCGTGCTGGTGAGAAGGGGCTGCCTTCTGGTGTGGAGTGTACTGCCACACCTTTCTGTAGGTAGGCTGGGACTCCCAGAAATTGAATGTTGTGGAAAATCATAGAATCATAGAATCATAGAGTTGGAAGAGACCACAAGGGCCATCCAGTCCAACCCCCTGCCATGCAGGAACTCCCAATCAAGAAAAGACCCAGTCCACCCACCCAGAAGCAGCAAGAAGGCCAGCCAGGATGCTGTCAGCACACCATGGTGAACTCCTGGAGGCCTCTGTTGTGTCTGGATGGTGTCTTGACTCCCTTCCAGAGTTTTGGATATAATGGGTAGCAGTGGCATCATTAGGGGGGTGCGGACCACACCAAGTGACACCCTGAGGGGAGGTGACACCACTGCTCTCCAAACAATTACCTTTTGGCAGAAACAAGTGGTGGCCTTCACCTGCTTCCCTTTAAAATGCTTTAAGAGATGGTGGGAATGGGGTGAAGCTCAGTGAGAGGAGAAAGGAGAGGCCTCTGATTTTGTTAAAATTAACATTTCAAATTTCAAAATTTGAAATTAAAAACAAATAAAATTTTAAATGTTTTATTCTTTTTAAATTTTCTTTAAAAACATCACATTTTAACCAAATCATCACCACGTATATGCAAATACATTTACGCTGTGCATATGATATTGTAATTTGAAGGCATAATTTTAATTTTGCTAGTTGTTTATGTCACAGCTATTAGCATTACATTCAGTGGTATATGGGAATGACGATTGACGAGGAACATTAGTGTAAAAAAAGCATTACTAAGGATTCGGCATGGTGTAAAAATGGGAGGAGGCCAATTGGAGGGGGGTGACACCACGAGTTACCGCACCGGTGCCACCAACCCTGGTGATACCACTGATGGGTATACTAGAACAGCCCAGGATATGGACATTCCCTTTGAGTGAACCAGTCCTCCATCCTTCAGTGGCAGGGAGGCTGGCTTTTCTTTTCTACAGAGGCCCAATCTACTCCTGAGGAACCATTGGCCTGGCTAGCATATGTGCCAGAAAGCCTGGAGGTGATAGTACTGGGGTGACACCAACCCTAGTGATGCCACTGCCTCTTAATGAAAATGTTTGCCATTTCCTAACAAGTCTTTAGAAGCATTTAGAATTAGAAAGAAAAGGCACAAGCAAACTGACCATGGGTAATGGAACATAGCAAATAGAAGAATTCTAGGTGTGAACAATTTTCAGTGATTTCTGCAATGCTAGAAATTAATTTCTGCAATGCTAGAAATTTGGGAACTGAAGGAAAGTTTATTTGGAGACAGAATGCTTATTATAGGGCAATGCTCTCAGTTTACCCTCCCCTAACTACACCCCTGGCTTACTTTTCACTCATCCTGTGATATGATCGATCAGTCAGTGCTTTCAAGGCATACATTTAATTTAACTGCATTAAATCATCATGAGTACAGGCCCATTTGATTAGGTGACAAAAGTTTTTAAAAACATCAGTGACAACACTGAGTCCAATTTGAAAACCTAGGGAACTACCAAAGTTGAAACACCCAAGAGATGGCGCTGTGATGCTAGCTATCAATGGCATATTTTGCAAAGCCTGGAGCAGGAGAAGGTTCCCTCCAGAAGCAGGAAACAGTAGCAGATGTACCTCTGTTGTTTGCTGCTGGCTTTTCATTAAAATGATCCCCTCCTCTCTCTAGAGAATTTTCAAACCAAAGACACAGTTCATTTGAGATTTAAAAGCAGCAGCTTCAAAGACAACAACCTTCTGACTCAAGCAAAGTAATGAGTGCGGAAGATTATTTATTCCTCTGAGATGCAAGAAAAACTTTGTAGCCAGGAGCCCAGGATTGCTCCCAGCCTCAAGCTGTTGAATGAATACAATCCAGGGGATAAAGAGGACATGAATTATCATGGAGCTTAGCATACCACAAGAATCATTACAGTGCAATGGATCAAGGTCCACCTAGCTCAGTTTGCTCTCTGCCAGATGCTCTAGGGTAGCTCTCCAGCACAAACTGATGGAAATAGTTATAATTTAACATTTGTTTCCAGTATCTGGAAACTGGAGATATATTGTCTCTAAATATCAAAACATTCCAGTCCTAGTTCAGATGATGATCATGATGATTACTACTTCTGCAATAGTACCATTAATATGCATGCTACTGTGCAGAACACAGGAGAATGGTTTTCTGCCCCAAGGAGCCTACAATCTAAAAATCTCACACAGCAAAAAGATTGTTAAGTCTTGCAGATAATAAACATCGGCACACTGTCCTCCAAGGAATCACAGATTTAGAGCAAGATTTCTAGGCCTGGGTCTGGACATCTGTGGCTGTTTCCCAGCTCCCATCAGCCTTACTTTCCATGGACAGGGGTTAGGGATGACAGGCGCTCTGGTCCCATGAAATTTAGAAAGCTTCTGGCTCCCCAACCCTACAGTGCACAAATGAATGCATTGCTATTCAACATCACTTGTGCCAGTGGACATTGAAACATCCTGTACTCATATTGTCTAAATTCTCTGCATTGGTAAGAGCTGCCTGTAACTAACCATTGTTAATTGATTATACTATCGATGATATCAACACTTTTTGGCACCTTAAAGGCAAATTAATTAGACCTAATAACAAAATATTTGAAGGCCCAGCCATAAGCTTAGCACAGAGAAACTCACACACACAAAAAAAGCATAACTAGGGGTAAATGCAATAATAGTCTGAATTCAGTGATATTGGCTGCCCTTTTAATTATTTCTGCTTGCTTAAGGCTGCATAGACAAGTTTTTTCCTGATACAGGATTAGTCTCACAGAATTGACCTCAGAAGAAGTATGTGTTTCATAGCTGAATGGGCAATAGGAGACTCTGAGATGGTGCATTAGTTGAGAAGACAACAATGCAGTTCACATATATTTATGTTGGAGAGGTGATCTGAAGGACCTTAATGCAATACTAGACCATCTCTTTTGTGTGACTTCAGTTCCAGATATAGCCCCAGAATTTTCAGATGGTACTAGGAAAGGCCTTTGTCTGAGATTCTGGAGAGTTTGTGTAAAATATGTTGAGTTTTGTTGTTGATATGTGCCTTCCATACCCTCCAACTGTACTGATTTGCCAGGGACAGGGCAACTTTATCGTTTGGCGTTTTGAAACAACTCAAGCCTCCCGGACTGCAGCCGGGAGGCGGGGTGGAGGCGGGGATTATTGCAAGCTAAACTGCCGCTGAATTGCTGGCTACCATCAGCCCGGGTCCAAGCCGGGCTCAGTCGGCACCTTTTAGAAACTGGGATGCTTTCCAGTTTCTAAAAAGTGCCGGCTGGTATCCGGGCTGATGGCAGCCAGCAATTCTGTGGTAATTTAGCTTGCGATAATCCCTGCCTCCATCCCGCCTCCTGGCTGCAGCTCAGGAGGCTGCCAAGCGATAAAGTTGCCAGTTAATCCTCTGTATTCTCACTTTTCCAAACACTCATAAACTATCTCAGTTTCTCTGTTCTCCTCCCCTTCCTCCTTTATCCTCAACTTACTTCTATGATTAAATTATTCTACTTCAATTGCTGCAAACTGAGTTTACAATGGAAAAGTAATTGGCACTCAGTAAACTCGGTAGGGGAGAAAGTAGAGGAGGGGTAGAATCTTGTCCTTCCCAGTAGCTCAACCAAAAGCAAACTGTTGCAGCCTCTCCTTTCTTGTGTGTTCTTCCTCATTAATAACTTTTGCCATCTTGACCACGTGCCGATGTTGCTTGGCCACACATGCCCCAGTTTTCATCTATGAAATGTTACATGGTATGGTCTTCAATTTGTCTCTGACCTATGACAACCCTCTCTTAGGGTTCTCTTGGGAATATTTATTCAGAGGAGGTTTGAATGGCCTTCCTCTAAGGCTAAAATAATGTGACTTGCCCAAAATCATCCAGTGGTTTTCCATTATTCAGACGGGATTAAAGTCCAGGTTTCCCAGGCTCCTAGTCCAACATTCAGACCATTGCATCATGCTGTCTCTCTACTCTCAGCCAGAGAAATAAAATATTAGATAAAGGCAACTGTCTATGTTCCAAAGAAAATAAAAAGAGATTCATGGGACCACTACTTTTTACCAAGTATGGCTTAATCAACGATTCCCAAACTTTGGTCCTCTAGATGTTTTGGACTTCAACTCCTATAAGCCCTAGCCACTTTACCCCACAGTTAGGAATCCTAGAAGGTGACATCCGAAACATTTGAAAGACCAAAGTTTGGGAACCACTATCCATCTGGTAGCTGCAACTAGAATAGACATATCGACTGGATTTCAGTCTATATACCTTTTTCCTAACTTGGTATCCACAAAACTGTGATCTGCACTGTGGTCTTCATTTAAGCAAATTTGCTGTTGCATTGGGAGCATTTTAGTAAATCAATTACTTTTGTCTACCACAAATCCCTCATGAGAAGTTCATGAGAAGTTATCTATAATTATTGCAGGCTGTTTTTTCTAAAGCAAGGTGATGGCTACATAGGCAACCTTTCCCCTTTAAGGGCCGAGGGACTTCAGCTCCCAGAATGCCAGGAGCTATTGGCCAACATGGGACTATTGGCCAACATAATAATAATAATAATAATAATAATAATAATAATAATGTTTATTTATATCCCGCCCATTGGTAATCCAATCCGGGCGGCTTACAGTTAAAGCATACAGTTCACAATAAAACATACAATATGAACAAACCCCCTCCCCCCATTAAAACAAGATTAAATTAGAACAATATAAAACAACAATTCAATTTAAAATATTTAACCATCCAGCCCAGTGACTCCAAAAGCCTGGCTCGACGATCCTCCCATCACTTGATGGGGCCACGTGAGGATCGTCTCATGGACGGCTGTTAATCTAAGGCTGGGAGGATCGATCTAATATGACTAGTCTGGAAAGGCCTGCTGGAAGAGATCCGTCTTGACAGCCTTTTTGAAGCTGTCTAAAGATGTTAAGAGACGGATCTCGTCCGGCAGGCCGTTCCAGAGCTTAGGCGCAATAACAGAGAACGCCCCCCGGGAGGTAGCCACAAGTCTCGATTTCTGAGGCTGTAGCAAATTCCTCCCGGAGGACCGAAGAGCGTGGGGAGGATTGTACGGGAGCAGGCGGTCCCTGAGATAGCTTGGACCCAAGCCATTTAGGGCCTTAAAGGTGATAACCAACACCTTGTACCTGGCCCGGAAGCTGATAGGCAGCCAGTGGAGGGACTTCAAAACCGGAGTAATATGATCCCTCCGAGATGTTCCTGAAACAAGTCTGGCTGCCATGTTCTGTACCAGCTGTAATTTCCGAACCAGGGACGAGGGTAGCCCCATGTAGAGTGCGTTGCAGAAGTCGAGGCGTGAGGTTACCAACGCGTGCACCACAGTTTCAAGATCCCTTACTTCCAGAAATGGGCGCAGCTGGCGTATCAGCCGAAGCTGATAACAGGCGCTCCTGACCGTCGCATTAACCTGATTTGTCATCAGGAGCGACGAGTCAAGAAGCACCCCCAAGCTGCGAACACAGTCACTGGAGGAGAGCGTGACCCCATCCAGGACTGGAGGTTGCAACCCAATTCCTGGTTTCGGGGCCGCTACCGTGAGCACTTCCGTCTTGTCTGGATTTAGCTTCAATCTGTTTTTCCTCATCCAGCCCATTACCGCCCCAAGACATTCATTGAGAGAAGAGATGCCATTGGAATTCAAGACCGATGAACGAGATATGGAGAAATAGATTTGGGTGTCATCAGCGTACTGATAACACCCAGCACCATAACTCCGTATAATCTCACCCAGCGGCTTCATATAGATGTTGAACAACATCGGGGACAAAATAGCTCCCTGAGGGACCCCACAAGTGAGGTCCCTCTTACTGGAGCTACAGTCCCCGAGCAGCACCCTCTGGGACCGACCCGAGAGGAAGGACCGGAACCACTGCAGAGCAGTGCCTCCGATACCTAACCCCCTCAGGTGGTCCAAGAGGATGCCGTGGTCTATTGTATCAAAAGCCGCTGAGAGGTCTAAGAGCACCAACAGGGTCATGCTACCCCTGTCGATGCTCAGACGCAGATCGTCGGTCAAGGCAACCATGGCAGTCTCAACCCCAAAGCCTGTCCTGAAGCCGGTTTGAAATGGGTCTAGATAATCGGTTTCATCCAAGACTGTCTGGAGCTGAAGAGCAACTGCTCTCTCGATCACCTTGCTCAAAAATGGCAGCAATGACACAGGCCTATAGTTCTTCATGTCTAGGGGGTCCAGGGAAGGTTTTTTCAGAAGCGGCCTAACCGCCGCTTCCTTTAGACATGATGGAACATGTCCTTCCCTGAAGGATGCATTGACGATATCCGTAAGGAATCTCATCACTGCATCCCCCCCCTGGATGGCCAGCCAAGATGGGCAAGGGTCGAGATGGCAAGTCGTCTTCCTCACCTTACCAAGCAGCTTGTCCACATCCTCGGTACTCACAGATTGCCACTCATCCAGTAAAATTACATCAGTGGAGTCAGTGGACGCCTCGCCTATAGACACTGTCCCAATGGTCGTGTCAAGGTCGGCTCTTATCTAAAGAGATTTTGTCTGCAAAGTAGTTGTTAAATGCGTCACAGCAGGTCGTTGTCGGGTTAAGCAAGGGATTTGGCTCAGGGGGCACCTGCGTCATCTCCCTCACCACCCTAAAGAGCTCTGCCAGACGAGACTCTGCAGACGCGATACGTGCAGAGGAGAACACTTTCTTTGCTGCACTTATCGCCTCCTGATAGGAATAAAGAAAATTCCTATGGCGAGTTCTGTCAGATAAGAGTCGGGTTTTCCGCCACTTGCTCTCTAGCCATTGTCCATACCGCTTCATCCTCCTAAGCTCAGGTGTATACCATGGCTTACGATTTGGAGCGGGATGGCAAGGGCGCTTGGGAGCGATGGTGTCGACAGCCCTGGTGAGATCGCTGTTCCAAGTGTCAACCAGAGCTTCGACAGGATCACCGGCATTCCCAACCATTAAACCCTCTAAGACTTTCCGGAATCCAGTTGGCTCCATTAGCCTTCGAGGGCGGACCATTCTAATAGGTCCACCACCCCCAGCGGGGCAGGTACTGGCTCTAAGTTCCAGCTTGACCAGGAAATGATCCGTCCATGACAATGCGGAGGTATGAACTACCTCCGCCCATGGATATTCCTGCTCCGTACTGAAGACCGCATCGAGTGTATGACCTGCACAATGTGTGGGCCCGTTGACCAATTGGGATAGGCCCATGTTTGTCATGGAATCCATGAACTCCCAAGCCGCACCTGTTAAGCTGGTCTCGAGCGGAATGTTGAAGTCTCCCAGAACCAAAAGTCTAGGAGACTCCAGCAGAAGCTCGGAGACCAGCTGTGTCAGCTTGGTCAGGGAGTCTGCTAGAGAACGGGGTGGTCGGTAGACTAGCAAAATCCCCAAGCTATCCCTGGTCTTCAGGCTGAGGTACATACACTCAATGTGGACCGTGTTCTGGAGAGGTATCCTGGTCAAGGTCAAGGTGTTCTTTTGGACTAGAGCCACACCGCCCCCCCACCCACTTCCCCTCACCTGCTCACTTACAGAGTACCCAGCTGGGAGGGCCTGTGCCCAAATAGCAGCACTATCCTCTCCCAGCAAGGTCTCTGTGAAACACGCCAGGTCGGCATCCTCATCCAGGAGTAGATCCTGGACAATATGAGTCTTATTTTTCACCGACCTGGCATTACAGAGGAGCAGAGTGAGGCTCTGTGGAATGGAAGGTCTGCTTCCCAAACTATTCTGGGAAACAGAGGGGACTGAAGGCGGGATAGCTACTAAACAGCGATCCCGCCTTCTTTTGTAACATTTGTCCACTCTGTTCCTGCCATATCTCCCATTCCCCAACGCTACCTCAATAACCGTCTCTGTATCCCTTCCCGTCGCCAAAACCACAGATGGCTCTTCTCACACAGGCTATTTATTTACACAGGCTTGTTTAACTAGCCTTGGAGCCCCAAAATCAATTGGGCTGGCTGGCCGGAGAGCTTATATCCGACCGCACTTCCCGGGCGTTCGCGCCGGTACAGCAAGGACTGGAGGGCCCGGTGACAAGGGCGCTGCTTGGCTCTCTCCTGGAGGAGATGGAACAGGACTGGCTTTTTGAAGGAGCCGCCAAGCCTCCAGAGAGCTTACTGCACCGCCGCAGCTGATGGCACTTAGCAAGTCCATGAGGGTCCCGGGCTGTCTTGCTGCTCCAGCGCTGCTTGGCTCTCTCCTGGAGGAGATGGAGTCTGGCCGCGTTATAAGGCTGCCGGCGCTCCAGTCCTCAGCAGCGGGGGCGGGAATTCTTCTCTCCCCCAGAATCCACAGTGGTGGCCGTTGGAATGGAGGGAGGCTGCCTCACCAGCTGCTGGGACAGGCAATCAAAAAAACATGGCTGAGGCTTCTGGGAGCTGAAGTCCCTCGGCCCTTAAAGGGGAAAGGTTGCCTACCCCTGGGCTACGAGCTAAACCAGCCTCTCTATTTATCATTCCCATCTTATTTCAGACTTGAGGACCTGAAAATAAGGGCCTGAGACAAATAATCAAAAACATATTTGGTAGAGGTTTGGTATGTCAAACAAAGGGCCTTTGCAGACTGCCAGAAATAGTGCAAATTGAGTCCACTTTAACTGTCCTGCCTCAGTGCTAGGGAATCATGGGAACTGTAGTTTATTGTGGCACCAGAGCTCTCTGACAGAGAAGGCTCAATGTCTCAGAAAGCAGCAATAAGGCAGAAAGGTTTGTGCCACAACAGTTTTGTTAGTTTTGAAGGTGACACTGGACTTTCACAGTGTTTTGATGTGGGAATTTCTCCCTAGGCTTGTCGCATAGGGGTTTGAGCATTGGACTATGACTCTGGAGACCAGAGTTTGAATCCTAGCTTGGCAATGAAACCTACTGGGTGACCTTGGGCATATCACATTCTCTCAGCCTCAGGGGAAGGCAATAGCAAACTTCCTCTGAACAAATCTTGCCAAGAAAACCCCATGATAGGTTCGCCGTGGGATTGCCATAAGTGAGAAATGACTTGAAGGCATACAAAAACAACACCTTGATAGCTGAAGAAGTACAGTTACTGTTAAATGGATTTTTTGATAACAGCTCAGCTCAGCAACCTCCAGATAGGCTGGACTACAAATCCCATGGCCATAACTGAGTGGGGATGATGGAAATTGTAGTCCCACACATCTGGAGGGCCCCAGATGTCCATCCTATCATCTGATAGGGCTGCATTTTGTTGCCACAGTGAAGTCTAAAGCCAGGCTTGCTTGGCATGCCATAATTTAAGGGTAGTTGCCATAGCACCCAGGAGTCCCAGTCACAATGAAGTTTGTTCAGAACATCTTGTTTCTAACCCAAAATGGCCATTTGGGCGCTGATGACTAATACCAGGCAAATAGGACTTACCCCATTAAAATACTGGATCAGAGTGTCTTTCTCCATGTGACTCATTGGTCTTTCCACCCAAATTGTGATTTTTCTAAAGGGAACAAGGATGGAGGAGGGCTCTTTGTCATATCCGTTTTTTTCTTAGCTCTGTGCTTGTGACGGATGAATGAATCTTCCTGACCCAATGGCACCAAAGCGCTGTCAGCCAAAAGGATAGGAACTAAAAGGCAGTACTTTAAAAAACAACACCAAATTGTATAACCAGAAAGTTGTAATTTTCTGCAGATGATGCAGAGCTAATTCATTTAGATGTGTATTGAAGCCAACCTTGTACATACAAATCTAATGGAACTTATTACCAGGGGGAAAATAGAAATATTTAAGCGAAAGCTCCATGGTCAGAAGATGTGTATCTCTGAATACCATTTGCTGGGGGACAAGCAGAAACATAGAAGAGGACCACTGATTTTACATCTTGAATGTGGGCCAACCACAGCTAGAAATGGGATGCTGAACCTCATGGAGCTTTGATAGCACTCTCATGTGCTTATACACTGAGCTAGCCCAGAGCATGATAAGCACATGTGAGTGCTATAAGAGAAGGGTGACCAGATATCCTAACTGCAAAGGAGGACAAGGCACCATAAAATGTTATGTTTTACAACATAAAAGCTAAAAACACTAATACCTTATTTCCTGGCATATAAGACTACTTTTTAACCTGCAAAATCTGGGGTTAAAGTGGGGGGGGGTCGTCTTATACACCGGGTATAAGGAGGTTCATGATAGGTTTGCCTTAGTGTCATCATCAGTTGGAAATGACTTGAAGGTGCACAGCAACAACAACAACATTTTTGGAAGTCATACTCTTCCCAAACTCTATATTTTAACTGGAAAAGTGGGGGGTTGTCTTATATGCCTGGTCGTCTTATACGGCGGAAAATACGGTAAATATAAATTAGTGTTTCTCGGTCATGCTTGAAATGGAGGACATTTTGAAATTCCTCCTGGACAGAAGGCTGAAATGTAGGACATGTCCTGGGAAAGGAGGACATCTGGTCGCCCTGTATCAAAGGTATATAGTCTGTGCTATCAAAGGTATGTGTAGGCTGCAACTCCCAGAATGTACTCTGTTAGGCTTTTTTTTTTTTTTTTGGAAGATATAAAAATTCTTATTTCTTCTCACAAGGTCTGGGATGAAATATGTGTGTAAGAGAATTAGGGTTTATGGAATTTTGAGAGGATGAATGTGATGGCTAGCAATTATAGCTGGTAGTAAAGATTGAGTATGTGCAGCACCAAGCTGAGGACAACATATCTTTTGGCAAACAGAATCTATTATTCCTTCTGGTTTTCCAGTAGCTGGCAGTTCAATAAGCAGTTCAGTAAAGCATTCATTAGAGACTGTTCAAATTTTGCTCTGCTGTCATGAGGGCTAGAAACATACTAATAAATTCTATATTGTAGTGGTCAGTGCTCAGCATGATAGTCTCTACAGACATGACCCCAAGAGGGGTCCAAAAATGCAGCTTCATGGATCTATATCAGTACAACAGACCCATTCTAGAAAATTTCATTTCCACCTAAGGCTGGTGTTTTATAAAGCTAATGGGTTTTATGCAAAGGAATCTTGCAGTACCTTTGAGACAAACAAAGAGAAAGAAGTTCGTAGCATAAACTTTCGTAGACATATGTCTCCCTCATCAGACGGATAAATGAAGTGCCCGGGAATAGACCTTCATAGCTATGAATGTACTGGTTGCATATGTGAGCAATAAAAATGCAAAACCTGTGGATGTGGTGATGAGATAACATCAGTTTTACTTGGTGGACAAAGGCAGGAGGAATGATATTGCCTAAAGCCATATAAATGATGGAGGGAATTACTGGAATGTAGTATCATGCTGGCTAGGAGCCAGAAAGGAAATGTGATAAACTGAGCAAGAGAGTGCTCCTGAGGCTGGGCTGTTTGTTCGCTAGTGTTGTTTTATCTGTAGTGTGCCAGGAAACTATTGTCTCTGTTCAACCCTGATGGACTGGAGTTTGTGGATATATTCCAATTCTGCTATTTCTCCTTCTAATCTTGTGTTGTTGTTGTTAAAGGACTGTTGTTCTGAGGTCCGAGATGGAGTGCCCAGGAAGACTGAAGTGTCCTGGTTTTGTGTATTCCCATTCCTAATGTCTGATTTATGTCTGTTTATCCCCTGGCAAACAGACTGGCCTGTTTGCCCAATGTAGAGAGCTAAAGGGCATTGATAACAGAGGATGGCATATATCACATTACAATGAGCAAATGAAAGTACCTCTAATATTGTGGGTGATGTCATTAGGTGCTGTGATGACATTTCCCAAGCAGATGTGTGGGCAGAGTTAGCATCTGGGTTTGTGGCAAGGGTCTGCAAGACCCCTTTGCATACTGATCCAGACTAACAGAGCTATGTCATGAATTCTACCTTAATGGTTTTTAATTTCTGATTCAAAACCAAGCTGTCCCCAAACACTTTGTATTGCAACAAGGGTAGCTGCTCCTGACACTGCTTCTGGTTAATGTGAAGCTTGCAGCTAAGCTCAGAAGGGACAGGGAAAGGGAGGCAGTGGCACATGACTCCACTGCCATTGCAAATAAAGGTGTCTTGGCTTTTTGACCCTGTGAGCCCCGAGTCTGTTGTTGTTGTTGTTGTGTGCCTTCAAGCCATTTCCAACTTATGAGAACCCTACCACAGGGTTTTCTAGGGCTGAGAGAGCATGACTCACCCAAGGTCATCCAGAGGGTTTCCATGGCCAAGCATGCATTTGAACCCTGATCTTCAGAGTCCTAGTCCTATGCTCAAACCACTACACCACACTGACTCTCAGTCTACTGTATGGTTGTATACATCCAAAGATTTCAGATCTTCCCCAGATCTCAGGCTGTGGTCCCCTTCCCCCAGTCCTAAGGATGAAAGGGAAAAATCTCAGGATGAGAGCAGAGTCTTGGAAATTACATGCATGCATGCACATACATGCACACACACACACCCCTCCTCATTTGTTCGCCTTGGTGTTTGGAGCCCTGGTGGTGCAATGGTTAAATACCGGTTCTTCAGCCACAACTGTTGTGAGTTTGATCCCAGGGCTCCAAGGTTGACTCAGCTTTCCATTTTTCCATAGGTCAGTAAAATGAGTACCCAGCTTGTTGCAGGCAATTGGCTTACAATTTGTAAACTGCTTAGAGGGTGCTGAGTTCACTATTAAGTGGTATAGAAATGTAAATGTTATTGCTATTGCTATTTATTTGAATGGCATACTCTGTGCAACTGTGGTTGATGCATAATGTACCATGCTTCATTACATCACTGAGGACTGTTTTCTATGACCTAAGAAGAAGCTGTCCCTAGGGGCGTTTTCACATGGGGCTTTAGGAGGACGCAATCCTACCTCCGTCCGGCCCCACTCCGGCTCCATTGACAAATTTTTCACACGACGTCGCAGCAAGCCCCGCCTCATCCAGCGCCATCTCCGGCGCTAGCCGGCGTCAGTCCGGGTCTTGCTGCGCGTGTTCACATGACGTCGCAGCAAGCCCTGCCCCTTTTAGCTCTAACTCCGGCATCAGCACCGGAGTTGTAATTCCTTTTTAAAAAAGGAATTAGGTTGCCGCCGCCGGAGCCATTCCGGAATGAGCGGAAGGATCCGTTCCGGAATGGCTCCAGGCGGCTTTGGACGTTTTCGTGTGAAAACGTCCTAGGTCTCAGGTTTAGACCCTGAAATTTCAGGGGCTTGGATAATTCTGACTTGGCAACCCTAATCCAAAGTTGTGCAAAAGTAGCATTTGTTGTTGTTGTTGTTGTGTGCCTTCAAGTCATTTCCAAATTATGGTGACCCTAAGGCCTATCATGGGGTTTTCTTGGCAAGATTTGTTTAGAGGAGGTTTGCCATTGCCTTCCCCTGAGGCTGAGAGAGGGGGGCTGCAGACTGCCAGAAATAGTCCAAATTGAGTCCACTTTTAGGGTTATGGTTAGTGCTAGGGAATCATGGGAATTATTTTTTTTCTGAGACATTGAGCCTTCTCTGTCAGAGAGCTCTGGTGCCACAATAAAATACAGTTCCCATGATTCCCTAACCCTAACCCTAACCCTAAAAGTGGATTCAATTTGCACTATTTTTGGCAGTCTGCAACCCCCCCCAGAGTGTGACTGGCCCAAGGTTACCCAGTGGGTTTCATGGCCAAACTGAGTATACCAAATCATTTGTGCATGGGTCTAGAGGATGGCACTGCTGGAAGGGATATGCTGACACAGAAAGTGAAGGGACACAGAATGATAGTCAAGAGCAGGGGTAGGCAACCTTTCCCCTTTAAGGACTGAGGGACTTCAGCTCCCAGAATCCCAGGAGCTATTGGCCAACATGGGACTATTGGCCAACATGGCTGAGGCTTCTGGGAGCTGAAGTCTCTCAGCCCTTTAAGGGGAAAGGTTGCCTACCCCTGGTCAAGAGGCTTTAATCGCCAGTTCTCCCATCCATTCATTCTCTGAACTGGCTCTACAGGCTAAAGGCCATCTGCTTGACAAATGATAGCTTGCTGTCCCAAGAATCTGCCCAGAAAACAAACCCTGCCTGCTTCCTAAGTGAACTTGATTTTCCTGGGCAAAAAGACAATGGTGGTTCAAAGACAGGGGCGATGGCGAAGGAACCTTTGAAGTGGCATTGCTGCTGCCCTGGCTGGCTCTCCCTGCTCACATGAAATGAGCACAGGCATCCTGCCAGCTGCTGCTGTTGCATGTTTTAGTCACAGGGCCGCAGGGCTGCACTTTCCTTTCAAGAGAGCAGAGATAAAGTAGGGCATGCACCCTGCCGTGGGAATAGTCGCTCTCCCCATCTGCTCGGCCGGCTTGAAGCAACTGAACTTCACAGCCTGGGCTACTGCTTCTGTTGTGTGTGTTTATCTACCCCACCCATTGCCAAAAAAAAGACTTCGGAGGACTCCAGGACTGGAGAACAGCTGGATGGGTTCAAATAGTCTGTTTGCAGTCCTAAAATATTATGTTTCCCATCATTTGCCTACCAGGGAAAACATTTGCCCCTTACCTGAGCTGGAAGAGAAGGATCCAGTAGTACTTAGGTGCCATCACCCAGGTGTGATTGGGCAGATAGGATATTTGCATATCCTCTAACTAACATTTCACATATGAAAACAGGCCAAGCAACACCAGAGTGTGGTCATCACAGTTATTAAAGAAAAAGAACACACCGCCTAGGAGAGGTTGCAGCAGTTTGCTTTTACCTTAGTTTACTGGGAAGGGCAAATTCAACTCCCACCTCTACTCTCCCCCATCCTCAGTTAACTGGGTGGAAACTGTTTTTGAACTTTAAACTCAGGAGATTATCGCTTGGCTTTTTAAATCGGTTTACCTCTATCCAGCTTAATCTTAATTTGGGCAGCATCCTGATTTTACCAGACATTTTTTGCCGCCCAAATACAGCCAGGGTGCATCCCTGCTTCCAGGAGCACTCCTCGCTCTTTCGGATCCGGGGGTTTTCCGGCTTAAGAAAATGTCCGTGAGGCTCTGGAAGTGGGAATGGACCCATGCTGTATTCGGGTGGCAAATTCGGTTGCAAAAAATGTCTGATAAGATCAGGATGCCACCTGAATTAAGATTAAGCCAGGTAGAGGTAAACCAGTTTTAAAAGCCAAGCAATAATCTCTTCAGTCTGCAGAAATTGAAGTAAAATGAGAATAAAGTGGGAAGTATGAGGAGGAGAAAACAACTGGGATATTTTAAAAGCAGCTGAAAAAGTGAAACAACAAAAAAAATTATCAGAACTGTGTCTGGACAGGACAGCTACAGGGTGTGCATTTAGCCTGATCTGTGGCCCTGGAAAAAGCTGTTGCCTCAAGAGAAAAAGTACGTAGTATCTCCCCATATGAGCCAGCCCAAGCTCTGAGAAAATCAGGAGAGGGCCGGCCCCTCTCTCACTCCCTCCACCATCAGAAGCGCTCCTTGTTGGCCTTCCCTCGGCAGGCTAAGACATGTTTATTCAGGCAGGCTTTTAAAACAGGAAATCTTTAAAGAAGAGGCTGGGAGTGTTGTACTGTTTTAATTGTGCTGTTTCTAAGTTTTAACATCTTTCTTAAACTACACTTTATCCTTTTAATGAGTGATGGGATTTAATATTGTAATAGTTTAATTCTATTTTAATGCCCACTTTTGTATGTTTTTAATTGTATTGTTCTTTTAAATTGTAAGATGCTTTAAGTCCCAATTTTGGGGGAAAGTGGTGTGTGTAGGTGTGTGTATACACACACAAACATATATTGGTGCCTGTATAGGTAAGAAATTGTTAAAAGGGAAAGGTAGTCCCTTGACATGAATGTCTAGTTGTAACTGACTGTAGGGAACGGTGCTAATCTCCGTTACAAAGTCAAAGAGCCAACGTTGTCCAAGGACTGCTCTGGTGGGCATGAGGCCACCATGACTGCACCGAAAGCTGTTACCTTCTCACCAAAGTGGTACCTATTTATCTACTTGCATTAGCATGCTTTCAAACTGCTAGGCTGGCAGAAGCTGGGACTAGTGACAGGAGCTCCCCCCATCATGCAGCACCTGGGCCTCGAACTGCCAACCTTCCAGTCTTCCAATCATCAGAATTGGCATCTTAAGCACTAAGCCACCACATCCCTGCATCAAGTATAGACAACCTTTCAAATGCCCCTTCAAATGATCAATTTAGGCCATGGGTAGGCAACCTTTCCCCTTTAAGGGCCGAGGGACTTCAGCTCCCAGAATCCCAGGAGCTATTGGCCAACATGGGACTATTGGCCAACATGGCTGAGGCTTCTGGGAGCTGAAGTCCCTCGGCCCTTAAAGGGGAAAGGTTGCCTACCCCTGATTTAGACCTTTGGCAATGATGATCCAGCCCTTCCTTGTCAACTCTCAGGTAGTAAGAGAAAAATAAGGTGACAGAAGAAAGAAAGAAAGAAAGAGAAAGAGAGAGAGAGAGAGAAGGGGTGCCAGAAAAAGAGGGGGGAAAGTTGCTGGGGGAAAAGGTGGTGCAAAAAGAGATAAATGGTGATGTCAGAGAGGGTGGGGTGAAGGAACAAGAGGTAGAGAAAAGTCAGTTGGCTTCTTTTTGGCAACCAGCCTATGAAGATTACCTGCCTAGGCAGTGGCTTCCTTATGGTTGGTGTCACCCGGTGTGGTCACTCATAGGAGTGGGGGTGGGAGTGGACTTCCGGTGCGCAACTTCCAGCGCACTTCCAGTGCACACGGGAGCATGAGCGTGTGGCTGGAGATGCTGCGTGCACCCCCAGGGAGCGGCCACCACACCCAGAAAGCCTGCTCTTTGCACATGGTGGCTGCTCCCTGGGGGTGCACACAGCATCTCCAGCCACACGTACATGTGTCTCACACATCTGTGCGCCCCCAGGGAGAAGCCACTGGGCCCCAGGGAGGGCTGGAAATGCCCCATGTGCCCCTAGGGAGCAGGCCTGCAGCTGCAGGGAACCCCATACACCAGGTCTGCAGCCGTGGGAAGCCCCATAAACTAGGCCCATGGCTGTGGGGAGCCCCATAAACCAGGCCTGCAGCCATGGGGAGGCCCTGTGGGGGGCAGGGGACCGGCCAGGTGTCACCGTCTCTTCTGGGGTGTCACCTGGTGCGGTCTGAACCCCCCACACCCCTTCAGTAACACTACTGTGCCTAGGAATCATTCCCTCTACAGAAAAAAAGGGTCAAAGTCCCCAATCTGATGTTTAAATGTGTGCACATAGTGAATAAGATGACTTTAAGGATGGTGACTGTGCTAATTTGTAGCTAGGGTGGGCAGAGCCTCCTGATCAAGTTTGGGGGACATAGGGCCTTTGCAGACTGCCAGAAATAGTGCAAATTGAGTCCACTTTAAGGGTTAGGGTTAGGGTTAGTGCTAGGGAATCATGGGAATTTTTTTTTTCTGAGACATTGAGCCTTCTCTGTCAGAGAGCTCTGGTGCCACAATAAAATACAGTTCCCATGATTCCCTAACCCTAACCCTTAAAGTGGACTCAATTTGCACTATTTCTAGCAGTCTGCAAAGGTCCATAGTTAGAGGAAGCTACAATTCCACATGATGAACAACTATCCAGCATCAATAACAAAATGGAATAGACACAAGAGATCCTGGGACCAAGGATGGTTTATTATCAATAAACAGAATTAAGACGGCACCTTATTTAGCAGATTTGATCTCAAGGAAAGACTGCCTCAGGGCCAGCTTCCTTCTGGCCCATGCTCCTGGCCAGAGCTGCTTTATGGAGTCATCCCTTTGAGCCTCTGGGTGGGTGTTCATGCTTTTGTGCTGGTGTCTCAGCCTGTACAAGGCATGGAGTTCATCTGCCCACCTCCCCATAGAGATGTCCTTTTCTTTCCCCCTGCCCCAATCTAGCCAGTTCCAAATGAGAGAGTGGAAACAGCCCATATTGCTCAATTGTTAAGAGTCCATCCCACTCCCAACTGGGGCAGAATTAATCTGATTTGAATCAGGCGGCACAGAGGAGAGTGCTACTGTGGACTAGCAGAAATGGGTTTGATGTCCCGGGTCTTCATATAGGAGAGGAGCTGCTCAGGGATTTCGGCTAAGACGTCCTTTGCCAAGCGTGCCATACTTAACACGTGGTTCCCCGAATGATCCACATAATCCCGGAATGGCACAAACTGCAACAAGAGAGAAGACAGCAGGTTAGACATTGGGAACATGAGTGTTTGCTCTAATGCATTCATGTTAAGGAGTTTTAGGATTTTGGTTTCATAATGTTAAATGCTAAGCAAAAAACTAAGAATATTAATTTGCTAATTAATACAAAAATAAAATTATTAGATTGCTATCTTAAATTGTTACAGTTTTTAAAAAATACCAATTAGAATGACTATAACTGACCACTAATGAATTAAAGGAAGAAGAAGTGGTAATTGTTACTCCCAAATCACACTGCAGACTATTTAATGATTACAATAATGGTTATTGAAAATTTTAAGGAATTATAGGTAACAAAATACTTTTTAACGAATTATCACCAGGCTTGAGGTGAGGATGGTCAATCCATTGCAACATCAGTGATTTCAACTGTGAGAGAGATGTGCAGGGAAAAAGCCCACCTTTCCCAGTTCAGTCCATTTGGACAAAATTATTGTAGTAGAATCCCCACTGTGCAAATTATGGCTGATATGGCTTCCCAGAGTAACTTCCCGGCTCTTCCTTTAGATGGTCTGGCTTGTCAATCCGTTCTCCTTCCCCTAGCCACTATTGTTTTTTTGTTTTTATTCTATGATTTTATTATTGATGCTGTTTTTAATATTATTCTAGTTTAATCTATTTTTAAGGGGTGGGAGGATTAGGGGGAGTGTTGGGTAATGTATTTTATTCTTGCATTGTTTTAATCTGTTGTATGCCGCCCCGGTTGCTTCGCAGAGGGGCGGGTTAGAAATAAAAATTATTAAATTATTATTATTATTATTATTATTATTATTAGATATCTTGTTAGTGATTTACGCAGATGTAAGTCCACCTTATACCTGAATATGTATTCTTCCTCTTTTCAATGTTGTGGAGGATGGCATTCTTTTCTATTCTCTGCAATGACCAAAACCCTCCCAGGACTCAATGTTTTACTATGATGGTCCACCACGTCTATTCAGTGGAGAATGGTGCAGGGGAGTTGGAGAAGCATCTGGCTACATCCTCATAGTCAGACACAATAGTTAAACCATATGCTGAGATCTCCAGAGGACCCCAGCCGATCTCAGCAGACGCTATCATCAATCTGCATCTGGCTAAGGGGCCATAGCCAAACACTTCTATGATTCCACCCCCGACCTCATCAGCCACTTAATGGCCATGGGTGGTTGGCAGTGGCTAAGCAGTGAGTTTAGGAAGGGTTTGAGAGGAAAGATGATGCCTGCAGAACTATTACTCGGTGATGTGCCACATAGGATCTTAGCCCATATCTCCTGCCTTTGACATATGCTATTGTTGAGGTCAAGTCCATCTAAAGTACTGACATATTTTCATTCATCCCCCCCTCCCCCCGTACTCATTGGTGATTAAAGAAAGAATCGAGTTGGATCGTTACTAGATCTCACCTCCTCTGAAGGTTAATACAAGATTTGCAAGTTAGAATTCATTTCCATCCTCTTCTACAATGACCAAAACCCTCACAGGTCAGTAAAGATTAGAACAAATGCAAACTCTCCTAGGCTCTGTTGCTTTATCCTCACTGCATGAATGTACAGACAAATATTTGGGTGGGAGGAGGGGATGGTAAATTTTTCACATGGCTAACAAATCAGAATTTTACTGGAAGGAATAAATCCCTTTTCTCTTCAAGATGGTAAAAAGAAGCATGGGAGCATTTGCTCTGTGCATTCATACAGTCTCTGTGATCTAGACTGAGAATGTCCGTTTCTGAACTGACACTTCTGGGTCATGCAGAGAATTTAGGAAAGTTGGGGCTTTGGAGTATATCTCTCAGAACAACCCTGCCAGCATTTCCACTGGGGATTCTGGGACTAATAGTGAAAAAAATAACTTTTCTATTTCTGTTTCTGCTTTCTACTTCTATACCTAAATCTGTCTTGTGGCCAGATATATAAATCCTCCTTCTGTTACTTTGGCAAATATTTGCAAGTTAAGGCAGGTTAGTAAGAAATGTCGGGAATCACTCCACTATTACTCCTAACCAAGAGCTGGATGTAAGTACTGGACCATACCTTTTAATGGGCCGGAGCAGATGGGCAGCAAAAAGCGGCCAATTTTTCAGAAGCAGGTTGAAACCCTAATGTCTGCAGTGGCTGCACTGAAGCTGGGCTGAATACCAATGGGCAGTCCACATGGCGTGGTGTCAAGCCGTGCCGCAGGGTTATTATTATTTTTTGTTTGCCTACCATGCATGTGTATTATTGCATGAACACCTCCAAATACCTCTCATGTCCCGCCTAGATGCCATACCATTGGATGGCAGCACCTCTGACTGGCTACACAGTCGCATGTGCAATGAACCTATGGTGAAAGGCATCGGTGCATTGGTGTGCCAAATAAATAATAATAATAATAATAATTTTTATTTTTATGCCACCTCTCTGCAGCGCAATCGAGGCGGCATACAGCAAATTAAAACAACATTACAAGTTAAAACAGTCAAACAACCCCTTCCCTAACCCACCCACCCCTTAAAAATATATTAAACTATAACAGGATTAAAATACAAGATAAAAGAAAACAATACAATACAATAGCAAATAATACATTGGCAAAGCACAATCATGCCCCTCCCATGCACGACCCCTTTACCCCATACCTCCATGTTGGACTTTCTGGTTTGTGTATGTTGTAATTACATCCATTAGAGGTGTCACACTTTCAGTTTTTTGCTTTGCCGCAGCCCCGCACTGGTGCTCGATCGTTCAGATGAAGGTGCAAAGATGCGCATTTAACCTGGAGTATCCTGGCTTATTTTTGCTCTGGTTTTTAGCCCTGGAGTGTGGCTTCATTCTGGTTTCACAACATGCATCGTATAAACACCCTGCTATCAAACCGGCTGGAAGCCGCTTTATTTTGCCCATGTGTTTTGGCCCAGTATCACGATCCTTGCAAAGTGTTTGATAATAAACAGTGATAATGGATGCTCATGAGATGGCTTGCATTGCTTGAAACAGCTAAAGAGAAACAGATTGGGAAGTTCTCCCCAAAGTGTTACCTGTACAATGTCTCTCTCAGCATAGCGCCCCCTAGAGGAGACCCGCACTTCATCTCCATCCAGCTCTTCCATAGCTGAGGATGATACAATAATATAAATATGAACATATGCAACCCTTGTTTAAATATATAGGAAACAACTTCACCTGTTTCCATGGGCATTCCAGCATCCCAGAGGGCAGTGAGAGGACCAAGCGTCAGCTTCACAGCACAGCTCTTGAACAGTGATGCAATCACATTGCAGCCTTGTGTTTTGACACACTGACCAAGCATGAATGGCCAATGAGAAAGATACCTGCCCTGTTATCATGTCCTCTGAAGGGTTTCCCAAAGCATCAAGCCCATTGATCTGGTTCTTCAGACTTAGGGCCTTTGCAGACTGCCAGAAATAGTGCAAATTGAGTCCACTTTAACTGCCCTGACTCAGTTCTAGGGAATCATGGGAACTGTAGTTTATTGTGGCACCAGAGCTCTCTGACAGAGAAGGCTCAATGTCTCAGAAAAAAATACAATTCCCATGATTCCCTAGCACTGAGCCAGGGCAGTTAAAGTGGACTCAATTTGCACTATTGCTGGCAGTCTGCAAAGGCCCATAGTTCCTTGCTGGCCCATAACATGTCTGTGTAAGGACAACGCTTACCTCCAAACTCAGCAGGGCCTACTCCTACGATGATGATGGACATAGGCAGAGAAGAGGCCTGTGGGGAGAATGTTACTGTCTCAGATGTGTCTCACACAATGCCAAGTTTTTTACACAAACATTCCTCTTGCCAGAATCTACTTTCCTAAAGGGCTGGCCAAAGTAAATGCCACTAACTGGGGGATGCAGACGAGGGTGTCCCAGACGCCCTAGTCCGCAGCGCCGCGGGGCCAAGGCAGCCTCACCGCGGCGCTTCCCCGCCGAATCTAAAAGGAGCGCCAAATTGGCACTCCTTTTAGATTTAAGGGAAAGTGTGCCCCAAAAGCGGCGGGCGCACTTTCCCTGACTCAAACGCTGCGGCGAGTGCGGTCGCCACGGCGTGAGGTCAACCCGGAAGTGCCGGCCGTGCGGATGGCCGGCGCTTCCAGGGGCGACCTCAGGAAGAGGAAGGGGCGCCGAACGTGCGGCTGCCCCTCCTCTTCCGGGCCCGGAAGACAACCCAATTAGTCGTCTGCCGAGGCCCTAAGTGAAGTTACTTACATAAGGCTGGTCAAAGTATTTCTGACAACTGAGGCTGAAAATCCCTCAAGCATTTCTCCCTGTCATTGGCAGTAAAATCACAGCAACAGTAAGGAATCTGCAGCTCTTTCATGAGACCCCAGTTTAGCTGTCAAAGGGTGTACAGCACCTGGCAGGTGTTGGAAGCAAAGGCATCAAAGCTTGCCTAAAGAGGGAACTCTAGAGACCATGCCTGCCTTTTGTTTCACCTGTTTCTTTCTTTGATCAATGTATTCAAGCCTTTTGTTTCCTTTCTGCCACAGAGGTCACTTTTCCTTTCTTTCAAAAGTTAGTCCTTTGTCTGGGAAGGGACACTAGCCTCATATTGGATGCTAGCCAAGTTCCACACATGAGAGCCAGTCTTAGGGGCTCTTCTATTTAAGTTTAGGAAACGTGCCATTGTCTGTCTCCTTTCCTATCCCAAGATGGATTTCTTGAAACAATAAATATAAGTTTTTCTTTTTTACCCTATAAGAGTATTTTCTCCTGTGTCTATCACAAGTTCATATTGCACTGGCTTCACTGCACTCTGCTTGATATGGATACAAAATATTTCTTCATGCAGTCCCCCAAGCCTCCTCAAACATGCCAGCAGGAAAAATTATTTGGACATGAACATTTCCAATTAACAACAAGACTTTGTGTGTGCATGTCCACCTTGTTTTGAAGCTGATGAGCGCTCTTGGAAATGCAAATTGTCTTGAAAACAAGACAATTGTTTTTTAAAAGAAATTCTTATTTCTAAGAGGTTTTCCTGCATTACAGTTAATTTTTTTATGGCCCAGAAGCTGATGGTATAGACGCAATGTGTACCCTACCCCCTACCCCCTACTAGGAGGAATGTCCAACTCACGCTGACGATTGCTTCCTTGGTTTGCAGCATATCAGAGATGACTCCATCAGTGATGATGAGAAGAACATAATACTGGGACCCATCTGTAACCTGGGCAGCCAAACTGGGAAAGAGGGAGAGCAAAAAAGACCACAATGGGAAAATAGGAAGCTGCCTTAGACTGATTTGGTCTATCTTGGTCAGTCTTATCAACACTGACTAGCAGCTATTCTCCAAGCAGAACTGGAGTTCTATTTCTGTCTGGAGAATCCAGGAATTGAACCTGGAAACTTCAGCATTTATGGCACACAAGTCTACAATAATGTCTGCTTCATCCCAGCTTTCCATTGCCCATCTAATCTGTTCTCCTCCAAGCCACTTGGCACACACAGTGATGCCAGTCACAGAATTAAAATAGCAGCCTTGCTAATACTTGGGCCAGGGACAGAGAATGTTTGGCCCTCCTGATCTTATTGGACTGCAGCTCTCATCAGCTCTAGTCAGTATAGCCAGTGATGAGGATGATGGGTATTGCACATATTTTCCCTTCCCCAGTGGAGTCAGTTCTTTCACCCTTTCTAGTGCTGTGCTCCCTGTTTCATATGCTGCTGTGACCTTTTCTTGGACATAGTTACTGCTCTTGGTGTCGCTGAAGAAATGCCAATGGTTAAGCCACACTGGGCAATTCTGAAGATAAACATTGTTTTGCCCAGGTATGGTTATACTACTGTTGGCTCTTGGCAAGTCCTATCTCAGAGCTGATCTGGTCATAGTTCAACACCATGAGCTTCTGAGAAGCAGAACAGAAGAAAGATTGTCTCTAGGTAGACTCATTTCCTACTTTTTGCTTACCGGGCAACCTGGTTGATGACAGGTGCAAAATTGGTGGGTCCATATAACTGCACAGTACGCAAGCTTTGGAAATAAGATTCCAGCACCCCTTCGATGCCCTCACAGTTGGGGTTGTCTGGGTTGTTGTTCTGTGGAGAGAAGGATGCAGTTAAGCAAACACAAGAGGATGAGTCTGTGTGATTCTTCCCTGAACCCTTAGGAGATAGATACTTGAATATCTACAGAAGTATGAGGAAAGTATGAGATCATTGATAGAAATAGGGACTGCAGTCAGGAAATCAGAAGAAAATTAAGAATGGGGAGGGTGGCTATGAAAGATCTAGAAAAGATTCTAAAATGCAAAGACTCAGCACAAAAGTTAGAATCATACAAGCCATTGTATTCCCTATTACCATGTATGGATGTGAGAGCTGTACACTTAAAAAAGATGATAGGAAGAAAATCAATGCATTTGAGATAATGTGGTGCTGGAGAAGAGTGCTGAGGATCCCATGGACAGCCAAAAGGACAAACAAATGGGTCCTAGAGCAGATCAAGCTGGAAACCTCCCTGGAAGCCAAGATGACCAAATTGAGGCTGTCGTACTTCAGACACATCATGAGAAGGGAGGACTCTTTGGGAAAGACAATAATGCTGGGGAAGGTGGAGGGAAGTGGGAAGAGAGGAAGGCCACATGCCAGATAGATGGACTGTATTAAGGTGGTCACGGGTATTAAAGGGGTTGCAGGAATTAAGCAGAGCAGTGAAGGAAAGAGAGTCTTGGAGATGTCTCATTCATAGGGTCACCATGAGTCGAGACTGACTGGAGGGCAGTTAACAACAAAATGAGGAAAGAAAGCCCTGCTGTGCTGACAATGCGGCACTAGCAACAGATTGGGTTTAAGTCTTACTGTGGAATTGCTATGCTTCATTCACTCACTTTCTACAAGGCATCTACATGACACCACCGTTGTCATTTTGTATTCCCTGTGGTCTTTCATCTTTTCAGGACAATGAATGAGTCATGCAATCACCACAAAAATTCTTATTTATTTAAACTAGATATGTTTTTGCATTTTTTAAAAAGATGAAGTGTTTCCATGGACAGTTGACATATCAGAAAAGTTTAGTTATGTTCATCATGAACTTGAAATCATAAAGTTCTATTACCCTATTTTCTTTTTAACAAAATCAGTGTTTTGATTACTGCTGAAATGTTTTTGGCCACACACACAAACATTCCTAATCCACTATGAGAGCCAGTGTGGTGAACTGGTTTAAGCATTGGACTATGACTCTGGGAGACCAGGTTTCAAATCCCCTCTCAGCCATGGAAAACTACTGGGTGACCTTGGGCAAACCATGCTCTCTCAGCCTCAGAGAAAGGCAATGTCAAACCCTCTCTCAACAAATCTTGCCAAGAAACACTCCATGATAGCTTCCTCTTAGGGTTGACATTAGTCAAAAATGATCTGAAGGCATACAGCAATGATACTATACCATCATATCACCATAACATTAGACATATTTAAATGGTTTTTTAAATGATATCATAGTACTAGAGTTGTAATTTATTAAAAAAATAAACAAAGCTGAAAAAGCACTGTAGTGCATACTAAATAATGGGTAAATACCCTAAAAGCACCAGATCCTGTCTGATTTTGGAAGCTAAGTAGGGTTAGCCCTGGTTAATACTTGGATGGGACACCTCAAACAAATCCCAGGTGCTGTAGACTGTTTCAGAGGGAGGAAATGGCCAAACCACTTCTAAGTATTCCTTGCCTAAGAAAATCTTACAAAATTCATGGGGTTGCTATAGGATGATGGGCAACATGAAGGCACATACACATAGAGAGTGTCAACATGGTATAGCCGTTTAAGTGCTGGACTAGGAGTCCAGGAAATCAGCCATGGAAACTCATTGCGTGATCTTAGGCAAGTCACACTGTCACACTCTTGCAGCCTAAGAGGAAGGCAATAGTAAACCACCTCTGAGAAAATTTGGTCAAGAAAATCCTAGGATACAGTTGCCACAAACTGCAGCTGTCTTGAAGTCACATAACAAAAAAGTGATAAAAGAAATGGTGATAAAAGAAAAAAAAGTGATAAAAGAAAAGACATGCTGTCATAACATGGCACTTACCCCAAAAGTTATAGTAAATGTGCACCAACCTTAAAATCACCCCACCTACAGAAACTAACATACACTATGATGGACAGAACACAGTAGGATATATGCAGAGAAAACATACAGTATTTCTGAAACTCATTGTCATTCATGTTGTAAGTGACAACAGAAGAGAAATGACTAGGCAACACTAGAAGCCATCTCTGTAGAGGCACCAAGAGCTGCAAAGTCTTTGGCAGAAACTCGGAAACTTAGTATGATATGTGGCAATTAAAGTAGAAAATTGTAGGTATCTTGCATCTTTTCTTACTTCGCCAGTTCCATTAGATGCTACTGTTAAAAAGAGCAATCAGCTGTTATACTGTTCTACTTTTGTTGTGACATTCTGTGAGTGACAGAAGTGATTGAACAACTTTGTTTGACTTGACTTGATTGCCTCCAAATCCAAGCCCTAGCATTCACAATATTGTAAGGGAAAAGTAGAACCTGCAATCAAATGTTTCAGTGCGAGGTGGTCCCGTTCAGGTTTCCACCCAGCCATGACTTTTTTGAAGTTCTTCCATCCCTCCTCTCAATATTTCAGTTTCATTTCAAGTCACTGAAAAATCTTTGGCTACTCAGCATATCCAATCCACACTAGTCTACCCCTGCCCCATCTGAGTATATTCCCCAGAGCTTGGAAAAGTTCCCTTTTCAGATTACCATTTTCAGAATCACCAGTCAGTATATCCAGTAGCTGTAACAATCTTGATAGGTGCTGACTGGTGATCCTAGGAGCTGCAGTCCAAAATAGTAATTTTTCCAAGCTCTGGTTTTCCATTCTAAAGATTGTTGGGGTTTTTTTTTGTACTATTCTTTGGGGGTTTCCCCCAATCTTCCCCAGTTGTTGTTGTTATTGTTGTTGTTCTTGACTTATGGCAACCTCAAGGCAAACCTACCATGATGTTTTCTTTGCAAGATTTATTCAGAGGAGGTTTGCCATTGCCTTCCCCTGAGGCTGAGAGCATGTGACTTGCCCAAGGTCACCCAGTGCTTTCATAGCCAAGCTGGGAATCAAACCCTGGTCTCCAGAGTCGTAGTCCAACACTCAAATCACTATGCCATGCTGGCTCTCATCTTCCCCAGATCCTCTTTCTTATGTAAGAAAGTTTCCATTAATTAATATAGCATTCTTTTTCAGAGAATGAGTTCACTGTTAGTATACAGGATTATCCAGTTGTTGCTAGTTTTGTTATATGCTTTCCAGTCAACTCTTACTTATGGTTATCCTCTCCTAAAGTTTTCTTGGCAAGATTTATTCAATGCTAGTTTGTCAATGCCTTCATCTAAATCTGAGAGTGTGACATGCCCAAGATCATCCTTTGTGTATCCATTGCTGAGTGGGGAGTTGAACTCTAGTATCCCAAAGTCCTAGTCCCACATTCAAACCAATACAGCATGCCAGGTCTTGGGTGTTCCAGAAAATCCCACAAAAACCAAATTCATGAGGACATTAAGAATCTGCCTCATAATAAGTCAGAGCAACAAACCCTCTGTCCTGGTACTATCCATCTTGAGTGGTGGGATATCTCCCCACAAATCCTCCATTTCCAAATCACTCAGAAATGGAAGATGTCAAGGACTGAACCAGGAAGCATAAATATAAAAGGCAGGGATCTTGCCCTGAAACTCCTCCCAACTCCGAGTGAGCTCCAACCTACCAAAGGGAACTGATGGGACACCTTTCCATCTGGTGGGACTTTGGCTCCAAAGCCGTAGGCAGGGAAAAGTTTATCGCTGTCGTAATCCTGGATGATTTCACCAACAGCCTTCAGTGCCATGGCATAGGAGCTGAGTTGATATGGGCTCATGTAATGGAGGGAGGTGGGCTGTGAAGGAATTCCTGTGTGAAAAGGCATTCTGTCAGGCTCTAAAATCCTTGCACGCCCCAGCCATTTAATTCTGGGGCTTCCCACAGGTGATGCATACACAACATAGGGAAACTGTAATGACATCCTTCCCCTCATCTTAGCTTGGCTGTACCTCTCCTTCCCTCCTCCGGGAAGTAACACACCATTGTGGGTCTTCCCACCCCTCCTTTCATTATCATCCTCTCTTCCTTCATAGCTCCTCTTTCATCCACACATAGTGGGCTGCAGCCTCCACTTTCTTTTCCCAAAAGTTAATTCCTCTCCTCTTGGGTCCCCCCCCCCAATCCTGTGTGACAAAGGACATCTCATGTGGCACTATGCCAGCACTTTGGAGGTAGGCACAGTACCCAAACCAGATCTTCCCAATGAGGAGGGTGGTTCAAGATCTCACCCTGTGGCCATGGGCCCTTGGCTTCTTGGCTTCCAGCAGCTAAGCTACCACTGGTCCCATAGTGACACAAGGGTGTGCTGCACTTACCATTGGAAGCTGTGAAATCAATGGCAACTGTGAAATTTAGTTGGGTCCTAAAGGTGAGGGGTGAGATGGAGAAGAGAGAGAAACAGAGGCTGCCATTCATTTGAATCTCTTAAACTTTCAGTTCTTTTCCCAGCCCCACCACCACTCCTACCCACTCTCCAGTCCGTATCTCAAAGCAGAGCAGCCCCATCCTTAAGATCGCTACCAGTCCTCAGCTGTGTAAAATCTCTATGCTCACACACCATTTTGTTCTGCCCATTTCTGCCTATTCCAGTCTCCTTACAGCCTCTTTCTGGGGCAATGCTTCAGGAGCAGTGAAAGCAGGAATAGGATTGTGGGCCCCTGAACTCTGGGACCAGAGGGACCTGGGTGGGATCCAGGTTCTTTGAGTGACGTACCCGCCTCGAATATAATCAACGAAGGTGAATTCCGACTCCACCGTGAATGACAGAAGGGTGACCTACAGGAATGGAAAGAGAAAGAGATTGGGAGGGAGAGAGAAAGGCAGTGACACAGCTATTTAGCTGTAGTTCCAACACTCAAAAGTAATTATTTTCATTTATGTATGTATTAAAAATACATAGATCCCACCCTATATCAAAAGTTCTCAGAGTGGTATACAGGTAAAATAAATATGAATGGGTTAAAACAATTTAAAACAAAAATAAATAGACTAAAATATATTTAAAATATTAACAAGTTAAACAGTTAAAAAACTCCTGTGTGTAGCATTTGAAATACATCAATGAGGCCCACAGATTTTAAGAAATAGCTATGTTTTTATTCAGTACTTTACTTTACTTGTACTTCCAAGGCTCCAAAGTAGTTGGTTGCCTTGATAGTTACATTTAAAGTAGCTTTCTAGAAGTAACTCTTTGAGTTACTTTTTAGAAAGCCATCTGAATGCTAGAAGCCATTACTCTGTGATGCAAAATGTACTCTCCTTCCACACATCCACATCACTGTCCCCACCACATTCACAACAGAGTATGAGGCAGGTGCCTGAGGAACCACTAGAATCATGTTGCTATAGGTGTGGATCAGGGGTAGGCAATCTAAGGCCCGGGGGCCGGATGCGGCCCCCCCGAGGCCTTTGGACCGGCCCCAGGCCGGTTCTGCCGCCACCACTGCCCCCCGCCGCCGCTGCCGTCGCCCGCCATAATGATATTGATTATTGTTGTTATTACTTGTTCTTGGGGTTTTCTTGGCAAAATCTCCACAGGGGTTTTGCCATGGCTTTTCTGGGGCTGAGAAAGTGTGCACGAATATTTTTTTAATTTTTAAAATTTATTTATTTATTTATTTATTTATTTATTTATTTTTGGTGCTTCGGCCCCCCAATTGTCTGAGGGACACCAACCCGGCCCCCGGCTCAAAAAGGTTGCCTACCCCTGGTGTGGATGATAGTTACAGTGACACCAAAAAAAGGAATAAAATTGTCCTCCATCACTTTACAACTGTAATGCAATGCCCGAGGATTGAAAAAAGAGGAATTAACTGAAATAATAAAAAAAAAATAACTAACTACTGCCAAGCTGTGTGTAAGACAGGGAGGATATGTGACATGACCATGTTGTAACTTTCCATTTTGGAGCAGCCTCATAGAAGTAAAGCAGAGGCTGAAAGGACACTATGGGAAGCAGTGCTAATATTATTAACAGTTAATGGAAGCAAGTAATTCAATTTCAAGACCAAAAAATTACAGGACAGCTTGGAAGAAAAGCTAGACTGCACTGTAGAGAAAAGGCTAGCTCACCATCATATGATAAACCCCCAGCTTCATTCCCACTTACATTTAAACTGGTTTGCGATTCGCCTTCACTCCGTGTCAGTGAATTGATTCCAAAAAGTTTGTCGTTCCCGCTATGAAAGCGGATCTTTTCATTATTCCCTTATAATAATTTTTTTTTTGGCACGATCGTCATTTCCACTAGTTTGCACCGCTTCAAAAAGCATGTCAATCATCTACGCGTCATCGGAGACTCAAGCAGTAACATGGTGAGGATGGGGCCAGAGCGGGGCGACTTTAGCAGACTGCTCAAAAGTACATCATTTCCCCTTTGAGCAGCTCAGTTTGTGAACTATTTTTTTTTAATTGTTAGAAGATTCGATCCATTGGTTTTGCAACTACTTGCCTCGCTGAGTTGCCATCAGCCTGATTGCCCGGCATGCTACCAAGTAGTTGCAAAAACAACAGATCACATATTTGCTAATTCGGTATATATTATACATACACATATATATAAATGTATACATATATATGAATGATGGCGGATCTCCCAAAAACTGAGGAGGGATGGAAACACCCCTCTGCCTGTAGTCTCTTCCTTCCAGTATGATCCAATTCAGATCCATCATTCCCACTTGAACATGCTTCAGAATCGATTCTTTTCAAAAGAACCGCCAAAGAACTAGTGTCAGGAAACAGGATTTTTTGCATTTGCCTCGCTTAATTGCAATTGCAACTGAGCTCAATAGGATCAGAACCAGTCTCAAGTGGGAATGGCGGTAATATAACTCAATCTGCAATCCGCTTTAAATCATAGTGGGAATGAAGCCTCAGTATGGCTGATCCCTAAACATGTTGTTTCTAGTGATGGGGCATGAGGAGTAGGAGAAAAGGATCACACTTACAGTGCCCGAGTTAATGTATTTCTTTTTCTTGCATTTCTTCCTAGGATTTGAAACCTGGTGTTGGAGCAGAAGAACAACAGATGAGTCTTCTCTATCCCTGAGTCCATAGTCGCCATTTTGTTTCCCTACAGCCTCTACCAAAACTGATATGGCTTCCTCTGTGTGGACCCTATTTTCTCATCCCAGCTGGAAAGAGTGCGGGAAAGACAGAAAGAGAGAAGCTAATCCAATTCCATATCCAAAGGTAGGTTTGCCTCTCATTTTTTAAAAAGGCAACCTGTAGAGTAATGTGGAAGCAACCATTAGATGAAGCAAGGCTTAGTAAAATTACATTTTCTGGGGACTATAATTTCCAGAACTCCCCAAACTATCTTTCTGAGAGGTTCTGGGAACTGCAGTTCAAAAAGGAACCTTTCCAGGCTCTAGTCAAAAGTTTACCTGAGGTTTAATTTAGCAGGGAAAATCGGGGCTGCATCTGCATTACAGAATTAATGCAGTTTGACACTTTAATTACCGTGGCTCCATCCTGTGGAATCCTGGGATTTGTAGTTTGTTGTGCCACCAGAGCTCTCTGACAGAGAAGGCTAAATATCTCATAAAACTACAAATCCTAGAATTTCACATCACTGAGCCATGGCAGTTAAAAAGCAGTATCAAACTGCATTATTTCTGCAGTGCAGATACAGCCATGGATGTTGCTAATCATCTGTTATGCCTCAGTGTATGTGCTCAGATTTATTCTTTTGTAAAGATTTACCCTTTTGTGGGTCGCCTTTGCCTTCTGGTGCATTAGTATTTATTACATTTATTTCCCACTTCTTCTCGAATGAACTCTGGGTGGTGAATGCAGGGTTCCTTCTTTCCGCTTTCATTCTCACAACAATCCTGTGAGATACGTAAGACTGAGACAGTGACTGGTCTAAAGGTCACCTAATGAATGTCATTGCTCATTGGTGACTTGAACCTGGGTCTCCTAACTCTACATCCAACACTCTAACTGCTATGCAGACACTTGGTATCTCTGATTCCTACTTCCAGGACTGAATTCTCCTCCAAAATACACCAAGAATGAGATTAGAAAGCATCCACTTCAGTGACTTGTTTGTAAAAAAAAGTCCTGTTCAGTGGAAGAAAAACAAATCACTTTGGAAACAGAAGTTCAGAGTGGGCACAGTCAAGATGATTGTTTATTTTCCTCTTAGATTTTTCTGATGCTGGGGTTTTATTAAATTGCAGCTCAAACTGTATAATATCATTCAAAGTGATCATAACAGTTTATTGAAACAGAACCACACAAGATAGGTTACCTGGCTTGCCCTAAATACAAAATAACAGGGGAAACGAAATACGGTGACTCTTGTAATTCTGTCAACCAATGAGCCAGGGAGCAATGGCTGAGTTGCCAACAAACCACCAAGAAACAAAACCCCAAGCAAAAATCCAACTGAACCATGCTCTTAGGAACATCTCTTATCCCAAGTCTGACATTTTCCCATCTTTCGAGAGTTTGGAAGCCACCCATCTATCTACTGCTTTGGATTTAATCTATCTACAGGTTGCTATGCTTTCTGGGAGATGTAGTCCAAAAAGTACGTTTTCCAAGGTTTGCTTTCTGTGTGTGTGTGTGTGCCTTCACATTGCCTGTCAACTTGTGGTGGCCCCATTAATTTCATAAGTTTTTCTCAGGTAAGAAATACTCAGAGTTGATTTTGCCTGTTCCTTCCTCTGAAATATAGCCTACAGCATCTGGTATTCTTTGGTGGTCTGCATCTGGTATTCTTTGGTGGTCTGCTGTTCAAGAACTAACTGGATCTGGTGCCTTTAGAGTACTAAGGGCCTTTGCAGACTGCCAGAAATAGTGCACTTTAAATTGAGGCACTGCCCTGGCTCAGTGCTAGGGAATCATGGGAACTGTAATTTATTGTGGCACCAGAGCTCTCTGATAGAGAAGGCTCAATGTCCCAGAAAAAAATACAATTCCCATGATTCCCTAGCACTGAGCCAGGGCAGTGCCTCAATTTAATGTGCACTATTTCTGGCAGTCTGCTTAGGCCTTAAGGCTTTAAGCCAATATTATTTATTTTCTGCAACTAAACAGGTCTCACACAGGATATCTTCCCCCCAACTCCTGCTTTCTGATCATTTTCAAATAGAAATATTAAAAGGGCAGGTGGGAAACTTGTAACCATTCAGATGTTGCAGGTTTCTAATTCTCATCAACTCCTGATAGCTTTGTCAGTGGTGAGGAATGATGGGATTAAGAATGTATTGATTCCTGGATTCCCCATATCTGTGCTAGAGGGATTGAATCTGGGATCATAGGGAAGTAAAATGTATGCTTTCCACTGGTCCTGCCTGTGCCTTTAAGATCTTTGATAAACAGAAATCAGCAAGCATGGAATTAAAGATTATCACTCACTAATTGCTGAGCATCAAATTGCTGTTAAATGGACATCAAAAGGGAGCCACTCAAAAGCTGTCAAGTGTAACTGAAGCAGATTGAAAAGGACAAGGAGCTTTTAAAATCTCCTTTAGTACTGGAAGCTACATCCCAACTCTTTTGAGACAGGGCTTTTAAAAGTTAAAACCCTTGCATTATTATTTGGTTTCTCTCCATACCCATGAAGCACTGTAGGTTGATTGTATGTACAAGACGTATGCAACAAACTCAATGGCTTGATATATTCTGCATTTCAATTGGGAAGAACTTACCTCATAGACTGTAAACTGGCTCTGGGCACGAGAGAGCTCCCTGTAGCTTGTGGCAAACTCTCCAATGAAATCATGGCTGCAGGGCAAAAGGGAAAGAAGCAGAGTAGCTGATCAATAATGGCACACTCTAAGATTTCTTTCACACACCACAGTTATAGCAGTTTGACACCACTTTAATTTCCATGGCTGCATGCTATGGAATCCTGGGATTTGTTGTTTGGTGAGGCACAAGAACCTTTTGGCAGAGAATTCAAGATATCTCACAAAACTGCAAATATCTCACAAAACTACAGATATCTCACAAAACTGTAACTGTGTAGTGTGAAAAAGAACCAGAGAAAATTTAGACCACAACATTACAGCAGTTCACTCCCACTTTAACTGTCATTGCTCTGACTTGAAGAATTATGGAATGTGTAAGTTGATAAGGTAGATACAGTTCTTTGGAAGATATCTCTACTACTGAAATTTAGGAGAGTTTAACTACAATTCTTGATTGCATAGGATGGAACCATGACATCTAAAGTGGTATAAAACAGCAGAAATACACTCCAAATCTACTCTCATGATAGGGCACAGCTAGCCTAAGGAAAGATGGAAGCGTGGGCTCTCAGCAGGAATGGTCCAAAAGTTCAAGCATGCAACCTTTCCACAAACCCACTCCTGAACACACACTCTCCAGAGAATCCAAACATCTTCACTTCATCATCTACTCCGTTCATTGAGCTCTTTGGCCTATAGGAGGACTGGGAAACACTTGGGGCCTTATTGCACTAGCCTCTGTGTTTCTAAAAATGCTATTAAACTGGGATTGGTCTCTTTCCTTTTTCACCTTCAGAACCATTCCGGGATTACACTATTTGCACTACAACCTTATTGCAGGTAGCATTTGGGATTGCCCACTTAATACCACCTCCATGACTTTATCCCTGTCCCTTACCTTAGGTTGGCGTGCGTGTGCACATGCACAGATGCCCCTTTCCAGAAATATATAAATATAAATGGAAAAAATTATGTTTAAAAAGACATTTTTCCCTTTGGGAAGGTGTTGATCAGACCTCTAGTTAACTTTAGAGTTAACTGATCACTAATCATTGGCAGATGAAGCCAGCAGCTACTAATATATCTGTCTGATCTACGCCAATGCTTGCTTTTATCTGCCAGCAATTGATAAGTTTAAAGTTAAGAAGAAACAGAAAGCAAGCAAGAAAGGGCAAATGAATGAAATAAATGTTTTTTTTTTTAAAAAAAACACTATAAGACTCTTCCTCTTACATTTCCAGGCAGGTGTATGTGTGAATGAGAGCAATTGGGCGTTTTCACACACAGACGTCCAAAGCCGCCTGGAGCCATTCCGGAACGGATCCTTCAGCTCATTCCAGAATGGCTCCGGCGGCGGCAACTTAATTCCTTTTTAAAAAAGGAATTAGAACTCCGCCGCTGATGCCGGAGTTAGCGCTAGATGGGGCGGGACTTGCTGCGACGTCGTGTGAACATACAGAGCAAGACCCCGGACTGACGCCGGCTAGCGCCGGGGATGGCACTGGATGGGGCGGGGCTTGCTGCGACGTCGTGTGAAAAACTTTGCAAGGGAGCCGGACTGGGGCCGGACGGAGGTAGGCTAGCGTCCGCCTAAAGCCCCGTGTGAAAACGTCAATTGAGAGAGAGCAAGAGAGAATAAGAGAGAGAGACTCTGAAAGAGTGCTGGAAAAAGAGGTAAGGGGGGGGGCAGTGAACCAGAAAAAAAACACTCATTGACCACCCAAATCACCATAAAAGTGCAACAGAACTTTCACACAAGAAATCATAGCAGAAAAGTAGCAGCAAAGGAGGTCAGTAACACTTTTTTTATGCTAATAAAAATAAATACTTTCAAAACAATCACAGGAGAAAAAACAGAAGAGCAACAGTGTCGTGCAGTAAGGCTGAGGCAACAGTAGGACTAATGTGACATTATAACAGCATGGTGCAAGAAGGCGTTTGCTCACCAAATGTTGTTGGATTCCAGCTCCCATAATCCTTTACCACTACCATTGCTGGATAATGCTAGTGCTAATGGGGGTTGCAGTGGAGCAAGTGTGGCGTAGTTAGTTGAGCGTAGGACTAGACTTTGGAGACTAGGGTTCAATTTCAGATCAGCCATGAGCACCCACTGCAGGTGATCTTGGGCAAGTCACATGCTCTCAGCTTCAGGGAAGGCAATGGCAAACCTCTTCTGAACAAATCTTGCCAAGAAAACCCCATGAAAGTTTGCCTTATGGTCACCATAAGTCAGAAACAATTTGAAGGCACACAATACACAATGGGAGTTGCACTCCAAGAACATTTGGAGAGCTAGAGCCCACCTGCCTCCACCCTTCCTAGTCTATAGGTTGGATATACACATTCAAATAGAATGAGATGGGAGAATATCAATTTTAAATGCTGTGCTGCATTCAAAAACCCAAATCAAAAAACCAAACTTCACAAGTAGAAAACTATTCCAGGAGGGATTGGAATCTGCTCAGATAAAAAACAGAGTTTGGAAATTTTACCTTTTGGGGATTACAACTCCCAGAATTACCAAACTACCCCCTCCTGGTAAGCATGACTACTTTCTCTACTGGCTGAAAGTTTCTGAGAATTGTAATCCCCTCAAAAAATTAAAATTAAAATTTACAAAACCCAGGTCCTAAAACTCTTGTCTAAAGCTAAAAACTCTTTTCTCTATGCTGTCCTGGTCCATCACAAAATGGCTTCTCCCATCTACAGGCTGAATTAGCACTGAATTCCCTCTCCCATTCTGTACTGCGTGCATAGAGCCATCCTTTGTTTAAAAGAATCAAAAGCTAGGCTTAATTCAGCACTTTTAAAAAATAAACTGCACTAGCTTTAGTGCTCCAAGTGCTTTGATACGTAATGTTTTGACAGGAGTTTGAAGTTGGGAGAAGAAGGGAAAAAACCAAACATTTCTGTAAAGGAGCAGCAGAATGTGCCCTAGGGAACTGGAACACAGAGGTAGATTCCTATGTTGCTCCAGGGTAACTCTTTTCTTGTCTGGCTGTGAAGCACCAGTGGTCCTTACCTAAAGCAACCTGTTCATTTACACTATTTGTACAGTATTTTCCTGGCTGACTCTCAAATGTTTTGGGATGATGCTTCTGTTTGCAAATCATGTAGTGCGTACCTGTCTCATTTATCCTGCATTGAATCTCCCAGGCTGGGGCAAATTTAGAACTTGGAAAATTTTCTGTTGGACTACAAAACCCATAGTCCACAGCCAGCACAGCCACTAGCTATGCTGACTGGAGGTTCTGGGAGCTGTTATTCATAATGTTACTTTTTTCAACCTTTGATCACCACCTCCCTGTTTGTCCCAGACTTAGGAGTTTATCTCATGGGGAGCCCTGTGCAAAATCACTCTTTAAAGTAAAAAAACCCCCGCAACAGCGGAAGCTTTTAATGAACGGGATTTCTCCTGTTCTGCCCTGTGTGAAAAGTGAAAGCGCTGTTAAAAGGAGGTTAATCTGAATGGAAATTAGGCAAACACTGCTTCTTTTTACTTTCGGGATCTTCCGAAAGTAAAAAGAAGCAGGTTTTGTCTAATTTCGGTTTGGATTAACCTCCTTTTAACAAAAACGTCGTCTGAAAAAACACCCTCTTTTGTGGGTTTTCTTTAATTTAAAGCCCCGTTTCTGCACAGGATTTCCCCCGTGTGATAAACTCCTACGTGTTGAAGCTAAATAACTCTATAATGGAGATTTATTTGGTTCTTCTGTGTGTCAGTATGTGATTTCAGGTTGCTGTTGATTAATGACAATCCCATGAATTTACTTAGACAGGGAATTCACAGAGGTGGTTTTCCCAGTTCCTTTCTCTGAAATACAGCCCACAGCACCCAATATTCATTGGCAGTCTCCCATCCAAGTTCTAAACAGGGCTGACTCTGCTTAGCTTCCAAGATTGGACAGAATCTGATGTCTTTAGGGTATTTAGGCCAGACTACTACGTCTGTTTATATACCACTACTACAGTCCTATGCATACCTACGTAGCAGTAAGCCCCTTTGTATTCAATTGGACTTACATGCAAACAAACATGCATGAGACTGCCCTGTAAAAATCTCTATATATATTCAGACTGGTAGCCTGTTGTTTATATCAAAGCAGCTTATAACAGATTGTTATGATATACACAAAACTAACCAAACCCAGAGCAGTCCCAAAGGCAACCTTTCACTTTGCCCACTCCTTCTCTTACCAATGGATGAGGCTTGTTCATTCTCACCCTTGAGACAATCTTCTTCCCAGGAGCCATAGAGTACACAAGGTACACCTGGGTGCCCAGGAGTGTGCCTGCCCTTTTCTACAATGTTCATGATGTATAATATTTTAACTGGGTCTGCAAGCTTCCATATGTTGTTTAATTAACAAATTAACTCAGGGGCTATGCAGATGGGCAGGAAAAGTTGCCCTGAACCTGCCTTTTCTCTAAGCTGCAGCAACCGCACCACCTGCCCTGAGGATGCCCTAAATGGGGAAGGAGCAACCACACTGGGGGCAGTCAATGCAGCTTTTCTGAGGCTGTATTGAAGCCCCGCCAACTGCACCACTGGCCCCAAGGGAGACAGAGCAACCACATGGGTTGGCAGTGGCTGCTTTAATTTTTTTTCCCATTCTCTCAGATGCATGTGCACGTGTGCAGGAACACATCCCTGACATGCGCAGAACATGTCATAGGCTGGTATAGTCTGTCACTCTCTCTGTACAAAGGCGACTGAAGTTCAGCATCCCTGCGCACCTGCGCAGGACCTGTTATAGGGTGGTATATAGTCTGTCATTTTGTCTGTACAAAGGTGACTGACGCTCAGCATGCCTGCGCACCTGTGCAGGACCTAGCATACACCCACAGATGATGCAAGGATTCACTGACCTCAGCTTTCCCCAAGGAGTGGGTGCCGTAGACAGGTGCCACTGTCTGATTGTGCCACTCTTTGGATGAAGGAATGAGTTTGTCAACTGAAAAGACACCTATTCCATCGTCCTCCACAAAACATGTCCCACACACATCAAGGTGGAGGGGGGAGGTACATGCAAGGGAGGTTTATGTGGACAGACTGGATACATGTTGCTGGTGGTCATGCAAGAGACATGGTCGACAGGACACACAGACAAATGTTACTCCAAGAGCCCCCTGAATCATGCCAGGAAGTGGTGTGCAGGTCTTATGCACACCTGCACACCTGTGCAGAAGAAGTTGCAAAAGCCTCTTTCACGCAAACTACTGTGCATGCTAACAGCAAGCATACATGCTACAGAATGCATTTATTGTCATAATAGAGAATAGTTGCTAGGTGCATGCATAAAGTTACAATTAGGGTTAGGGTTCTACTATACAAGCACACCTGTGCCGGTGCATGCACACCTAGAAGCATAGGGGGCTTTAAATTAAAGCCTGCATCGTAGGGTGCATGCTCTGGATCGCTGACTCAATTTCCGCCACACGTGCGGCGGTGCATTTATACGGCTGTTTTAGCTCTTTTTCTGGCGCATCGGTGTCGCTGCATATAGACATAAATGCGAAGGTGTGCATCTTTAGCGAAGGAGCAGAAAAAAGCAGCTACTTTTTGGAGCGGCTTTTCCTAGCATACAGTGCCTAGAGGGCACTTTCCTGGTGATTTTTAGGTATGTGTTGTCTAAATCCCACGCCTACAAGTCACCCTCAAAGCACCCCTTTTTGCCCATCTGCATAGCCTCTTAATTAACTAAGGGGGGCTGCAGACAGGTGGCACAGAGCCGCCCCGGGAAGTGGTGGATTGGGGCCGCAGCTGCCCCATGCCGCCCTAAGAGCCGGCGCACAGCTCTTCATTGCCCCTTCCGGTGCAGTGCATCAGGACGCTGCACTGGGAGGGCATCCTGAGGCCATTGGCTTGGGGTTGTGGCGGCTGGCGTGTGGCTGCCCTGCTCCATCTCTGCCTCCAGGCCAGCCCTTTGGGCCGGTCTGTAGAGGCACTAAAGTTTTAGTTAATTGTCACTGTTGTCGTTGTGTGCCTTCAAGTCATTTCTGACATATGGTGACCCCAAGGGGTTTTCTTGGCAAGATTTATTCAGAAAGGATTTAGCACTGCCTTCCCCTGAGGCTGAGAGAGTGTGATTTGCCCAAGGTCACCCAGTGGTTTTTATGGCTGAGCTGAGAATTGAACCCTGGATCTCAAGAATTAGTTCAACTCTTAAACTACTATGCCATGTTGGCTCTCAATTACACTACTCTAAATAGTATCACCTCAAAATAAAGAGATATGTGCAGAGATGTAGAATTTTAAAGCCATGGAAAAATACTCATTCCCATAAAAAATTATGAAACAGAAACTGATTTGACATTACAATGATCTGATAATGTATATTTTGTTGTTCTTGTTGTTGTTATATTTATTTATATCCCATGTTTTTCCCAACTTGGGACTCAAAGCGGCTTTGTTGTCCTTATGTACCTTTAAGACAATTCTGAATGATGGTGACCTTATTATAGGGTTTTCTTAGCAAGATTTATTAAGAAAGGTTTTTCCACTGCCTTTTTCTGAGGTCCTCTGAGAACTTGCCCAAAATAATCCAATGGGCTTCCATGGCTGAGCAGGAATTTGAACCTTTGTCTTTCAGAGTCCTAATCCAACACTAAAACCAAAATCTTCTTGTTGCCTAATTTTCAGAAATAATTTTGAGGGCTGAACATTTTTGTCAATGTATATGCTATAATAATCAATATATATTCTATAATAATTTCCCCCTAATTTTTCCTTTAACCTTGGGGTAGGTGTGTCTATGAGAGAGAGTGTGACATTGAGATTGATTTTAAAAAGTTGAACTATAAAATTCAAGAATCTAACAACCAACATGGCCAGTGGCAATGCTAGATGAGGTATTCCGGAACTTGTCCAAACTATTTTTGGAGTCTGGTGAAAACCAAGCACACCAGTTTAACACAACCCTCTTTTAGATGAAGTAATTTGCTGTATTCAGGGAACTTTTTACAAAGGAGGATACTCAAAATGAATATAAATCACCTTATTCCATTTCATGGGTAGATTGCCTTTCACACAGAACAAGAGAAAGTTCAATTTAGACAAAAGTTGAATTTTTTTTTCTCCACCAAAGAGTACATGGCTATTGCTTGGAGCTTAAGGAATGTGTATGTGTGCCCGTACATGCACACTTACATGCATGCACACAATTCCAGAAATCCTCATATGATTCTTTTTTGCTTGACTTGATTACAAAACTGGTGAAAGAGTGCACAACTGGTGAAAGACTACATAGCAATTGTAGGGAAGAAACTAGAGAGCATTAACTGACACTGGTGGGGTTTAGCCAGAGTTTAGCAATCTTCATTTTTTGGATGATACCTCCAAGAATAGTTTGGACAAGGTCCAGAATACCTCATGCTAGATGAGGTATTCTGGAACTTGTCCAAACTAACTGACCATGCTGGTTGTTAGATTCAAGAATTTTATAGTTAAACTTTTCTAACCCTTTGCATTTAACAGCAGCAGCAGAATCATGTGTGCGTGTGCGCGTGCTAAGGCACCCCAGGGTGGCACAGGATGTGTCTCTATGTTCTAGATAAAGGAGATCTATCATCTTACCTGCCATCCCGGTCCCAGTCGTAGACATCAATTTTCACAGTCCTGGAACATTAGTTTAAAAAAAGAAAAAAGAAAGAAAATGAGAGAAAGAGACTTTCTTGAGTTTGTTCCCAATTAGACTATTTAATCCCCCTGGCTGAAGAGAAGGAAAAACTACAAACTCAACAGAATGTATGTCCATCACTGTCCCAGTGCACCTGTGCTCAGCTGCTCCACAAGAACAGCAAGACCTTATGATGGGTGAGTTAGAGGCATGTCAGTGGCAATGGTGTAATGGAGCCAAATGGAGTCTTACTCATTTCATCTTGAGTTTAGCTGCAGTCCTCACAACTGCAGAGGCTGAATGGAGATGGATTTTCTCAGCAACATTGTACTGTGTTGTATTGTTATAAACCACCCCAGTTGTGATATAAAGTATTGCAAGATGGTGTGGTCCCATTAAGACCTGTTAGCATTACAAGAGACCTTGAAGGAGATGATAACGCTTAAAACTAAGCAACACAGCTGCCTTTATTTCAGAGGTCTCCTTAGGGCCAGGGTTATGGGGACAGTCATGATGATTGCCTTCACTTCAAAATTTACCACTGATCTGAGGAATGCCATTTTTCAAATCACCCTCAATGAGTTATTTAACTTGAAAGTTTAGTGGACCTTGTGTGTGACAGAGGATGTCTCTTCCAAAATCTTGGATCTTCTCATGTCCTCTGTTTACTGGCACCATATGTGCAGCCTCTGTTCCCAATCCCAAGGTATGTCAACACTGACCTGTCATAGTCTCCATTGCACAGTGCGCGCACAGGGATTGAGAAGGGCTGCCATACTGGGTTCAGGTTGTTCTTCACTACCTCTGTCTTGTGGCAAATGGTGAACCTAGAAACAGAGAAAGATCATTTGAAAGTCTGCTGTACAAACTGAGAGAGAAAAGAAAGTGCTGTTTCGTGTGGGCTGAGTGAAAGCACAACAAGGGGCAGGAAGGTATGCTGATGCTTAGAAATAATTATCCCAGAATTATCCCATGCAATGGTTACCAAACCTGTTTCCTCAGATTTGTACAGACATCTACTCTCAGAAGCCTCAACCCATATGGTTCTAGGAGTTACAGTACAGTACTTCAAAAATTATGGAGACCCATAGTTGAGAACCCATGATCTACAGCAGAGATCAGACTTGTATGGCCTTCTGGATGTTGTTGAACTGAAATTCCCAGCATGCCTTATGCTGGATTGGGCTGCTGAGAGTTGCAGTCCAGCAACATCTGGAGGGCTGCACAATCTCCACTCTTAATCTAAGAGGTACAAAGTAACATCTGTCTAGTTGGAATGCAAACAAAGAGTGAAAATGGCCAGGTCTGCTGCTCATCCTCTCTCTTCCTTGCAAAACTGGAGACGGGTGGGTGGATCACTCTAAATGCTAGGTGAGAGAAAGGTTAAGAGGGGGATTCATCTTTCTTCCCCACATAGGATCACCTTTGGGGAAAAGATGACTCAGGAGGCTCTGTGGGCAAGATGCTATCACCCCCTATGAGCTAGATTAGACACACAGCCTTTAAATCCACTATGAATCATGTAAGAGTGGAAGGGAGAATTTCAGCATACCCTTCAACCATCAAGATGTCTTCTTTCTACATATTTATTGGCGTGAGCAAAATCTTCCTAAGCTGCTCCTCATAGGGCATGATTTCTGGAACATTTACCATTTTGGTAACCCTCCTCTGGACATGTTTGAGCTTGTCAGTATCCTTCTTGAATATGGTGCCCAGGGCTGCTTTTATGATCTCTAGGCACCTTTGTCACATTTTTTTAGCCCCCTGGGATATTTTAGGTCCAAGAGAGGCCTTTTTAAAAAACAGGATGTGATCAGAAAATGACTTCTGCTCACTTCCGGATGCTAAAAATGGCCTCTCATGGACATAAAATGGCCCAGCCCCCAAAACATGGGAGAAATATGCAGTATTTTTTTAAACAGTATATATATATTTTAAATGTAGTGTTCAGGGGTTCAGCTCTCCAAGGTCTCCTGGGGGGGGTTAATGAGGTCCCCATCTGTTTGTCCATTCCTGGAATAAAAGCATAGGGAGCTTGTGAAGCTTATGGTGATACAAATCCCCACTGTCAACTGAATGGAATTTCTTAGCCATTTTGCTATTTGTTGGGGATGGATGGGGGAAAAGCTCTTTGTAGCTATAAAAGACAGACACAAACTGTAGTCCTTGGCCTCGTTCCCACTACAGAATAAACCATTTTTTGAGTTGAAGCGATGAAGCGATTTAACGCCGAATAGATGTTCACACTATTTGAGCAGTGATTGAACCTATCCCATTTCAATTTAACCCACTTCACATTCATCAATGGATCAGTTCAACATGGAGTTGCATCACAGGGGTGACTGTGCCACAGGGAATCGATTCAGATCCACAGCTCATTCACACTAGTGCTGAATCAATTCACTGCAAAAGACATGGGGAATTCAGTGGATCTGGAAGAAGCACTTTAAATGGATTTAACGCTGGGCGACCTCGACAAACCGCAGCAGAAATTTGGCGCAAGTGCGAACAAGGGCCATTTAAACCACTTCAGATTGGTTTGCAAACCGGTTTCTTATGTAGTAGGAATGAAGCCTTTGATTAGAGAACCTAATTTATCCTGGCTTGTGCCTAGACATCCATTGCTCCTTGAAATTCATATGCAGAACAGAAAATGCCATCCAGTATATCTGTAGATGACGGAGAACAGTAACCTGTTAAAACACCCGAATTTTGTGTTAACATAATGCACACTCTATCCCATCTCAGAATAGATGTGTGTTTGTGTTTGCATCAAAATTGTAGCCTGTAAGTTATAGCCATGAAACCTGAGTGTACTTCAGCAACTCTCTCCAATCTGCTTTAAACATGAGACGCTGAAAAAAGTCATAGAGATAAGATAAGCCCACTGATCCTTATGGAAGCAACCTCTTACAAAACTGTAGGGGTGTCTATGAAAGACAGAAAAACCAGTGACACCATCAAGGCAGCCACATGGCAAGGAGCATGAGTATACAAATGTGCCTGGTTAAGAGGATGCCAGGGCTCAAAAGGGGTATCTCTTGCGTACGTGCCATCCTCGTTGCTGCGGTAGAAAACAAGGAAGGGGTCAGATTTGCCGAAGAAATCCTTCTTGTCAAGCTTGTTGGCACACAACTGCATGGTGACAATGTCCTGAAACAGAAAATCTGTATTAAACAGAGGCAAAGGTGTGGCAAATACATCAGCAAATAGCAGGTACCGCGGTGAGAGACTGAATGCACTAGAGAACAGGGTTAACTACCCTGAAATCTGTCTTTGATGAGAAAGGATATAAATCTAAAAAGAAAAATCTGCCAATTGTTTTTCTCTCATATTTCATACTTTCCCCACTGAATTTCTGGAGGGAACAGTGCATTTTGGAATGCACCTATCATAAAACCCCAAACTACCATATATACTTGACTATAAATTGACCTCATGTATAAGTCGAAGGCAGGTTTAGGGTACAAAATTGGACTTTGATTATTTTGATATGACCCATGGATAAGTCGAGGGTAAAACTTAGGGGCATGTAACATAGGAAATAGGGGTAGGCAGCCTTTCCCCTTTAAGGGCCGAGGGACTTCAGCTCCCAGAATCCAGGAGCTATTGGCCAACATGGGACTATTGGCCAACATTGCTGAGGCTTCTGGGAGCTGAAGTCCCTCGGCCCTTAAAGGGGAAAGGCTGCCTACCCCTGAAAAGGATGAAGCAAAGGAAAACACTGCCAAAGAACTTACAAAATTCCAGCAGGCATAACTGTTTGTGCTCATCCTAAAGGCTGGATGAATGAGAGAGCAGAAGGAGTGAGTGCTTCTTTTATGTGCTTCCAAGGATAGATAAAGCTCTCACCAGGGAATGGTTCCTTTTTTTGATATGAGTTAAAGTACAATACTTTGGCCCATGGATAAGTCAACCCAGTTTTTTTGGAGGTACTTTTTTGACTAAAATTTCTTGACTTATACATGAATATATATATAGTAAATGAAAACTGAAAAGATAAAGTTATTCCCAACATGGAGAAGAAAGTGCTGTACCTGCTTGTCATGTAGTCTTTATAGAGGAGCCTATCAAAAGAAGAGTGGCAACCCTAATTCAACCCCATAAATATTAATAATACACAGTGATTCAAGACCAGGTTTTTAAGAGCTAAGCACTCAAAGCAGTTTACTTAGATGGCTAAGCCTATCAGTTATGCCTTCTGTCATATATTTTTTAAAAAAATCTCAACTTCCTCCTGTCAGGTCTATAAAGAACTTTTGAAAATTTTGGAAAATGTTAACCAAAAAAAAATGAACTAAATGAAAATTTCACCCATCCTTAGTATCAGGGTAACTGATAAGGAGAAGGAGCACGGAGAGAGAAAGCACAACCAAAAATGGTTTTATGGTCTCAAATGAAAGCTGATTAAGGAAGGACCAAAAAGGTAAGGCACCAGGCTGAAGCAGGTCAGTTTTTTATCTTTGTAGGCAAGGGGCTGGAATAGACGTTCCTTGTGGTCCCTTCCAACTCTATGAATCTAAGGGAATGAGAATGTGGGATGGGAATGATGATGTGCTTGGTGTGGGAGGCAAAGTTAATGTTCAGAGAGTTCAGAACTCTGCAGAAGCCTGGATTCCAATTTCATTTTGGTCATATGGTTCCCCAGAGGCAAAGTCTAATTTTACTTCCAGGTGACCGAACTTCTTATTTTTTTAAATTTCTTTATTGGGTTTTATTTAACTTAAAACAAGGCAACACAAAACAAAAATTATACAAATGATATATAACAAAAATCATTTCCTTTCAATGCTAACAACCTAAATCAAAAAGTAGTGCAAATTAATTGAAAGTTGTCTTCCAAGTACTGTGATCTTTTACTATATATTTTTGCAACTATAATTTATCGTTACGTATATCCAATAACACGTATAATCTGTTTTTCCATATTACTCTCTGACACATATAAATTAATTATGTATATATTACCTTCTCTACTTCCAGGTATTTATTCAGTAGGGGAAAAATAGTAATTTATTTTGTACAGTCTTTATTTTATCTGTCCTTTATTCGTTTTTATAGTCCAGGTGACCACATTTTTAAGCCACCACTGAAGTGGTGAATCCCTGATCTGGACTAACAGGATGGTCACATTTACACAAGATTTATTTCAGGCTTTGTTTCTGAGAAGCATTTTTCAGCCTTACTTTGACTTTAGCTGTTCCCTGCACTCATTGGCCACTTTGGCCATCGTGGAATTGCTTTTTTAAAATATGCTATAAGAAGCAACTGTTACAAATGAAGGATGTGGCACAGTTGTTTGCATGTTGGACTATGACTCTGGAGACCAGGGTTCAATTCCAGCTCAGCCATGAAACCCACGGGGTGACCTTGGGCATGTCACATGCTCTCAGTCTTAGGAGAAGGCAAGGGCAAACCTCCTCTGAACAAATTTTGCCAAGAAAATACCATAATAGTTTGCCTTAGGGTTGCCATAAGTCAGAAATGACTCACACAACAACAACAACAACAACAACAACAAAACCTTCCCACATTAACAAAAGTTGCCTAGATGAATTTAAGCTTGTGCATCATGGAAGAAAGTTTTGGAATAAATCTACTATTGGAGTCAATCCATTTTGTTAAAGTTTTAAAAAAGCAGATTCCCTTGTCTTCTCATCTAGTACAAGCTGTTCCACATTATGATCATATCATTTTTTTAAAAAAAAATCTTTTTATTTTGATATTTTATAATTTGCCCAGAAGGCACAAATCCCCCTTTCTCTAAGAAGTAAGGGAGGAGGTTGAATAAAAAATTTAAAGTCACCCCTTTGACTACAACTCTAATAATCCCTCTGCCAAATGGCAAACAGGGCTGCAAGATCCTGTGCGTTAAAATAAAATACTTTTCCAAGCTCTGGAGAAAAGCAAACCACTTGGTTCCATATAATCACTAGAGAATCCATTTAGTAAAAATAAAAAGTGCATTGACCTGAATGTACTCTGTATACAAAACTGCCATATTTGATTAATTTGCATTATTTTTCACTCCAAAGAACTCAGAGAGTGCTGCATATGGTTTTCAAGCCATCTCCCAAAAGGGCCAGATGAACTTCTTGATACTACTATACATCCAAGAATCAACATTTAGTTCAGGAACAGGACTTTTATAAATTTATGGTTGTCCATTAGCAATCCACTCAAGCTAATGTGACTTAAATTTGACATTTTAATGGGATGTAATAAATTCTCATACATCTGGTTTCTCGTATATTGCTGAAATACTGACTTCCACTTAACAAATAGTTCAGTGGAAACTGCAGAAGACCCTAAGTAATTTTAAGAAGATAAAGCAATAGCAAGGGATCTTGTAGCAGCTTTGAGACTTGGCAACATGAGTTTTCTTAGACTTGGGCCTACTTCTTCAGATGCATGGGGTGGTGTGGAAGGAAAGTCCAGGGACAAACCTATATATGCAGTCTGTGTGTGTGCATAGAAATGCAAAACTTTGTGGGTGTGGAGATGAGGTGACAAGTTCAGTTTAAAGATGGTTGATCATAGAATCATAGAGTTGGAAGAGACCACAAGGGCCATCCAGTCCAACCCCCTGCCATGCAGGAACTCCCAATCAAAGCATCCCCGACAGATGGCCATCCAGCCTCTGCTTAAAGACCTCCAAAGAAGGAGACTCCACTACTCTCCGAGGGAGTGTGTTCCACTGTCAAACAGCCCTTACTGTTCCTCCTAATGTTAAGGTGGAATCTCTTTTCTTGCAGCTTGCATCCATTGTTCCAGGTCCTAGTCTTTGGAGTAGCAGGAAACAAGCTTGTTCCCTCCTCAATATGACATCCCTTCAAATATTTAAACACGGCTATCATATCACCTCTTAACCTTCTCTTCTCCAGGCTAAACATCCCCAGCTCCCTAAGTCGTTCCTCATAGGGCTTGCTTTCCAGACCCTTCACCATTTTAGTTGCCCTCCTTTGGACACACTCCAGTTTCTCCACATTCTTTTTGAATTGTGGTGCCCAGAACTGGACACAGTATTCCAAGTGAGGCCTGACCAAAGCAGAATAGAGTGGCACTATTACTTCTCTTGATCTAGACACTATACTTCTATTGATGCAGCCTAAAATTGCATTGGCCTTTTTAGCTGCTGCATCACACTGTTAACTCATGTTCAACTTGTGGTCTACCTTGACTCCTAGATCCCTTTCACACGTAGTCTCATTCAGCCAGGTGTCACCCATCATATATTTGTGCTTTTTGTTTTTCTGCCCTAAGTGCAGTACCTGACATTTCTCCGTGTTGAATTTCATTTTGTTTGCTTTGGCCCAGCTTTCTAGTCTGTTCAAGTCATTTTGAATTTTGACCCTGTCTTCTGGGGTATTAGCTACTCCTCCTATTGATGAACAAGACAGGACGAAGGATGTTGCCTAAAGCCAAAGTGAGTAGATAACCATATGAATGAGTTTTGGAATGTAGCATGAGAACCAGAAAGGAGATGTGATATACTAGCCAAGGGTGTCCTCATGAGGATAGGGGATTAGCTACCACTTTCTAGCCTCATGAGGTCTTTTGTTCCTGATAATGTGGTTGTTGTTGTGAAAACAGAGGACAGCTCTTGTACCTTTAATGGTAGTGTAGAAGAAGGAATTTTACTAGGTATTGCTTGTCACACAACCAGGTAACAAGCAACAGCTGCTGAAATCTCCTCTTCTACACAATCATTAAAGGTACATGAGCCCTCTCCAGTTTTTACTCTGGCAACCTTACCTCACAAACATGTGAAAAGAAAAGACAGAAAAAGTAGTGGGGAAAACACAAAAGGGTTATAAATAGAAAATAATCTTAGCTCTATCCTCGTAGTAAAATTCATTGCACGAAGCAAGGAAAATGCACCATGAAAACCAGATCTGGAAGAACCTCTGGTCTAAGAACCAGAAGTTCTTCCAGATGAGGCTTTCATTATGCATTTTCCTTGCTTCGTGCAATGATTTTTTTCTTGCTGTATTCAGCACAGCAAAACTTAATGTAATCATTCCATGTAGGATAGGGGTGTAAAAAAAGGGCCTCCCATAAGGTTGGACTGTATTAGCCCTAACCAAAGTAGCCCTAACTAAAGTAGCCAACGTTGTGTTTGATAGTCCCAAAAAATCTGGGAGGCACATATTTCCCATCCGTGTTGTACTTCAGCCCTCTCCTTTGCAGCCAAACCCCAATCCTGAAAGCCATTTTCCCTTATGGGCTGAACCCACATTGTCACCTCACACTCTCAAGAAGGGGACAGCTTGGAGGCAGAGAAACCAATTTCAGAGCTGAGTGCTGCTTGAAAAGGATTCACAATTTTATTTGCAGAAAAGCAGAAAAAAGAAAAGCAGAAAAATATACGTATGCGCAAGGGTGCCTGCCCCTGAAGGACCAAACTGCTTTGTTTACAGGCATAGATATAGAGTAGCAGGAGTTTCTTAGCAGTGACCATCCTGACCTTTTGTGCAGATCCAGCAGGGCAAAATCTAATCTTTAGGCGAAATCAGCACTTACTTGGAATGCTAAGTCAGTAAGGGAGGGGGGGGGGATGTCCAGCGAGTGCCCCTTGGTCTACGTGTCCTGCTTGCCTCCAGAGAATGGAGGACAGGTTCTGTTTTGGAAACTTAACTTTGGCTCTCAACATGAGGAGAATAGACAACTCACCCGGCAATTGCTGAGCTCTTCAGCGGACAACAAAATGGTGCCACACTTTTTCCCTGGAACTCCTCTAAAGAAAGAAAGAAAGAAAGAGAGGGAGGGAGGGAGGGAGGGAGGGAGGGAGGCAGAGAGAGAGAAGTATAATGTTGTTGTTGTTGTTAACTGCCTTGAATCAACCACAACTCATGGCAACCCTGTAAATGAGACATCTCCATGACCCTGTTAGCCAAAGTGCATTTTTCTGAATTTTGGTGTGTGTATGAATTCCACATGACCCAAGATGTACACTGCAATGGACCCCAAGTGCCACCTAGGCAATGGCAGGCAGGTCATACCAAGGTCACTTGGAAGACTGGAATAACCCCATCCCAAAAGCCAGGCAGATAGTCCAGGAGTTGCAAATGGACCATCATCACCTTCATAATCAGAAGAATGGGCGATAATGGCCTAGATGTCTCACCTGAAGGGCCAGTTAATGACTTAATCCTTTTCCCATTCATCTTGAATATTGCCAGACTGGATTACCCCACCCATACAATCGCACACCTTTGCCCTGAAGCTAGTTTTAGCCTTTTAAAACCCCTGGATTTCCCCCCTCAGTGTTGCTAGTTTGGAGTTCATGGGGACACTATGTCACTGAGAGCTCTGATCTACTTACTGGCACTTCTGTTCAAACCCATGGTCTCGGAACGGTTGTGTCCCACGCCAGATCACCCAATTGGATCCCAGAGAAAGCCTCATCTGTAGTAAATATCAGCCTTAGTTCTGCCTCAACATCTTTTCCAAGCTAACCCCTGACTTCCTGAGCCTTGAATGAATGAGTGTATGAATGTGAATTGCTGTGTGATTTTCCCCTTTAATAAATAATACTTTAATTGGAGAATTCTGTCTCTGCATCAGTTCTTAGCTCCCTCGGCCTCTTGGTATACAAGTGGGAGACGGTCTTGCAGGGTCCTTGTAGCCGACCCCCTCTCAAGTTGAGCTAAATAAAATTCCCCATAATAGACTTTTAGCTACATCCCCTGTCTTCAACTGCTCTGCTCAGGTCCTGTAAATTCAGGCCCGTGACCTCCTTAACTGAGGACCTTATGGCTCAGGTCAAAAAACCCAGCTTACATCTTCCGAATTGAAGTCTAATTCAGGAGGCAGCTGGGTCCTATCACAAGGATTTTGCTGTTGAAGCCACTGGTGAGTCCAGCCTGGCTGCAGCCTGGGTCCCCAGCACACTTTGGCAATTTATTTCGAAACTGAGAGCTTTTCAACTTGAAAAAATGGTCGCCAAAGCATGCTGAGGACCTGGGCTGCAGCTGGGTTAGACTTGCCTGGTGGCTTCCATGGCAAAATCTTTGCAATAGGACCCGGTTGTCTCCTGAATTAGACTTTAATTCGGAAGAGGTAAACCGGGTTATCTGAGTTGAGATAATCTCCTTAGTCTATCCATCTAGTATGTGGTCTGCCTCTCTTTCTATGATCTTCCACCTTCTGTAGCATTATTGTCTTTTGTAATGAATCATGCCTTCTCATGCTGTAGCCAAAGTACGACAGTCTCCGTTTTGTCATCTTGGCTTCCTGGGAGAGTTTGGGCTCAATTTGTTCTAGGATCCATAGTATCTTCAGCATTTTCCCCCAGTACCACATCTCAAATAAGTTGATTTTCTTCCTATCCCCTTTTTTCACTGTCTAGCTCTCACATCCATACATGGTGATAAGGAATGCAATAGTCTGGATGATTCTAACTTTAGTGTTCAATGCTATATCTTTACACTTTAGGATCTTATCTAGTTCTTTCATGGCAGCCCTTCCCAACTTCAAAATTATTCTCCAAAGCAGAGCCTGAAAAGGTTACTTTTTGGACTGTAACTCCTAGAATCCCCTAGCTAGGATGGCCACTAGCTTCATGAGAAACATGGAATGCCTATTACACTTCACTGGGATTGAGAGCACTGGTTAGGGGTGAGGAAGGCACAGTGGGGACAAGAGGAAAGCAGAAATAGAGTCTGATTGTTATATCAGGGAGCAACAGTCCCCAATTTAGGTCATAGCAGAGAAATTGCTTGTAATTAGTGTGGTGGCAACGCAGCAGCATTTGGAATGGTCAGTACTCAGAGGCATGCTCTGTCAGAAAGAATTAGTGATGGAGAGCAAGAGACAAGAGCACACCCCCATCCTCACTTTACACTTCCTCCTGGCTGGAAAAAAAAAATCCAAGGAAGCTTCTTTGGTGTGCTTCCTCCCAGAGAGGCTCAGAGGGTTGCATAGCCTTGCATCAAAGCCAGAGACCCTCCAAGGGGGGTTGCAGACTGCCAGAAATAGTGTGAATTCAGTCCACTTTTAGGGTTAGGGTTAGTGCTAGGGAATCATGGGAACTGTTATTTTTCTGAGACATTGAGCCTTCTCTGTCAGACAACTCTGATGCCACAATAAAATACAGTTCCCATGGTTCCCTAACTCTAACCCTAACCCTAAAAGTGGACTGAATTCACACTATTTCTGGCAGTCTGCAACCCCCCCAAGCTAGCTGCCTCAAGCCAAAAGGTTCCATCTGGGAAAAGCTTCAAATTAACACCTCCTACTCAAACCTTTCTATTGGCCTGGCCATCCACACCTGCAACACACACGGACACGAATAGCACAACTGGTGACAGAAACCAGAAGATCTGACCATTTAACACGTATTCTGATCTGTCCATACTGACTAGCCCTACATTTTTGGGCCTAATTCAAAGCACTGCTTTTGATTAGAAAGCTTTATGCAAAACTTGATGTCATACAATGGTCCACACCCAAAGATCAATGGCTATAGCCTTCATTGGTGTGCATCCTCCTAGATATGCTCAGAGGGTTGTGTGAAAGAAGAGGATCTTTGTGGTTGTGGCCTCTTGGTCTATTCAATGTTCTTCCCAAGAAGGCCTGCTCTCCCTGATCTTTTTGGTGCCAAGTTAAGACATTTGATGTTGTATGACCTTTGTCAATTGATTATCTCTCATAATGTCAATTGATTATCACTCTTGTTGGGCTCACAACCAGCTAAATATTTCAATCCATCAATTATGTGGGTGCCTTTGGAATGAATAATCAACTACTTGTCTTTCTTTTTTCTTTTTTAAATACATGTTTTAAAGTTGTACGAAGGTGCTTTTTCTAGATCCTAAAATATTTCTATAAAGTATAATTTAACAGGCAAAAACTATGACACTGCCAGAAGGAAAGGCTATAATGGTTTATTTTTTGTTGCACTAATTAATATCCAACATTCTTTATTCCATAAAAACAACAGAATCCAACTGGCATTTAAAAAAACAAACCTGAACATATTCAAGGCCCATCAGGATTGTGGAAAATCCTTGTTATAAAGCCAGAGGGAGTTTCCAGACCATAGACTGGAAGTTGCTATTCTGGAGGAATAGGCATGTTGGCTGGAGGATTCTTGTAGCTGTTCTCTGGCACAAAGAGGCCTGTGACCTCACTGCAATGGAGACATTGGATTGCAAAAGAGTGGTCCCTGTTGAGATGCAAATGGATTTTAAATTTCCTGGACTTTGCAAATCTCCCTATAGCCACAGGACCAGAAGGAGGAGGATCCTGCCTGCAAAAAAGATCCTCGCCACCATATACCGTCTTAACTAAAGAGTGAAATAACATGTAGGTATCTGACAAACATCTCCAATTGTTTTCTCCTGTTTGGTTTGTAACATCATGAAGAAGCCCATGGAGCTTCAAAGGCTTACAAGTATATTGTACATTTTGGTTGGTCAATAAAGGTATCACTGATTTTTGTTTGTTTGTTTGTTTGAATTTGCTAAATGGCCAACACAGCTACCCCTGAATGATTTCCAAGTTCTGTTCCAGACAGAGGATCTCAGCCACACAAATGAAGACACTCTGCAGCTACTCCATCTTCTTTTTTCTTAACTGATGGGGGGTGGGGGGTGGGGAGAGATAGGAGAAGCAGTTGGAAAACACAGGAAGCTACAGATGGACAACGTTCTTCTGGATCTCACTGTAAAATCCTATGAATTGACACAGAGTGACTTCACAAGAAAAGTTTAGTCTGGAAGCACTCATACTTGTAGAAATGTGGCAAATAGATTACACATTTCATCTGCCTCTAGTTTTATTCTTTACCGTTTTATCAACTAATTAATTTGTGTACATCCTGCCTTTCTTCCAATACCAGGACCCAGGGTGTCAGGATCATAGTTCTTTTCATGCTTGCTAGCCATATATTTTGTATATGCTTTGTAATACTGGATGATGGAATGTGTTACACAATTGGTGATGCTGGGTGGAAGGATTGTTTATCTTTCATGGTGCTAGATAACAAGCAGATGTGTGGGGAGGAAAAATGAGGTGTGAGCCATCAAGATCAGTTCTGTGAGAAGGCTTGCTATTATAAGAAAGGAAGAGTACAGTAATTCTGGGAAAGAGAATATTTGATTTGTAGACAAATGAGATGTAAGCTCACAAAAATGTTTGAATTGCTATGTGCTTTTAATGTACTGTATAACTGAAAATGCTTCGGTCCTGACAAACATTGTTATACTGTGATCAACTCAGTTTTCTGAATAAAGCTTTCCAACTATGCTGAGCATGTGTTTCTTAAGTTCACAAGTAAATGATACACAATAGCTCACAAAATGATTTAAAAGGCAGATACACAATCACAAATGTTCACAATAGAATAGGGGCAGTTTTTATTGTTTAACACAGGCCTTGGAGGCTTTAGGGAAGACTCTACCTTTCCTCTGCTTCCTAATGTGGGGAGATCTCCTCCCCAACTTCCCAACTAGAAGGGTATGTGGCATGTGGGGGAATGACCACTGTTATTGCTGATAAGTGGTTGCATATAGCACTGGGACTCTCAAGTCTACATTGTTTCCTCCATGGCTTTCCCAATTGGGGAAAACATCTGGCTTCTAAATGAGCTGTGACAATTAAAGAATGTTTCTCGTGATCATTTTGGGAGGATGCAGAATGGGCAAAGCCACCTCTGGACTGAGCCATACAGTACCACTTCTTGAAAGAAGGCTCAGCCATGTGGATCTTTCCCATTTCATCATTGCCCTGTCAGGGGACAAAAATTGCATGCAGTAGTGGTAGTCCTATGTATCCTGGCAGTGCATGAGCTTGCTCAGAGGAATGTGTATTCAAACAATAAAAACTAATAAATTAAAAATAGTAAGATAAATGATTCCACCTAAATATAAGGAAGAACTTCTTTACTGTAAGTACTGTTTGACAGAGATTGCCTCAAAGGGTGGTAGACTGTACTTTGCAGGCCTTCACTTAGAGACTGGATGGCCATCTCTCAAGAATCCTTTAGTTGTGTATTTCTGCAAAGCAAGGGCTTGGACAAGATGGTCCTTGTGTTCCCTTCCAGCTCAAGGATTCTAAATTTGGTCTGTGATCCAAGGAGAAGGGATATATCTGCACCACAACAGAGGTTAGATGGCACTCTTTTGGCAACTGTGTATTCCTGCATGGCAGGGAGCTGAACTAGATAGCCCTTGTGGTCCCTTTCAATTCTATAATTCTATATGTGGCTGCTAGTCTATTGCAAAAGGATCTTGTAACATCTTGTAACATGTGCAAAAGAAGTTGAAGGATAAGCTCTCGCAGACTTGGTTGACTTAATCTGATGCATGGAGTGAACTGGTGTCCAAGAAGGACTTGTATAATCAGACAAAAATGCAAACCCTATGTGTATGGGGTATGGAGATGAGGTGACAAGTTTAACTTTAACTATTGTTGTTGAGGGACAAAAGCAGGAGAAAAGATGTTGCCTAATACCAGGGTGGATGGATGACCATATGAATTGTGGCTTCCTGGCACACTACACATATTATAACACTAGTTAATACTCCAGCCTCATGAGGATGCTCTTGGCCACTTTACCACATCTCCTTTCTGGTTCCCAGCCTGTGTACACCACATTCCTAAACTCTCTCCACCATTCATATGGCACTGGAGCAGAGTCCTCCCTATAGAAACATCAGGCAGTCTTCATAAAACCATCTCCCCTCACTCCTGCCCCATGACTCACGTGAGGGGCCGCTCCAGGCGACCTCTTTGGGAGCCGATGACCTCACCAAGTGCCACATAAGCATGTCCTAGGAAGTCCTGAGAGAGAGAGAGAATAGATCATGGAACAACTGGAATAGGGGAATGGAGATCCCATTAAGCTAGCAAATGCCCCTCCAGATTGGTCTAGAGCAGTGATTTCCAAACTTTGGTCCTCTAGATGTTTTGGACTTCAGCTCCAAGAATTTCTGTCAGTTGGCCAAGGTGGCTGGGGTTTCTGGAAGCTGAAGTCCAAAACATTTGGAGGACCAAAGTGTGGGAATCACTGGTCTAGAGAACAGCGAGTTTTTGCAATATAGCTTCTTTGGTTTTGTTCAGTTTGGCCAGTTGCAGTCACCTCCATGTCCACACATCCAATTCTTTTGGGGGGCTGTTTGAAGTAATTTCTCAGATCTGCACTAAGGCTCTTTCAAAGGATTTTTAAAAATGAGGCATGTTTGCTGATTCTATGGTTTGAAGGACAAATTTTCTCCACTGAATAAAAAATTTTTTTAATAGTGTTATAGTGTAAAAGTGCCATTTTACTCATGCATGATGGCATCATAACTCTAAGCAAAAAGGTTTTTAAAAGGAAGACAAGAGGACTTTTGTGTTCTGATATTGTTCAGAATTAAAAATAAACCCACCTGGGGATAGGAATAAAATGTTACAGCTAACTGTGCCAGAATATAATCTGAGACTGCAGAAACATCGTTTGGATGTTAAAAAATAAAGCTAAAAACTAAACCTTGAGAACTACAGCAACAAATGCAACTTCCTGCCACATTTGTCCCAGCTGGAGAAGCCCAGCGTCAAAGATTTTGTATTGTTGGCTTGTGGTAGAGATTTTTGGTTTTCTGCACAGTACCTCCACCTTGTACATGTGCACTTCAGGTAATACAGGTTGAGTCTTTCTTATCTGAAATGCTTGGGACCAAAAGGGTTTTGGATTTTGATTTTTTTTATTTTGGAATATTTGCCCATATGTAATGTGGAGACATAACCTTGGAGATAGAACCCAACTCTAAAAATGAAATTCATTTATGTTTCATATACACCTGATACACATAGCCTCAAGGTAATTTTATACACAATATTATTAATAATTTTATGCATGAAACAAAATTTGCGTACATTGAACCATCAGAGAGCAAAGGTGTCACTATCTCACCTATGCATGTGGACGATTTTGGATTTTAGAATATTTTGGAATTCCAGATAAGGAAGATTCAGCCTGTATTTGATTTTGCTTTCACAGGGGCAGCACAAGGCATTTAACTGCATGATGTGAAGGACAAGAGTATGTACCTTTCCTTCCCCATTTCATCTGTAGAAGCCAACCAGACTAGCAGCTGAATCTTAGGGCTTTATCACATGAGGCTCTTCTCCCACTAAAATCCCACTAAAATAGTGTTGTTTTCAAAAGCACTATGCAATCAGGACTGCTCTCGTCTCTATTGCCCCTTTATAATTCTACTATTTATTGCATTTGTCTATTGCCTGTTAACACACTAGTGTCCCTAATTAAAATAACCACAGCAGCCACCCTGAATGTTTAAGGACCTTCTCTAAAAGTATATTGAGTACTATATAGTATGATCTGAGTCCACATAACTTGTATTGTATTTTTGGATTGTCTTATTCAATGTTGTAAGCTGCTTTGATCAGTTTTCTGGAAAGGCGGGGTACAAATAAAACTTTTATTTATTATTATTATTATATACAGACTTCCTCAAAATGGGCATCTCCTTCATTACTGATGCCCAACTTGGCATATTTGCAGACTAGCTTTCATTGTGCAATTTGCTGCTACCATAAAGATGATTTTGAGTTAGGGCAACCCTATGAATGAGAGATCTCTAGGAACACTGGTGAAGTCTTGCAAACTTAGGGCTGTGGCTTCCTTTACTGAGTCAATCCACCTGTACTGAGGTCTTCCTTTTATCCTGATATATTCCACTTTACTAAACATTATTGGTGGGGGGTTTTTTTGGTTTTTTTTTTGTAATCTGTCATGTTTCATGATGTGTCCAAAGCACAACAGTCTCAGTTTAGTCATTTTGGCTTCAAGTGGGAGTCTGAGCTCTTGGACCCAATTATTTAAGTTTTGAGCTGTCCATACTATACTCAGAAATCTCATCCAGCACCACATTTCAAAAAACTTGATTTTCTTCCTGTCAGCTTTCCTCATCATTCAGCTTTTACAAATTGACATTGATATCAAAAATCTGATGGCATGGAAGATCCTCAGTTTGGTATTCAATGATATAGCTTGACACTTGAGGATCTTGTCTAGTTCCTTCATAGGTATCCTTCCATGTCTAAGGGCCTTAACAGACTGCTAGAAATAATCCAGCTTGAGACCACTTTAACTGTCCTGGCTCAATGCTAGGGAATCATGGGAATTGTAGTTTTTTTTTCTGAGTCATTGAGCCTTCTCTGTCAGAGAGCTCTGGTGCCACAATAAACTACAGTTTCCATGATTCCCTAGTATTGAGCCAGGACAGTTAAAGTGGACTCAAGCTGGATTATTTCTGGCAGTCTGTACAGGCCCTTAGTCTTCTGATTTCTTGACTGCAGTTTCCATTCTGGTTTTTGAATGAGCCAAAGTATAAAGAATCTGTTGGGGCAGTGTGGTGTAGTGGTTTGACTGTTGGACTATGACTCTGGAGACCAGGGTTCAATTCTCAGCTCAACCATGAAACCCACTGGGTGCTCTTGGGCAAATCATATGTGCTCAGCCTCAGGGGAAGGTAATGGCAAACCTCCTCTGAACAAATCTTGCCAAGAAAACCCCATGATAGGTTTGCTTTAGGGTCACCATAAGTCAGAAACATCTTGAAGGCACCCAACAACAGCAAAAGCAATAACAACAAAAATATTGCCCTGGCATCATTATGCAAGACAGGTGTTCACAACACTCTTGGTTTGTGCTTTGCCCAGTATCCTACTTTCCAACCATTAAGCCTCTTAATGATTAAGGAAAGATATAAGTGTATCCTTCTGAATGGTAGCATAAGAGCTCTCAATGCAGAAGCACCCCAAAGGTGGTCTGGCCCAACTGCATTGTTCCACTTGACCACCAGAGGGCAGTGTGGCCCCTTGAGCAGGTGACACAGGTAACTTACCTTCTACAAAAGCCACAATGGTCAAAGCAGCATGCAAAGAGAAATGAGAACAGTGAAATGAGTAGCTTCATTCCACATCTGTTGGGAAGCCTGTGCAGTTCCCCATCTCCATTTTCTTTATGAGTGGTGTCCCTCTATTCCCATTCTTAGTTCAACAAATCACAGTAGTAAGCTGACCATATTTCCTTGAGACAAAAACGGGATGTTGGGATGGCAAAAACAGGACGGGGTTATGTAATATTCCATATTCGTGAAAAAGTAAGATGACAACGAGTTTTATTACATAAACATATTGAGCTAACAATTATTCTTCAGTGACAGAACTCATACAAAAATTATGTAGACTTTGCAGACTGCCAGAAATAGTGCAAATTGAGGCCACTTTAACTGTCCTGGCTCAGTGCTAAGGAATCATGGGAACTGTAGTTTATTGTGACACCAGAGCTCTCTGACAGAGAAGACTCAATGGGGGGAAGCAGACGAGAGTGTTCGGGATGCCGCGGGACAGTGCGCCGCCGGAGCGAGGCATCCGCACCACGGCGCACCGTCGGCGCCCCTGAAAGGAGCGCTAAATCAGCGCTCCTTTCAGATGTCAGTGAAAGTGCACCCCAAAAGCGTAGGGCGCACTTTCACTGACTTATCCGCCGCAGCGTGTGCGGACGCTGCGGCGGGAGGTTGTCCCCGGAGCACCGGCCGTGCAGAGGGCCGGCAGCTCCGAGGGCAACCTCGGAAGAAGGAAGGGGCGCCCAGCGTGCGGCTGCCCCTCCTCTTCCCTGCCTCGGAGACGGTTCTATTAGCTGTCTGCCGAGGCCCAATATCTCAGAAAAAAATATAATTCCCATGATTCCCTAGCACTGAGCCAGGGCAGTTAAAGTGGACTCAATCTGCACTATTTCTCGCAGTCTCCAAAGGCCCATAGAAAGGGAAAGTATTTCACCACAATCGTGCCATGAATATTTCTCCAACAAAGTAATCTTAGGCAGCAAATTTTGGTCTTTTAACACCTTATCATAAAACTTCTCACACTCCATGACACTTTTTTTTTTTACAACCACAATTTCAAGTGGGGATCTTCAAACCATTTTTGTAACCAATAGGGCAGTTCTCTTGAAAATGGGACAAAATTGACATTTATATTAAAACGACAGGATACTCTGGAAATATGAAAAAACGGTACCATCCCATGGTACGTATGGTCAGCCTACATAGTAGCCACATGCCTTAAAGTCTAGGGGAAGGACATGCAATTATGGCTGTTCAAATGATTTTGAATGTCAGCTCCCATAATTTCTCACCATCAGTTATGCTGGCAAGGGCTGACAGAAGTTATAGGCCAAAACTATATAAACACAACTTGCTCAGCTCTGATTTTAAACCCTAGAGCCAAAATACATGTGCATTTTAATGTATTATATATGCAACAGCATTTATGTAACATAGTGCTTTACAAAGTATAATTTCTGTTCCAAGAATAACAATAGCAATAGCACGTACATTTCTAAACCGCTTACTGATGTACTAAGCAGTTTACAAAGTGCAAGCATAAGAAGCTTACAATGTAAAAAGAAATAGAGGGGAGAAATAGAAAAAGAAATGTAAAAAAGAAATAGAGGGGAGAAAATGGAAGGAGAGGGAAAAGGAGACAGAAGAAAGGGAAAAATGAGATTACTTTAACTACACAGACTTTCGCTTTATTTGTCCTTGTTAGCTGCCCTCGAGTTGATTCCGACTCATGGCTGCAACATAATACTGGGTTAAAGGGCTTATTCCAAAGGTTTGCTGGAGAAAGTGAGAAGGTGAGAAGGGATTTGAAGGGTGTTGGGGAGGTATTGTGGAAGGAAGTTGCAAACATGAGTGGCAGAAAAAGAGAAAGAGTGGATTCATTTCAGAGAGCAAGGGACCTTTGAGTGATGGAGGAGAGGATGATGCTGAATCAGGGAAGGTCACCAAAAATAATGTGTTTGTAATAAGGCAGTGGAGAGGGAAGAAATAAATCCTACACACTGTCACCAACCAGATGCCTCTTGGAAGTTCACACCATCTGGTGTTGTTAGCATACTGCTTCTGAACTAGAGCTTGGAAAAGTTACATTTTTGGACCACAACTTCCAGAATCCCTGAGTATGTAACTCTTCTGAGCTCTAGTAAGATGGCTTCTGAAGACAAAGTATCTCTATTAATTAATAAAGCAAAGCAACAGACAGGTACTGCCTTTGTTGGACTGACTGGATCATTTTTGGAACTCCAGTCAGATGACATCTATCTTCCTATAAAGATGCAGTTTATCATCTCTATATCCATTATGGATATAGATCTGTGACATATTGTGAGCTGCCTTGGGCCTCAAAACAGGAGGAAGGTGGGATATAAATTAAATTAATGAAGGAATATATACAACATGCTCCTGGTTCTAGATCTCGGGGTGTGTGTGTCTTGTACCATTAAGAATGTACTGAAAGTGAGTTTTACCAAGTCCAAAGTGTTTCTGTTTTGCAATGCAAATAATAGCACAGAGGAAAACCTGTGAACCTCCAGATATCATTGGACTGCAAATCCCACCAGTCACACTATAGTTAGTGATGAAAGATTATGGGATTTACAGTGCAACAATATCTGCAGGATCATAAATTGAGCCCCTTTGGTATAGAGCGCTTTTGGAAGAGATGCCATACAGTGATGCCATCCAAGAACTTGGAAAAGTCAACTGTTTGAACTACAATTCCCAGAAATTCCCATGCTGGAGCCGCAGTACTAAAAAGTAATTTCTCAACCTTTGCAGCATCCCATACCCATAGGGTGAGGTGGCCAGTGGCAGCTTTCCTTTTTGTGTGCATGTGAATTGACTTTTTCTATTTCTGTAGCACCTTTTGCCATTACACAGTGAGGAAGTGACACTGGCAGATTTTTCTGATTCTGTGCAACTCTGAAAGACACTGAGACTGGAGCCCTTTAGAGAAGGAGTGGGGGAAGTGATGGGCTGCAAGAAATCCCAAAACCCATTTTATTTTATCATTATTATTATTTTGCAGCTCCCCTCACCCCTGCAACTCTGGTATTTGGTAAATATTACGTCTAAATGGCCCCAAACTGCCAATCTTTCTTTCTGTGGCTTCCCAAAATCTATGTTTTGGCTTGAAACACCCCAAAATTCCTTCTCCACCTACCAATCCCCTCCAAAAACCTAAAAAAATTATAATGAGAAGTAGTCATGCAATTTTTTGCTGAAAATCAGGTGATGCTACCTATTGCTCCCCACTCCCACCACAATTGCCGACCTCTGCCCATTGCATTGCACCTCATGTTATCTGCCCCCAGTGCTATTCAATATCTTTATTAATGACTTGGATGACGGTGTTGGGGGCACCAAAGGGTGCTCAACAATGGCTCCTTTTCAACCTGGAAAGAAGTGACCAGTGGGGTGCCACAGGGCTCTGTCCTGGGCCCAGTGCTATTCAATATCTTGATTAATGACTTGGATGACAGTACTGGGGGCATAGTTATCAAATTTGCAGATGACACCAAATTAGGAGGAGTAGCTAATACCTCAGAGGACAGGATCAAAATTCAAAATGACTTGAACAGACTAGAAAGCTGGGCCAAAGCTAACAAAATGAAATTCAACTTGGAGAAATGTAAGGTACTACACTTAGGGTGGAAAAACGAAAAGCACAGATATACGATGGGGGACACCTGGCTGAATGAGACTACGTGTGAAAGGGATCTAGGAATCCAGGTGGACCACAAGTTGAACATGAGTCAACAGTGCGATGCAGCAGCTAAAAAGGCCAATGCAATTTTAGGCTGCATCAGTAGAAGTATAGTGTCTAGATAAAGAGAAGTAATAGTGCCACTCTATTCTGCTTTGGTCAGGCCTCACCTGGAATACTGTGTCCAGTTCTGGGCACCACAATTCAAAAAGGATGTGGAGAAACTGGAGAGTGTCCAAAGGAGGGCAACTAAAATGGTGAAGAGTCTGGAAACCAAGCCCTATGAGGAACGACTTAGGGAGCTGGGGATGTTTAGCCTGGAGAAGAGAAGGCTGAGAGGTGATATGACAGCTGTTTTTAAATATTTGAAGGGATGTCATATTGAGGAGGGAACAAGCTTGTTTTCTGCTGCTCCAGAGACTAGGACCCGAAACAATGGATGCAAGCTTCAGGAAAAGAGATTCCACCTCAACATTAGGAGGACCTTCCTGACAGTAAGGGTGGTTCGACAGTGGAACACACTCCCTCGGAAAGTAGTGGAGTCTCCTTCCTTGGAGGTCTTTAAGCAGAGGCTGGATGGCCATCTGTCGGGGATGCTTTGATTGGGAGTTCCTGCATGGCAGGGGGGTTGGACTGGATGGCCCTTGTGGTCTCTACCAACTCTATGATTCTATGATTCTATGATTCTATGATTTGGGGGAACAGCAATCTCCCACTCATGTGCTAAGTACCATATTTGTGCCATATTATTGCCATTATGTTTCTTTCTGTCCTGGGCACTTACCAGGGATTGGCAGCTGATGGCTCATGGACTGGCACTGGCGGATTGCTCTCCCGTCCTTGTCCCATCTGTGACCACGATAGTGCGAAAGAAATTCACACATGTCACGCTGATCCAGTCATTGTCCTGTCAGTGAAGTGGAATTGTATTAATGGGTTCTTCCGTTAATACAAAATGACGAGAAATGAGGGGACAATTCCACTTCACTCACGGGACAATGACAGGATCAGCACGACATCATATGAAAGTCTTTTGCACAATCATTGTCATTTGTGCTTCCCGGATGGGACAATGTCCAGATCGGCACAACGTCATGTGAAAGTCCTTCCCACGATTGCACAGGAAGGACAGGACAAGGAAAGGAATGTCCTTTTCCTCGTCTGATAATCTCCATAGAGTAGCCCTGTTCTAAAGCATTAAGTAACCAAAACAGAAGGTATAGGAGGCAGGGCAGATGTCCTATTCACATGTCCAGAGAAAGCAAGCTAGGTGAAATAATGGATGTGGTTGTTGGTGTGAAAATATAATTGAATGCAGAGTAATTCAATTTTCAAGAAATCTCCTACTAGGGAAGAGACTTGGTCTATGACTAGGAAATTGTTCCTTTGTTCTTAAAGGCAATTGTTTAAGATATTAACAAACATGGACTAATTCAAAGATAAATGGCTACTGCCTGAAGACTTGCCTAGTTTGCATGTCATAATTGTTTGGCCTTTTCTGAGAGCACAAACCCCTTTCTTCCTTCCAACTTTAACAGACTTTCTTGGAATTTCAGCTAATTGTGGATCCTGGCTCTGTAAGAAAACTTCTTGTGGACGCATGCAGAACAGAGATGGTTGAAAAGGTGGACACTGTACTCACATGCTTGGGCAGGTTGCAGGTCTTGGAATCCACATTGTAACTAGAAAAACACAGAGAAAACACATTACCTCTTTGACCATTGGACATCCTCAAGGGCTTTCAGGGCTCATCATTGCCACCTGGAACAGGAGCAATGACGAACAAAGAGAGTAGGCAAATAGTAGTGTAGTGAGGCCAAGGATCACAGGGTGAGTGCTTGGGGACTTTTTGATCAGCAAACACTGACATCATCTGCCACTCACCTACCATTTCCCTGCTCTCTCTAAACAAAGCTGCCATCCTCATAGTAACTGTGGGTGCAGATGGATTTTTACAGCAAGAATATATAACTGTGAGATGCCTCTCTTGTAATGCAAAGTTCTTGGGGGCATCTTGGTCTTGAATGGGTGATCAAGAATCAAAACTTTGCAAAAGACCTGTTCCTGGTGGAAATGATTTGAACTGATTTCTTGAAATGAATCAGCAGCTGCCTGCCTTTGGAGGGTTATCCTTGGGAATGCAAATATGATGAAATGATGAGCACCTGCACTTCAACAGTGATGACCCAGAGAACTACATACCAGGAGGGAGTGACACAAGAAAAAGGGTTGAGTAGGACGCAGAGGTAGAGGATAGAGAGCAAGCAAGCAGAATCAACTCACACATCAAAGCGCAGGTTTTGCTTCTCCTCAAAGTAATAGTCAAGGACAAACTTCCGGACAAAGTCTGGGTTTAGCGTGTTGTCAATCACCTCTGTGCGACCAAACTTGGAGGGAGTGAGGAAAGGAGGGGGAAGAGAAATGCAGAGAAAAGTTAAAGTGGCAACAGCATAGTGCCTGCCTTGTACATTTACATGGAAGCCAATTTCCAGAACTTGAGAAACCTGTTGAGACTACAACTTTCAAGGACACCCTGTCAGTCACCCTGTCACTGCTGCCACATCATATCAGTGGCTAAGGCACTCTGGGACTCTTGTCACCAAAATTTACTTCCCCAAGGTATAACTAAGACTCGGAGAGTTGCCTGGCTTCATTTCCACCTCACTTGCTCAAAGTTCAGTAAAGTTACATATTTGGACTACACCTCCCCAGAATCTCCCATTCAATAGGGGCATATATCGGCTAAGGGAATCTGCAAATTGTCGACATGCTTAAATACCCTGAAGGTGGTAGGGATGCCAGATCTCAGAGTTTGGCCCCTCTTCTCCAGTACAGGCATTCTTCAGTTAAAAAATCCTGTGAAAATGAAGGCCCTTTTTACAAAGTCTTTTTACTCACACGTAGGAGATTATTGCATTAGGATATAAAGTGTCTTACCTGAGCTGGCTTAAAATTAGAAGCAGGCAGCATCCTGATATTATCAGATGCATTTAGCCGCCAAAATCACCACCTGGGTGCAGCCCGGCTCCATTGCCAATCGAAGGGGTGCTCCTCATGCCTCTTTTCAAAGCCAGGAGTTTTCCTGCTTGAAAAATGGCCGCTGGAGCACCCCTCTGAGCGGTGATGGACTAGGGCTGCACCCGGGCAGCAATTTTGGTGACTAAATGCATCTGAGAATATCAGGATGCTGCCCACTTCTAATTTTAAGCCGATCAGGTAAGATGCTTTATATCCTAATGTGATAATCTTCTATGTCTCCCCTTCCTCTTCATCCCCTGGCCTGTCTGGAAGTTATTTTAGCAGTACTGGTATTGAGAGGATGGAGAAGGATGGCTGGAGAAACACAGACTTTTGGTGGTAGGTTGCAGCAGTGTATCTGCAGTACGCAATGTAATAAAAGCTTGAGCTGGGAAAGAATGAGATTCTATTCTAGCTGATTCTACTGTAGCTATATATGCCTGCCTACAACAAGCAAGGTAAACAGCAGTTGCCTCCAGAATCCCTTGCCAGGCATGCATAAAGAGAAAAACAGGGAAAAGGTGAAACAGGTAAACCTACCTCATCAGCTACCCCAAGCATGTTAAAAAAGTATAGGTCTGCAAGTCTGGCCACAGAATGGAAATATAAGAAAAATGGAGGCTAGTGGGGAAAAACATCATACCTGGATGCAATCTGGAAGAAGCTTTTAGGTGGTTCAAAATGTTTTTGTTTACTTATGTAAGGCTTGCCTGACCTAGTAGTTTCATTTCACATATGCAATTATTAATTTTTAATAAAAAGCTCACAGAAATCACGTTGAACTGCTGTTCTTTGTTATAGTATAGGAACCTATCCCTTTTCTGCCCACGTAGGGACAGAATTTCTGCCTCTAGTACCAGATTTTTTGTTAAAGAAGTGATGCCCAGAAACACATCTACTTTGTTAACTAAGCTATACCTGAACTCAGGGGGAGAGAGAAGAATCTCAGGGTGAAAGCATTGCCTTGAACAGTGTGTTTATACATATTTTTCTCATTTATTAGATTCAGCATTTTTTTATTTGAATGTGGTCCTCTGTGCAGCATTAGTTGGGATTTAATGTTTCATGATTGAAGAGATCACCTGGGGATGCCTCTTGTAACATCACCCTGGTAACACAGAATCATAGAGCTGGAAGGTGTCTCTAAGGTCATCTAACACTCTACCAATGAAGAATTGCCAAAGTGCTCCTGAATGGTGGGCATTCAACCTCTGTTTTAAAACTTCCAATGAAAGAGGAGGCTTTTAGACATAGTTTGGATGCCCACATTGCTTTGGGCCTACCCCCATTATATCAGAAGGGGTCATCCCTAGGTGTCAGATTTTCGCCCTAAAATCATATGGACTGGGATGCTCATGACCTGGCAATCCTAGTTAGGATCTAAGTAGTTTATCTGCATAACTCTAAGGAAGCCACATCTATCCATCTCCTGCTGCACTAGGGCACTTAAAGTCAAATCTCCAGATTGTGACCCGAGAGTCCCAGGATCATTAAAGTATTTCAAGAAGCGAGGCACTGGCCAAGGTGCTTGGGCTGGACAGAAGAATGGCAGGCAGCAGGAACTCACTGTTGAAGCTTGCCAGAAGACCCAGCTGATCAGGGAACTGGAGCTTATCAACAGTGATAGCCTATGTGCTACATTTCCCCAGGGTGATCAGTCTTTCTTGGCTTGCTATAACACACGATGGGAAACTATGTCTGAATGTGGGAGTGGTTCCTCACCTCTCGCCATTCTTTGTCTGCAGTTCCTTGGATATAGAGAATCACAACTGCAAGGACAGGTGTAAAAATAATATGTTAGTGAAAAGAAGGTAAACATTCTGGCCCACCTCCAACCCACAAGTTTTCCCATGTAATTGCATTTTTTATTTTTTATTTTAATGGAAACGTGCATTCAGTACTACCTTCCACATCTCACTCACTGTGTTCTTGAGAGACCTAAATGTTAAGATCTGTGGTAACAACCAAGCAGCTCCCCACGTCCATCACTTCTAGGGAAAAGCTGTTTTGGGAGAGGGCAATCTGGAATGGAGAGGCAGCAAATGCTTCACCCTCTTCTCCACTTTCTCTATTTCCTCATTGTATAATTTCAAATGTACTTTGCTCCTCTGCAGAGTTCCATACATAGAAGCTGGAAATGCTATGTTTCTTGGCCTACAACTTCTAGAATCCCCCAGCCACTGTCATGTTGGACTACAACTTGTAGCTTGTTCCCACCCCTAGGAGACCAATATTAGAAAGTGACTTTACTGGAACTATTTCAAACATATGGTTTCTACTCTTAAACTAAAGCAAAAAAACAAAACAAAAACAAAAACAAAACACACACACACACACACACACAAAACCCTGGATCTGCAACATGTATTGCAGGTTTAATTCCTGGCCATCCTACCTCGAAAGATCCATCTTTCAGACCCTGAAGAACTGCTACCAGTCAGCAGTGTAAACAGTGTTGAGGTCAACTGGCCAAGGATCCTTCTGATTTCATATACAATATGTTTCAGTTCAGTGATCAGCTTTGATACATAGCTCGTCCTATGTTTTCTAAGTACATGGCACTGGTTGGCTGGCACCTGTGATTTCACAAATTCCCCTTTTTGGCAAACCTTTTCAAAGTGTTGTACTTTAAAAATAAAGCAAAGAATGAACTATACATAGGTAAGGGTGCACACAGCACTTCAAAACCTAGGTACAATGGGTCCTTGATATCCACTGGGGTTTGGTTCCAGGACACCCCCCCCCCAATAGATAACAAGATTCATGGATGTCAAGTCCCAATAAATACAATGGAACAGTAAAATGGTGTCCCTTATACAAGATGACAAAATCAAGGTGCGCTTTCTGGAATGTATATATTTGTTTAAATATTTTGAAGCCATGGATGGTTGAATCTGTGGATAAAGAATCTGTGGACAAGGAGGGCCAAGTGTATTCATTAATTACATGTATATATGTATATCCTATCTTTCTGCTAATACGTCCAGTGAGCCATACCACTCCCACTTTATCCTAACCTGTGAGGCAGGTCAGACTGAGAAGGAGAATCACTGGTCCAAAGGATGCACTGAGAGTGGGTCCAGAATGTTCTAGTATAACATTTTGACCACGATGCACCAGTTGCTCTCAAAACATAAAAAGGGGAGACAGCTTGCCTGAAACATGGGGAGCAGCACAAGACAGATGGCTCTACCAGCCTTCAAGCCCCTGCTGATATATCATACATCACTCCTTTAAATGGTGAAGTTGGGAGGAAGCCAGGCTCACACTGTGAGAGGAGAGACTACGGGAACTGCTTATGTGCTATTGATCATTAACCAGCTACAGTATCAGTTGACAGCCCAAGCTTTCATCTCCATGATGAAGGTCTCCCAAACAATGTGATTGCCAGATAAAATATAGATTGGTATACTCTCTTCCTAAGCTGATTTTTATTTTTATTTCGATCCAAAAGAGCCTGCAAAATCATGTACTAGGTACTAGAATGTACAGCAGTGTCATTTAATAACACTCCCCCCCATCCATTACAGTTTAAAAATTAGCAATGCATTATCAGTCCATACAATCCAAGAACATGTCAAAAAATATATGATAGCAATACCATCCAACCTACAATTTTATTAAGCATATTTTAAGAAGAAAGGTAGCTTTTATAAAATCTGTACCATCAATCACAATTCAAGGTATATTCTGTCCAATATTTTCTTATCTATGTTGGGCAATTCATTGTCACAGCTTGATTCATTTTTTCAACAGATTTAAATCTCAGTTAAAACTTTATTGCTTTCTAAAGCTTTTGGAATTTTTAGTTTGATATTGCTTTATAATCTTGCATATTTTGAAAGCCAGCGTGTTGTAGTGGTTTAAGCATTGTTCTACAATCCTGGAGACCAGAGTTCAAATCCCCATTCCACCAGGTAAACCTACTGGGTGCCCTTTGGCAAGTCACACACTCTCAGCCCTAGAAAACCTTATGATAGGTTTGCCTTAGGGTTCCCACAAGTTGGAAACAACCTGAAGGCACATAACATATCTTGATTATATGTATTTTTTAGTTTGCTTTATATTTTATTGTATTTGTTTGTATTTTATCTGGATAATTTGTTTTACAATTGCATAGTTTTATATTTTTATTACTCCTTTCTTCTCTCTCTCTCTCCCTGTACACACACACACACACACACACACACACACACACGAGGTTTATATGCAGGTTGAGTTCCCTTATCTGGAATTCCAAAATCCAAAATATTCCAACATCTAAAATTGTCCAAAATCTGAAATAAATCTGAAATAAATCTGAAATATAAATTGTTTCTGGCCCCAAGCATTTTGGATAAGGGAGACTCAATATAGCCTCACTTTCCCTTATCCAGAATTCTGAAATCCAAAACATTCGAAAAACCAAAACTTTTTTCATGGGTGACTCAGATAGTGACGCCTTTGTTTTCTAATGGGTCAATGTAAAAAAACTTATTTCTTGCACAAAATTATTAAAAATATTATGTATAAAATTATCTTCAGGCTATATGTATAAGATGTAGATGAAACATAAATAAATTGTATGATTAGATTTGGGTCCCAGCTCCAAGGTATTTCATTATGTATATGCAAATATTCTAAAATCCAAAACAAATCTGAAATCCAAAACATTTCTGGCCCCAAGCATTTTGGATAAGGGAGACTCAACCTGTACACATGAATTTTAGATTCTATACCTTTGTTTTTGGTTGTTTTATTTGTAAAGCCACTTTGAGTCCCAATTTTAGGGGGAAAGTGGGATACAAATAAATAAATAAAACAATAAAGCACCATGTATATCACTGGCACAAAATAAATGAATAAATAAATAAATGATGCTGATGCTGATATGATGATGACGATAATCAGCCCAGTTAAATTCTACAACATCATTATCTGAACTATCATTCCCACTGTTAAGAAGATCTTCTCTATTCAAGCCTTTTGTTCACCCAGCAGCCAACCAGATGCCAATGGGAAGCCCACAAACAGGATCTAAGGGCAACTCCATCCCAAAGTCCCCAGCAACTGATATATAGAAGCATACTGTACTTATTGCCTCTGTTACTGGTGGCGATACACAGCCATCCTGACTAGCTGCCATTTCTCTTGTTAATTCTATTTAAATACTGAAAAAAACTTTTCTCCTCGACCCCTTTTCTGCAAACATTTAATTATGTATTCTCTGAAAAATTATTCACTAACATATTATATCGAAAAGTAGGATTTAGGACATCTCAGTTCCTCCCTTTCCCCACTCCAATGTTGGATTATTAGGATCATTGTCATCAATAGACAGAAAATGCACTCAACTTCTTGCTCTGAATGAAACCAGCTATTAAAAATATTTTAAAACACTGCAGAATCTAATCACTCCAGTGATATCTTTAACCAGTGTCACAACTCCTGCCAAGGAGTCTAGCACCTTTTCAGTATCTTTAATCAGAACCTGGGAAAATAAATCAGTTTCCATGATGTTTTCAACATATAATTTTCGGTTTTGGACTAAAACTCCCAGAATCCCCCACCTAGCATGGCCAGTGGTCAGGATGGATGGGGGATTTTTGGAGTCGTAGTCAAAAAGTAACTTTCCAGCCTCTGTACCCAGCCCATTCTGACATGCCAACAGGCAGCAGATGCTTTGATAAAATAGTTTTCTCTTGCAGACCAGGACTGTTTACAGCTCTCGTCTCATATGCAGTAGAGTCCCAGATGTATTGACCTGGAAGTAATTTCCACTGGTTTCAATGGGACTTAATTCTAAGTGCATGTAAGCAAGGTTGAAGCTGTGAATTTGTAGTGGTCCACACTGGCATGGGGGAGGACTGCTTTGCTTAAAATGTAAAATGTAATTCCCTGCCCTGATTCAAAGTTTCTGAGTGGCACAGTTGCAATGACACAGGTAGGAAACCCAGTTAAACCATTAAAAACCCATTTAATACCCAATATGGATTTTTAACAGTACATAAAAAAATTATCCTGCTAAATGAAACTATGCCTGTCGTTATTCCATTAGCAGCCAAAGTCATCCTGTCACAGTAATGGATAATACAAAGGATGCCACAAGCTCTCCCCAACCCCAATGACACATCCAACAGCCCTTGAAGGGGTTTAGTTACAGTGGCCAGTTCAAACGTTCATATTTCTAGTCTTACTCCTTCCACACATAGCCAAGGAGTGTGTTTAGTCCAGATGTTTTTCACTTAGAAGTCTCAGGGTGCATCTACACTGTTGAAATAATGCAGTTTGACATCCGTTTTTAACTGCCATGGCCCCATCCCACAGAATGTTTGGATTTGTAGTTTTGTGAGGCACCAGCATGCTTTGGCAGAGAAGGCTAAAGACAGGGGTAGGCAACCTTTCTGAGACCTGGGCCGGTCTCCCGTAGCCCAGGTCTCGGCTGGGCCGAGGGGGGGGGGGGAAAGGTGGCACGCGCGCACCCTCTGCCGCCGCACGCAACCCCCCCGCACACACTGCCACTGTCGCCGCAGTGCACACGGTCACAGCTGCCGCGGCGCATGTCGCGGCCGCCATTTTGGAAAGCAAAATGGCAGCACAACGCATTTGCACATGCGCAAGAGTACTGTGCATGCGCAAACGCGTCGTGACCGCCATTTTGATTTCCAAAATGGCGGTGGCGGCGAGCGCGGCCACAGAGCGGCAAAAATGCGCCGTGGCAGCAGCGTGTGGCAGCAGTGGTGGCGTGCGGCGGCAACCTTCGGCCTGGGCTGGTAAGTCGAGGGACCGGGGCCTAAACCGGCCCCCGGGCCATAGGTTGCCGGTCCCTGGCTAAAGACCTTGTCAAACTACAAAGCCCAGGATTCCTTATTTCTACAGTGTAATGCACCTCCAATCACCACGACCAATAGACAGGGATCCTAAGAGTTTAAGTACTCAGCAGGGATCCTAAGAGTTTAAGTACTTAAGTACTAGAGCAGCGGTCGGCAAACTATGGCCCGCGGGCCGAACTCAGCCCGTCGAGGCCTTATAACCGTCCCATGGCTGGTCCTGCCGCCGCCGCGCACGACGCGGGATGCCATTTTGCTTTCCAAAATGGGGCCCGCGCTCATGCATGCATGCACACGACGGTGGGCACCATTTTGAAACACAAAACAACTACGCATGCGCTCGCGATGCACGCTGCTGTTTTGCGTTCCAAAATGGCTCCTGCTGTTGTGTGCATGCGTGCGTGAGTGCCATTTAGGAAAGCAAAATGGCACCCTGCGCTCGCGCACACATGCGTACGACGGTGAGCGCCGCAGTTTTGGAACGCAAAATGGCACTGCGTCATGTGCATGCGCTCGTGACACGCGACACTGTTTTGCATTCCAAAATGGCGTCCACTGTTGTGTGCATGCGCGTGCGAGCACGGCCGCCATTTTGCTTTTCAAAATGGCACCTACGCATGCGCACAATGGCAGGAGTAGTGCGCGTGTGCGCACACACTCCCCCCTTTGGCCTGCCAATGATCAGGGGACAGCAGAACCGGCCCCACCGGCAAAAGGTATGCCGACCCCTGATCTAGAGGATCAAATGTTGAAAACCAGTGCTCTAAGATTAATTAGCTGTCATGGTATTGAGCTCCAAGCAACCCTGGCTAGGATTACATGCAGATTGATGAGGGTGCATCCTAGAATATTCTACAGAATCCATTACAGTAGAGGTGAGGAGTCTTACGCTGGGATCCGTGCCTGACCTATACACCCTCTGACATTTCACAGATGAAAACAGACACGTGTGCATAATTCTGGGGCTGCTGAAAGTCAAAGGGATTCACTCAAGGAATGTTCTTAATTGGCAGGGCTCTCCCCTTTCCCTGTTTTTTACAAGGTGTGTTTATTCATTTTGCTTACTTTAAGAAACAATGTGGGGTCACACAACAGCCAAAGCTAGGAGAGGGCATATCTCCCTCCATTCATAGAATCATAGAGTTCAAAGAGACCACAAGGACCATCCAGTTCAATTTCTCTCCCACTTGCTGGGTTAATTGAGTGCAAATTACTTTTGCACTTTGAATTCAGTTTGCATTAGTTGAAACAAGCCAAGGATGAAAGAAAAAAGTGAGGAAAAAACAACACAGGACATTTCAGAAGCAGCTGAGAAAGTGGGATGGCAGAGGGTTAATTGGGGCTGTCCTTGCCAAACCAGATAAGTTGAAGGGTGTGCCATCCTATATTAGCAAATGGCAGCACACATCTGTGGGTGCATGCACGTCGCCACTCATTGACTAATATGAGCTTGAGCTCCCATGTCTTTTCCCCTCCATGGAAAGGGAGAGCAGGAGTGGGACCAAACCCCTACTGATGGGAAAGGTCCACTGTAATACCACCTCTAGCACTGTTGACACTTTCATAGGCAGACAGTAGAGAAGGTCACTCCATCTTAACTAACATAGGAACAGTTTCCCAAGATAGAAACATTCTTATTTCAGTATGAGCTGCTTTTGAATAGCCCTAGAAAAACTACAACCATAGAATCATAGAGTTGGAAGGGACCCCAAAGGCCATCCAATCCAACCCTGTTCTGCCATCCAGGAACACAGAATCAAAGCACTCCCCTGATAAATGGCCTCCAAAGAAGGAGATGCCACCTCACTCCAAGGGAGAGTGTTCCACTGTCGAACAGCTCTTACTCTCAGGAAGTTCTTCCTAATGTTGAGGTGGAATTTCTTTTCCTGTAGTGCACTGAAAGCTGCATTATTTCCCCCCATAGGCTTGATTAGGTAGCAAATGTCCAGTTACTGTGTTATGCATCCCTTAAACCTATACAACACATGTCTAGGGTGAATATAAGAGCTACCTATACTCCTTGCCTGTTCTTCCAGAAATTCCAAACCCCTATTTGCAATATAATTGGCAGTGTGAGACTAAAGGCAATGAGGCTTACTCCCAAGTTAAGTGCTGAGAAGACTGAAGCTTAGCAGAAAGCTTTCAATAGTTTTGTCTGGAAAGGATACCCTGAAAGAGGAAAATCAGAATGAACAAAGCTTGGGGGGAAAAATTCAACAGCTACTCTCAGAATGGTGATCATATGGATGAAGGGATTATGAGCATTAAAAAAAACTTTTCAAAGCACTTATTAATGGCAGTAAGGCTGAAATTGGTCATGTTGCACACAGGATGATGGAAGCTGCAGTCCAACATATCTGGAGGGTGTCAGTTGGGGGAAGGCTGCAGAAGGATCAGAGGACTATTAATATATTTTATTATTACATTTATTTCTATCCCGTTTTTCTTCCAAGACTGGGACCAAAACTAGAGAGTTGCACATAAGGCAGATTTTGCAGAGAGGGAGAGCTGGCATTGAACTCAGCAATATCTGTAGCTTTATTCAGGGGCAGAAAATGTGCAGGAGTGAGCTGTATGTAGCCCACCAAGACCTTCTGGGCACTCTTCTGCCACAGGTTGCAGAATCCCCCACTGCAAATAAACAAAATTATGCCTCTAGAAGCCTTCGAAGAGCCAAATACTGTATCTGTATGAAATATTGAAAGTAGCCTGATTTAAATAGAAGTTTAGGATCCAGGGATGCATGAAAAATTACCTCTGGGCCCACTGTGATTGCCCACCCTGGCTCTGTTGTGTAAGTTCAGACTTGCAGTGTTGCAAATTACTTCCACATTCAGGAGTAACACCATCAAAGGCATGTCTCCTCAGATGTAAGCCCTACAGCGTTCAAGAGTAAAGCAATCTCATCATTGCAAGTTCAACTGTTATGTCTATAGAGGTCCTCAGCCCAAAATTCCTTGAATTTAGAGAGACCAAGCTACACAAGGACACAAAAATCCAAATGTACGTATCAGATCCTGTCTGATCTTGAAAGGTCAGTTCTGGTTAGTACTTGGATGGGAGACCACCAAGGAATACCAGGTGCTGGAGAACATATTTCTGAGGAAGGACCTGGCAAAACCACCTCTGAGTATTCCTTGTCTACGTTTGGCCATGTAAACCCACTGGGTGACTCTGGGCAAGCCACACTCTCTCAGCCACAGAGGATGGCAATGGCAAACCTCCTCTGAAGAAACTTGCCAAGAAAACCCCATGACAGGTTTGCTTTAGGGTTGCCATAAGTCGGAAATGACCTGAAGGCACACAACAACAAAAAAGAAAACTTTTTAGGGTTGCCATACATTGACAGGTGACTTGAAGGCACACACGCACACCTTTTGTGGAAAGCTTTTACAAAGCAGAGAAGAAAAAGTTACTTGTGCCCAAGGAGCTTACAATCTGTCATTCCAAAATGGGAAGGCAACAACAGAAGATGAAAACAAATGTAAGCATTGGTGAACCCAGCAAGGAGATGAGAGGAGGGGAAAATATAGTCGAGATCATTTTGATTTCTTTTAAAGAAGTGTTTTGCAGAATTATTCAACTTAAGTAGTCAGTGTGTTCTTGCTTGTGCAGCAGCAGCCTTTTGCTATGAGTAGATCTGAAGCCCCAGAGAGTGTATTCTAGTACAAAGGCTATCTCTCAAAGGAGCCCTCAGGTGAATGACCAAGAGGTGAACAAGCAAGAGGTGTATGCAATTACAGATGGTCTCTGTGCTGATGGCTAAACCACAGAAGGCTCCCAACGTCTCTTTGATGTGGTTTCAGCTTCACAATCTCTACAAATAACCTGTCTAGCTGAGCAGAGACTTTTTATGAAGACTTCAGAAGATGTTATAAAATGCAAGAGGTCCAAGAGGGAAATGACTCCTGGAACTATGGGATGTTGCAAACGCAGCTTAGTTAACAGCACTGACACGTGTCCAAAAAAAGAGAGATAAAATATATTGGTGGGGTTTTTTTCCCCAAGTACACTTTTAAAAAATGTCTTTCAGTTATGAATTACATGAGGTGGCAAAAGCTGCGGCTCCTCCTTGGCTGAAATGGTGAGGGGAATATGGGGAGTTGCAGTTGAAAGACAAAACATTTCCAAGCTCTAAACCAGTCCTAGCCTTAACCCACCTAATACCTTCTAGATATGTTGTGCTGCTACTCCCATAATGGGCCATGTTGGCTATGGATAATGGTAGTTATAGACTAACAGATCTGGAGGACACCAGGTAGGGACACAGTTACCTATATTGTAGCCATTTTCAAAATTCAGCATGTCTGCATTTGTTGCAGCAATGACCCAGGTATGTTTTATGGAATTATTAGGTGTATAATATAAAATCAGCAATGCTGTTATATTAGGGTGGTAACTTGTAGCACTACAAATATTGTAGGACTGCAACTCCCATAATCTCTCAATATTAACTAGGCTAGCTAGTCTGAGGAGACACACACAGCTGCCATGTCTTACACATTCCCAGTTTATAGAAACTCAACAAAGAATGTGTGGCTAAATACTTATCCAGTTGATTTTTAACCAATATATAAAAATAACCATACTCTCCAGCAGGGTATGATTTTGGAGGGAGAGTCCTGATTCCTCCTCTGCCATCCTGCTTTCCCAGCTGCTTTAAAAATGTCCTAGCCTTTTGCTGCTCCTCCATCCACAGTTTACCTCAGTTGCTGCAAACGGAGTTCAAAGTGCAAAAGTAGTTTGCACACAATTCAACAAGGGGAGACAAGGGGAGGGGGCAGAATCTTACCCTGAAGATTCAGGCAAAAGCAAACTGCTGCAGTCTCCACTAGTTTGTTTGTTGTACCTCATTAATAATGTTTGCCATCTTGATCACACTCTGATATTGCTCAGTTTACACCTATCCCAACTTTTATCTGTGAATGTTGGGAGGTGAGAGCCAGTGTGGCATAGTGGTTTGAGTGTTGGATTACAACTCTGGAGACCAGGATTCAGTTCCCAGCTCAGCCATGAAACCCACTGGGTGACCTTGGGCCAGTCACACTCTCTCAGCTTCAGGGGAAGGCAATGGCAAACCTCCTTTGAACAAATGCTGCCAGGAAAACTCCATGATACGTTTGCCTTAGGGTCACCATAAGTCGGAAATGACTTGAAGGCACAACACATGCACACAACAACATATGAATACCTCACAGAAGGAACTGAAACAGGCCTAATCTCCAGATGCCTAGCAGGGGCAGGCAAACTCAGCCCTCTTAGGGATTCTGGACTTCAGCTCCCAGAAGCCTCAGCCATGTTAGCCAATAGTCTGGGATTCTGGGAGCTGAAGTCCCTCAGCCCTTAAAGGGGACAGTTTGCCTGCCCCTGCCCTACAGAGAACCTTTTCCCAGGTCAGGTAAGTGAGACTATGGTTACCAAGCTTGCAGAGATGGAGGTCAGACTACATTGTTGTAGCCTGTCCACAAGGCAGAAATGAAGCAGTTTGACACCGCTTTAACAGTCATGACTCTATACTACAGAGTTCTGGGATTTGTAGTATGATGAGGCATCAGAGCTCTTTGACAGACTAGGCTGAATACCTCACCAAACTACAAATCCCAGACAATGGAACACACTCCCTTGGAGTGTGGTGGAGTCTCCTTCTTTGGAGGTCTTTAAACAGAAGCTGGATGGCCATCTGTCAGGGATGCTTTGATTTTGAGTTCCTGCATGGCAGGGGGTGGACTGGATGACCCTTGTAGTCTCTTCCAACTCTATGATTCTATGATTCCAACATCTCATAGGATGGAGCCATGACAGTTAAAGTGGTGTCAAACTGCCATGTTTCTGCAGTGTGGAAGGTCTGTACAATCATAGAACTGGGAGACCACAAGGACCATCCAATCCAACCAGCAAAGGGACATGTTAATCTTTTTCAGTATAACAGGGGTGGGGAAAGTCTGGCCTTTGAGCTACATGTGGATCCCACGACCATTTTTCTGCCCTGAAGGGTAAATCAATCTGTCTGTCTGTCTGTCTGTCCGTCCGTCCGTCCATCCATCCATCTATTTTTGCAAACTTTTGAAACTTTTGAAACAATTTTGGAGCTCCAAAATGCCCACAAAAGCCCTTTAGGAGTATGTGGAGGGCATTTCCACCATATTTGGAGGCCTCCTGGCCCCCCAAGGGATCAACAATTTAAAAAAGAATTGGGCCCAAAATGCCCTCTAGGAGGTGTGGGCGCTTTTCCACCATGTTTGGAGCTCCCTTTACCCAATTTAGACCCAAGAGAGGCCATTTTTGCCACAAGAAATCAACCTTTTTGACTTTCGCTCACTTCCTGTGGTTAAAAAAGACATCTCCTGAAACAAAAATGGCTTGGGAAAGCCAAAAGCATGGTGAAAATGCCCCCTTGTCCCCTAGAGGGCATTTGGGGACAAAAAAGTTGATTTTTCTTTGCAAGAGCCCCCTTCCACAGTTGCCCACCTCTGAAGTAGAGAAGGGTGAGGAAAAGTACTGAATTTAAAGAAATCCTTCCTCATGCTAGGCTATGGCAGAGTATCAGGACCATGGACAGGTAACCTGGAAACTGAATTGAATAGCTTGAATAGACTGGCTTAACTTTGATTTATAGACTCACAGAATAAATATAAATAAATAGAGCAAATGTAATGCCATATTGGAAGCAGCTTTTCTCCTTGCCCTCTTTCCCTAGTTCTTATCCTGCAAAACTTTCAAGACAGTAGGAGTGTTAACCAGAAAGTGGCTATGAGAAAGAATCTACTGCACGAGGGGCTATCGTAAAGTTTTAATTATCACCTTGAAAAAAAATTGACAGGAAGTTTGTTTTGATTTGTAGTTGTTAACTTATCTCTACGTTGTCCCCATCCAGATTTACACATTTCCCCCAGCATTTCATGACCTTAGGGACCAATGATGACCCCCAGCATTTCATGACCTTAGGGACATCATGCACTTAGGGACCAATGATGACACTGACAAAATTTCTTCAATATACAATAATAAATTCCAGTGATAATTATTACTTTACGATACCTCCTCGTAAGGCGCAATCTGCAGACTTCTACAATATCAGATATTCGGAGAGTCAAGAAATGCTGGGAAGAAATGTGTAAATCTGGATGGTGGCTACATAGAGATAAGTTAACAACTACACATCAAAACAAACTTTTTTTAAAAGGTGATAATTAAAATTTTATGATACCCCCTCATACTGTATATGTTGTAAATGCACCTTAGCTGGCTAACTTCCCAGAGGATAGCTCTACAGACCCTCATTGTTCCTAAAAGACAATATTTCTCACCCTGTGTTAAAAAATGCCCTTAAGTTGGCTTTGACTCAGGCCTGTGGCCTCTGATCGAATCTAATAATCGGACATGAGGTCTTCCTATCTTTCTGTTGCCTTCCACCTTTCCCAGCATCATTGCCCTTTCTAATGATTCATTCTTCTTCATAATGTGGCCAAAGCATGACAGCCTTAATTTAGTCATCTTAGCTTTCAGAAAGAGTTCAGACTTGATCTGTTCTGGGACCCATGTGTTATCCTTTTGCTCATTCATGATATTCTCAGTACTTTTCTCTAGCATTAGTTGACTTTCTTCCTATTGGCTTTTTTCACTGTCCAGCTCTCATATTTTTACATGGTGATGGGGAATAGCATGGCTTGGATGATCCTCACTTTACTGTTCAGAGTTATGTCTTCACACTTTAGGATCTTGCCCAGTTCATTCATAGCCGCCCTTCCCAATCCTAGCCTTCTTCTGATTTCTTGACTGCAGCCTCTGTTCTAATAAATATTTGAACCAAGGTATGGGAACTCTTTGACTTTTTTTCATTGTCTAGAATGAATTCTTGTAGATCTTCCATGGTTATTATTTTTGTGTTTTTTTAAAAAAATGTTCAGCATTAATCCAACCTTGGCATTTTCCTCTTTAATCTTTTTCAGAAATTGTTCCAGGTCTTTCTTTACTTATGCTAGTAGTATTGTGTCATCTGCATAACTTAGGTTGTTAATGTTCCTTCCTCCTATCTTCACTCCTCCTGAGTCAAAGCCTGCTCTGCATAAGTTATTTTCTGCATATACCGTAGGCTGAGTAAATAAGGTGATAGTATGCAGCTTTTTGTCTGACTCCTTTTCTGATTGGAAACCATTCTGTTTCTGCCATTTCTGATGGCAGTCTCTTGTCCTGAGTACAGGTTATGCATCAGAAAAATCAGCTGTTGTGGCACTCCCATTCCTCTAAGCACAAGCCATAGCTTTTTGTGATATATGCAGTCAAAAGCTTTCCTGTAGTCAATAAAGCACATGCAGATTTTCTTCTGGAATTCCCTGATGCGCTCCATTATTCAATGTATGTTTGCAATGTGGTCCCTCATGCCTCTTCCTTTCCTGAATCCAGCTTCTACCTCAGGAATTTCACACCCCATATATGGTAGGAGTCTTTGCTGCAGAATTTTGACTATGACTTTACTTGCATGGGAAATTAGTGCAATGGTTCTATAATTGCTATAATATTTTGTGTCTCCTTTTTTGTGGATGGGAATATATAGTGATCAATTCCAGCCACTATTGTTTTCCATATTTGTTGGCAGATTTCAGTTAAAACTAAACTTGACTCTGTCTCTATGGATTGTAGCAGTTCTATTAGTATGTCATCTTTTCCTGGTGATTTGTTCTTTCCAATTGCTTTGAGTGCAACTTTCACTTCACTTTCCAAAATTTGGAGTTCATCTTTGTAAGTTTCTTCTTCCCATGCAACATTCTTCCTTTCACATTTTTATATAACTCTTCTATATATTGTTTCTATTTTTAATTTTTTTTATCATGGTTGTCTATTATGTTCCTCTTCTGATCATAGACTCTACGCACTTCTCACCTACATACCTGTATTATTTTTGTGGAGCAGAATATTGCTTGTATCCATGTTAATTGTCAAATCAACTTATCTTTGCTCATATGTGGCTAACTCCCATGAGCTCATAGTGATATGAAGTTATAAAACCTTTGCTGTAATCAATAAAGTGGTCCCTCTTTTGAATGACAAACTTTGGTGTGACCTTACTTCTCTTGGGATTAACGTTAATATTTGTTTTTAAGTAAGCCCCTTCCCTGGCTGGTTCAGAGTCCACCTGCTATATCACATTCCAAAAGGAGACCTTGCAGAGTTTTGGTGTTCCAGAATTCACCCAGCGGTTTAAAAAAACGAAAGGAAATGAGCAGCAGGAGGAAGAAGTCTGTGGCATCTTGAAGAATAACCAATTTATTTCAGTACATGCTGTAGTGGACTATAGCCTACTTATGATGCATCTGAAGCCCCTGGAGCCCTAAAAGGTTATGCTGAAATAAATTGGTTACTTTTAAAGGTAGACTCCTTTGCCCCCATTTCTCTGCTCTTTTATACTGGAGCAGTTAGGAAGAGTTTGCTATCAATATACAATGTGCTGTCATATATGGAAGGTTAACAACAAAAGAATAAGGCCCAAGGAATCTGAAGGCCAGAGTAAGAATGTGTTTGGCTGATTTTTGTGGCAACTTCACTGGTTCCCTGTTGGCCTGTAGGTAAAAAGAATGGTGCTGGTGTCTACTAAAGACCTAAACTGACCAGACAGATCTTTCATTTCTAAGGGAAGATATCCCTCTCAAGTGGCTAATGAAGACTGGCTGGAGGTCAGTCCTCTTTAGGCTTCTACTGGGTGCATGAAGTATGGCTGGGAGAAGTGGGGGAAGTACAATCCTCTGTTGTAGGATACATCTACACTGTAGAAATAATGCAGTTTGATACCACTTTAACTGCCATGGCTACAGGATCCTGGGATTTGTAGTTTTGTGAGGCACAAGCATGCTTTGACAGAGAAGACTAAAGACCTTGACAAACTACAAATCCCAGGATTCCTTAGGATGGAGCAACAGCACTTAAAATGGTGCCAAACTGCATTATTTCCAGTGTAAATGCATCGCTCTCCCTCTCTCTTCCACCACTTCTTCCAGACATTCTCTCTTCTTTTCATGTTTTTTTTTTTATCTCGATTATACACATGCAAACACACACACACACACACACACACACACACTCACATATGCGCTACTATATCTCCCCCTACTTCTTGTGCATCTTCCAGCCAGCTTGCATCTCTCTGTGACTGTCCCCTCCCCCAGCTATTGCTCACCCTGTAAAGATTCCATTTAATTTTTTTAAAAAACTGATTGAAACATTAATGAAGACCAAGAAAATGATGATCACAACAGATTTTTTTGGACTACAGCCCACTTCATCAGATGCAGGAAGCATTATCCAGAATTTCAGTTATAAATACAGTATATACAACGGGGAAGAGGGGGCTGTAGACAAAATAAGTGTATACTGTCTTTATTCCTGAAATTCTGGCATACCCTGCAACATTTCACAGATGAAAACAGGGACACATCCAAGTGTGGTCAGGATAGCAAAAGCTATTAAAAAGGAAGCACACTTAAGCTAGGAGAGGTTACAGTAGTTTATTTTCACCTGATATTTTCCCCTCTTCTCTGCCGTTAACTGCTGAGTGAATTGAATGCAAGCTACTTTTCCACTTTCAACTTAGTTTGCAGCAACTGGAATTAAGCTCTGGACAAAGGGGAAAGCAAGAGGAGAATAGAGAAATTGGGATATTTTAAATGCAACTGAAAAAGTGGGATGGCAGAAGATTAAACGGGGCTGTCCTTGCATCAGTACAGTTGGAGGGTATGCAAACCTAGTTGTCAGTATCTCTCCTACTAAGGTCAAACTCTGATTTCTCTTCAAATTCTTCTATCAGGGTCAGCTTGCTACTTTTTCAGGACCACCAGTTTCAGAGGCAAGTGATGAGAAGTGGGCCAAGGTCTCAGCCTCCAACCTCTGTAGGAGTGGTGGGTAGTTTGTACCCTTCCAGACGTTGGTGGACTGCAAGCCCCATTATCTCTCACCATTGCTTATAACGATTAGGGCACACGGGAGTTGCAGACTAACCATGTTTGGAGGGCCACAAATTGCTTACACCTCTCTTGCACTGATCTGCAAGATTATTGGCACTTTCCTTGGATCTTTTTTATTTTGGTGGAGGGGACAATTATCACATTTCTGGTGCTGAAAAAGTGGGGCAAAGGATTAATTGGGACTGTCCCTGCCAAATCAAGGAAGTTGGAGGGTATGTGCTGGATAACACTCTGTGCATCTGATGAAGTGAACTGAAATCAAAGAAAGGTGATGTTATAATGAATGTGTTCATTTTTAAAGGTTTCCCTGGGAGTCTTCCTCAGCATTCTGTACAGCAAACATAAAAACATCTAGAAAGAAATTTCAACTGTGAAACCACACATACAAAACCAGCCTCTGCACTCTTTTCCTTTTTATGGGATTCCTTGTTCTCTCTGTTACAACAGATTAACACATCTACCCCTTTGAAATTTGTTAATTTCGTGTCATGGAGTTAGATGACTAATGACTTCTTCTTCTGCACTGAACTTAAGTCTTTTTGCAAATACAGGGTTTGGCAGAAAGGACAACTACACATTACCATGATTTATCCTACTAGTAGATACCAGCGTACAGTACACCAATTTAAAACTCTATTATGTGTTTCACAGGGGAGAGTGGAAGCCACAAGGGGGAAATATTTGATATTTTTAATATTAAAAAATGTAATTTTTCAGAAAAAATGGAAAATGAAGTATTAGCATTTTCTATAGGTCAAAAGGTACTTTGTTACTTTATGAACATAAAATGTATTACATATAACTTGGTTTGGGATAAAAATTACAGGTTATCTGGAATTCCAAAATCTGAAATATTCCAAAATCCAAAACTATCCTGATGGCTGGCTGGGATAGTGACACTTTTGCTTTCTGATGGTTTAGTACACAAACTTTATTTCATGCACAAACTTATTAAAAATATTACATATAAAATTACCTTCAGGAATGTTTATAAGATATATACAAAACATTAATGAATGTTTAGACTTGGGTCCCATCTCCAATATGCAACTATTTCAATATGTATATGCAAATACATATATGTATATGCAAATATTCCAAAAATCCAAAAATAAAATAAAATAAAATAAAATAAAATAAATCTGAAATCCCAAACACTTCTTGTCCCAAGCATTTTGGATATGGGAGGCTCAACCTCTACCATGTTTTCTATTGTAAAGGTACAGTTTATTCAGAAAATAATTTTGAATGTATTATTTTTAAATTTTTATTTTTTGTTACAAATGGAGCTACAAGCTCCTGAGTTGTTACGAACATCTGAATTCTAAGGAACTTTTTGGTTTTTTCAGTTTGAGAAGCAGGTAAAAACACCCCCAATAGGATCAAAAGAAATCATCAGCATTAGTAAAGCAGAGAAAATTATTTTGTCTATTTTAGTGTTAAGTAGCATCCATGGTGTCAAGCAGACATAAGACATTCATTCCCATATAAAGAATCAAGAAAAGAGAGCCATGACCAGGAATTGTAATGATCTAATATGATCCTACATAAAACTCTTCCTCTTACATAGTTTCTAGAAATAAGTTTGGGAACTAAATATGTGGATGCCTTGTCTTAAACATTTTATTAATCATTCTAAAAGAAAATATTCCAAACTATTCCCCAGTTTTTCTAATTAAAAAAAGCTTTGAGAAAAATGAATGAAAATGAATGAAAGTGGATGAAAAAATGGATGAAACCCCACCCCATGAATTTTTCTGTTTGTTCCTGGGCCTTCACATTTCTAGTTTTACAGGGAAAGCTTTTATATTTCTAACATTTAGACATAACCCAATTCAGCTCAATGGGGCTTATTCTCAAGAATATGACTGCTGTTTGAGTTCCATTGATTGGGATGGGACTTAAGACCTTTTCACACTACACAATTATAGCACCAAGGTTCCACTTTAAGTTCCAAGGCAACATCCTATAGAATCCTGGGATTTGTAGTTTAGAGAGGGGCGTGTAGAATTCTGTCAGAGAGCTGTAATGCTTCACAAAACTACAAGTCTGAGGATTTCATAGTTAGGATGTAACCATGGCAGTTACAGTGAATCAGTGTTATAAGTTTGTAGAGTAGAATGGGTCCAGATCAGGATAGGGGACTCTTTATCATACTACATGTGTTACATGGCTTACCTAGGGTGCATCCACACTGTAGAAATAATGCAGTTTGGCACCACTTTAACTGCTATGGCTCCATCCTATAGAATCCTGGGATTTGTAGTTTTGTGAGGCACCAGCATTCTTTGGCAGAGAAGACTAAAGACCTTGTAAAACTACAAATCCCAGTATTCCATAGGAGGGAGATACAGCACTTAAAGTGGTTTCAAACTGCATTATTTCTGCAGTGTATATGTACCGCTAGTGTCAACTGTCACTGGTGGAACATCCTAAATATATTTGCCTTCTAACCTTGCTGCCTACAGTCCCATCGCAAACGATGTGTAGTGTTAATATACACAACAAATTATGTCTAATAGTTCCTGCATCTGATGAAGTGGACTCATGTTACAAATTCTCATTTTGTAAGTCAATTGTTTTGTCCTTAATGTGCTACAAGTCTTTGTGTTGGTGTTTTGCTGCAACAAACCAGCACAGCATTGGAAAAACGATTCCCTGCCCTGCGCTATATTACCTGGTTGATGGAGGCTGTATGAATTAAATGACTTTGAGTGAATGCCTTCTGGTGGTGGATTGTACTGAACAGAGTTGTATTTCAAAAGAGTAACTTCTCCAACCCCTGGCACTGGACCACAAGAGTTTCGTGTCCCTTAATGCTGGCCAGGTGGTAAAACAGATGGTATGATAGCGGACAAAATGATGCCAACCTACTTTACCTTCTCCTCTTGCCTTTTACAGTTATACTCCTTGACTCCTGACAAACACAGTGCCCTCTTCTTCCCAGCCACCCACCGCACCGATGTTTGCCAGATTGGCGCACTTACTTGGATCAGACTTGGAGAAAGTGTCCAGGTCCAAAAGGTTCCTAGGGAGAGTGATAAGCAAAGGGGTAGAAAGAAAGATACAGAGTGTAAGTTCAAAAATAGAGAAAGATGAAGGAGTTGTGTATGTGTATATATAAACATTATACATCTAGGGCAGGGGTAGGCAACCTTTTTGAGCCAGGGGCCGGGTTGCTGTCCCTCAGACAATTGGGGGGCCGAAGCACCAAAAATAAATAAATGAATAAATATAAAAAATTTAAAAACAATTTAATTTAAAAAAATATATATGCATGCACACTCTCTCTGCCCCAGAAAAGCCATGGCAAAACCCCTGTGGAGATTTTGCCAAGAAAACCCCAAGGACAAGTAATAACAACAATAATCAATATCATCATGGCGGCGGCGGCGGCAGGACCGGCCCACCCCTGTTTGTTTGCTTCCATTCTGTGCTCCACAGCTTAGGAAAAAAAATCTTTTTTGACTACAATTCTCAGAATTTTCTCCAGCCAGGATAGTCAGTGGAGAATTCTGGGAGTTACAGAACAAAAATGTAACACTTCCAAACTCAGCACTGCCCTACAGCAAAGTCACCCTGACCCTTCTGAATTGCTTCAGTTCTTCAACTAAAAGGCCTTCTGTTGTGCGGTTTATTAATGCATCTGAATTAAGACTATTAAAGGAAGCAATCAAATCCACAGCTAAGAGTCAGCTTTATACTGCAGATAAGAGGAAAGGGCAAATCCATCACTACTCCATTCTCACCACAAAGTCCTTGGGGAAGGATGTCTCTGCAGAGGTAAGGATGAGCAGAAATGTTGTGGTTCCTTTTTAATAACCATTGGAAAAAAATTCATTATTTTTAAAATTGCAATTCATCAATTTGATGGGGAAATTTTATTTAAAGAGTGAAAGTATGAAAATTTAGGAGAAAGTAAAACAAATTTGCCCATCCACAAAGAGGGTGTTGAATGCTTAATTTAAGAGTGTAGCTTCAAATTCCTGTGCATTTAATGGTGTTTGTAGTGCTGAATTTCTCTTTTTGTCTTTATTTCCTGACAGACTCCTCACCTTTAACAGCTATATTGTCAAGCAAGTAAACCAAACCTTCAAACCACCTGCTGACTTATGAATTTCATAGAGTATTCTTAACCAAGGAATAATCAAAAGTACTTTGCTTTGTCTTCCTTTGAAATACAACCAACAGCTCCTGATATTGCTTGGTGATTTCCCCATCCAAGCACAAAACAGGCCTGATCCTGCTTTTCTTCCAAACAAATGGGATCTGGTGCCTAGAGGGAATTAAGGGCTTACATGTTTACTATAACATTCCCCATGGCAGAACAGCTGTGTCTATTTGAATCTGGACAGTAATGATGACTATTTTCTTTTTAGTAAGAATTTTCCAAAATTTGCAAATTGCTGGAGAGATTCAGTGGAAAGGTCTTGAGATTTTAAAAAAAACAAACCCAAAAAGTGGGAGAAAGGAAAACTGATAGAGCCACCTGTTCCTTTGACAGTGGCAGGACAAGTGAAGCTGGGAGGAGAAAATGTGAGACACGTCAGATTCTCAGAGCTTTGAAAGGTTACTTGTTGACTACATCTCCCATAAACTCTGAATTAAATTCCTGGCAAGGTTAAGATCCAGATTCTCAGAGCTTTGAAAAGTTACTTGTTGACTACATCTCCCATAAACTCTGAATTAAATTCCTGGCAAGGTTAAGATCCTTTATGTAAAGAATTTTTATACTGCTTTTTATTTTTAAAAGATAAACCCTCTTTTAAAAATAAAAAGCAGTATAAAAATTCTTTACATAAATAAATGAAACATTTTGTTGTAATGGGACAATTGACCCTTCTCTCTTTGGCTATGGTGGTTCTACATACTCTAAGCTGGAAACTGTCTCCAGATATTGTTGGACTGTAAGTCCCAAAAGCCCCAGCCAGCACAGCCCATAATGAAGAATGCTGGGAGTTGCAGTCCAACATCATTTGGAAGGCCACATGATTCCTAACCCTACTTTAAGCACAATTTACAGCCACAGTTGTTACAGCTGCATCTGTCGTAGATGGGTGACAAAGCTGAAATTGGCTCTTGGTCTGCAATTCCTTATTCAACATAGGACTACAGTGAGGAAACGAAAGTAACAGAAGTTTCCATATCTCTTCTGGTCACGAGGATGGAATAGGGACAGAATTCACTGGGCAGAGTAAATTAGTATACAGTTCCCTTCTTTACCCAGGCTAGCTTTGCATCCCCTTTATGGGGCTCTTCTGTGGAGTTTCATCAACTGCCCAGATCTTTGTAGAATTACTACTGAACCACAGTTTTAAGCATTGTTATCACTGAGGTTGGCATCACTGGGTATGAAGTGGGAGGGCAAACTGCTTTGTCTTAACCCACCCAACCAACCAAACTGCTGCTCAGGCAGCAGCCCCCTCCCCCAAAACTTTCAGTGTCCGGCACAGATGCAGAAACACTGGACTGCAGCAGCTGCAGATATGGAGGAGGGCAGGCAGCACCGGAGGCCCATTTAGGATCTGGTGCAACTGCTGGGCAAGTGGGAAAGCTCCCTTTCTTCCTTTCCCAGTAGCTGTGCCAGGTCCTCCGGGTGTGTCTCTCTGGAGTGTCACCCGGTGTAGTCTGCATCCCTTGCACTCCCCTACTGACACCACTGGCTTCAAGAATTCAGCATACCCAATAGCCAACCTCAGCTTTGGCCCTGTCTGCCCAGGCCAAATAAACTGGCCTCCCCACATCTTCTCCATGGGGAATCCGGATGAAGCAGAGCCCAATTCCCGGGTTTGGCATTTCCTGATTGGACATTGTCTAGTGCCAAACCTAGGGTAGAACACCCTTAGAATGGGGTAAAAAAACCTCAGTTTGCTCTGGGTCATTTTAGAACCCTGTTTCCAGATGCTGGGTGGCTGGTTAAAATGTGTCCCACTTTGTCACCCAGAGCATCTGCTATGCGTTTTCTTCTGGACAAGATGCCCAGCCATGTGACCATCACTGGGTGCCTCCTTCTGACCTCAGAACAAGCAACATGGGGCAGCAGTGGCAGAGCAGGACACGGGTGCAAATAGTCAACCTGCATTGGAATGGTAACTGGGATAAGTCAGGACAGCTCCAGGGCCAGGATACTTTGGGCTGCCATGGAGTATTCTGGACCATGCAGACAGGGCCTTTGTGATTGTTCTGGGGATGCTCTCATTTAATTATAGTTTCATTGTCTATATTTTAACCAAATTGAATTTTAAATATTTTACATGCAAGATTATTATGTAATTTATTTTATATTGTACTTTTATTATGCTGTTCCTACATGTTGTGTTGTATTTAACACTTTGTATGCAAATGGCCTTTGGTCTAAGCATTAATAAATGATTGACAGGGCCTTTGTCTCCCAACTACTGGAGACATAGCTGTGACATGTTAGGCAAGACATTAGGAAAGTTATGGACCCAGAGTGCAACTTTTCCAAGCTTTGCCAACTGCCCACTTGCTGTCACCTTCCCCATTTCCTCTTCCTCCAGGCTCTGCTAAATGCTTCCTGATTTACCCTTCTTCTCCTTGATATGCCACCCAACTGTCACCCACTCGCTCAAGCTCCTTTATTAAGGATGGATCTATCTACATGGGTATAACTGCTGCCCTGCCATTACCCAGCATGTGGCTGGTAAAATTTTCATCCCTTAAATGGGCTTCCTGTCATCTTTAATCATCATCTAGGCAAGGAACTCCTCCATGTCTCCACACTGCGGATCACATCACACCAAACTGAGCTCACAGCCTTCCCTTTCTGGTTCCTGCTCTGACCATGCCTGCATTTGCAAGTGGCTCCCTGTCTCACTCAGCACAATCTTTACTCAAAGGTAAGTCCAATGGGCATTTCAATGGGATTTATTTCTCAGTTAAGTGTGCACACAATAACAGTCTGGATCTGTTTCAGCTGCAAGCCAAATTACTGATCAGCCTACATGAAAACATGGGGGCTGGGGCGATCCCTCAGTTAGATTCTGGGGGTAATAACAAAACAAAACAAAAAAAGGTAACATTTCCAAGCTCTGCAAATAGGAACCTTTCAGGCAAACAATTTCATAGATTTTCTATTTTTTGTGTCTGTGGGTCAGCAGGACAGATCATACTCTCTGTGATAACTAGGTACAACATTTCCCTCCCTACAGAGAGCTAGATATCAAGCACAACACTGGGCATAATTTTCATTTTAAAAAAAAATCCACATTACTAGCCCTCATGGTTATTTTAAAAATCTTAGAACTTTTGACTATCTGCGTGTCATTTGACAAGCCAGAGGGGGCATAATAAGGCCCACAGTGATCACAGGACGGTGACATTTAGTGGCTTTCACAGATAATTTTCACAGTTACCAACAACCTGTCAGCAATACCATTTATGCCCTTTCCCCTTTGTCATGCTTTTTCGTCTCCTTTCCCTCTGCCACCTCTGATCCTGCCCCAAACATTCCACTTCTTTGAAAACTTTAATCTTAGAAACTAAATAAATTACATAGATCATCTATATCTGGATGTACTCAAGTTGCATAATTCATTCTGTTTAAAGATCTGGGATTCCCTTAGAAAAGGGCATGGACAGTTTCCAAGGCAGAATATTCTCACCTCAGCCTGTAATTGTGTTTCTTTCAGTGCTGCTTTCTTTTTCCCATCTACCCTGCCTCTCCATATGTACTAAATGTGTCATGCTATTAAAACTCTTTCAGGCATGGGCTTTGCCTTTCCAGAGACACCAAGAGATGGTGCAAAGTAAGGGATGTTGCAAGGGGTATTGTGCCCCTCTCCTTGACTAAAGTACCAAGCTTGGCAGAGACTGACTATCCACTGAGACTCTGGCCATAAGATTCCTTATGGAAACTGCAAGTCTTTGACTCAGGCTCAACCTGCAGTGCTGGTGCTGAATTAATGCAGTTTGACACTGCTTTAACTGCCATGGCTCCATGCTATGGAACTCTGGGATTTGTTGTTTTGTGAGATATTTAGCCTTCTCTGTCAGAGAGCTCTGGTGCCATAATAAACTACAAATCCCTGGATCCCACAGCATTGAGCCATGACAGTTAACGTGGTGTCAAACTGCATTATTTATGCAGTGCAGATTCAGCCAGAGTCTTTCAAGAATTGGTGACGCCTTGATGACACCTTGAGAGACTTTAGTGAAATCTCTTGAGACATGGTAAAATACTTAAGAGTCCCCATGAGACTTGGGAACGTCTGTATAATAGAATCCCATCTCAACCCTCTCTTGACAAAGGTGCTATACAAATTTAAATGAAGACATTTGTATTTGCTTGTTTGCAGTTCTCATTCTGTGCTTCCAGTCACCTGTTCTTCCTCTCTCTTGTACACATGCAATTCTGTCATCCTCCCCCATTTAATCTGGTTGTGTTTTTGATTAATTGGGGCTCTGTCCCTTAGGACCAATACACACAATGCATGGTAAAAGCACACAGCAGGGCAGGGCAGAAAAACCTGGAGATTGTGATGCATGGCTTTCCAACCTGATTGCAAGCAGCTAAGCCTACCAAGTCCTCTCTGTGGCCAGTCTAACATCCCCACCACCACCTTACTAACTCTTTTTGCTCTTTAACAGCAGCTCAGATCAAATTAATCTGCAGCACTTACACCAAACAGCTTCTCTCTGCAGATCTAGGACTGTCAGAGACATTTTCTTTACCGCTGCTAAATGAAGCTGAAAATCCAGGTTCCGCAATAACGCTCTCATTCTGAACTGTAGACTGCTCAGCCTTGCCCAAACCCTCTGCTCTCCAGATATGTTGAACTAGCACTTCCATCATCCCCAGACAGCATAACTAATGGGACTTACAATCCAACACATTTAATAGGAGAAAGCAGATGCAGACATAACATTTTCTGGGACACAGCATACACTAGGGCATAAAATTATCTCTTTTGAAAATATTTATATTTATCACAGAAGCAAACAGGGAGTTCCCAGGGATGCTTATTCTGGATGGAAAGACACAATTCCAGAAGTCCCAGGCTCAAACAAAGAACGCTTCCTCTTGTTGCACCTATTTGTTTGCAGAGACTAGTCTTCCTCCCTTCCTGCTGTATTTTCTACAGTAGGAGTTAAGTGCACCAGGTTTATGTGGTCTACTTTGTTTTTAGTGGAAACCTAAGATGCATCAAATGTAGCCTGACGCAAAAGACATACACTTTCAGTTTAAGGATTCTGAGCTGAGGAATTTGAATGGACTCACTATCTCTGTATATAAGAAGACAAAACAAAACACTTCTTCTGGCTGTCTTAAACTGTATTCATTTTGGCAATAAAATTTAGGGTGGGGATGTCATTTTGTTTCTGTTCTTAAACATTTGGAAGTAAAAAAGATCCTTGCTGATCTACAAGTTATCCAAATATTTAGACACCGGGGTGGTGTGGGGTATGTGTGGTGCTCTAGATGTCGCATCACTCATAACCATTATCACTAATGGTGAGCATCATGGGAGTTGCAATCCAACAATGTCTGAAAGACCACAGATTCCCCAAGGCTGCTCTACAGGAGCACTTGGTGGCTCTGGCAAGGTTTAAACAATCATTTCGCAATCATCGTTTTAGAAATATGAACTTAATATGAACTGTGCATTAATTACAGCTTTTTAATCTTGCTTATTTAGCCAATATTGATAGTTTTTAGTATCATTAAAATCTGGAATAGAGTCTGTGGTCACAAAGAGTAAGAGATTTACATCTAAGCATTTCTTTCTAAGATTGCAGAATTTGGGAAAGTCCAAGTTTGGACTACTGATCCCATAATCCCTAGCTAGCATGGCTGCTGATGAGATTCTGGGAAGTGTAGTTTTTTGAAAAAGTACATTTCACTAACTCTGGACTGCACTTCATGGTCATTTGCCATTGGGCAAATTTTATTCAGTGAGGCAGAGGTGTGGCCATGCATGTTACTTTCTCAGGATGTTTTAATACTAGCATTTTACTCCAGTAGTGAATTAAAAAGAAAATACTGAACAGCACCGTTCCTTCTTTCAGAAGAGATAGAACTCATTTGTTAAACTGCGAGTTGTGAAAAATGCTGCTTTGGAACTCCAAAAAGTACCTCTGCCCAGGTTTTGGTAATACATACATTTGGTAATATTTAAATGTATGAAAGTTTAATTGATTCAACACCTATCTTTTAACTGGCTCATCAACTAAATACCCTCTTCAAGGCCAACACACTGAGCCATGTGGCGGTTGTTGTTCTTGTGTGTCTTCAAGTTGTTTCTGACTTATGGAGACCCTCAAAGTAACTCTACTGTGGGGTTTTCTAAAGGCGGTTTGCTTTTACCCTTCTCTCAGCCTGAGAGAGTGTGACATGCCCAAGATCGCGCAGTGGATTTCAGTGGCAGAATTGGGATTCAAAACTTCATCTTGTGGAGTCGTAGTCCAGTACTCAAAAACCATTATACTACACTGGCTCTAAACTGAACTGTAGCACAATCTAAGCATTCCCAGCTGGGATTAGGCACTGACACACCAGTGTCAAGAATTCTTAGGAACTCCCTAAATTCTGCAGGAAGCATCTGCAACCTGTAATAATTCCCCAGCCATCTATCAGCTCCTTCTCTAGGCTGCTCTCCCTCAGCAGAGGAAACCAGACGCTGATTAGAAATAATAGCTCCACTCTCCCACAGTGGAAATATCTTACCTTCAATAATCAGCTAATTGGATATAAGAGATTTGATCTGCTGCACTGAGCTTTTTGAAAGGTTTCTGCTGTCGATAGTGCAAAACTTTTAAAAAGCGTATTGGCTACAAGGAGGACATTTCTTGGAAGACGTTGCAACAGGAGAGGACAGGACAGGAAAGCTTTCCCCTCTTGAATGCTAGGATAGCCCCAGTGTTGTAACTGGGCTTTTAAAAAGCATACCCCATGGTAAGTGGAACCAGTTTAAAATCACAATACAGCATCAGGGGAAGGCATTTTTGAGAGCAAGGAATGTGTGTTACACATCTTGTCTGCGTGTGTTCTGTGTACAGTGTGGCAAAGTCACTTTTAGGACTGCAGCTCCCAGAGTCTCCTGGGGATTTGCGGAGCTGTAGTCCAAAAGATGATCTTACTGAGCAGTGGTACTGTGTGAAAATGTTTTGAGGGTGAGTTAGCAGGTACAGATCAATGGGAAAGTCTGCACATATATTTAAATGGGGTCTAGGCAATCATGATGGGAAGACTGATGGCAGCAGTGGGCTACCCCAAATGCTTTGGAAGATGGAATGTGGTTTTCCCCATCCTCACTTGACCTGTTTGGCTGGAGTCTATTTGGCCATTGGATGGGGGACTGTTTCCCATTCGCTGCTGTAATATGCTTCTATCCAGCTGTGAGGGTCTACAGTCAAGATTCTACATCCCAGAATGCTTTTTCTAAAAGTTTTTATAAATTACTAGTTTTATATTTTACCAGGTGCAACCAAGGGATCACCTGAAGGTTTCTTTTTCCCCCTTGGACTAGAGGGACAAGAAAAGTTCTTCTAGTGTAAGATTTACATGTTGATTCAAAACATTCTAAAGGTAGATTGTACACTGTCACCAGGCATGTTTCTGTTGAGTAAGATGGGTAAAGAATTGGACAGTAAATATGGACTACTTCTCTGAAACATGATAACAGCTGTTTCCAAAATCCTCAGTCAGCCTGGCTATGGGAGATTCTGGAAGTCAGTCCAGAAACATACCTTTTACAACCTCTGCTTCTAAATGGAAGAGAAAAGAGAACCACCACCACCAGGTACCTCAAACCTGGAAATGGAAATAGAAGCACCGTAGATGAACGAATGATTGTTAAAGTCGTGGAATTAGCCTAAAATGCCAAGTCAATGTGGGCTTTAAAGGGCAAAGTAAACTGAAGATATATTTTTTTTAAATCTCATTCTCATTCTGCCAACCAGAAACAAAACTTATCTTTTGTTTTTAGAATAAAATATGTAAATCAGACAACTTTACCAAATTAAAAACTGGAAACTGTTTATGGTTTTTTTCAGTAACAAGAAGATGAACCATGGACAGGACATGGTTATGCGTGTTAACAACCCCAGTAGGATTAGGAGGATCTGTAACAGTGGAATAATAGTTTTTCTGTGATAGATTGTGTTTTTCAGTCATTACAGTTGATTGTGCTATAAGGAAGGAAGAAGACTTCCATAGCCACTAGTATTCAGAACAAGCAATGCAGGACAGGCTTCAGGGATGTGCTCATGCAGGGAAGAGAGAAGCCTTGGCTAGGGGTGGGTGGCAGAAGCAGAGGTTGAAAAAGGAATGCTTCAGGACTATGTCTTCCAAAATTTCCCATAGCCAGATGACTGGGGATGCAACATTTTTAATTCTACTCAGGAGAGAAGAAATAGGTGAAACCGGAGTTGCTGCTGCTATACCACTATATGCTATAGACATGTCTGCTTTCCTTCCAAAATCAGCTATTTTTGCCTTCCTTTCCTTTCCTTAGAACCAGCAAGAAGACTTAAAACTCCACTCATATATTTCAGCGCCGTTAGAGTCAGCTTTCCGCTTCCTCCTGAAAAGCATTGCCCTCACTCATTTTTATCTTGGCAACAATCTTGTGAGGTAGGTTCAATAGTGGCTTGGCCTAAAAAAAAGTTTCTGAGCTTCCTGGCAGGATATACTTTTGAACATGGGTCTTTTCAAGTCCTAGTCTTTTGACACTCCAACCCAGGTCTAGGCTGACTGCAGGCTTCTTCTACAAGTTCATTTTAAAAACTAGGCTGCTGAGGTCTGTCAACCAGAAACAGATGCAAAAAGATGGCTCAAGGATTCAATTATCTATGAATTACACACCAACTTACATAAATGTAACCCTGCATTCCAGAAATTGTCTGTCATTCAGTTCACTCAAAACTGGTCAACAGAGCTGAAGAAAAACTTGCTCAAGAGCAACCGTTTAGTATGCCTGTTTTAGAGCAATCAACATAAGGCCAGCTATGCCAGTTTTCTTTTCATTCCAATTTTTCTTCCTTTACTTGAAGTATTGGGTATTGGAAACTCTCAGAGATCACTCAGTAGTCTAACAATAGATTCTGATCTGCCTACCCATCTTTCAAGACAACACTGTAATGGGTCACTGAAGGAGATGCATGAGCCTTAACCTTCATCTGCACTGTAGAAATAATGCAGTTTGACAGCACTTTAAGTGTCATGGCTCCAACCCACAGAATCCTGGGATTTGTAGTTTTGTGAGGCACCAGCACTCTTTGGTAGAGAAAGCTAAAGACCTAGTAAAACAACAAACCCCAGAATTTCATAGGATGGAGTTACATCACTTTAAGTCAGGGGTAGGCAACCTAAGACCTGGGGGCCAGATGCAGCCCCCCAAGACCTTTGGACCATCCCCAGGCCGGTCCTGCCGCCGCCCGCCATAATGATATTGATTATTATTGTTATTACTTGTTCTTGGGGTTTTCTTGGCAAAATCTCCACAGGGTTTTGCCATGGCTTTTCTGGGGCTGAAAGAGTGTGCATGCATATTTTTTTATTTTTTTAAATATATATTTTTATTTTTATTTATTTATTTTTGGTGCTTCGGCCCCCCCAATTGTCTGAGGGACAGCAACCCAGCCCCTGGCTCAAAAAGGTTGCCTACCCCTGCTTTAAGTGGTGTCAACTGTCAACTGCATTATTTCTACATTGTAGATTCACTCCAAGTCTAGAAAAATTTCATATACTAAACTACAGTGGGCCCTTGGTATCCGCTGGGGTTTGGTTCCAGGACCGCCTGTGGATATCAAAATCCATGGATGTTCAAGTTCCATTAAACACAATGGATGGTAATAGGGCGGCCCTTACATAAAATGGCAAAATCAATTGTTTCATGTCTTGGATGCTTGAATTGGTGGATAAAGAATCTATGGATATGGAGGGCTGACTGTAGTTTCACTTTTCGGAGTCTCCCATTCTGCCATTCTGGTATGTTCCACCCTGGCTGGCTTGGTCAAGAGCAGAACAGACAACCCTTCACTGAGAAGGAAAGTCCTATATTCAGGTAGCTTGGTCAGGACTGGGGAAAGAGTCTCTTCTTTGGAAACAGAGGATCTAACATGGACACTTCATCTCAGGACAAAACAGATGTCCATGGATTAAAGGGGAGATGGAGTTTGTGAGCATTTTTGTAAAATTAAAGACATCAAAACAAAAAGTACAACCCTTCCCCTGCATGTTGATAAGGTTTGCAAAATTAAAATGAAATTTAAATATCAAATTTGGTTAATTTTTAAAAAATTAAAATTTACCAAAACCCCACAGAGTCACAACTGAAGTGAGGAAACATCCTTTTTTTTTGGGGGGGGGGGGAATGACTGTTTGGAATTCATCCTTCACCAAGACTGTGGTTCCCATCATCTTCCACAAGCATGAATTTTATTCCAACACACTTGGGAAGGAGGAAATTAGAAAAGTCTGCCTAAGACAAGTAGATGAGGAACAAGATTTATCTAAATAAATAATGAGGGGTTTGGAGCACACCATCTGAAGACAATTAATGTCCAAATAAGCTTTTTTTTTGGTTTTCGGAATAATTTATTAGCACTGCTATACTGGACCAAAAGCCCAGAGCCCCATTCTGTGACTAACCAGCTGCCTCTCTGAGAAGTTAATGGCATCTGGTGTCTCCATCATACTGCCTCTGAACCAGAGCTGGGAAAAGTTGCTGTTGTGAACTATAGCTTCTAGGATCCTAGTATGGTATTTGGCCATGAGGGCTCTATTCTAATTATGCCCAGCTTTGCCCTGAACAGAGAAGTCTCCATTTAGTCTTCCTGGCTCATGAACCTAGAAGGTTTCCAGATACATATGTACCCTCCTTGATACAGCGTTCCTGGCTTTATGTCTGTCAGGATACCCGCCTCCCCCTGCGACAGACTTGGCACTCTTAACAATGACACAGCCCAGGCTTGTTGCAAAGAGTGATGCACATCTCTTCTGTTCATCATGGGGCATGGATTTTCCCCCCCTTGTGCTTCTCCTAGCAAAGTGGGTGATGCTTATCTCTGGTGGTAACCACACTCTCCTCTCCGTGACTGGAGGAAGGCTTCTTTTCTCTGTCCATTCAGGTCTATTTTTAAACACAGCCTCCAGGGACCAGGATTGATTGGCTTACAGGCACTGATGCGGTACAGGCCTTCTCCCTGCAGCCCAGGTTCTCCTTTTCCCTCTAATCCCCCATCCTTCCATCTGCACTTTGAGCCACCCTCCCATCATGCAGGACTAAGAAGAGGAAAAGATGACCCTCCACCCAAATAAGTGTCTGTGCATATTTCTCTTCTCTCTCAATCTCTCTTTCTCCCCCTTTCTTCCTGTATTCTCATTCTGCCAACCAGAAACAAAACTGATCTTTTGTTTTTAGAAAAAAATTATGTAAATCAGACAACTTTACCAAATTAAAAACAATAATAACAACACACACCTTAATCTGTCACACAAGTTTTCAGCATTAACATGCAATATGGTGTTCAGGTAAAGAAAAAAAAAGTGAGTAGGGAAACAGAACTGAGATACTAAAAATGAGGAAAAGGAGTGAAAGATGAAATACATAAAAAGAAATTGTTGGGGAACTGCAGTAGAGAGGGAATGTTTTCTCCCTGATGATCAGAAGCCCTGACCAATATTTCTATAGTTTCTTAGACCTGTAACAAAAACCAAGAGCAACTTTTTAACTTCAGTTTGTGATCATGAGGACTAGAAACTTGATAAGCAGTTTTTTGTTTTGTTTTTGGCTACGAGACTCTTAATGGTAAAGGTATTCCCCATTAACAAGGTTGTCTAGTTGTGTTCAACTGTAGGGGGGGCGGGCGGTGCTCATAACCATTACTATGCCAAAGAGCCAGCATTGTCAGAGACTACTCTGTGATCCTGTGGCCAGCATGATTGTGCAGAACGCTGTTTACCTTCCCACTGAAGTGGTACCTATTTATCTACTTGCATTTGCATCCTTTTGAAGCACTAGGTTGGCAGAAGCTGGGACTAGTGACAGGAGCTCACCGCATCATGCAGCACCTGGCCTTGAACTGCCAACCTGCCCATCTTGCAATCAACAAAGTCAGTGTCTTAACCACTTGAGCCACTGCATCCCTGGTAGTGGGACTATTAGGATTCTACAAAATGCATAAACTAAAATACAAAATTCTAAAATACAAAATTCTCCAGGTGACTCTTAGGATTCTACAAAATACATTGAATTTATGAGCAAAATTCAAAACTTTGCAGTAAGGTAACTTTATGCCATGCTCTGAGAAAACAACTACTGTAATATCAATCCAGACCAGGACCAAACTGGGCACAGAACCACATGAAGATGTTAAGTAGCTTCAAGGGTGTTTGTAATTCTTCTCCAATAAAGGATATTCTCTCTGTGTAGTTTGTTAGGGCAAAGAGCAAGACTTACTACTATCTCCTGGTTTCTTCCGACCCTGTGATAGAGATACATGGCATTTACCCAATGACACCTGTTCCATTAGCAAACTGACCAATTCTTTAATACACATACAAACCTTAAAGTAGTCAAAAATAAAGTATTCTCTTCCTTCTCTCCCCTTTTTGGGACTCCTGGAAACACATAACAGGATCTCCTTTTGGAGTTCTTTGTGCACCATAATGCTGAGTTGTAGGCTTACACTCTTAGGCAGTTTGCCTAAAAGTGCAGTGCATGAAGATCAATGGTTAGATCTACCAGAGTGAGTGCAACATGCACCAGGATGGCAAATTGAACATATATGGGAATGAGTGCATACAGCCCCAGTCAGGAAATGTGAACAGTTTTCTGAAGGTTTGATGCCAGTAATGTTTACAAAGCACTCCCAAAGGATGATACAAACATGCCTATTGGTTGATGATCGTTTCTGTATCAACATGAAGATGAAAAACAAGCAAGCCAAGCCACCCACATGGTCACTGTATGAATGAACACAAACGGAGTCCTAAAATGGCAGAGAAAATGTATGAATGCTGCACATGTCCATACAGAATGGAAAGAAAAAAGCATGCAAACGTAAGTGTTTCAAAGTGCTGGTCATGACCTATAAAGCCCTACACAATTTAGGTCCAGTCTATCTGAAAGACTATATCTCCCCATCTGAACCTGCAAAGGGTCCTAAGATCGCAGGCTTGGTTGGTGAAGCCAGGAGAGGGAGCCTTCTTGGTGGCTACTCCCAACTTCTGGGGCTCCCTTCCACAGGAGGCTAAGTTGACCCCCTTCCTGCTTTCCTTTCACTGGCAGGCAAAGATGTTTCTATTTAAGTAGGCTTTTAATATTTAATCACACTCAGGGAGGCTTTGTATTGAGGTGTGTGCTGTGTTTATATTTTTAACTTTTGTACATTTTATGTATTTTTATACCATTTTTAGCTAGTTGGTTTTAACCGTCTTTCAATTTTTATTGTAAAGTTTTAAAACATATTTGTCCGTGAGCGGCCTTGGGTCCTTTTCTGGGAATAAGACGGCATAAAAATAAAATAAAATAAAATAATGCACAAAAGCAGGTGAGAAATGTATACACACACACACAACCACAAATAAAGGGTCACCGGTAGCATCCTTACTGTCACCTCCAAGGGACATGGCCAATATTGTTTGCAACCCACCTTAGCGGTGCCACTAGGGTTGGCATCACCTGGTTTGGTAACTCTTAGTGTCATCTCCTCTCCACTGACCTCCTCCCATAGCACCCCATACAAAATCCTTAGGAATGGGATTTTTTTTGGTACTAATGTTACTCATCAATCATAATTCCTGTATATCCCTGAATTGTTATGACATAAGCAACCAGCAAAGTTAAACGTATACCTTTAAATTGCAATACCATACGCACAGCCTGAATGTAGCACCTTTGAGACCAACAGAAAGAAAGAACTTGGCAGCATGAGCCTTCATAGATTTAAGTCTACTTCCTCAGATGCATTTGGCTTCCTCTTTACATACTGACATCCTGAGATTTCCTTGGTACAAAACACACTGCAGAAATAATCCAGTTGGAGAGCGCTTTAACTGCCCTGGCTCAGTGCTAGGGAATTCTGGGAACTGCAGTTTTGTGAGACATTGAGCCTTCTCTATCAGAGAGCTCTGGTGCCACAATAAACGACAAATACCAAGATTCCTTAGTACTGAGCCAGAGTACTTAAAGCGGTCTCAAACTGGATTATTTCTACAGTGTGTTTTGGACCCTCTTTACATACTGATTTTACAGACTAACATGGCTATACCTTTGAATGTATCCTGAATGTATTCCTGTGGTTAAAGTGAAAATGTGTTAAGAAGTGATGCTTTTAAATAAAATTTAATAAGAATGTATATACAATATATTATATATCGACTGGGAGCCTACCTAAAGGACATGTTAGACCCCGCTCGCTTTGGAAAAACCCACTGGGTAACCTGAGGCGAGCCACACTCTCTCAGCTTCAGAGGGATGGCCATGGCAAACAAACAAACAAACAAACAAACACAACCCTCGTGAACAAAACTTGCCAAGAAAAACCCAGGATAGGGTCGCCCCAAGTCCGAAACGACTTGTGAAGGTACACAACAACAACAACAACAACGACGACGACGACTGGGAGCCCGCCGAGCGGCGCAGGTAAGTTTAAGCCTAGCTGAGGGACTTGTTAGCCCCTGGCGTAGTGGTAATCCTGGGCGAGTCACACTCTCTCAGCCTCAAAGGGATGCCAAACGCAATCCACCCCCGAAGAAACTTGTCAAGAAAACCCCAGGATAGAGTCGCCATAAGTCGGAAACGACTTGAAGGCGCGCCATGACACTAACCTCCCTCCTTCCTTCCTTCCTTCCTTCCTTCTTTTTCCTTCCTATCTTCCCCCGCCCTTCCTCCCTCCATCCTTTTTTCTTTCTTTTCATCCTTCTTTCCTTCCACTGTTCCCTCCGTCGTTCTCGCTCTCCCCTTCCTTCTTTCTCTTCCCTTCCTTCTTTCCTCCCATCCTTCCTTTTCATTCCCTCTTTCCCTCCTTTCCTCCTTCTTTCGTTCTTTCTTTCTCTTCCCTTCCTTCATTCCTCCCATCCTTCCCTCTGTCCCTTCCATCCTTCCTGCCTTCCTCCCTCATTCCCTCTTTTCTTTCGTTCGTTCTTTCCTTCCGCTCTCATCCCTTCTTTCTTTCCTCCCTCCCTCCTCTCTTCCTTCCTTCCTTCCTTCCTTCCTTCCTTCCCTTTCTTTCTTACCATCTTTCTTTCTTTCCTTCCTTCCTTCCCACTCTTTCTTACCATCTTTCTTTCTTTCCTTCCTTCCTTCCCACTCTTTCTTTCTTTCTTTCCTCCCATCCTTCCCTCTTTCTTTCTTTCTTTCTTTCCTTCCTTCCTTCCCTCCCATCCTTCCTCCCTCTTTCCTTCGTTCTTTCCTCCCGTCCGTCTGTCCTTCCTTCCTTTCCTTTCCTCCCTCCCTCTTTCTTTCGTTCTTTCCTCCCATCCTTCCCTCTTTCCTTCCTTCCTTCCTTCCTTCCCTTCCCTTCCTTTCCTCCCTCCCTCTTTCCTTCGTTCTTTCCTCCCATCCTTTCCTCTTTCCTTCCTTCCTTCCTTTCCTTTCCTCCCTCCCTCTTTCTTTCGTTCTTTCCTCCCATCCTTCCCTCTTTCCTTCCTTCCTTCCCTTCCCTTCCTTTCCTCCCTCCCTCTTTCCTTCGTTCTTTCCTCCCATCCTTTCCTCTTTCCTTCCTTCCTTCCCTTCCCTTCCTTTCCTCCCTCCCTCTTTCCTTCGTTCTTTCCTCCCATCCTTCCCTCTTTCCTTCCTTCCTTCCCTTCCCTTCTCTTCCTTTCCTCCCTCCCTCCCTCCCTCCCTCCCTCCCTCCCTCTTTCTTTCTTTCCTTCCTTCCTTCCTTCCTTCCTTCTTTCCTTCCTTCCTTCCTTCCCTGGCACCCACCTGCAGGAGACGGTGAGCTCCACTTTGGTGGCGGGCACTCGGGAGGGCGCGGGCTCCAGGTCCCCCTGAAGCTGCTGGTGCTGCTGGTGCTGGTGCTGAGAGGCCATGCCGGACCGAGGGGCTCCTGGGGGGGGGGCGCTAAGGGCAACAAGGCGGGGGGCGCCCCATGGGGGGCAAGGGACCCCTCTTTCGACGACCTCCTCCTCCTCCTCCGTCCAGCCTCAGCCCTTGCGCCCTGTGGAGGGGAAGGGTCCAGCGGTGGGGTTTGGGGGGGCTGGTTGGGGGTCTCCCCACTCTCCGGCCTTTTCTCCCCCTTCTCTCCAAGGGGTCTTCCTTGCGCCTCGCCCCTGAGAGCTCTTCCTCGCCTCAGCCCGACTTTTCTTGCTCTGCCCCCAAAAGAGAAGGCAGCTGGGGGTGAGTGGAGGCTCTCCTCTCCTCTCCTCTCCTCTTTCCTTCCTTCCTTCCTTCCTTCCCTCTTTCCCGCAGCCCTCCACTCTCGCCTTCTCCGGCTTCCCTGCCGTCTGCCAGGCGGGCGAGTTTGAAAGCTCCGCCGCTGTTCCGAGGCGTGGGCCGAGCTATTTATAGCCCCAGAAGAGAGAGGAAGGCGGAGGAGGAAGAGGAGCCCGGACCCACTCCGCCTCTGGCCCCAGCAGCAGCTCAAGGGCTGGGAGGGACCCCCAAGGGTCATCCAGTCCGACCCCCCTTTGGAGGGTCTCCAGAGGTGTATAGAATCACAGGGCTGGAAGAGACCCCAATGGGACAACTAGTCCCACCCCATTCAGCCATGCAGGAACTCACAACCAAAGCACCCCCTGTGACAGATGGACATCCAGCCTCTGTTTAAAGACCTCCAAAGGAGGAGACTCCACCACTCTCCCAGTCAATGCATTCCACTGTTGAACAGCTCTTACTGTCAGGAACTTCTTCCTAATGTTGAGCTGGAATCGCTTTTCCTGTACTTTGAATCTATTTACTCAGTGCCCTGTTCTCTGAAGCTGCAGAAAACAAGCTTGCTCCATCCTCCATGTGTTGTTGTTGTGTGCCTTCACGTCGTTTCTGGCTTACAGCAAGAGTAGCATGTAAAGTTTTCTTGGCAAGATTTGTTCAGAGGTAGTTTGCCACTGCCTTCCCCTGAGGCTGAGAGAGTGTGACTTGCCCAAAGCCACCCAGTGGGCTTCATGGACAAACTGGGAACTGAACCCTGTCTCCAGTCACAGTCCAACACTCAAACCACTATACCACACTGGCTCTCATATGTTGTTGTTGTTGTTGTACCTTCAAGTCATTTCTCCAGTCATAATCCAACACTCAAACCACCATGCCATGCTGGCTCTCTTATGTTGTTGTTGTATCTTCAAGTCATTTCTGACTTATGGCGACCCTAAGGCAAACCTATAATTGGGTTTTCTTGGCAAGATTTGTTCAGAGGTTTGCCATCACCTTCCCCTGAGGCTGGGGACGTTTTCACACTTGGCAAAAGGAGGACGCTAGCCGGCCTCCCGCCGGCCTCGCTCCGGCGCCATTTCCCGTGTGTTTACACACACGCGGCGGCAAACCCCGCCCCTTCCGGTGTCATCCCTGCGTCCGGCCGGCTTTTGGCTCCGTGTGTTCAAACACACGGAGCCCTAAGTCCGGCGTCACTCCGGACGAACCAAGGATAACTCCGGCTGAAGCGGCGGAAAGGTAATTCCGGCTGTCCAACCGGAATTAGCCTTTCGGCGGCGGAGCCATTCCGGAATCGGCGGCACGACCCGTTCCGGAATGGCTCCAGCCGGCTTTAGGAGGACAGTCTGAAAACGTCCTGAGTGTGTGACTTGCCCAAAGCCACCCAGGGGGCTTCACAGATGAACTGGGAACTGAACCCTGGTCTCCAGTCATAGTCCAATACTCAAACCACTATACCACACTGGCTCTCATATGTTGTTGTTGTTGTACCTTCAGTCATTTCTGACTTATGGCGACCCTAAGGCAAACCTATCATTGATTGGGTTTTCTTGGCAAGATTTGTTCAGAGGTTTGCCATCACCTTCCCCTGAGGCTGAGAGAGTGTGGCTTGCCCAAGGTCACCCAGTGGGCTTCATGGTCGAGTGAGGAATCAAACCCTGGTCTCCAGAGTCGTAGTTCGGCACCCAAGCCCCTATGCCACGCTGGCTCTCTTTCAAATATTTGAAGCATGGCTATCATGTCACCTCTTAACCTTCTCTTCTGCAGGATAAACATACCCAGCTCCCCAAGTCTCTCCTCATAAGGCATGGTTTCCAGAACCTTCACCCTTTTGGTCGCCCTCCTCTGTACTTCTAAGAGACACAAGGAAGGGGTGGGTAGGAAGGGCGGGATAGCATGGGCTCCTTCTAAGGTGTTTTTCCAACTCCCAGAAAGGCATTGCTCTGGCAAAGCCAAATTGCTCTTCCTCAGTTAGCTGCTGTGGTCAAGGATGGTAGATCTAACCATTGGTCTTCATGCACTGCACTTTTAAGCAAACTTCCAAAGAGTGTAAGCCTACAACTCAGCATTATGGTGCACAAAGAACTCCAAAAGGAGATCCTGTTTTGTGTTTCCAGGAGTCCCAAAAAGGGGAGAGAAGGAAGAGAATACTTTATTTTTGACTACTTTAAGGTTTGTACGTGTATTAAAGAATTGGTCAGTTTGCTAATGGAACAGTTAGACCTGAGGAGGAGGTTGGGAAATGCCATGAAACTGTGTTGGGCCACTCAGGCTCTCAATTTGACTTGCCTCGCATCATCATCATCATCATCATCATCATCATCATCATCATCATCATCATCATCATCATCATCTTATTGTGATGATAAAAAGTAAGAAGAGCAACTACCTATGCCACCTTGTACTGACTGGAGGGAGGGGGAATATACACGAAACTCAATAAAATAATATTGTATTACTGGCTTCAAGGTGAGTGCCACCAGTGCATGGAAAGCCAAAGTAACAACTCTCATTATCCAGTCAATATTTTATTCCCTCATGGCCCTTTCTGTGGACTTTTCTGGCAAGCTAGTCTTAGCTTTTCCCACCTCCTGCACCACTCCATTTACTTTAGCTTCCATGAGTCAGTTAACTTAAATTATCAAACTTTTGCCCTTAAGATGGAAAGAAATCATGTCTACTATTATAAAGGAAATTGCAATGTTCTTAAGTCTCCAGCTGTAAACTTTTTCTCTCTCTCTGTCCTCTCATATGAAGGCACTCTGAAAACTTGCTTTTGATGACCCACTTCATTTTAGGTTTTTGGGAAGTTATATCATGGAAAACTATTGTCAATATACATACACACACAAAAACCCTAATCTGAAAACTAGATACCGTAGTTTGATGCAAAAGAAAGCAAATGTATATGAAAAAAATGGCAGAAAAGACTCATGGGTCATGAAGAATATGAGCCACTGTTACCTTCTTGGAGGGCAACCACACAAGAACATGCAGAAGAGGCTTGTATATTGCACTATCTGCTAAAGCACCACAAGAAGAGGTAATGGTTTATATTCTGGTTGATTTGAATTTTTGTAGCAATCTGTTGTTGTTGTGTGCCTTCAAGCCATTTCTGCCTTATGGTGACCCTATGGCAAGTCTATTACAGAGTTTTCTCTGCATGTTTCTTTAGCGGGGGCTTGACATTACCATCCTCTGAGGCTGAGAGAGTGTAACTTGCTCAAGGTCATCCAGTAAGTTTACATAGCCGAGCCGAGATTCTAATGCTGGTCTCCAGAGTTGTAGTCCTATGCTAAAACCACTACATCATATGTAGCAAGCCATTCCTACAGTCAAAATCCCACAACCAAGTGAAAATGGGAGGGGCGCTTAAAATAAAATAAAATAATTTTAAAGTACAGAGATATTGTAAGCAGAAAGCAGAGTAGCAGATAGGAAAGTTGTTCCCTGATTGAGTTGGGGGCTCTCTTGACCCTATCACTTACTATCAAAGCCCAAAATGAATTAAGCAAAGTGACAAGAGGTGCCAAATTATAGAAAAGAACACAAGCTTGATCAATTTGCAAGTATTTATAGAAGTCACAAAATTCAGATATTTTTGGTTCAAGATTTGGATTGCCTGGGGCCAGAACTTTAGTTTTGAGCACACAGCCTGATTAAGGCCAAGAGTTGTTGTTTTTTGCTTTATATCTGTGGAAGACGAGTCAGAATGAGAGCTCAAACTTCCCTTGGCAAGTACACGGTCCCCCTTAAGGGCTCCCACTTTAAGAACCAGGACACTATGTACAGCATTCCTAGCCAAAGCCTTTCCTTATTCACCAAGTAAAGGGGGAGACATTTTGTAACCCAAAGTGAAAGAAAACACACACACACACAAAGAAAGAAACAGGATTGGGTATTTTGACACATTTTACTGTGGTGATTTGTCAGACCTTGCCAAGACCTGCACGAATGGGGGTGAGCCCCCTTCCCAGTTTTCAGTGGAAACCAGCTCGCCCCAAAGCAGTTGAGGCTATGATCACAGTCAGATTGACCCAGAAGACTTGGCAGTCAGGCAGTGCAGCCAGCACCCTAAGAGGAGAAAAGGGCCAGAGGTTTTGGCCCAGAACGGAAGCTGGCCCTAGGGCTCTCATGGCTTATAGGTTCCTTCATCTTTCGGACTAGAAAGTAACCTAGCTGAGGTGGTGGTGGTGGTGGTGGTGATGACAACAAGGGGAGATGTCAAAGGACACTGCTTCCTCTGAGTCCAACACCCCGGGCAAACTGCTCCAGAAGGCCACCAATGGCTCCTGATGGGCTAGGTGAGACAGTCTTCAGGGCCACGGTGCTGTTGTAGGCAGCCAAGAAAGTTGAACGCACTTCTTCCAGCCGGGATTCCCTCTCTGTCAATGTCACCAGCCTGTAAGGGCATAAAGAATAATGGGGATTCATACCATCGTCATAATCACTGATAAAATTTTAAGATGTTCAAAGAGCTTTACATAAAATTCTTAGTATTACCTTAAAAAAACCACTGTGCCAATATCATATTGCAGACAGGAATAGGAAGGGACCTTTGGCTCACTAGATGTTGTTGGACTTCAACTCCTAGAAACCCCGGCCAGTATAGCAAAGTGAGGATTCAAAGCACTTGGATAGCCAAAGGTTCCCCCCCCCCCCACCAGGTGGGTAAGAAATACTTGCCTAGGAGAGGTAAGATTTAATGCTGAGGACTTTGTGTGCAGCTTGACTCTTTAGCCACTACCTTTTAAGTGACAGGTAAAGGATAGGACTTTTACTTATGTCGCACCAAGGCTAATCAACACTTCATTGTCAGCCGGCTTCCCTTTCCTCTTGGGGCACAGGGGGAGAGGAAAAACATGTTACTACTTTGCCTCAGATGCAGTACCCCCCCCCCTTTTATCATCTTCTACAGTCGACATAGTACTTTGTGCTCACAAGTTAGCTCTTGAAGCTGGCTGGCTGCAGCACTCCTACAGCATTTCACAAGGCCTCAGGTACAAGTGGAGCTGCTCATTGTAGCTGCTCCACACCAGTTGCATGGCATCTGGCCCCCTTCCCACCTTAAGCCCCTCTGAGTCTTTATGGCTCAGATTAAGGGTGTGGGCAGAAGGCAAAGGGAGATACAACAAAGGTGCAGGAGGACAATATAAAGTCCTCAGCTATACAATTAATTATTTTGGGAAATGTGGCAATGGCATCATAGCAGAATCACAGCCATGAAAGACCTCTGAGAAGCTGTAACAGCCAACTTCATTTGAATACAATATTTGTACCCTTTGTGGAGTGAACAATTGAATAGCCCTACAGTCCAAGGACTACAGCCCTACACACTACAGTCCAAGGAGAACAAGAGATTCCATCCTGCCATTTTCACTTCCTTGCAGCACTTAAGATAGCACCCCATCCCTGGCTTGTTCCTATGCCAAGAAAGAAGTTCAGAAGTCAGCACTGTAGCAGAAAAGAAGGAATGGTTCTGAATCCCCTTTTCCATCCCTCAGCCCTGTGTAACTGAAGCTGGGAAGCCTTCCTCTCCACCCTAAAACCCACTCCAGGGTGCTTTGCAGGCTGCTGTGTTCTGCTGGCTGAGTCTCAACAAAGTGCTTTTGGGATAAAGCCTCCTGGCCAGGAGTGTCCATATTAGTGATGCTCCTCTGGTTCCATTAGCCAGCCAACTTCCCGCCTCCTTGTCTATTTCTCTTCCTCCAGCTCCCACCTCCCATGCGTCCACAGGACCAAGCTGAGAACATAATTCCCAGAGCGATGGAGTGGGGGCAGAAGGAAGAGGGGAATCCCAAGGGTTTCCAACTGTGCCCCAGCACGAAGCCATTTCACCCCCATCTTCATCTCCATTTTGTGAAGATGAGGAGGTACAAGGGAGATGCTTCATGTAGAGAGGCCACAGTATCCCCTGTGATCTGCCTCTTTTCCATCTGATCTATGTATTTGAAGGGGAGGGGGAGAGGCAAAGAAGCAAACAAGACATTCCAGATGAGAGCAGCACGAAGGGAGATTACAGTTCAAAGGCATCTGTTCTGAGCGTCTTAAGAAAAACAATCTTTCTCGTGCATGCACACATCTCTTTTTCTTTCTCCCTCCTTCCCTCTCTGCCATTTCTCTCAAAGAGAATAAGACATTCCTTCAAAAAGGTCATCCCAAGGGCATGGCACAAACCTGCCCATCAAAAATTCCCTTTCATCTCCCCAGTGTTTCACAGGCTGGAAATTGGCACTGTTAATTTGAATGGAAGTGGGAGAAAGCCACCCACTGCCATCAGCTTCCAGTCCGGAAAGAGCAGCAAGGGGATGTGGCAGAAAGGCATGGGATGAAAAACAAAAACAAACACGAACCAACTGGGCTGCTGAGGTACCCTGCCCACCTTGTGACTGAAGAGAGTCAAGGAGAGACCGTCAAGGAGGAAATGGACTTTCCAACCTCTCCCCCTCTGCCACACTATAGGCCAGGGGTAGGCAACCTTTTTGAGCCGGGGGCCGGGTTGCTGTCCCTCAGACAATTGGGGGGCCGAAGCACCAAAAATAAATAAATAAATAAATAAAATAAAAATATTTTTTAAAAATAAAAAATATATATATATATAAAATATGCATGCACACTCTCTCAGCCCCAGAAAAGCCATGGCAAAACCTCTGTGGAGATTTTGCCAAGAAAACCCCAAGAACAAGTAATAACAACAATAATCAATATCAGGGGTAGGCAACCTTTTTGAGCCGGGGGCCGGGTTGCTGTCCCTCAGACAATTGGGGGGCCGAAGCACCAAAATTAAATAAATAAATAAATAAATAATTTTAATTTTAAAATTAAAAATATATGCACGCACACTCTCAGCCCCAGAAAAGCCATGGCAAAACCCCTGTGGAGATTTTGCCAAGAAAACCCCAGGAACAAGTAATAACAACAATAATCAATATCATCATGGCGGGTGGTGGTGGCGGCGGCAGCGGCGGCAGGACTGGCCTGGGGCCGGTCCAAAGGTATTGGGGGGCCGCATCCGGCCCCCGGGCCTTAGGTTGCCTACCCCTGCTATAGGCAGATGGAACTCCTTGTTACAAGACTGAATTTCTGACATTTCAGCAACAACAATAAAAGGGACAGGGGCTGCATGTTTGAATGTGGAACTTTACAAATCCAGAAATGGTAGCCATGTTGCAATACTTCAGCAGACTCACAAGCCGCACAAAGAAACTCCAAGCATTCTATTTGGCTCTCCCAAAACATCATAATGTTCTAAGACCAAAATGGCATCAAACTACAGGAGAAAAGATTCCATCTGAAATGACCAGGAAGAACTTCCTGACAGTAACAGCTATTTGACAGTGGAATATGTTGCCCTGGAGAGTAATGGAGTCTCCTTCTTTGGAGGTTTTTAAGCAGAGGCTGGATGGACATCAGTTGGGGGTGCTTTGGTTGTGGATGGCCCTTGGGGTCTCTTCCAACTCTGAGTCTTTGAAAAGTCATTCAGATTTATAAAAAGAAACTCCATGCTCATTCCAAAGGAACCAAGAGAATGCTGGACTGAAAGCTAACAAATGAAACTATGATTGCAGTCTTATCCTACTTACTTGGGATTAAGCTCCAATGAACACAGTGGGACTGTGTGTTTGTATGTGTGTATGTGCGTGTGTGCAGGCTTGGGATGCTCATGGCTTTGCCTATGGCATCCAACTCCCACTCTTCATCCCAGCTGCCCAATAAACAGGGCTGTGACTCTCCTGTGATTCCACCTGGCAGCTTGCAGAGAAACTGATTTCTGGAATAGATGAAACTTGGCTTGATCAATAAGGCTATTATCGTCACCATGTACACTAATACTGATTCAAGTCTTCTTGTGCCGGTAAAGCTGGAGCTGAAATCATACTACTCACAACAGGCATCTGCAGGCCTGAAGTTTGCAGACAGAAGGTTTAAAAGAAAACACCAAGGGGTAATCTTTCCACCCAAAACAGATTGATAAGCATTCAGAGACACAGAATACTGATGGGGGAGTCAGAGATAATTTGATTTAGAGGGAGGAACAAAAGCACAGAGGTAGAGGTGTGTCAGGGTACAAACAACCAGCTTACTGTCTGGGTAAGTCATGCCCTGGTTCATACTGAGAAGGTATTTCTAAATGTTCCATGGGCAGAAGCGAGAGCTCCCTCCAAATGTTTTAGTGTAGCTGGAATTGAGCACCTCTCAAATCTCACACATAGAAGGAAAACATATAGCAGCCCAATAATGACTGAGCATGATCAGCAGGCATAGAATGATGACTGACTGCTGGATAAAAACCAGAGAAAACCAGGGCAAGGGGCTGGCATAAGTTACTGGGATCCACTTGTTCAGCTTTAATGCTAAATCTCCACTCCTGAGAATCTATCTAGAGAACCTTTTCAAGTGCACAGATTTACTCTGACTTGCCCTGTAGTTTAAGTGCTTGCCCAAGGTTTACATAGGGCCATGGCCTACCTATGGTGTGCACAGTTTTACCTTATATTCTCTCCACTTCATCCCTTCTTCCCAGTATATAAAACTTCAGAGGCTGTCATTGGAAGAATCAAACTTTGACTTGCATGTTGAGGCAGGGCTCTTCCACTCCACTGAAGACAAGGTGAATGCACTCAGGCATGAGCATGTACACAAACAAAAAGGGGAAAGACTAGTTTCCCTCCTTCACTATATCCCATCTAATTCCAGCTACACACGTGTGCACACAACACTCAAAATGTCCTGGTGGAGAAGGAGTGATCCTGCTTATTTATGTTACTACAGATGAGCCAGCAGTTCTTCCTTAGAAACTCCCAAGACACAAACAGTGCTCTCAGGAGATTACACAAGACTTTGGCATACGTCTCAGCTGCAGCCACATGCTGTTTCCTTAGTGAAATTACCAAATAATTGACACTACAGCTATCCAAACTAGATGGTGTATCTCTCATACGAGTGGAGGGGGGGGGCACAACACAGTAGCAGAAGATCCTTGTATAGTGCTTGGAAGAAAGCCAAAGGCCTTCCACCCATGTTATCTTGGGATAATAGGTTTCCTTGCTGCTGCTAGTGGTGGGGTTTTGAGTTCGCCAAAATATTCTTAGCCTCCTCTTCTTCTGCCTTCTTCAGTGTTGTTTCATTGAAAAAAAGAGTTTTTCATTCATAGCAATTAGAGATCATAACAAGCACTGCTTCTAGAATTTTATTTTTAAAGCATTGCCCCAAATATGTCTCAGGTGTGATACTGGAACTCAGAATAACCAACAAAATTAATCTGCAATAGGGTTTAGGGCCAAAAAGAAAACTTTAAAGAGCATATCATTTGCTTTCACTCTTGCTTTCTCTTTTTTTCCTTCTCTGTCTGTCATCTGTAAAAGTCCCACCTACCTTATACCTGGCTGTATGTACATATGCATAACCACATCCCTCCTAATAAGGCCATTTCATGCATCTGACTGACAGTTCAGCAACACAGAACCTTGTATCAGAGTATCTGCTGATCTTCAAAGAAGCCAAATGACACTGTTTTTTGGTTTTACTAAGACACAGATACGCCTCTCCTCACTTCACAAAATTCAACATTCAAAGTGATGTGCTGGCTGCCAGCTCAGATGGTTTCTGAATTCACGTTACGTTAGCAGCCATTTAGCCTTAAGAGCCAAATAGAATCCCCACCTGTAGAGAAAGCGTATCTCTGAATAGTGGATGGTGGTCACTGGGAGAGTGGTGCCATTCAAAAGCTTGTGGCAAGTAAGCCACCAAAGCTGTTTGCCATATAAAACAAAAATAAAACAAGAAGGCAGGGAGACACCCATAATGGAAATAGATGTAAACTAAATATGGTCACTTACAAGCAGAATGCTAATACAGCAGTGGTGGGAAATCTCAGCCTCTGGGACTAACTCCGGCCCTCCTAAATGTTCCCAGGTAGCCTGCTTTCGTATGGTTAATTCTATCCACATTCCTTTTGTATGGTTCCTTCTCCCCACATTTTAAAAGGCACAAATACCTCTCAAAGGCTTAGTAAAAATCTTAAGCTAAAATATGCTGGTATTTTTGGTCCCACTCTTTTTGCCTTGACCACACGGTAGTCATCGTCCCCCCTCCCATTTCATAGTCCATCATCCTTCTTGTTCTGGTATTACACCTCATTTCTAAGGACAAGAAACTGCTACAACCTACCTGAAGCAGTGAATCAGGCTTCCTTGACCTGATGTCCTTGGGAAAACTGTCAAATTGCAACTCACATCACCCCCAGCCATCAGTCCTCTTTCTTCCAGTGACAGGATTTTCAATGCATTAAAACACACCACCCACATTACTGACTTGGCCTACATACAGCCTTCCCATTACAGTCTGCTGGAAATAAACAGAGTACCTCCCTCCTAGGTCTAATATTAAATAGTGTAAGGCTTTATATTCTGCAATTTCAAAAAGATGAAGATGCTGCTCCCTGAACTCGCTGGCTCCTTTAAAAATCCTTGCTGTTCAGAACACAGCAGCTGCTTCCCTCATTGCAAGACCCAGGCTGTGGCCATTTGCCCAGCTGTAGGAGAACTGGAACACTGGCAGCCTGAGAAGCTACAGAAGAGATTTTTTGAGAGGGGGGTGATGTAAAGTGTGGGGAGAGAGAAAGAGAGAGATAAGACAGTATGCTGTCTTTAGATATGTATGGTGGGGAAGGAGTTGGCTAGGTTTATGATTCAGAAACGTGAGATCCCAGCATGTCATTCTATACAGGACAAGGGTGGGCAATTCAAGGGTTGGGGGTCACACTGATCCCCTCCCAGGAGACCTTGGAAGGGAGCATCTGCGACAAAATAAAATAAAATAAGTTGCCTAAAATGTGCTCTAAGGGTTTGTAGGGGCAACTTCACCATGTCTTTGTCCCTATGCAGCCATTTTGGGCCCATGTGAGGCCTTTTGTTAAATTAGAAAGTGACTCATATGTCCTCTTTTGGATCATGGGGGCAATAAAACAGCCCCTTGGCCTTACCTTTCCCTGCTAGAAGAAAGGGATAAACCCCAGAAACCTGCCACCTTAAAAACACTACAAAACAAAACAACATCAAAACTTGGGCTAAGGAGCTACTGAGTATCTGGTGTAGCTATAAAATCAAATAAATCAAATAAATAAAAGATTATATAGGGAAAATTACTATTATTGTTATTTGACACAATAAAGACTAACCTAAGAACAATTTTTGCACCTATTATATATTATTGTTCTCACCACCAGAACTTACACAGACATATTAAAATCAACAAAAGCATACATCAGAACCCTCCAGACTGAAAAAGGCCATTAATCTGAATTTTTAATGGACAAGCTTGGATGAAAACCCCTAATACATGAAACAGCTAATAATATGTAATGTCTAACAACTAATAATACATCAACCTTTGTTGGACCTTTGGGGCCCTAGGGACCACAAAACAGCCCCTAGGCTTTACTTTTCCCTCTCTATATAGAGGTGTAGAGGCTCCATGCCCTTAGTAGGATTTTGCTCCCAAATCAGGGGATAAGAACAGAAGTAGGGGCAGGGGGAAGGAAGAGGGGTTCTTAAATTTTCCTACATGTGTGCCATTTCTTCTTTGCAAATACCCACTCCACCCCCACCCCTGCAGTTTGTTTTTGGTTTGGGAATAAGGGACAAGAAGCAAAAATTAGCATTGCCAGTTTTAGGAGCAGTCTGGCAGGCAGAAGCGAAGAGGTTAAGTATTATTTTCCTGCTTCCTGTTTAAAAAGCACCCCCCAAAGCATTTGGAACTGCACAATTCTCCCCTCTAGTTATCTCAGGATAGACAATTCCCTGGGATTATTCTCTGAGCTTGCAGAGAAACAGCCCTTGGTGTGAATTCTGTCAAGCAAAAATGGATCCCCCCCCCCCAATCTCTCTCTCTCTCTAACTCTGAGAGTTAACATATCTGCCTCTGTTATATATACATCAGGGGAGCCTTCTCCAATCTGGGAGCCTTTGAACTGTCGGACTGCAACATCCCTCATCCCAAATCAGTGTGATCATGGGGTATACAAAGCCCTCCAAATAATGAAAAAATCTTGCTCAGCTTGCTCTTCTGGTTTTTGCGAGTTCTTACAGCCTTCTTCAAACTTCTTTTGACCTTCCTTCCAAGAGCTCACTGGTTAGTGTGTTCGGAACTTGCTGGTTAGAGCTTGAGGAAGTTACTTTTTTGCACCATAGCCTCTATACTGCCATGCTCTCTGAGATAGTCAGGGAACTGTAGTCCAAAAAAGTAACTTCCTCCCCACCATTCTGGTCTGATGGGGCAGTGCTTCTGAAGGTAAACTTTGCCCTTTGCTTGAACACAATGTGTTGTTTTTTTTTAGGAATCTCCACTTATAAGCAGCATCCAACACACTGTAACTTCACACCAGAGCATGGATTTATGAGAGACTTAAGAACAATTCATTATTGTTATTTGTTAGTATTTAAGAGGTAACCCTTACAAATTACTCATTTTGGTGTTGAATAGATAACTAGCTACATTAATTGGTGGACTGCTTCTTGCTTTTTTATATGTGTGACTTTCAGACAGAAAACTGTTAAGATTGGTAAGAAAAAAGCAAATTTTCTCCCCAGCCCTGTTCTGGCAAAATGTCTCTGAAAGTATCCTTAAAATAATAACTGTTACTTTTGAAATGAGACTTTGGTACAGCCTTGTTTCCCAAAAAAGTAACTAGCTGCATTATAACCATGTTGCTTATTAATTGTTACCTCCAAGCTCTCCTTTACAAACTAAAACTGATCCAGCTACAAGTTATGCCGACCCTATGAATGAGAGACTTCCAATAGCCCCAGTCATCAACTGTTCTGCTCAGGTCTTGCAAACTCAGGGCTGTGGCTTCCTTGATTGCATCTATCCAACTATAATGTGGTCTTCCTCCTTTCCTTCTGCCTTCCAATTCACTGAGTATTATCATCTGGTCCAATGAGTCACCTCGTCTCATGACATGTCAAAAGTATGACAGCCTCAGTTTAGTCATCTTGGCCTCTAGTAAGAGTTCAGGCTTGATTTGGTCTGGGATACATTCATTTATCTTTTTAGCAGCCCATGGTAGAACCTTTCAAATGTGTTTTATCCTGTTAGATTTGCAAATAAAATGTTTCCCAGCTAGCAGACTTTCACACATCTGTACATTTCCACTCTGACTACAAAACCCAACATCTTCACTGTCCAGCTTTCCATACATACATACCCATACACAGAAATACCAGAGTATGATGATTCTCACTATGGTATTTAATAATACATTCTTACACTTGAAGATCTTATCTAGCCCATATCTGAAAACCAGGCATGTAAACAGCCCTATATAGTCAAAGGTAAGCTTTTGGGTTATCAAGTTCAGGTATATCCTGCTCGTTATTTGCTTGTTTGAAGAACTGTCATGACTACATATCATCACAGGTTTCTTTCATCAGACCACCATCCTTAGCCTTCACCAGACCCAAGAAAAAGGGATTCTGAAAAGCGCTAAAATCACTCCAGCCTCAACACAGGCAGACTCAGCTGGTGGGATGGATGTTTGGTATTCTGTGATTATGGTATGAACTGACCTAATGCTCCTGGACTGCATTCAGCACCATGGGGACAGGTAGATGTCTGGACACTTTCACAGACTGACTTCAGTCAGCCACTGCCATCTCTGAAATGGTGAAAACAAGCAACTTTATTCTCAAAGTTCTTTGAAAATATGTCACAACAGCCCTCTGATCTATCCTCAGAGCAGTAACGGGAACGGTGGCCCTCCAGATGTTGTTGGCTCTGCAGATGCTATGATCCTCCACCATAGGCTGTGTTGGCTGGGGGTGATGAGCAGTGCAGTCCAAAAATATGTGAAGAGCCACAAGTGCCCACTCTCCCTGGGTTAAAAATTATCAGGTTAGCCAGAAGGCTTTGAACTAGCCACAAAAGCTGTACAGAGTACATCATAGTATTTAAGGGAGGTGGGGTGGGATTGTGGGAAATGGAATGTATACTTTAATGTTGTAAGCCGCCCCGATTGCGTTACGCAGAGGGGCGGGATAAAAATAAATTTTATTATGATTATTAACTCAAGACTGAAAGAAATCTCTCTGCCTACCCCACAGCCACCTGCTAGGCTCAGCAAAGAACCCAGACTATTGCTAAATAGGATTCAGAGCAAGTCTTCCCCTCCTTTACTGCTAACTTCATTGTCCTCAGCTTGCCCAGAATACCAAATAGGGGATCAACTGGGCTCTCCACGGTAAAAAAAGGACACTTTGGAATTACCTAAATTACCTCCCTATTTTATAGAGTGCCAATCATCCAACCTGGAAACTCCACGTAAATTCTCTTGAAATCCTATGGATTCCATAAGCCTGTTTGGGACAGGCCATTGTAACTGATCCTCCATCTCTGCAGAGCCCAACATGTTTAGCTACTATGAGGCTAAACTTCAACATGATGTGCCCTGCCTATGGCAAGAGGTGAAATCCCTCTGTTCCCAGACCACCATCTTCCTGTCCAATTATGAGAACTCAGTCAAGAGAGTGTCCTAGATTGAGAAAATGACTGTTTCCTTGGGAAAGCACCCACAACTGTTTGGCAGCTGCCCTTTTAAGACAACTACACTGAGGTTTCACACCAGACTGGCAAACTAGGAATCGCCAACATCTCCTGTCAGTACATGCAGGGCATCACCACCAGCAGAATCTAGCCCAACTGCCCAACACAAAATGCAAACACACAGAACTGGGACCCAGATGGACAGGAAGCTATAAGAGGAAGACAGAATTCTTGTAAGTCACTGCAATGTCAGTTCCCCAGTCTTCAAATCTAGCTTAATGCTGATTTAAGCAGACAGATGGACACATATGAAAGAGGGCTAACTCCAATGAGGCTTCACTGCTACATGCCAGATGACTTAGTTTTGTTTTAGGACAGTCTTCTGAACCAGTATTTTTTGCCCTTCATTGTGAGGCTAGCTCAGAGGTGGGTAACTTCTACTTCTCCAGATATTTTGGACCAACTCCCATCAGTCCCACTGGGGCTGCATCCACACTGTGAAATAATCTAGGTTGACACCACTTTAACTGGCATGGCTCAATACTATGGAATCTTGGGGTTTGTAGTTTGTTGTGGTACCAGAACTCTCTGACAGAGAAGGCTACATGCCTCACAAATCTACAAATCCCATAATTCCACAGCACTGAGCCATGCCAGTTAAAGTGATGTCAACCTGGATTATTTCTGCAGTGCAGATGCAGATGCATCCCTGGAGTGGCTAAAGGTAAGCAATCACTGGGAGTTGGTTCAAAACATCTGGATAGCATTAGATTCCCCATTCCTGGCTTAGTCATTGTGAGAGAAAGACAGGCTATAAATCCTTGAAATAAATAAATAGCCAATTTCTTCATTTAGCTTTTCTTTAAGAAAGGAAAATGTCCCATTAGAAAGAACAGTACTATTTATTAACTCTCCCTTTAAAAAACCTCCCCAAACCTCTTCTACCTTCCTTCTTCCACTATGGTTGGTGTAATGACTTTATTAGTCTCAAGTATCTGGTCAGGACAAACCTCTCAAAGTGAAGAGAATATCAACTCAAAGCTTCTCATTTACCCAAACCATCCAACTGATCACTCGCTATTCAGGATGGCCAATGTCAGGATGGAGAATATTAGTGTTGTTCCAGGGGACCATCATGCCAAGGTTGTTGCCATCAATATGGCAATTTCAAATCTGTGTGACTGATTCTTCCTGGGGCAGAGAAGAGTGATTAGGATGTGCAACGGCCCAAAGTGACAATACAAACACAATGTAATGGTGTATATGTTGTGTCAAGGATCCAGCTGGGACTCACGGGATGCTATGACTAGAATAGGAATCTCATACTGGGAGAGAGGTGGGAAATAAAATAAATAATTAAAAATAAATCAATATGGTCAACTAAAAAGACTCTGGTCCATAGTCCAAAGCAGTCACTTGAGCCAGCCAGGTACATACAGTATGAGGCCTAGAGGAATCCAACTAACGTTGTTAGAGTGACACTATCCATTCCCAACAATGAACTGCTATTTTCTGGCCACTCATTTCAGGGAAATAGAGTACGTCTGGAGAACTCCTGTGGTCTACCAGATGTATTGGCACTGAATTCCTAAATGTACTTGCTTGCTATTGCTATTGCCTAGCTACTAGAGAGGCATGCTTGGACTAGTATTTCATCAACATCAGGAAGGTCCAAGGTCCTCCAGCCATCCTTGAAACAGGACTTGCCCCATAGCAGCTCACAGGCAGTGTGTCTCCCTCTTTCATCATCGTGACCCTGCCATTCAAAACAAGCAGAGGAAATTAAGGCCATTTGTCACTCTGATCTTTTCACAGATCAGTGAGTGCAATGCTAGCCTTTGGCAGAATACATGGGATTTAGGTGTACGCAGAAAGAATAGATGTATCAAATGAACATATTTGTTTGGATCCTGGGCTTGGAAGTAAATAAGATTGGAAGAAAGTGATTTTGGAAGCAAGGGCCAAGGAAAAAAGGTTTGGCTAAAGGAAAACACACACACACACACACACAACAAACTCAACACAAATTACAGGTCAAGCCTCTTTTATCCGGAATTCCAAAATCTGAAATATTCCAACCACCAAAAGTCTTTTTTCATGGGTGGGACACCTTTGCTTTCTGAAGGTTCAATGTACACAGACTTTGTTTCATGCACAAAATTATTAATAATATTGTATAAAATTACTTTGAGGCTATGTGTATAAGGTGTATATGAAACATGAATCCCAATTTGGGCAGAAAATGAATCCAATTTAAAAAATGAAATAAATGAATGTTTGTTTAGATTCAGACCCATCTCCGTGATATCTCATTATTCAGTTACGTATATGCAAATACAGGTATTCCAAAATCCAATAATAATAATAATAATAATAATAATAATAATAATAATATCCAAAATGCAAAACACTGCTGGTCCAAAGCATTTCAAGTAAGGGAGACTCAACCTGCAAATCAAAGGATGTATGTGACAGCTTCATGTATTGAATTGAGAAGACCAAAAACGGGCAGATGTTAGCTAATAAAGGGATACATAAGAGTTTGAAATAAGCACACACTTTTCTGGGGGGATCAACTCTCCATCTAGAGAACAAGTGAATTTATCAATAAGAAAGATGAAAGCACTTCAAGATAGGACATATGTTTATGAAGAAGAACTATTTCTAGTAAATCAAATGTAAATTCTTAAGACATCCAGCTCAGTACTAGATAGAGCTGCACCCCTCAGGCTTGGAAGATAGTCATTTCCATGGCCTGCCATCAGTTCTCAGTAGCAAGCGCATGAAGAAAGCATGTCCTGCCTAGGGAGGAGCCTCATAAAGGAATGTCACACTGAGTTAAACCAATAGATCAGCTAGCCTCATATGACCAAATCAAGCTCAACTAGTAATGGCCCTTGAGGGTCTTGGGTAGAGGCATTTTCCACACAGCCTAGTCTGATTTCTTTGAATGCTAAGGACTGAATCAGAAGCCTCAGATGAGCAAAGCATGGCCCCCTTCCCCACGAAGTCCTGTCCACACTTACAAGGCACTGTTAGGGAGCTCATCCGGGAAGCTGCAAGGAAGGGAGGAATCTGTCTGCTCCTGTATACTGCCACTTCCTGTTACCAGCTGCCAGCTGCCAAAGTCGGTAGAGATGGAAGATCCAGGGAGAGAATGGTCGGCTGATCTGGGGCAGGAAGAGAGGAGACGGTGCAAGTCAGTGGCTTCGTTTAGCAACATCTGGCCCTTCTGGTACAGCCCCTACTCGCCTCTGGCCCCTCAAGAGTTGCATTGCTAGTGTATCTCCATTGCAGGCATCAAGGATGCAAAGCCGTGGACAGGTTGTAGAGCCCACGCTGATTCCCTCTACAATGAAGAGACGATGAGCTTGATGAAAGAAGAGACCTGAATTCACAAGGCAGGCTAAACTGGGCCAAACTGGAAGTCAGTCATGCAGGAGCCACAAAAGCCAAGAGCAATCCTGCCTGAAGAACTTAGGAGGGCTGATGCTATTCCCAAACAGAAGCCCTTTTGCCATGCCATGCAAGCTAGCAAACTGATCCAATACATGTGTGCAGAGGAGCATGGAAACAAGCAAGAGCTTGGTGTGGCTGGTGTTTTCGGGAGGAGGTTCAGGATCTTCTCTTTCCTGCCCCTCCCAGCCAGATGAGAGCTTGTGTCCTGAAGCAATGTCCCTAATGTTGTTTTCCCAGAAGATGGAGGTGGTAACCGCCCCCCCCCCCCCAAAAAAGACATAGTAGACCACACAGGAAGGAAGTTTGTGAAACCAGGCATTTAATGCAAGGAGCGACCCAGAAGAGCAGAACAGAGAGAAAATCTCACCTGAAAGAGTATTAGCCCCAATCTCATCTTCCTCCAAAAAATAAGCCACTTTTCAAGCTCCACACCATATTCATGTCTTTCCTTTCATCTGATAATGTGCAGTTGGTGGCTCAAGGCTGACACATTATGCTAAGCATTAAGCAGTGATACAAGCTGGGTGATTTGGAAGTAATAAAGCTGCCAGGAGCAAAGCAGCATCAGTTTTGCAGCAGCAAGCTCATGAGGAAAGGATTTTTTTAAAAAAAGAAAAGACCTTATAGGGTATTGCTTTCAATTGGCACCCCAACAGCTGTTGACATTTTGCAGTAGCAACAGCCCTCCTTACCTGAAAGGTCATTTGGACATTCAGGGAATAATCCAGATTTTTAGCTTAAAAAGCCTACCTTCAACTCTTGGCATACACCACCTTCCCTCTCTCCAGCCCCCAAAGTCATCATAGATGGGTGGTTGCCACTTTTGAGAACAGAAGAGGAACAAAAGAGGCTGGCTTTCCGGTTCCTTATCAAAAGGGCAAGCAGGCCACTGGTTCTTCCAGAAAACCTGCATCTTAAAACACATTTATTCCTTGTAAACTTTCAACAGTACTTTATAATCCAGCATACAAAATTCTGATTTAATAACTAACCCAACAGCACAGAAGATGGGATGCTTAGCCAACATAAGAACAGCCATCCTCTTTGAGATAGAAGTCCAGCATCTTGTTTGACACAATGGCCAACCTGCATATCACCATAAACCCACAATGACCAACAGTATACCTCCAATAAACCCGCAATGGCCAACTGCATACCACCAGTAAATATACAGTGACCAATCAGATGCCTTCATAAAACCCACCAGCAAGTCTGGTTGGCAATAACTCTTCCCTGTACTTGTTCACTAGCAATAAGACTTGTCACATAATCACCCAACTACTAGTTGTTGTTGGTGGATATCAATATACAGGCAACAATCATTTCAACTTTCCGTATGCCAGACACAGGCATGCTTTGACAGCTCTTTCCTTTTTCCTTTCTACTGACAACTTTAGGGTAGTGGTGAAGAGAACTCAATTTGAATTATAGAAAAAGATGCAGGCGATAACATGATAAACACCAGGATGGATCTTCACTGCAATCCTCAGCTGTCTTACTGGGGAGGGATCTGGCTGTGTACTCGCTGCTTCTCTGAGTACAGCATAATGAAGCAAAGGTGGGGGAAAGAAAGGGAAGAAAAGAAAAGGAATATCCAAAATCCCACTTGACTCCACTCTGGAGGTGTTTATAGAAAGAGCTTCAAATCTCTTACTATAAGGAAGCCAGCAAGACAGGCTTATAAGGATGTAGAAGCAAGGAGGAGCAATGTGTGTTATATGCACAAGTAAAATGCTGGGATCAGTGACTCCTGAAGTGACTAGCATAGATCCTTCCCTTCATTGTCATCACAACAATCATTCTCTCACTGTTTGCAGTAAATGTCTAGTGGGGAACATGGTTGGTCTGAATAAAGCCTCCATGCGAATACAAGAAAGGACGTGGTAAATGGCTGGCCAAGGAAAAGGGAGAATATCCTTGATAATGACTCACCAAAATTAGTGCAGAGATAAAGGCAGCAGGTGGGAGTAGGGGAGACAGAGTGCCACAGTAGGGTTCAGGTAGTGAAGAGGCAGTCTTCTACCATGCTAATTGATAGGAAAGATCATGCAAAGAGAAGAGCTGCTCACACAAAAAGGTGAATGATAAATACCATCCCTATGATTTTCATGGATCACAGAAAATTTTCCATCTTAAACACACAAATAAACTTGATGGGGAAAACAGGAGAATTGTTCCATGAGGGGAAAAGTGATTCAAGAATTCAAAGTCCAAAGACGTAATCTTTCCTCTGCATATTGTTTTGAATATTTTCATGCTTTTCAGATATTTGAGGGCCTGGACTTCTTATATACTCAGGCAAAGTTCACAGAACTCAATCTGCCAGTAAAGTAGTCTTAGCTGAGAACTGAAATCTGTAGAATACCAGCTGCCCAGAGAGCAGTACAGGAAGGAGACTCAATTGAGAAAATATTGATTTCTTGGTCAGCAAAGCAGAAGTATGAGAAAGAAGCCAAAGACAAAGAGAGTGAGAGTGTAATCTGACATGTCCACAGAAACACAAAGTTGGATACAAAAAATTACAGGCTCAGACAAAGCGACCCAGTACCAAGTGCTTAATTGATAGCATTTTGTATTTTCACCCATCTGTGCTGGTTAATGTTGATTGTTGCTCAGTTTAGTGCAGCAGATCTTTTGTTTTCATTAAGAAACAGAAAAGTTCTAGTCCTCATTGTAGCAGAGAAAAGTGTGGGGTGTGTGTGGGGGGAAATAAGGTTGTGAACTAGGTAATTTGAGCAGGCTATGCAGAAGACAGGGTCTGTATGCTCAGTCCTCCCAGGGTCTCTTTAAATTATATTTCCTCTTGCCTTGCTCTCTCACTTTTTCCCTTAAAGGCATCTTGAATTCCACAAAAGCCCAACTCTTGCCAGTCTCAATTATGCAAACCAAGCCATTCTTGTAAGGGTAAAAATGACACAATTTCCATGATCACAACATTGCAGCAATCTCATCAGTGAAACTGGATTATGCTTCAAATGCTGAGTACCTCCATCCCTCAAACAGCTGAAAAGGCATTAGAGATGTTTTGCAATGAGAGCTTACCAGATGTACAGAAATCAGGAACTTAAGCCCAGTTGCCAGGAAATGGAGGATAAAGCAAGGTGTCAAATATTGTTTTCATTTCTTTTTTCCTTTCAAGGTGAGTTCTAGTAGATCCTAGAACAAAGTTTTGTTAAAAACTGCTCAACTCCTGTTGCTGGAAAATGTTCCAGAAATTCAGCGCCCTTACTTCTTTTGTGAAGGTCTCACCGCTCAGTAACTCGCATGTAGGTAGTGAAACCCCATTACCTCACAGTCCTAGACAGCAACTCTTCATCACAGAAGACAATATCAATGGTCTGAATATACAAAAGATAGCACAATATATTCCAAAGAAATTGTGTCCTTTTTGCTGGGTAATATTCAGGAACTCTTGGCTCTCATCCTTCAACCCATCCTTTGTACTTAACTTTCTCTGGAATTTCAGCCCAGAAGGAACACTTGAGCGCAAGACTGAGAGCTTCTGTGAGTAGGAAAGCAGAGCTAGGAAGAGAGCGGGGGGGGGGGGGGGGGGGAGGCTTTGAAAAGATAAAACTGAGAAATACAAGTTTCCACTTTTGTTGTTAATCAAAAGGCAATGGCAAATTGCTCTATGGGGAAAAGGCTGAAGAACTGCTTTTACGATCCCATCTCCTGTACTGTTCAATACACAACCTAAGTGGATTGTGTCTATTAATTGCAAGAGTTTTTCTTTCGAAAAAAGGCACCTAAGAAAATTCAAACAATGACATAGAGAGGAGCAGAATCTATGTAAGGGCCTGAATAGACTGCCAAAAATAATCCATCTTGAGACCACTTGCTCAATGCTAAGGAATCATGGGAACTGTAGTTTTTTCTGAGACATTGAGCCTTCTTTGTCAGAGAGCTCTGGTACCACAATAAACTACAGTTCCCATGACTCCCTAGCACTGAGCCAAGGCAGTTAAAATGGCCTCAAGCCGGATTATTTCTGGCAGTCTGTTCAGGCCCTAAATTAGCTGCTAGTGAGGAGTAGGAATTAGACCAACCATACTATAAAGCCATATTATTGTTCCTTTCCTGTAATACCCTTACCAACCCAGTTGTCATTATCCCAATGGTGCTTCCCACACCCTCACAGTCCCTGCAGCAAAATAGAAGGAAACACACACACAAAAGATCCAAGCAATTAAAAAACAGTTTTAAACTCTTTAATTGATTTTACTTGCACACCACCCTGAGGCCCTAAGATATAGGGCAGGATATAAATACGGTATTAAAATATAAAATAAAGCAAGCAAAGGGTGTTGGCATCGTTTTGGTGGCCACAGAAACTGAGTTGTTGCTGTTTTTTTTTTAAAAAAAAAATAAGAGCAAGAACCATACACCCACACCCTAAGGGCCTGAGGTGTCATAGTCTAAACACCAGGTCAATGAGAATCAGCAATTGTGGTATGTTAGTTATGAACACATAAGATGTTGCTCCTGTTGTGAGCCAAGCTGAAGACTGTTGTTTGCTTTTACAGACCTGGTCACAGTCATTCAAACCCTTGCTGTCAATGAGTGCCACCCTGCTCCCCAAATGGAAGGGAGCTGGATACTTCTTATACCATATAAACCAGACCCTTTGAAGAGAAAGCAAGCTAATAATGGCCTTTCCCTTAGCAGGAAGACCATTATGATCTGCTTGGTCTTCAAGCAGTCCAGGGCCTCTAAGCTAAAGCTTCGGGGGGGGGAAAAAGGCTTCCTTTAATTAGGTCACTCCTTCCCACTGCACCACCTTTCCCTGACATGTTATCTGGGTTTCTGAGAACTCTGGTTTCTCTTTCCTCAAATTGGCCAGTCAGCCATGTTAACTGGAAGGAGAAGGGAGGAAAAATGCTCTCAATCACACAAACACACACATTCATGCTCTGTCTCAATCACTCATGCATCTTAGGCTGCTGCCACACTGCAGAATTAATGCAGTTTGACACCATTTTAGATGTCATGGCTCTTTGTTGTGGCAACAGAGCCACAGAGAAGGCTAAATATCTCACAGAACTAGTCCTAGAATTCGACAGCATTGAGCCATGGCAGTTAAAAACAGTGTCAAACTGCCTGAATTCTGCAGTGTGGATGCAGCTCAAGTCTTGGGGCCCAGGAATGATATTCAAGCTTTGAGCCAGGGTTTAGTTCAAGATAAAGCTCGCTGAATGTCACTTTGGAATCTATTTTTATATATGGGGCTTTTGCCGTTTGTTGTTGTGTGCCATTGTTTCTGAGTTATGGCAACACTAAGGCAACCCTATCATGGCATTTTCTTGGCAAGATTTATTCAGTGGAGGCTTGCCATTGCCTTCCTCTGAGGTTGTGAGCATGTGACTTGTCCAAGGTCACCCAGTAGGCTTCATGGCTGAGCTGGGAATCAAACCCTGGTCTCCAGAATTGCAGTCCAACACTCAAACCACTACGTCATGCTGGCTGCCTAGCTACTATTCCCTCCCCACAAATACCAAAGCCAGAACCATATCATGTAAACACACTTTTTAAGAAATTGAGTACATCTGCATAATTTCTATTTAGCATAATCCTATAATACCTGTAAATTGTAAAGGTTGCAGAATCTGCCTTTTCCCCCCCTTCGTGATCCAGAACTTCAATTGCATGGGTATAAGATCTTGATTACAGCTTGGATTTTTGTTTTTAAAACGAGTTTGGCACCAGCTACTGCCATACATGACCAATGGTGGTTTTGTGTAAGCAGCAGCAATAAGCAGAATACAGAAATATTTAACCATAAAGACCATAAACCTAACAATTACTCTATTAACAGCAGCTGGGTGGCAGAAGGTCTTTGTGGCAACTCCAAAAGCACAGCTGGCAAGTGAATACCTCTTGGCAGCCCGCAGCACTTTCCCACTATGCCTACTTGCTGTCACATTAGAGCATTTACTGGCCTGACCCAAGGTAATAATTAGAAAGCCATTAAGGCCCTGAGCCAAACCACTTGCTGCAAAAGTCACATGGGAGAAGAGATTCTGGCTCTTGGTTGCAGCTGCTGCCATCTCTGCAAAGCATAAGTACCAATGGTTCACAGGGATGACATTACAGGCTTCCTTGGCCGCAGAGGGGTTCCAGAGACCTATTCTTGAAAATAATAGGCATTTTTCAAAACAACCATATACAAACAAAGAAAAAGGATCTGCGTCTACTTGCTAGAAATCTGGACTATGTCTACAGCTAGCCCAAAGGGGGACTGGGGGACACAAAGGTACACAAAGCATAAACACAGCTCTTAAGGCTTTTGAGTAAGAATGAGGAACTTCCTTAAGCTTTATGTTTAGCTAGGGTTGCCATATCCTGGTTTTTCCCAGGACAATCCCAGTTTTTCAGGCTCTTTGGGATGTCCTGCCCGGTTTTAAGAGCATGTCCATGACCTTGGCACAGCCACATGGCCAGCTGGCCAAGCAAATTCCAAGATATCCAGGGTTAGGCCGCCCTGGTGTGGCTGTGCGGAGCAACCCCAAAGACATCCAGGCCCCCCTGGCACGGCTCTGCGGGGCCATGAGGAGGTCCAGGGTGGCGAGGCCTTCCTGCCATGGCTGCTGGCTGGCTGGCTGAGTCCCAGGAGAATCCAGGAGATCCACTCCCAAGGTGTATATTATATTTATATTTAATGTTATATATATGTAATGTTTTGGCTTCTTATTTGATCATATCCTCCATTTTTCTTGAATGTCCTACATTTGCCCCACATGTTGTCCTATATTTCCCCCTACATTTTGTCCTGAATTTGTGGAAGAGAATTATGGCAACCCTTTGTTTAGCCTGCGGGCCAAATTCTTTTTGGGGCCTTGGGGGCTACATATCCATCTTATGGAGGAATCAGAGACAAAAAGATGGGACCCAAGATAACATATTTGAGCTTAAAGCTCTTGTTGCCAAGAACTAAGGCTTCAAGAGAAGCATTTCAAACAAAAGCTGGGAAACCACCAAGTAATGGTGACATGTAGAAGAGGGCATACCATTTGTGGAACCTCAGAAGGTTAAACTGGCACCCCAGAAAGGTCAATTCAACCCCAAGGCCTGAGGTTCCCCACCAATTTTGCAGGAAGTAGGAAACTGTAGGCAACAAACTGCAAAACTACAAGTGGGAACTTCAATTCAGAGTAAGTCTGGCAGAGCCCCACACCAGACTTGGTCCATGTTCCAGTTTTTAAAGAGACTATATAGTCAAGAATGGTGGACAGTTTGTTGTTGCCCTTCAGTAAGCCCCGACTCATGGCGATACTGTGGATGAAACATCTCCAAGACCCCCTATCATCCACTGTCCTGCTTAGTTCTTGCAAATCCATGGCTGTGACCTCTTTGATTGAGCCCATTTGGTGTGCAATCTTCCTCTCTTTCCACTTCCCTCTACCTTACCTAGCATTTTTGTCTTTTCTAATGAGTTCTGCCTTTTCAGGTTGGGATTAAAGTATGACGGCCTCAATTTGATCATCTTGGCTTCCAGGGAGAATTCAGGCTTGAGAGTCCTTTTAGCTGTCCAAGAGTTCACAGCACTCTTCTCCAGCACACCTCAAATGAGTTTTCTTCTTATTCACTTTTGTCATTGTCCAGCTCTCACATCTATACATGATGATGGGGAATACAATGACTTGGATAATTCTAACTTTAATAATAATAATTTATTTATACCCTGCCCCTCTGAGCACAATTTAGTGTTCATTTGTATATCTTTAGTCTTTAGGATCTTATCTAGTTCTTTCATAGCTGCCCTTTCCATTCCTAGTTTTCTTATTTCTTGACTGCAGTCTTCCATCTGATCAATGCTTGATCCTAGATCTGGGAACTCTTACTATTTCGATTTCCTCACCGTCTAGGTAGAATTTATGTATTAATTCCGAGGTCATTATTTTTTCCCCTTTATGTTCAGTAACAAACCTGCCTTTGCACTTTCATCTTTGACCTTCCTTAGTAATTGCTCTAATTGTTCTGTGACGTTTTCTGTTAGTAGTATATTGTCTGCATATCTTAGATTATTGATGTTCCTTTGTCTTCACTTCTCTGCTCTTCATATGATATTTTCTGCATACAAGTTGAACAAATAGGGTGACAGAATGCAGCCTTGCCTGATTCCTTTGTTAATTGGGAACCATTCTGTTTCTATGTATCCTGTTCTAACAGAGTACAGATTTCTCCTCAGGACTATCAGATGTGGTGGCATTCCTATGACCTTAAGAGGCATCTACAACTTTTGGTCAACTGTATAGTCAAATGCTTTGCTGTAGTCTATGAAGTACATGGTGATTTTTTTCTGGAATTTTTTTGTATGCTTCACTAGCCAGCATATGTTTGCAATGTGGTCCCTATGGTGGACAGTTGTTATTGTTGTTGTTGTCAGCATGTGACTTGCCCGAGGTCATCCAATGCGTTTCATGGCCTAGCAAGGAATCGCACTCCAGAGTTTAGTTTTTGGACCACAGTCCACAAAACCCCTATGTAGTATGGCTATTTGGGGGCTTCTGGGAGTTATAATGCAAAAAGTAAGTTTCCCAAGCTCTGCCAGGTAGCATTGCACTTTACCTTCTGACAATGCTGTTTCTGAAACCAGCGTTCCTCTGCAAATCCAAGCACATTGTACCAGCTTTGTTTAATAGATTTAGCAAAAGTGGATTCAGATGCGGCTTAACCAGTTTGTTAAAGCGGCATTAGTGTCCGGTGCGCATCTTCCATGGTGTTAATCCCACTGCCTAGAGGCAGACACTTCCTCTCCTTTTGCTCCTTAAGCAAATTACCACCGTGGAAGACAAGCTCACCCAGAAAGCCTATTTTTCATAGTCTGGAAAATAACGACATGCAAACAGTGCCACACTGGCTTAGTATGATCTGTAGTTGGGAAAAGATTGTTCACCCAGGGTGATTACTAGTCTTTTTTTGTTACAGAGCATTTTCAGATTAGCTCCTTATTAAGATTACTTTTGTGTGTGTGATTTTTTTTATCCACAATGGAGATGCCTCTTTATGAAGGGGAAAAATCCTGCACACACATGCAGCTTTCCTCAGGAAGTGGTAGACAAGATTTTACTGTGCTACAAATACAGCAGTTAGGCAGCCATGTACTTACAGGTAAGTAAGCTCATGTGCAACGGTTCATTTCTATCAGGGGACATGCTGAATAAATGGAGATAATGAGGCCAGGGATGTGTGGGAAGGATGATGATCAAACAGGTTGTTTAGGGCCAGGTGGGGAAGGAGAAAGAGGCTCAGTTTGATCCTCTGGGCAACTCAAGGCTTCCTCATCCCTGCTGTTCAGAAAGCAGACAAACTCCCACAGGGCAAGATTGAGCAATGCCATTTCCTTGCACTCACTCACAGCTTCAGGCAGCGTGGATGCTGGGATGCAGACGCTTGCCAGCTTAACTACCTCTATTCTTATTTGGCTTCAATTAAGGCTCTCTGCTTTGGCTTGCAGAGACAGATAACCATGGGGTTCCCATCTATAGAGACTGCCAGTTCATCTGCAAAATTGGAGACCCTTCTCTTGGGGAACTGGGGAATGGGAGGAAAACCAATAAGGAACTGCTTTTTCTCCTCCCAAGATACACAGCCATCTCCCACACACTTCCTATTCCAACAACCCTTCGTGACTTGCCTGCCTGCCTCCTGCCTGTCAATACACACAGAAAATGGCAGGTAGCCAATTAAGTTACCTATTGTAGTAGCTGCTGGCCTACTGGAATGCCTGCTTTTCCAGTGCGGCAGATGCTAAGTGTTTTGTTGCCATGGCCACGGGTCCAGGAGATTGGAAAGCCATGAACAACCATCTCCTCCCTTCCAAAGGTGACAGACTATACTTGTCTTGAGTGGAAACTTTAGCACCACAGCACCATGGTTGGCATTCTGGGGACCAGGACCTGCCCTCATACCAGGCTGCTCCTCAAAGAGGGAGGGTAGCTTTTTGCTCTCCATAATAAATCAGCAGTGGTCAAATGGTAGCTCTTTGCTTTCCATAATAAATCAGCAGTGGTCAAACAGTTGAATCTGGAAAGCCATATGCTCTTCAGCCAAGCTGCTTGAAAGTCTCTTATCGCTTCACAAAACATCCAGAAATGACTATCATTTCAGGGTGCAGTGTCCAGCGCTCCTCACCCAAAGGTTGAAAATGTCATAAAGCCTCTTTCCCAGCACAAGAGAAGAATGGTCCTCAGGTCAGTGCAAAACCACATGCTACTTATGAAGTAAAACCCCCAGATTTAATCATGTCTAGCACAGATGAGGGACAGATCTCACGCTGCTAGTTCTGTGGACTAGATGACATCAGGTTGTGTGTCTGCCTCCTCTGATGTCATCACATCTCTGACTAAAGTAGAGCTCTTCAAAACTAGGAATTGAGGAAAGAAGAGGAACAAGAAAGCACTCTCAGTCAGTGCATGGTTGACAAGTAAACAGCACTTTTCCTCTTCTTCCTCCTCCTGATAGGGAAGAGAGAACTGGTCCCAGACCAGGAAGGAAATCACTACCATCTCCAGCCAGTGAATGAAGATAGTTGGGATGCTCTTCAGAGCAGTCCTCATGGTGGGGTCCACAGAACTCCATAGGAGACTTTGTACGGTCTGGATGTCTCCCTCTCAGCACTAGCAGCTCTGGATTAAAACAACAAAAAAAGGAAAGCTGATTGGGAAGCAGTGATGCCTTGACTGATAAACAAGGCAACAGCTAGGTTTCTGTCACAGAAGCTGCCATTTTAGGGACATCCCCTCCTCCTCCTTCCATGGAGGGAGAGTTGCTAGCTGGCTCAGAAGGGGTACACTGAATACTAATTGGAACTCGGGACAAAACCACTTCCTGTTGACTTGCTCAGGAAATGGGCCAACAAGCTGTGCACAAGGCACAATTTTTGAGCAGGAGGAGCACATTTTGAAACCTGATAAACCAAAGGCACCATAGTCCCTAAAGTGTTTTTCCACCACTGAAGGGCTGCTGGATGAACCAGCACTGTTGAGGAAATCTCCCCACCTCTACTTGGAACAATATGAGCCAGGAAGATATCAACTCAGAGCTTCCAGGCCATTTCTGATCTGTCAGCTGTTTGTGGCTCCAAATTATTTGCAAGTAGCAATTTTGTGTGATGTTGGTGTGCAAGTGTGGGATCTTGTTAAAATAATGTGAGGATACCTGGATTCCTCTCTATATAAGGAGCAGCTTTTGCACCTTTGTGATTGCATGATGAAAGAGGCATGATGCAGCCTGGTAATCACTGATGTGTCTCACACCATATTTTCTAGCTCGTGTTTTGGGAGTTCACTGATTTCTCAAGACTTTACGAGGAAGGCTGCACTTGACCTTCCCTCTCATACAAATCTCTCCTCTTCCTCATCCCCATCCACCACTTTCAGATATCCCCAAGCACAAAAAAACAACAACACACACACACAATGGATTTTTTAAAAAATACAGCTAAATGAGTTGCCAAGAATTTGTTGATATGTGCCTCCAAGTTGTTTCTGACTTATGTGACCCTACCACAGGATTTTTTGAGCAAAACTTGTTCAGGAGGGGTTTGTTTTTGCCTTCCTCTGAGATTGAGAGAGTGTGACTTGCTTAAGATCACCCAGTGGGTTTTCAGAGTCTTAATCCAACACTGAAACCATACTAGCTCTCCGCCAAGAATTAACACCACCTAATAGCAAACAAACACTGAAGTTACCTCTTTTTTTTATATATATATATCAGTCACAACAGAGGCGGCCTGCCCAGCAGTTAACTACGACATTATAATCTTTTAATAAGTAGCAAGAAGGAACAATCCATGCTTTAAGACTTGCATCTTTTTATAATGAAACTAAGAACAACTAGGCTATGCAGGAATGGATTTTAGTAGGGAAAGATTGTACGTTCTGCTACTCAAAAATAATTCCTAGGACCAGAAGTTTTCAGTTCTGAATGTAGTGTTTTTTATACCTGGCTTAAGTTGGTAGATTTCAGGTTTCTAATTAAAAAACAATCACTCAACTCCCAAAGTAGATCCTAGAAGTCCTAAGTTTGCCTGTTCCTGAGCTAAGGTGTAAAACTAAGCTGAAAACGGTGGAACCAGAAAACATAAAAGTTAATGATCTCTAATTTTAAAATAATCAAAGACAATGTAACATCCAGGTGAGTTCATTATAGATTTGCTGAGGAGTTGTAGTATAGCATTTTATTATGCAGGGGTAGGCAAGTTTTTTTTTACCTTGGGCCAGTCCGGGGGTCCCCTGGTCTTCCGCAGGCCGATATGGGTGGGGGGGGGGGAATGGTGGCACGTGCACATGCACAGTACACCAGAAGTACTCGGCGCATGCGCGAGTGAGTCGCGCCCGCCCTTTTGTTTTCCAAAATGGCGGTCGTGACTCGTTCACGCATGTGCAGGAGTACTGCGCATGCGCAAACGAGTTACAGCCGCCATTTTGGAAAACAATATGGCCGCTGCGATGCGCGCGGCGGCGGGGGTCGGCGGGGGCTGGTCCAAAGGCCTCGGGGGGCCGGACAGCGCCCCCCGGGCTGTAGGTTGCCGACCCCTGTTATTATGTTTCAGGGAGAGTCACAAGAGATATCCTTTTCATGCACTTTCCAGTATGGATTTAGGAAGCAAGAGCTTAGTTGCACAATTTTATTTTAAAATGCACCACACCTAATCCAAGCACATTTCTGAACAGCATACAAAAATCCCCTGTACAAGACTAAACCCCTTAAAATCAGATGATTTCATAAGTACCAAGATGCATGCAAATATACACACAGGCATACATGTGTGCAGATCAGTCAAATGCAAACCTGGTTTTAAAAGTTTTACAATGCAGCTAAAACCAATTTGAAAGTTTTCTGTAGTTCAGATAAAGCCCAAATTCAGAGTTACCACAAAAAATAAAAATAAAAAAATTAAAATTAAAATAAAATAAAATTTCTGCCTAAGATCCCAAACAATCTTCTTTCTCAAATGGAAGGGACCTGAGGAATGTTTCCTTCTACTGCCACCTCCTTCCCCCAAATTCTAATATTAAAGGGCGGCCCAAAAGACAACATCCTAGAGGAGCAAAATTAAGAGCAGGTACGAGAGAACAGTCTTGAGTAGATATCCTAACCTGAAATAGTACTACTGCATGCTAAGATGCATTTTCCCACTGGTATTTTAAGGAGATTTCAGTTTAATTTTTCCTTTGCTATGTGCTTCATTTTTTTTTTTTTTTTTTTTGCAATCACAGTTTTTCTTTTTACTGATTGGAGACTCTTCTTAGTTCAAACTTGGTTATTATTCTTCTACTTTTATTTTTCACAGCTCTCTCTTTCCAGATTCATCTCCTCCCCCCCCCCCACAAAAAAAGAATAGTATTTGAAACAAGGTGGTTTTTGGTTCCTATTGTAATCAAGAGCCTTACACTTTTAGCAATGCATTCAATCATGTATGCTTTATGCCTCAGGAAGATTCTTAGTAGTTTAGACATTCACCTCACGTTCACAGCTACAGGACAGACCTTACACAGCATTAGGGCCCTTCAACATCTGCTTCTCTACTGTCAATGGTTTCTTATACTCACCCCTCCATTTTCTACTAGTCCCAGAGCTATCCTTCCACCCCATATCTTACCCACCAATTTTAGCCAGTTACTGCCAATCTAATTTCTGAATTTTGTGACTTCTATACCGAGTTCTACCTGCTTTCTTCTGAGGGCATACCATGTGTGCAGGGCCTTGAACCCAGCTTTTTCCAAGCTCCAACAGAAAAACAACTAGACAGTACTAGTTTATATGATCATGTCCTATGCAACTCTCCCATAATTTAGCTCACTTCAGATGCAAACACTACACATTTTTGCCTCCTCCCCAGGCTTTCCCATCATTTTAAACTATGTTTAAGCATTTGAAGGAAATTTTGATGAAATGAACACCATGGGATAAGGAGGAAGAGAATCAAATATGACCAACATTGCTAGGGTTCCCATCAATTCTGCACTGACCACTGCCTTTCAGAAAAAAAACTTCCTCCACCCTGTTCAGGTTTGCATGATACCCTTTCCTCTACCAACTCTGTCAAGTGCTCCAGTATCACAGTTTCTCCACACAGAGAGACGTACTTCCACACAGTCCTTTCCTAACTATGTTCAAGATAACCTCCATAGTCCTTTAACATTCCTTTCTGTCTAAGAAGTAAAATCAGGCATGTAATGAGAAGGTTTGTAAAAAGTTAGGAACTATGTTAGATATTCATTTCCCAGTATCCATGGATTTACTTCACACACATACATCTAGAAACTGAACTTGACATCACCAAAAACATCCACTTCTTCTTCTTCTTTTTTTAAAATCAAGTTTCTAGACCTCATGGTCAAAAGAGGAGCTCTGAAAGTTGTGAAGTACATGAAATTCCCAAGCACAAAAAATGAGTTGAGTAGAACTAACTAGGGCAGCTGGTTCAGTTCAGTATACTTCTGTGTTCCTCTCATACAGCCATGATTTCCAGACCCATAGCCAATAAAGGCACTAATCACCCATCTTGGCACCTTTATTCTAATCCAAATTTTCATCAGTCAGGAGCCAGCTGTACCATCAAGCAGTGAAAACAGCTCCCTCAGGAAGAAAAATCTGACCATTACTAGAGCAGCAAATTGTCACTTTAATTGTATTTGTAATGCAAGAGACAAGGAGGTGCACACCATTCACTTTTTCCAGCAGGTATTCTGAGAGGAGCACTTGGTGATACATTTCTAAGAAGCCCCCAATCCCCTTAACTAGACGGAAATTTGTATCTGAAGGATGGATTTCTTCTGAGTTATATATATTTTCTGAGTTATATATATTTTTTCAAATGGAAAAATCAGGATTTCATCTGCTGACAGGAATAGACAAAGGTTTTCTCAAATATCAACATGGTCACTTCCACTGTAATCCCACTTACCTGCTGTACTCATACTGGTTGTGCTGTTTCACAGGCCTCCAAAATCCCAGTTCCTCCACCCTCTTGCTTCCCTTTTCCAATTGCTGTTCCAAAATACAAGCCTCACTTGCACCTCACCTGGCCTTGGGTACTTCTAGTGGACTGCTGCCCAGTCTTGAGAAATTATCCGAATGGTTGGAAGAGGAGGAACTAGAGGACCTTGCTTCAAGCACTCCCTGGAGAGGCAGCTTGTCTTCGGGCTGTTGCGTCCGGCTCCACAGTACTGTCTGAGGAGAAGATGCACAATTCTTCCTCCTGCAAGGAAAACACATACACATAGGGAGTTGGGATGCGCCTGGAAGTAACAAAGTTACAAATAATTCATTACTTGTAATTAACCCCCTTTATCCAAGACTACAACGCTGTAATTCATATACAAGTTATGAGTGTAACTTACTGAGGAATAATTTTACTCATTTTATAATGAACGGTAGTTATGTTTACAGGGGATGGCTGCACTCAATGGCAGAGGAGAAATATCATATGGTTCTAGTGCTGGCTTGAGCGGCACCTTATGCTCTGCTATTGGCATTGAGAAGACAGTCAGACGGATGGCAGGACAGTTCATTTTGTACCACCAATCAATGGTTTGTAGAATTCAGATGTTTTTTCAAAAGTAGCAACTTTAGTTTTAAGAAGTGGGAAAGTTGCTCCCTGACATTTAATTGTAGCTGTAATTTTTTTAGAAGTACTCTCCCAAGATCTGAGCTGGGCAGGGTACCATTGCAACTTGCAAATAAATCCCTTGGTCCAAAAGGGCACACCAAGGATTTTCAAAAAGCTAAGACATTCAACTAGAGCTGAGGATTGTCTTTCCAAGAGCCAGAGCTAACAGCACTTTCCATGAAAGAGGCTCAAGGGAACAAATATGTTAAACACAATTAAAACAAAGTTACTAAATTATTTAAAAAAACATTAGCAGAATACAGACAGGCATGCAGCCGCTAAAACAATTAAAACATCCTCCAGCAACAGAACAATTCAGTGCTGCATATTACACACACAAATCACTATTCAACACAGGAGCTGAAAGCTACTTTTATCTCAGAAGCCTTCCTAAACAATATTTTAGCCACACAGCATAAGATGGCCAAAGAGGGTATTTAGATAGTGCTTTCAAAAATTCCTAGAACATACTGTGAAGTAGTTTTTAGTACACAGTCTAGTATTTTAGACATACAGCAGTCTCCAAAGGAAGATCAGTATTATTGTCTTCATTTTGCAGATGAGAAGACTGTTTAATTGCTCTTCCCACAGAATCATAGAGTTAGAAGAGACCACAAGGGCCATCTAGTCCAACCCCTCCTGCCATGCAGGAAATCACAATCAAAGCATCCCTGACAGATGGCCATCCAGCCTCTGTTTAAAGACTTCCAAAGGAGACTCCACCACTCTCTGAAGGAGTATGTTCCACTGTCGAACAGCTCTCACTGTCAGGAAGTTCCTCTTCAGGTTGAGGTGGAATCTCTTTTCCTGTAGCTTGCATCCATTGTTCCATGTTCTAGTCTCTGGAGCAACAGAAAACAAGCTTGCTCCATCCTCAATGTGACACCTCTTCAAATACTTTAAGTAGGGCTATCATATCACCTCTCAGCCTTCTCTTCTCCAGGCTAAACATCCCCAGCTCCCTAAGTCGTTCCTCATAGGGCTTGGTTTCCAGACCCTTCACCATTTTAGTTGCCCTCCTTTGGACACGCTCCAGTTTCTCCACATCCTTTTTGAATTGTGGTGCCCAGAACTGGACACAGTATTCCAGGTGAGGCCTGACCAAAACAGAATAGAGTGGCACTATTACTTCCCTTGATCTAGACACTATACTTCTACTGATGCAGCCTAAAATCGCATTAGCCTTCTTAGCTGCTGCATCATACTGTTGACTCATGTTCAACTTGTGGTCTACTAGGACTCCTAGATCCTTTTCACACATAGTTTTGTTAAGCCAGGTGTCCCCCATCCTATATCTATGCATTTCATTTTTCCGCCCTAAGTGCAGTACTTTACATACAGACTGACCCTGAGGGAGCCCAGCGGTACCTTGTTAGCCTGAGCTGTTCTTAGTTCCTGTTCTTAGGCATTACAGTATGCTATCCCAGCTCCCTAGAGACCAGACAAGACAACTCTGCATGTTCGGTGGTCCTTAATTCATGTTCCCAAGACAACAGGGCCTTTGTGGATGCTATTGGGATTCACTGTTTTGATCTCCCTGCACTTATGTGATAAAGCAAACTTTGGAAGTGTTCTTGAGAGGATAAGACAATCCAACGCTTGGCTGGGTTGAACTTCCACTGGCTAACTCAGAGGGGGACATATCCATACCCTGCATATTTCAGTGACCTGTAATTCCCCTCATGACCCCCCATTTCCACATTCTCCATTCCCTCAAACCCCCACCCCATCTCTATTTATCCCCCTCTACAGTTCAAGCTTTTTTTTTTTTAAATTACAGTTTGAAGGCAGGTTACATTTTGAAAATAGATAAAAATGTAAAGGCATGAAAATTTGCATAATCAATTTCGCTGGTAGAAATTTAGTTTTCTGGCACACAGAAGGTGGGAGCGGAGGAGCAGAAACAGTATGGCGACATATGCCACGTGAAATGTCTTCCTGTCCTTCCACATCATTCCATCAGACAGCCTCGGGAGCTACTTTCCCACTGCTGGGACAAGTGGAACAGATCAGGAATGCTGTCTGAAAAGGTTCCCCTATACCTGTACATGTTATGTAGACAAGGTGAGATGATTGAGTAAACTAGACTATTGTCTAGAAGCAGACTGCACAGTGACTCCTTTGCTCCAGCTGCTGTGAACACAGAAATATCTCTAGGCTGGCTCAAGATACAGTCAGGTTCACACAAACAGAAGCCCTGTTCAACTGTCCCAGTCCTGCATGGGACTAGGGAGGGGCTGGGGCTGTTCATGAGTTTGGTTGGGGTTACATTTTGCATGAGCCAGCCCTTAACAATCAGGAGATTTGAACCTGCCTCTCTTGCTCTCTGAAGCCAAGCATTGTCTACCCCAATCTTTCAGCCACCCCCAATTGATTTCCCAGCTGCTTGCTGAGCGATTATCAGAGGGCTGGCTTATTACCCCTGGCTGTGCACAATAATAAGGGCTCTCTGCAAACCACAGGATTTCCTCGGAAGACCCTCAACAACTTGCTCTCAGAAAATCATAAGACAGTAGGGCAAGCTTTCAAAAGCCTTTCTGTTCTCGTTGCCTTGTGATTGCCTTGCATTGTGCACAGGCACAAGGCTGAGACTTAATGAAGTGCCTAATAACACAGCCACAGGCACTCAAGCAGGGAAGAGAGGCAATTAAAAAAAAGGAGGCTTTTAAAAACAGAACAGGGCTTCCCACAGCTTCTGCAACTGTCCCAGCTTGAGCAGGAGGGGGAGGCTGAGAGAAAGAGAGACCAGAAACACAAACAGAACTGGCAGCTAAAAATGGTCTCCTTGCATGGAAGAGGTGCCACATTCTCGCTGATCTTACCTGTACCAAGTTGCCTGAGGTAGTCACTACCTTATGCCAGCCTTACATGTCAAACAGAGGGCTTTAAAAACCACAAACTACCATTATGATGTGAAATGAAGGATGCAAGTTCCACCACAGAGTTTAGCAATCTCTAGTTTCATTTTAAGAGCAAAGCTCTAGCCCTCATATTTCAAGTATGGAAATCTGAACAAGCAAATGTCTAAACAATTGGTGTTTAAGGATGTAGGCATGAGATGCAGGTCTTCCACTGGGTTTTCATTCAGTTTATATTAGAGGGAACTAACTGCCAGTGTTGCAAGAGAACAGTGCTACCCCCACCCACCAGGAGCTGCTCACTCCGAAGCTGTTATGCCAAATCTCACTGATGCTAAAACTTTCTGCCCTTTAAAAATGCACCTCTCCCTTAAAACGAGTTGTGGGGGATACTTGTTTGGGAAGCAACCAGTACATCTGGGAGAGTTGCAGGAGATCTAATTGGCTCCCAAATAAGGTGCACATTTCCTGCACAACTTGTTTTAAAGGGGTAAGTGCATAGCATGGACCTTTAAGGAGCATTAGAACAGATGGATCATATATGGCCCATGGGCAATATATTGTGTCTCTCTGTAACCCAGGGTTAACTCCTAAACTGTTGCTGGTAGTCCCTAACCACTGTCCCAACATACGCTAGCTTTATTACTATTCAGTGAGCCATCACTTCCTAATTTAAGCTACCCACAATGAGCACACAAAGTCTTCACTGGATCTGGACCATCTATGTATATGCCAAGAGACTGGGAAATGGAAAGATGGCATTTACAGAAAAAGAAGCAAGGACCTATAAAGTATCAGAGATTCTCTTTCAAATATAAGAATTTAAAGAACAACTTAACAGTGCAAAATAAGAAGCTAAATTATGAGTGCTCTATTTTTCCCCATTCAAGAACATCACCAGAAGTAGGCACGTCAGTAAAGTTTGCTACTCAATTCCATCAATTTATCTTAGTAAAAGAATCTGGGTCTTCTGGCTACAGAATCAGTATCTCTTAGCTCAGAATTCTAGATACTCCTGCAGACAACTACGGTGACCCAGAACAATGTTTAGCTTCTAATGAGGAACTTGATAGCACTGCTGCCTGTATGGTATTCGCTGACAGCTTCTGAGTATTCACTAGTGTGCACACACAGTTTCATGAGGGGTACTGAACAAACTTAGCAGGGACCCTATTTCCATTCTTTCCTTACCCTGAACAGAGATACACACACACACAGAGTACTTCAAGAAGCAGCGTGACAACTGCAAGCAGAGGGCTCACTGTTACCCATAGGATTTCCAGCTGCCTCTCAGCACAACCCCGATTTAGCTCAGAATAATTGCACTGTAAAATATCATTAGCACACATGCTTGGGGAGAAGAGAGAAAAATTAAACTGAGCAGGGCAAGCCCGCAACAAGGCTGTGAAATCCCCAGCCCTAGGCTCCCCCCTCATGTCACGTGGGAATGCTGCTAGAAGCAGAAAAGTGGCTAGGTTCACTCCAGCACAGACTGCAAGGCCAGGACAAAGAAGGGCTGGGGAGGAAATCGGCCCCCCAGGCAAAGCTGGTTATCTTTTGCTTCACTGCCAAGAATCCTACTGTTGAGTTCAATGCTAGGTTTTTGACAATGGTCTGCAGCTTTAGGAGACCCTCCTACATAAGGACGATAGGAAGCTGCTTTATACAAAGTCAGAGCATCAGCCCATCAAGTGCTGTACTGTCTCTACACACAGATTGGCAACCAGCTCTGCAAGGGCTCAGGCAAGGATTACTGAGAGATGTCACAGACTGATTACAACAGGAGTGGGGGCGAGCTGAGGACCGAGGCCCACATGTGGGCCCCTGAGCCACTTTCTGTGGCTCCCAAGGGCCATAACATTTTAAAATATTTCCTCCCCCCCTAATCTTCTTCTGCTGTCTAGTGCCCTGTGGGGACCACATTCTGGCTCCCTCAGGCCATGTTTGGCCCAAGAGAGAAATTTTTTAAAACGGGAAGTGGCTGTTTGCAGTTAAGACAGTCCCCTTTTGGACCTCTCCTGCTGTGGGAAGGGGATGTAGAGGAAATGCCCTCACAGTCTCTAGAGGGCTTTTGGGGGTGAAATTATTTTTTTGCAGAGGTTTGCAGCCCTTTCAGGATCTCCTGGGGGGGCCTTCCCTCCAATGTTTGCCTGCTCTAGATTAGAAGATGGTAGAATGGCACTGGAAATTGTACTTTGGACAGCTTCAACCTAAGGAGCTAGGCTACCTACTGTCAAGATGCTGGGGGAAAGGCTGGGTCCTCTGGTTGACAGGGGTGGGGGATAAGGCAATATTACTGCCTTCCCTTCTCCTGACATTCCCCCTGCACTTCAAGGCTGGAAGAGTCAAGGGTTTGAGAGGAGCATCCTTAGTCAAAATTCACATGTACAGTTGACCCTCCATATTCGCGGGGGCTAGGGGAACAAGCCCCCTGCGTATGTGGAAAAATTGTAAATACCACCACCCTGCAGCAGCCATTGCCAGGGTGGGAGGGGCACGGGGAAAGGAGCGCTCCCTTCCTTCAGCCTCTCCCACTCCTGAAAGGCTTCGGTGATGCTTCTCCCAAGCCTTTCAGGGGTGGGTGGAGCATGGGGTTTAACGTTCGCGAATAACCAAAACCGTGAATGTCAAAACTGCGGATGTGAGGGGCGACTGTACACCTCTAATTGGAACAATGGAAGGAGAACCAATTGAGAGAAGGGATTCCTAAACTCATGTTTTTTGGATCCTGTCACTCTGGAGTAGAGAAAATGTCTATTGGGTCATTTCTACTATGATAGGTAACCTATGCAAAACACTCCAGACACCACTTTTGGGACACTGCCAACATCTAATTTTACAGTAGGATGCAATCTCAGTAGCACAGCATGACTGAAACTGCTCAATGCCTATCTACCACCAGTGAAAGTGCCGAAGACACTGTTCCAATGAAGGGCTGAAACAGACAGCCCAAACGTCAGATTAGGGCCACACGGAGCCACATGCCATGGTGCCGAAGCAACCCACCACCACACCTCCCTACCCGGCATTTCCCCAGAAAGCTGCTCCTTTTTGTGCTGGGAAAAAGGCACCTTTGCCATCATGCTGCTGGTTTTTCAGCACTCCTGCAGTGTCTAAACACCACGCCGCTGGAGCACCAAAAAAACTGCTGGTGTGTGGGCAACGGCGGCTTCATGGCATGTTCTCAGCATCTTGGGGGCATGTGTCATGTGTAAACCATGCCCCCAAGCCACCAGGAACACACCGCATTTTGCTGGTCTGTTTTCGTCCCAAGACAGCTGCTTCCAACTATGGAAGGTGGAAGACCTGGATACCAACCTGAAGGCAGCTGTGTAGAAAATGTATCTTTTGCTTTTTAAAGCTACAACATCAAATCTTATATCCAACCCCTATACAGATGACCCAAGGTTATAAGAAGAGATGGATATAGGTAATAACTTACCAAGCAGCCTGCGTTTGAGACCCTGCTGGCATCAGCTCCACAGCTTCATAGGTGAAACTCCCTGCAGCTCCAGGAGAGTTTTCCATCACAAGAGAAAAGTCACTGCTCAGGCTGGTGGTGCTACCCCGGTCTCTCTGTTCTGGGAACACAAAAATAAGGCTGGATCAGCTGACACCTCTCTTTTCTTTCCCCACTCCACTTCCAAGGCAACAATCCCAATGTCTTCATGAACAAATTCACATGGAGAAACACAACAAAGCACACAAGCCACAGATGCAGTGAGTGGAAAGGTCCACAATCCCATCAATGGGCCAGGGTGGAATGTCACAGTTGGGGAAACTGTGCTGCTGCTGCTACTACTACAGTAATAGCCAAGGCTCAAGACTGTTTAGCGTGGCCCATGTGCAACATCCACTTTCTCCAGCAGTTCTGGAGAGTCACATGCCACAGGGCAACAAAGTCTGACAGAATGGTTGGTTTTGTTAAGAGACTGACACTGCTACCCCTTGAGAAATTGCTTAGTCCCTTTATAAATAGGTTTGTTATAACTTGTTTGAGAGCTGGTGGGGTTGAGAGCTGGTGGGGAAAACCACTTACCAAAGCCTTTGCCAGCTACTGTCCAAAATTTACATCCAAAAGTTATTGAACAATAGCTGGCAAAGTCTTTAAAACTGGGACATGAGAATCTTTTCTTACCAACTCCCATCTTTTTCTTCCTCAAAATGGCTAGAATTGGAAGGAGAAACATGCATGGATGTTTATTTCTACTGCATGGTTTATGTTACAGCAGCCTTCCATAAATGAGTGCTTTCTAAGTGGGGTGGACTACTACTCTCATGCCTTGCCAATAGTCATGTCTTGGCTAGAGATGGGCAGAAGCTATAGTACAAATTATCTGGAAGGCACCAGATTAGGGAAGACTGTGATGCAGGCAAGGAATTTAGGTGCAGATTTTGGAATTTATGCCTTATATAAAGCACAGGCAAGTCTAGTTGCAGTTTTTGGAATGGACACTTGTTCTACCCACTCAGTACAAACAAATTCTACAGAGAGGTGCAGGTGATGTGAAATGACATTCCATCAGCACAAAAATGGCTACTGGGTGCCAAAATGTGTGTCTTGGTGTTTTGTGGGTTGTTTTTGTTTTCTAAAGCAAGTTTTAGTCCGCAGTGAGAAGTCTGAAAGGGTCTGGGTAATGGCTGTCAAAAGCTCAGAAAACAGAAGTGCTTTTTTGTTTGGCATGTGCAGGGGACAAGAAACATTGCTATACCAGATTTCAAATTATCAGACATGGAACTTCATAACTTTTGCTTCATCCCTGGAACAGATATATTCATATTAAGAAGGTCTACTATATATGTGCATGCTAAAATAAATAAATATGCTCATTTTGCATCATTTAAAACTATTTTAAAATGGGCAATAGTTAAGATGTCAACTGAAGTGATTCGTCAATAAACCAACTCAAGGACATATATAGTAGTGAACATAAGAGTAGCCATGTTTTACCCAGAGACAGCATTCACTCTCTCAGAAGGACTAAGAAGTTGCTACTATAGCACTTTCTCCTCTCCTCTCCTCTCCATCTTGTGATCCACTCCTTGTGGGGCAAAACCAGAGATGCAGTCAGCAAAGTAAACAATGGGCCAGAATCACAGCTGCTGTCCCCTTGGTATCTTGTAGAAAAGAATCAGCTTCCATTTTTCACAATCAACAAAAAAGCTTTCAAGCTGATCTCTGCCCATGGAAAGTGAAGTTTTAGCAAAACAACAGTGGAACTAGGCCTGCATTTAAATCTCAACTCATCCCATGGGCAAGTCAGTTTGCCTCAGTTTTCCATCTGTAAGGGAAAGATGTTCGACTCTTCTCCATCTGTCCCAGAAACTAAGGCCTTTGCAGACTGCCAGAAATAGTGCAAATTGAGGCCACTTTAGCTGCCCTGACTCAGTGCTAGGGAATCATGGGAACTGTAGTTTATTGTGGCACCAGAGCTCTCTGACAGAGAAGCCTCAATGTCTCAGAAAAAAACACAATTCCCATGATTCCCTAGCACTGAGCCAGGACAGTTAAAGTGGACTCAATCTGCACTATTTCTGGCAGTCTGCAAAGGCCCTAAGAGCATACTTCACATTAAGATAGATTTTATATACTCTGCACAATAAAGGGTATTCAATACGGATTTCTGTTCAAACAACTGCAACCCATATGAATTGTGTATATTAAGTAGATTTGCATGATTTTTCTTATTTTGCTTAAATCATTCTGTTCCAGGGTGTTCTGGGGAAAAACAAGGACCATGTGAGACAATCAACCTCTCCTATTACCACAAGTAATCTTCACACAAGCATCCCTTCACATCTAAGAGGGACAGAAACATGAAGTATTGCATGTGTTCTTGATAAAATACCATGGTCCTTGGGAAATCAAATTTAACGGCTGTTATGTTCTCTTGCAAAGTGAACTCCCCCTGCCCCAGTTACAGTCATGTTCATGTATCGTAAAATAGTATCACCCCTAACTCCTCCAAAACACAACCAAGTTAGATTAGGAGACTGGGTGGAAGATAGCAAATGGCACTCACTTAGCATACAGATTTCTTCCAGAGTGAATCCGGGTGGCAGACTTTTCCTGAGGTTGGAAGAAATATAGACATAACCATTATCACATGCCATTGCACTGCTGCTGGGGGAGTTAGAATGGAAGAAGTATTATTTCACGTCTGATTGATTACAATTACCGACCAGGAAGGGAAGGGAGCTAGTCTTTGATAAAGAAGCTGTTTTTGAACTACTCTGAGCATTAATGAAAATGTGAAGGAAAGATAATTGAGATTTAAGTTTCTGAACACCAGTATAAAAGACTTTATTTTCTGCTCTATTTATAGAAGTAAGTTATTCATCATAATTATTACCATCACCATTATTACCATGGCCACCTGCATCACTCTCTATCACTAGTGGCATCAATGTTCATGACACCTTGGAGACCAGCAGTGAAGGCAGGGCCCTGTCCTGAACAATTTGCTATCAAAACTCCTCACAGTGAAATAGATAATGGGAGGGATGTCACAATGGAAGCGAACAGGGAAGCAACATGAAATTTGCTCAGTAACATGTCCTTTGGCTGAGTTACAGTAGGTGGAGTTTGACAACCTGGTATCCTTCAGAAGTTTCAGATTGCAATTCTCACAATGTTTTGACTATTGGCTGTGCTGGTTGTGGCCAATGAGAGATGCAGTCCAAAATGTTTAGATGGCACCAGATTGCCTATTTGTACAATGGCCCTGTTAGGCATATGCCAAAGGCTTCAGGGAAACAGTGGGTTTTGTGGGAGGAATGGAGGGGAAAAGAGAACATTAGGCTTCTGCCAATCATGGAAATTATTTATCTTCAGGCCCTCCTTCTAAGGTAAGGGTCTTAAGATCTATGGAGAAAGGCTTTCTCTCAATCCCGCCACTATCACAGGTGGCTTGGTAAGGACATGAGAAAAAGCCTTCTTGGTGGCTGCTCCCACTCTATGGAAAGCTCTCCCACAGGAGGCTAGGCTGGTCACTTCCCTTCCTTCCTTTCTCCACCAGACAAAGACTTTTGTTTTTCAAGCAGGCTTTGAATGCATAATTGTGTCAGGGAGGCTTTTATATGGGGTATATGTTTTAGTTAAGTTTTTAACTTTTGTATGTTTTTGTAATTTTAAATTTTTTATTGTTACGTTTTTAAATAGTCTTTAAAAATATCTTGGGTCCCTTTCTGGGAGAAAGGCAACATAGAAATGAAATGAAATAAATAAATAAATAATAAAGTTTTGGGAAGCAAAGTCAGCTGTAGTTATGTGACAACTGGGGTCTAGTCAACTGGCTAACTCTGGACAGAACCCAGTTTGAGCCATCTCCTTTTAATATGCCTTCAAAGTTTTTTCTCCAGGATCCTCATAGATCTGCTCTTGCTATTCCATGTTTGAACAACCAGCTCCAAACCTGTTTTGTACTGCTAGTAATTGCTCTTCCACCAAAACTATGCTTTCCATCATCTCCTGATATCTAGGAAAAGTGAAGTTAGGAGCAACAAGAGCACAGCTCAGCAACTACAAACCTCCTCATAAGTGAAGTACAAGCCAGTACCCTTTAACTGAAACTACATTCAAGCAAGCCTCCAAACCCAGGTTGGGTTTTTTTTTTTTTTGCGGCCATGCAGATGTCAGAATGCAACTCCCAGCATTCTAGCTATGCTGTCTAGTGCTGGTAGGAGCTGCTGTCCCACAGCATCTGAATAACTACAAGAATATCTTCCCAACTCCAAACCATACGTTGGAGGATCAGAAACAAGCTCAGTCTTTGCACACTTCCTGCTGCCGCCTAACTTGAGCAAACCATATTTTGCTAATAGATCTGAATTTGCCAAATAATGATTTAATCAAGTTTGATTTGAAGCAACTGCTTTAGTCATTTGCATGTGAGAAGAAGGAGAGGTACAGAACCCAAAGAGCCAGTCTTTCATGATTTCAAGAACCATCTGCATGCAGCCAATGTATGGGCACTCCCACTCTACTGCAGCCCCAGACTTAGAAACCTATCCTCCTCCCTCAAGGAACGTCATTCTGTCAGCATTACACAAATGGCTACCAGCTATGATAGCTCTAGGCAGAAACTCCAAGAAAAGTAGCAACCAGAAGACAAACAAGAAGGATTGCCTTGCTTGTGGTCTACCAGTGGCTGGAGAATGCTGTAGTCCAAAAAACTAAATTTTCCAAGCTCTGGCAATTGGGTCTGATTCATTAGACAATTCTTACTTACCAAAGCTATTCCAGTCACAGACAGTGAGACCGAATATGTTCTGTCCCTATTGTTAACCCACCCCACAGGCTGACCGAATTGGCAGTCACTTCTCTTCTTATGTAGGACTTCAAACCCAAACAGCTTTGGAGAAAGCTGTTCATGGCCCCATTCCTGCTCCTTTCTGAGCACAGAATAAATTAAAGTGAATTGGGCCAGGACACCAGGGCCCCCATTTCCCAGAAGAAAGAGCGTGCACTAACGAGATTCTCCTCAGCTCTTGCTGGCAGCCTGATAGCACAGGCACTTACCTCAGCTGCTTGGCGGCAGAGAACTCCTCAGAGGTGATGTGCTTCAGAAAATCGAAGCAGAAAAAGAAAATCTGGAGCCAAAAGAAAATAAAGGGAGGAAGCTTAAAAGAGAGCAGGACAAAAGGGGCTGGGGCTGCGCCAGTAAATGAGAGCTGCCATACTATACATCTCTCTTTCATCGCTGCAGGGTGCAGGCCCAGGGGGTGGGACTGTCACCATCACACAGTCTTCCCAAGAACCCCTTATTATCTAATCTTTCTGGAGTCTTTGGGGCCTCAGCCTCCTGATGGCCAGTCCTGGATACTGCATATCAGGAGGCAAATGACTGATATCACTCTTCCACCCCTTTTAACTCATCAGTAAATTCACAGATTAGATGTGGCCATGACAAGGTGTTACACATAACCAATGATAGAATCCTTCACTGAAGGATGTAGAAACTGCTATGGCTTCAACTTTAGTTAACATTTTAGAATTTTAAAAGGACAGATTATGTACCAAAGGTTTTATTGTATCATAATCTGTATTGAGTGGCTAGTAAGGAGCCAGGTTTACATTCAGTGGCCAATGTGACCTAATTCTGTATTTAAAGCATGTACATTGCTTCTAAGTTTAATTCTTACATTGTTCTATGTAGATTTAATGCACAAACCTGTTCAGCTGCAAAAATATGGTAGAAAACATGTGAAATTTGGAGTAGCCTCCCATTAAAACAGTGAGACAGTAGAAGGGATAGTTGTGATAAGGCATAGGTGGACAAGCTGAGTCAACTGCCTCCTGTTACTGCCTCATCAGGTTCCCCAGCATGTTTAAAAAAGCACAGATCTATGTTTTAAGCCACCAAAATGGAAATTATAAGAAAAGTAGAAGTTGGTGAAATTAAAATTGATCTCTGGATGCGTTCTGAAAGAAGTCTTCAAGTGGTCTCTAGAGGGTTCAAAATGTTTTATTTATTCAAGGTTTACCTGATTTGGTGGTTTCCTTTCACATCTGCATATTGTTACTTTTGAATAAAAGAATTGCTGCAGCATGTTGAACTGCTCTTCTTTTTTGCATGGAATAGGGACCTATCCCTATTCTTTGCATGTTATTTCTGCCTCAGTTATCAAATTTTCTGTTAAAGTATTAATGTCCAGGAAGACATCTGCTTCACTGACTGAGGTATACCTATAGTTATAAGGCAACAACAAAGAGAAGGAGCTATTGCCTTCCTGTCTTGCTTGTGTGTTTCCCAAAGGCATCTCTTTGGCCACTCTAGGTAACAAGGTGCTAGATTAGATGGATTTTTTATTTGATCCAGCAGGGCTCTTATGTTCAGTTTTCCTTGGCAGAAGATTTTTGTACTTATCCAGCTCATATTTCAGGTGCACATAATACTTACACTTCACTAACTCCCTGTCTCCCCAAAGCCTACCACAGTATCATCAGTGGGCCTCAGGCCCCACAACTACTTGGAAATGCTCCCAGGTTGTCCCAGGCACACTCACCTCCTCTCCTTTGCTGAGTCGATCCACTAACATGTGACTGCAAAGTAAAAATGAACACTCAGTATCAACCAAGCAGTTACTAACACTGCTCCACAACATTTCTGCAGACTTTACATAATATAGTCGGCCCTCCGTTTTCGCAGGGGATCCGTTCTGGACCCCCCCACACCAAAAACGGGGATTTGCAAATATTCAAGCCCCATAGGCTTGAATGGGGCGCGCCCCATTGATTTTAACGGAGATCGCCTCTTCGTGAATATGCAAAAATGTGAACCTCAAATCCGCGAGAGTAGAGTAGAGGGGCAATTGTATGACTCTACTTCAGGCACAGAGATGGATCAACTCTTTGATTCTCAATCTGTGGGTCAAGTTCCCACCCCACAGAGGAATGCAGGACAAATAGAGGTGCAGAAAGCCCTTAGGGAGAGAGGCCTAGATACAAGGCTAGCCCTGAGCTTCCCTTTCCTGCTAATCCCTTAGTCAAAAGATCCAAACTAATCAACACGGGATTTGTAAAGAGGCTGCTGCTCTGACCACTATCATCTTCTCCCAATACAGGTTGAGTTATCACTTATCAGAACATCCACAATGCAAAATGCTCCAAAATCTGAAACTTTTTGAGAGACACTATGACCCTTCAAGGAGAAAGCTGTAGTACTCTTGCTCATTCATTCACAAGGTGGAAATGGGTAGCTGGTGGGCTCCCTGGAGATTTTACTATTGTTGTTTTTTTCAGTGAGGCTGGAGAGAAATGCAAGAGATGTGAGGCTAGAGAGAGACATGAGGATCTGTGAAATGGGATTCATTCCAAGTGCTATGCTTGGATTCCTGCTATTTTACAGATCCTCAGGTCTCTCTCCAGCCTCACTAAAAGTGAAAAATAAAAACTAGAGTACAGTACATATCTCCAGGGAGTCTGCCAGTTGCCTCCTTCCACCTTGAGAACGAAGAAGCACAAGTGCCACAGCCACCGCCTCAAACCATCTCTCTCCCGCCTTGCAAACACAGTGCTTATTATGGTACTTGCATTCCAAAATCTAGAATATTCCAAAATAAAAAAAAAATCCAAACTCCTAAACTCTTCTGGTGCCAAGAACTTCAGATAAGGAATACTCAACCCGTATATGTGTATAATATACATATACAGTACATGCAAAACTGCGCCTGTATGGAGGCTCTGGAAACCAACTGGTTTGGGAAGGACTACTCAATGGCAACTTTAAATCCAGCTTCTCTGTATGCAACCTTAGGAGACAGAGATATCCCTCTCTTTGTACCCCAGTGTTTGATCAGTAGCTTGATACACAAATCACTGCTTGCAGCAGCACCCCACTCCACTTTTTCTATGCACAACTATTTGCTTTTCTGTCTAGAGATGACCAACAACAGGTTAGGTATACATAAAGGCTTCAAGTTCATATTAAGGAACACTTCTTTCAGCAGATCTAGAAACAGTCTGACCACACCCTCTTTATACCACCATACTACACAAAACATACCTGTTGTCCTTTAATTTTGGAGGCTAAGTAAGTCCAGGCTTGATTTCTACCTGGATGGGTAACTATCAGAGAATACCAAGGGATGTCCAGGTAGGGCTTGGAAACTGGTAACACTGGGTAAGGCAGACTAAAAGTTTGACTCAGTATAAGGCAACTTCCTATATTCTCAATTAAAGCAAATGCTGTCTTCAGTAAGCTTACCCAAAGAGGAACCAATCGTAGGCCACTGTCAGGTAAAGGATCTCAGAAGGTTCTAGGGATGTGTGGATCAGCCCATCCTAAGGAAGGAAAGATGACATCATGCATTACAATCATTCGTTGCCTAGCACTCTCTTACCTGTAGATCAGATCCCCACATGTTTTCTACCATAAAAATGAAGCTGCTATCCAAAAAAAGGTTACAACCCAGGGCACTCAGAGCAGGTTCAATAAATCATTGCAAAATCTACCCACAAAGCACACATTATTTTCTGTCCAAAGCTTTGCATCTTGCTGGCCATAGGCCAATGAGATTACTCACATTTAATACTTATTTCACAAAGGATGTTTCTATTTCTCATAATGAAGATGAAATTTCTAGGTTTGCTAACAGCATGACATATATTTGAGACTAACAAGTTCTTAACAAACAACCTGCCTGCATCTTTTACAGCTCCTTGGCCCAAGCTGCACTCTTTCTCATCCCTCTTACTTCGTTCCCTGACATCACTAGTCTTTATCACTTTCTCTAGTGCACTAATTTAACTTATGCAAACAGAATAAAATCAGTGCAATTCTATTTGGCTAGGTAGTGCTGAAATCTGTCTGAACCAAAGATCGAATTCTAACTGAAGAGAAAGGAAGCCAACAGAAATGACAGGAGGCCACTGTTATAGATCTACCAGAACCCAGACTAATAGAATGTGCCACAAGGACAATCTAAGATGTAGAAATATATGAAGAGCCAACCAAACACAAAATCTCTAAGGTCTTTGGGAAGGAGACATGAAAATCAGCCAATGAATGATAGACACAGCCTAGAAATCAAAAGCTGGAAAGTAAAACATGTTCAGTATCAGGATTCTCAGGACTCCTTAATCTGGAAAAGACACCGCAGTCTGTCCGGCCTATTGGCTTTTGGAGAACACTCTGCATAAATAAGAAGTCATAGTATTTTGAGAAAGTGGGTTTTGGTGTTTGGGAGGGATTTTTTGCCACCCTGGAGATCCTAGCAAATGCTCAATGTCACTTCCCTGTCCCTCTAAAACTGAACCTGTAAGGAGGTTCAAAAAACTAATTGTAAGTTTCAGTTCAATGCAACTAAAATTGTCCTTGATTCTTCTTTACTCATGCTGCCACTTCCAGAACTAGACCTAATGCTCCACCCATTCTTATGCCAGGATGAAATACAGACATTCTTCAATTCTGAAAGCTGCTTCCTTCCATAAGCTTTTTAAGCAAATAGACAGTGTCCCATTAATTTTACACATGGGATTTGCGTCTTCTGCTAGCAGAACCTTGCATCTTCTAAAAATACCTGTATGCACAAAGCTGTTGGGAGAGGGAGGGAACCTGCTCATGCAAATTTAGTCGGAAAACAGATGCATCCCACACCCTGGACCCATCCTCCCCAGTCCCAGCAGCACCACACACATCTGCCATAGCCAAGGCATTATTGGTACTCACAGCCCACAGGGAGAGGCGCAGGAGGGAGATGAAGAGCGGCGTCCTGTCCCAGCCGGATATACAGTGTACCAGGAGCCCACTGTCATCTGTGCTGAGCCGGCAGGAAGGGAAAACAGAAGCCAAGGGGGGAAAAGAGCTGTGTTACTTGTATGGCATTCAGGATGAAACGACCCCCACGGGACTGAGGCCTCCGTTAGTCTCCAGGGGATACCATATGCATCTGCCAAGCCAGCTGCACAAGGCTGAGCATTCTTCAGGGAGAGTTTCTGCAAAGCAGAGGAGATAAGAGACTATGCCAAGCCTAGGCCTGGGGGATAGGGGAAAAGGACCAGAGGAAGAATCCTCATCTAGACAAAGAATCAGCTATACATTTCAGCTACCTGAGAAGTTAGCATCCACCCCTAAGAATGTGGAAGTAGTTACAAATAACTACAGTTGCCCCTCCGTTCTCGTGGACCTCAAGTCTGTGGTTTTGCATATTCACCAAGGGGCGACCTCCATTTAAATCAATGGGGCGCCGCCGCCCCCCATCCCACAGGCACATGCCCCTTTCAAGCCTTTGAGGCTTGAATATTTGTGAGTCTCCATTTTCGCAGGGGGGTCCTGAATGGATCCCTTGCGAAAACGGATCCCCACAAAAACAGAGGGCCAACTATAGTTACTTCACTTCTAAGATTACTTTACAAATCCACATTACTTTACAAATCTAACTTAATGAGAGATAACTTAACTCCTCTTGCAGCATATTGTTATACTAGTCACTATTTTAAATTGCTTCTTAGAACCTGGAAATTAAACATTTGGGGTTTTTTTATTAGAAAAGCACAGCTGTAACAATAAAAATGGCTTTCAGTATTTTCTTAAAGAACACTTTCACATGTTTTATTATATGCCACTTGATTGGCCCTAGTGAGCAGAAAAACATTTTATTAATAATAAATAACAATAATAAGAATCATGTTGCATTGGACCAAGGACCGATATTCTGTTCACTAATATTGGTTCATGTAGTTGCCCTTGTAATGTCTCCCAGCAGAACCCTCCAGTTCACACTTCCCAGTGACTGCTCTCAGACTTCCCAGAGGGCCTTTTCTGCAACCGCTCCCAAACTATGGAATGGCCTGCCGGACGAGATCCGTCTTATTACCACTCTTACTGCCTTTAAAAAGGCAGTAAAGACAGATCTCTTCCGGCAGGCCTTCCCAGAGTAATTTCCCGGCTCTTCCTTTAGATGGTCTGGCTTGTCATTCCGCTCTCCTTCCCCTAGCCACTATTGTTTTTTGTTTTTATGATTTTATTATTGATGCTGTTTTTAATACTATTCTAGTTTAATCTATTTTTAAGGGGTGGGAGGGTTAGGGGGAGTGTTGGGTAATGTATTTTATTCTTGCATTGTTTTAATCTGTTGTACGCCGCCCCGGTTGCTTCGCAGAGAGGCGGGTTAGAAATAAAACTTCTTCTTCTTCTTCTTCTTCTTCTTCTTACACTCTGCTTCTGATATAGGAGGTGATACACACTCATCCTGACTAGTAACCATGGATCGCCCATCTGCCATGAAGTCAACCAATCTTCTTTTAAAGCCTTCCAAAATGGCAGCCATAACTACATCTTGTGGCAAGGAATTCCACCTGTTATTTAATGCTGTTTGAAAACTTACTTCCTCCTTACTAGTGGGAGCAGTAACAAATTACACTATCAGGACTTAGAATTATAATTAATTACTCAGCCATTGTTCTTTTGAGCAGAGCTTATTGCATACTCCTCTGTCCTAGGATACAAGCCAGACCACAGTAGTCTCAAAGAGGAAAATTAACAAACAAAGTGAAACAAGACAAGCCCTGGCAATACCTTCCCCAGAGCCTCAGATGTAGAGCCAGCACTGACAGTCAATAATGCCATGGTGTGCCCTGGGAGCAGGAAAGAAGCACATCAGCCAGGGAACAGAGTGCCTCTGGGAGGCTGCACTATTTCCAAAGTGTTACATCAAGGCAAAGGGAGACTGACCTGGTCCATCCACTGGCCAGGGGAAAAGCAGCTGCAGGAAACTTGCCCTCCCTTTGCCCACAAAAGGGGAAAGAAAAACCCATAAAGATAGCCACATTGATGATCCATGAGAACAAAACAAAATCCAAAACTCACAGGAAGGCATTGTATTCATTGGGACCAACTACAGTTCCCCAGAAGTAAATGTCTTGACCTACTGCCAGCTTTGTGTTTCCAGCACTGAAGACCAAGTATTCTGTCTTCATGCAGTACACACTGCTTGTTGTTGTGTGACACCTGCACAAATACCAGGGACTCATCAGGCTTACACTTTCCCTCTTGGGAATCAGTTTAATGGCAGATCTCATGGCTTAAAAAAAGTAGCCAAGGTTTTTGAAATAGCATGGCTTTCCCCCATCCTTGTTTTTTGGCCACCAAGAGTTCTATAGATCTTTAAAGCCTACATACTACCATGGAATTGTTCAGTTCCCAATAAACTACTGCTTATTTGTAGATTCTGGATTCTGCCCATTGGCCTGAGACCACAGAAGCATGGGGGAAGAACAACTCTGGACCCACCAATGGGTCAAAGGATCAAGAACCATCCATTGTTATTCAGTGCAAGATCACCAGCAAGGAAAAATCAGTCTGGCTTGAACTGGATATAAATGGCTACTTATATTCCACTATTCTCTTCTAGCTTTGAAGAATTTGCCTCCCTCCTTTTAGTTTTTCTTTCTCTCCCCTTCCCTTGTGATTCTGGCTATTTTGGTTTCTAAGCATGGTGGCAGATACGTATGCTGTTTTGAGGCAATAATTGACTGAAAAGCAAGATGCAAGTACCTTAAATGAACACTCACTAAGGGCCTTTACAGACTGCCAGAAATAATGCAGCTTGAGTCCACTTTAACTGCCTTGACAGTGCTAGGGAATCATAGGAACTGTAGTCTATTGTGGCACCAGAGCTCTCTGACAGAAAAGCCTCAATGTCTCAGAAAAAACTACAGTTCCCATGATTCCCTAGCACTGAGCCAGGACAGTTAAAGTGGACTCAAGCTGCATTATTTCTGGCAGTCTGTAAAGGCCCTAAGTGGAGAAACAAGCATTGAACTCCCTTCCACCATTCCTGGGAGGTCTGCCATAGTCTAAGCCCAAGTGTTCTTTCCCAAAGGAAGAAAACTCTTCTAGTCCAAACTGATTTTAAAGTAAGCATTTGAAAACAACATGCCTGCAGAGATGGTATGAAATTTGTCAGTTTCCCTACTGGGGGTAAGTTTGGAGTTCCCTACCCCTTGGGAAACTTGCATGCAGAGAAAAATGGCACAATAAAAGCTTCTGCAACTTTGCAGGTACTTTTTTTTGTTCCCAACACACCATAAGTCATGCAGTTTTCAAAAATTCTGCATCTGTTTAAGAAGCTGCATGGCTCTGCAGATAAAAACCTATGTGTGCAGTCTTTTCACCACACACAGAAAACTGTGCAATGTAGTTGATTTCCCACCTTTAGCATTTCAGTGTGCAGGGTGGGGCTGGGGAGGAGCTGTGGATAACTCCTCTACAGTACCCAGAAAATGGCATCCTCTCACTATTTAAGCCAGCTTTCCTCAACCTGTTGCACTCTTTGATGTGTTGAACTACAGTTCCCAACAGCACCAAACACAATGTAATCTACATTTGCCATGCTCAACATTTTAGCTGAGTTTTATCCTTCCATCTTTTTTCTCAAGAACAGTTGCTAAGAAGGCCATCCCATAGAGCAGGGGTCAGCATACCTTTTTGCGGTGGGGCCAGTTCCGCTGTCCCCCGATTGTCGGCAAGCCGAAGGGGTGTGTGTGCGCGCACGCTCACATGCGCACTACTCCCGCCGTTGTGCACATGCATGTGCGAGCACCATTTTGGAAAGCAAATGGCGCCCTGCGTTGCACGCGCGCACATGCAGCGGCAACAACAAAACCGGCCATGAGCCGGTTACAAGGCCTCAACGAGCCGGGTTCGGCCCGCGGGGCGTAGTTTGCTGACCGCTGCCATAGAGCAACTCCTGCCACCCCACCATTTTTGTTCTCTCTCTCTCTTTCTCTCCTTAGCAAGAAGAGAAACTCACCGTCACCATTGATAATGGAGATCAGAAGCTTCAGGTAGTTCTGTGTCTGCTGAACAAGGTCCCAGCTCTGAGCGGAAAGGAGGAAAGGGGTGCGTGGAGAACAGAACATGAGAAATAAAGCAAAAACCATTGAATCCCCACTGTAAACATATTCTAAGTGTAGTCTCAGAAGCACCTCCTCCATTCACTATCTACTACCTGCCTTGAGTTCCACATTTAGTGCTTCTATGAAATAGCCATCAGAGGACTGGTAGTATAGAAATAAATCTGATCTCTCACGAAAACCAGTCACTCTACAGCATTTTGCACAGATTCCTCCTTTTTCCTTAGAGTCTTCTGCTGCCTTGTTTTTGGTGTTTTCCTTTCAAAGGCAGCCTCCAACTCTCCCCCCACTTACAAGAGTCCAGCAACAACCACTTTCATCCAAGGGATCATGAAAGAGAGGACAAGGATCTTTAGGTAATAATACACATTAAGAACAAAAAGGCTACTTTTGGACAGGGCAGAAGTCAACCAAAGGTGTCTTAAGAACAGCTATATAAATGAACACACACTTGTGTGTGTGTGTTATATGGGAATGACTGGTACTCCAAAAAGGTATCAGCCCCCTATTCCCATTAGTAAGTTTAAAGATCTCATTGATGAATGTCTGCAAACCTTTCAAGAATTTTCAAGTAGGACTACTAGTGGCCAGATATATTCTTCACACTTCCATAGTGTTCACAGTATTAACTCACTTGCACCCAACCAGAACTCCATGCACCACTCCTTTCCCTTTTGAAAAACAGAGTCCCAAGTTTAGTACTTCAACTGCATCTATCACTTGTGCAGCCCCATGTTGTTCAGAAGATTTCAGGACAGGGTAGCAGTGGGTGTTATTTTATTTTACTTTGCCACTTTGTGGACTGCACTAGGTTAGGCTGAATTCCAGAAATGGGCCCAAGAACAGCCAGCAAATCTTTCACACTGAAGCAGAGACTTGAATTAAAGTTTACCCCACTCCTAGTGCAACATTCTCCTTATCCCACTATAACCTGGTGGTCCTCCAAGTGATGCTGGACAAGAACTCCCACCAATTTTACCAAGGATTAAGGGATTATGGAGAACGAAATCCAGAAACATCTGGAAAGACACATATCCTCCCACCCTTGATACAATTTTTTACTGCCATCACAATATTTGGAGCTTCCTGGTTCATTTGGGAGAGATTTTAAGCACAAACGATCAGTAAGTTATTCTAATAAAACAGTATCCCAAAAGAAATTGGGGCAGAAGAGGAGACACAGCTTCCATTTCTGATTCATTACTCAATTGTTCAAGAGAATTTGGTTCTATGGAATCACAGGGTGTGTTCAGGACCCCTGAAGTAGAGAAAAATCATTCCGCAGTCCAATAGCAGAGCACATTCCGAAAGGCTGATTAAAGCCTATGAATATCCCGCTGGGTTCCAACCCACTTCTACAAGGCCCCCCAAACAGGGAAGCTCAGTCACTGCAGAAACAAGATACAGTGCTTGTACAGGAGATGATAGAATGGGGGTTGGGAAATAATAGTAGGCAAAAGGAAGACTCACCCAATCCCCTCCCCAGGGAAAAACACTGTAGTTGAACTGGCAAGGACAAAAGTTGCACAATGAACTTACTTTGTCATGATCTCACCAAGCTACCTGCCAAGTCTTAACCCACTTCCAACAACAGACGTGGGATGGGACTGGTTTAGCAGCCCCACAGTTCCCAGCATTGGCATGACTGGAGGTAGAGGTGACTTCGAACCAAGTAATGATACACTTTTCCTGTGTTAATATGTCAACTAACAACACCTAAAAATTTTCATGTACAGCAGGTCCTTGGTATCCACTGGGGTTTGGTTCCAGGAACCCCCTTGGATGCCAAAATCCGTGGATGCTCAAGTCCCATTAAATACAATGGCATATTAAATGGTATCCCTTATATAAATTGGCAAAATCAAGATTTGCTTTTTGGAATTTATATATTTTTAAAATCTTTCAGGCCGTAGATGCTTGAATCCATGGATAAAACATTAGTGGATATGGAGGCCCAACTGTATTACTCAAAGGTGACTTAGGAAGACTGGAAGAGAGACAGAGGGGAACACTCAGACAAGGAACTAGGAACTTCTTTTAGCCAGAGAGAGCAAAGAACTTCCTTTTCCTCCTTCACTTTTATGTTTTATTCCACATTTTGCTTTATATAGGGAGAGATGTTTCTGATGAAAAGGACACTAAGAAAACAACTGCAGAATGCAATATATAAAAAAATTCTGCCACCAACAAAAATGTTTATGAAGATGTAGAAAGCACAGAGGATGGTTAATCTCTCAATCCTACATAATAATCATCTCGAGCACCATTTTCTCCTTCCATTTAAATCAGGATCATAGAATCTTTGGCCTTTCAGAATAGATTACAAACTCCATAATTCCTTATCACTGGCCGTGCTGTCTGGAACATATGGAGAGACAAACATTCCCACCACTAATTTAACTGTTTCCAAAAGCCATTCTGAAGCTTACTGCTCAGTTAGGATGGCAAATTTGTCCAACATGGTGCTTAAGGGCTGAAGGCTGTTTGCTGTCTGTTTTCTTGTCTTCACATATAAATTCAGGCCCCAATAGTGCTATTGCTCTGGGCTGACAGGGCCCTCTGCAAAGCATTTTCTGATTCCTCAGGCTCACCTGGAGGAACCAGCAAGTTAACAACAGCAGCACTCTGATTACCATGGCATTACAGCATAGAAAAGTAATGTTTCTGGACTACAACTTCCTGAATTCACCGGCTACCATGCTCTGTTTTGCACCAGGTAGCTACCACTATTTAGATTTCCTAGAGCAGCCCAATGCAATAGTATTTGAGGGGCACTGTGGGGTATCTAAATTCCAGCACTCCCTGCCATTTATCAGAGCGCCAGAAAAAGGGGCCTCGGGAATGGTGTCAATGACAGGCCCAGGTGGAGAGCTAGGGCCTAGCCTCTTAGGGGATTGTGTACTGACTGGGCTTGGTACAGGTTAACCATCCCACTCCACCTCCCAAAAATGTGTTCATGCATTTCAAGTGTTGATTTAACTATTCAGTATAAAACATACAATCTGAAGGACTGTGCCTTTCTATATGAGCCTCCCTAAGCTGTAAGATCTCTGAGGGAGGCCCTACTTTTAATCCCACCACTTTCACAGAACCATATGATGTGACCTCAGAAGAGGCATCCTTGGTGGCTGTTCCCAAGCATTGGAACTCCCTCCCTAGAGGGCTAGGATGGTTCCCTCTTTGCTCTCCTTCCTTCATATGGTGAAAATGTTTATTCTTATAGGTTTTTGACTACAAGGGATATTAATAGCATACAACTTTAATTGATTTATATAGTTTGCTTTAATTCTATATATGGTTAAAAAGTATTTTAAAAATAATTTGGAAAGTTTTTATCTTTCATATCTGTATTTATTTCTGTATTTATTTCAACTTTTGTAAGCTGTCTTGATTCCCAGTTTTGGGGAAGGGGTGAGATATAACTGAACAGAAAAATAATATAATCAAGACCAATAATGTTACCTGATTTTAAAAAAATGAGTTGTTAAACCAGTAATTACTTTGAGAACATGGGCAGGTGTGTTTATGGTGGGGGAATGATAAAGAAGAAAATTAGCTATTTCCCACAAATCCCACTCCCTTTTCCTTGCACAGCTAGGCATGTTCTGCATAGTCCCTGCCTCATATGACAAGCCATATATTCAAATCAATGGTAGTTTATGCTAATTCAATCCCATCTACAGCATCTGGAAATTTTAGGCAGAAATGAGCTCTCTTCAATTCCCCACGAAGTATTACCATCACTTGGTTGCTGAAGAATCAAAAGAAGTGACTAACAGTCCATTGCAAAGCTCTTGCCGGCAAGGATGTGCTCAAAAATGCAATTAACAGCATGCTACGCTTGGCAGAATTGAGGTGAAATTGCAGGGCACCAGCATAACACTACAGGCCATTCCTTTGTCATCAGCAGCATAGATTTCCAGTACTGCATAAGTAGACACTATCCTAGGGTTGTTGCATGTTATATCATGCTTTTAAAAAAAGGTTATTCATGGTCAGGGACACAGTCCACCAAGCACTGAGGCTGCCTAGCATTTTCCTCTGTCCGGGCCCCATTCCCTTCAAGAAGAGGCATCAGGTTGTGGTTCTGAGAAATGGGCATTATCAGAAAGCCATGCATTTCATGGCTTGGGAACTCTGGAGTAGGCAAAGCAGAGGAAAGCTTACCTTAAGGATCACCTTCTTCCATATAATCCGCCCGTTCCCTCAGGTCCTCTGGGAGGAAGTTTCTTCAATCAACAAGAACTAGATTGACTACAACTTCCCAGAGGACATGTTCCACCACTGCTCTCAGACTCTGGAATGCCTTGCCAGAAGAGATACGTCAGATATCCAGCTTAGATGGCTTTAAAAAAGCCATCAAGACAGATCTCTTCCGGCTGGCTTATCCAGAATAAAGCTAACTCAAGATCTAATTCTCCCCCAGTAGTTGCTTCTTTTTTGCTTCCTTTTTCTTAATATGGCCTTGCCCGCTGGGTTTGACTAGCCTCCGATGTAACCTGGAAATTGTTTAACTGTTTATTGTTACTGGTGTTTTAAATTAGATTTTAACATTGATGCTGATTTAATGTGGTTTTAAGGGGGGGGGGGGTTATATGTCTGTTATAATGTGTGGGTTATAATTTTAATGTTAGCCGCCCTGATAGCTTCGGCTAAAGGCAGGGTAAAAATAAATTATTATTATTATTAAAGTGTTTTTTTAAAGAAGAGGGCTAGGGCAGAAGCAAAGGCATTTATGGGCAGATGGAAAGGGTGTCCACGTAAGGGAGGCAAATAGAGAAGGACAGGTTGCTTACCTGTAACGGTGTTTCTTCGAGTGGTCATCTGCGAATTCACACAAATGGGTATTCACTGCGCATGCGCAGCAACTTCGGATCCTTCTAGAATCGCTAGGCAGATCTTAAAGTTGCAACTTTCCGTTAGGCTGGGCTTAAGTTGCAACTTTTTGGCGGTAGTGCCGCCCATCCCTATATAGGCTCCGTGCCGGTACCGCCCCCTTCAGTTCCGGTAGTTCACCGCCAGCTGTGAAATAAACAGAAACATAAGCAGGCACAGTGAGGGGAGGATGGGCGGGATTTGTGTGAATTCGCAGATGACCACTCGAAGAAACACCGTTACAGGTAAGCAACCTGTCCTTCTTCTTCGTGGTCTCTGCGAATCACACAAATGGGTAGGACTGACAAGCTTAGGTGACAGGAGGGGGGAGTGCCCTGCCAAAACACGGTACCGGCACACACAATGCCGTAATGATCAGGGAAGCACAACACTCACTGTGTCCAGTCGATGGCCGGCATCGATCACTTAGTGCAACCCCGACAGCAGGACTGCCCTCCCGAAGGCTGCCTCACATCTGGCTCTTGCATCCATTCTGTAGTGCTTGACAAATGTCAAGGGTTGAGACCAGACCGCAGCCTTGCAGATGTCTTCTAGTGGCACCCCCGATAAGAAGGCGGAGGATGCTGCCACAGCCCGAGTTGAATGGGCTCTTACTCCAGCCAGGAACTCCTTGTTGGCGAGCTCGTAGCAGAGCCGGATCGTGGCTGTTATCCATTTGGAGAATCTCTGTGACGAGATCGGCAGGCCCTTCTTTGACTCCCCATAGTAGACAAAAAGGCGATTGGACTGCCTCCAGCTCGATGTCCTATCCACATTGAAGGCTAGGGTTCGACGAACGTCTAGAAGGTGTAGACGCCTGTCCTCAGTAGTAGAAGGATTCGGGGCCAAAGTAGGGAGCACGATGTCCTGGTTTAGGTGAAAAGCGGACACTACTTTTGGCAAAAAGGTGATGTCCGGCCTGAGAACCACCTTGTCCTTGTGAAAGATGAGAAAGGGTGGGTCTACTCTCAGCGCGCAGAGTTCACTAACACGGCGGGCCGACGTGATCGCCACCAAAAAGGCGGTTTTCCAGGACAACAGCCTAAAATCTGTGGTGGCCAGGGGCTCGAACGGAGCTGCTATCAGTCTCGAGAGAACAACATTGAGATCCCATCCGGGCGTCGGTGCCGTCGTAGGCGGGTGGAGGTTGGAAAGTCCTCGGAGGAAAGCCTTAACCAGAGGATCTTTAAAGAATGATGGTAATCCACGTAGGTGGTAGAAGGAGCAAATCGCTGATAGATAACATTTTATGGATTGGATGCCAAGACCACTGTCAGCTAGGGACATAAAAAAGTCTAACACTGTCTCTACAGACACTCGAGATGGAGACAGACCTTTCGAGTCCAAGAAAAGCTGGAATCTGGTCCATTTCAGTTTATATGATTTCCTTGTGGAGGGTTTCAGGGAGGCCCCAATGACGGCTCGAACAGGTGCTGATAATTTTTTTAAAGTAGAATCCTCCAAGCCATCAGGTGTAGGGAGTCCAGATCGGGGTGGAGGACTCGTCCCCCGTGAGTAGACAGTAGGTCCTGGCGAGGATCGAGATGGAGAAAGTTGCCTCTCGAGAGATTCAGGAGAGGAACGTACCATGGTTGCCTGGGCCAATAGGGGTGATCAAGATGACATTCGCCCGATCTCGTCTTATCTTGGCCACCACTCTGGTGATTAGCGGAAAGGGGGGAAACATGTACAGGAATTCCCCTGTCCATTGGAACACGAAGGCGTCTCCCAGAGAGTCCGGAGCTTTGAACCTGGAGCAATAACGCCGGCAATGGGTGTTCAGGTGGGTAGCGAAGACGTCGATGTCCGGTTCTCCCCATGTCTGAAAGATGTAGGACACCGACTCGGGGTGAAGGCGCCACTCGTGGCAAGAGGTCGGGGTCCTGCTGAGCTGGTCCGCGAGCTCGTTGTCTTCCCCTGGAAGGTGAATTGCCTGTAGGGTGATGTTTCTCAGAATGCACCAGTCCCAGATTTGGAGCGTGGACTGGAGCAGAGAGTGGGATCTTGTTCCTCCCTGTATGTTGATGTAGTACATTACGGTAGTGTTGTCTGTGGAGAGCAACACTACCTTGTCCCGAAGCTCGAGCTCGAAGGCCTGGAGTGCCTTCTGGACCACTAACATTTAGAGTTCGTTGATATGGAGAAGCTTCTCCTTGATGCTCCAATGACCCCGTACCGTAAGGTCGCCTACGTGGGCTCCCCATCCCTCCATCGATGCGTCTGTGGTTAGAGACAGCTGCGGCTGGGGTGGAAGGAAGGGCATCCCGGAGCATACATTTTCGGGATCGAGCCACCAGCGGAGAGAGCGTGCCACTGCCCTCGGTATCGGCAAGCGGCGGGATGGAGGGTCTCGAAGAGAATCGAACACCGACAGAAACCACGCTTGAAGGGGCCTGAAGTGAAGTCGGGCCCATGGTGTCACGAAGGTAGTTGACACCATGTAGCCTAAGGCGACTTGAATGGAATAAGCCGAGACGTGTCTCCTTCTCAGGCAATCCTGCACCGCCTTCCTCAGTGCTTCGTAGCGGTCCGGTGGAAGAAAAGCCATGGAGCAAGAGGAGTCTAGGGTGGCCCCGATGAATCTGCAAGTTTTCGACGGGACGAGATTGGACTTTTCCAAATTGACCATGAGTCCAAGGGATCGAAGGAGATCCATAGTAAAGTTGATGTCTTGCAAAAGTTGCTGACGGGATGAAGCCACCAGCAGCCAGTCGCCCAGATACGGGTATACAGCTATAGCCCGTTGATGAAGAAAGGCCACGACCGGAGCAAGGCACTTCGTGAAGACTCGTGGAGCGGTGGACAGGCCGAAGGGCAGGACCCTGTAGCGGAAGGCTTGATCGTCTACAGCGAAACACAGAAACCTTCTGTGGTCCTCTCGGATCCCGATGTGAAAGTAGGCGTCCTTGAGGTCCAGGGTCGCCATCCACAAGTCCTCCTGTAATAGTGGTAAAATAGATGCCAAGGTTACCATGCGGAATCGTCTGTAAGTCATACACTTATTAAGTTCCCGCAGATCTAAGATAGGTCTTAAACCTCTATCCCGTTTCGGTACCGTGAAGTAACGGGGAAAAAAGCAGGATGGGTACGTAACCGGGTCCACTGGTTCTATGGCACCCTTGTCCAGTAATGAGCACACTTCGTCGAGTAAGGTGGGAGAAGGGTTAGTGGAGAGGAATTTCCCTGTGAGGGGAAGGTCTGAGAATTCAAGGGCGTAACCATTGGCCACAATGGAAAGTACCCAAGAATCAGATGTAATTTGAGACCAAGAGGTGACAAACGGTCTCAACCTGTCCCCAAACAGGACGGGGCCGGCGAAGTGTGCTTCAACACGTCAATGCTGTTTCTTGGGTCTGTCACCGCCCTTCTTAAATTGACGGTATCTAGATTGAGGTTGTGGGCGCCGTCCCGAGGAGGAGGAAGACTGAGAGGGGTCCCTCTGCCTGGGCTGGTCAGATCTCTCTTGATAGTACCGCTGATGTTGCTGCGGGAGCCAAGACCTAGTGGGCCCGAATCGGCGGCGAGGGTGTTGAGCTGATGGATTCGTACCATGTTTCTTGGCCGCAAGTTTCATTTTGTATTTGGTGTTCAACTTCTCGTCTGTGCTCTTATTGAAGAGACCAGAGTCGTCGAAGGGCAAATCTTCTATCATGGCCTTAGCGTTCGTAGTCAGGTCCGCGGAGCGGAGCCAGGCAAAACGTCTTAAAGCGATCGAGCCCGCGATGAGCTTGGCGGAACAATCAGCAGCGTGCCGTGCGGACACTATCTGCTGGGAAGCTATAGAGTAGGATTCAGATTGGAGGGCGATGGCCAGTGCCTTTTTATCATCTGGGAGGTCCTCCAAAAGGGGCAGGAGGCGCTCCATTATATGCTGTTGATATGCCCCCATACAGGCGGTGTAGTTTGCTACTTTCATATTTAGGACGGCGGCAGCATAAGATTTCTTGGCTAATCCGTCCATCTTCTTACTGTCTCTGTCCACTGGTGAAGTGATGCTGTCTGTGCACCCTCAACAATATCTGAGTTAGGACGGGGATGTTCGAAGAGCCACGACGCCTGAGAGGGGGCGATCCTATATAAGTTTTCTATTTTTCAGGACGTCGGAGATACGGATGCTGGAGCCGACCAGGAGCGTTCTGCTATATCCTGGAGGGAAGGCAGGAACCCTAGAGCTGGAGGAGTGGGGACCTTGCCGTGGACTCTGCGGTCAACAGCATCCTTAGGTTGGCTCTCTGAGCGTACCAGCTCAACCTCAAGAGCTTCCGCCATCCTAGTCAGCTGTTCAGAAAAACATCTGACATCGTCTGTAGGTGAGGCAGGTTGATGCTTGGTCAAGGCACTCGCTTTCTTCGGAGAAGGAGAGGAAGCTGAGGATACCGAAGGAACAGACATCACGGACGGTGATCTCGAGGGTGGAGATAGAGATCGAGGAGGGGATCGATCCCGACGAGCGTGGTGGCCTTGCGGATAGTGTCCTCGAGCCCGGGGTGGAGTGCGAGAACGAGATCTGGAGAACTGGCGGTGATGTCTGGAGCTATGCCGCGGCGGAGAAGGGGAAAGGGCCCTTGGGACCTGGGCCTGTCTCTGCGGTGGAGAAGGAGAAACGGTTCTGGGGACCTGCGCTTGGATCTGCAGAGACATCGAGCAAGCTCGGAGTGTCTTCGGGTCGACTCTCATAGAATCATAGAATCATAGAGTTGGAAGAGACCACAAGGGCCATCCAGTCCAACCCCCTGCCATGCAGGAACTCCCAATCAAAGCATCCCCGACAAATGGCCATCCAGCCTCTGCTTAAAGACCTCCAAGGAAGGAGACTCCACTACTCTCCGAGGGAGTGTGTTCCACTGTCGAACCGCCCTTACTGTCAGGAAGTTCCTCCTAATGTTGAGGTGGAATCTCTTTTCTTGCAGCTTGCATCCATTGTTTCGGGTCCTAGTCTCTGGAGCAGCAGAAAACAAGCTTGTTCCCTCCTCGATATGACATCCCTTCAAATATTTAAACACGGCTATCATATCACCTCTCAGCCTTCTCTTCTCCAGGCTAAACATCCCCAGCTCCCTAAGTCGTTCCTCATAGGGCTTGCTTTCCAGACCCTTCACCATTTTAGTTGCCCTCCTTTGGACACGCTCCAGTTTCTCCACATCCCTCTTGAATTGTGGTGGAACAGTTCTCATTAGGAACTGGTTTGCTACCGAGTCATAGATGAGGCTCGGGTTGTCCTGCAAGATCCTCTCCGTGTCGGGATCGAGGGGACTTGCTTTGGCTTCCGCGCCCAAGGTAGCATTATCCCTGTGAAGGGTAGAAGGGCCCAGGATGGGTGCCGGGGCGTCATCCCTAATCTCACCCTCCGATTTGGAACCAGATGGGGAAGAGTGAGGCGGGCGGTAGAGAGAAGACGACCTGATGGCTTCCAGTACTGGAGGACTGAGAGTCGCCGGTATCGCTGATGGAGATGGCGACTTAGAGACCGCAGGAGGAGGCGACTCGGGCCCGTGTCGCTCCTTTGATTTTTCAAGCTGGGCCTTTGATTTCTTGGCCGGCAGGTCCCTCCCAGGGTCATCATCCCTCTCCAGGGAGTGGTGTCTTTTAGCCGAAGCTTTGGCCTTCTTGGGACCCGGCGAACGGCCCCTCTCAGAGTGAGCCTTCTTAGAGGATTTCGGAGTCTCCTCAGGCGCGGGCCCTGGGGCAACAACCTTCTTTTTGGGTTTAGAAGGGGCTCCCGCAGATGTTACACTGGCCGAGTCTTCCTTAGAAGGTGGGCATAAGGCCTCCTCGTAGAGGGCCGCTTTCAAGCGCTTGTCCCGATTTTTCAGGGCCTGCGAGGTCATCGACCGACAGTCGGAGCAGGCCTTGGGATTATGAGTCTGGCCCAAACATAATAAGCAGAGCGAGTGTGGATCCGAGTTAGGGATCTTGTTACTACACTTAGGGCACTGCTTAAAGGATTTTGAAGCCATAACTCGAATAGTCGACAAAACCAGGATAACGTAGAGGCAAATCAAAGTCAGTCAGTCCGAAGTCAAAGCACAAGCGATTCCAACAAGATTGCGAATAAAGCAAGCAAGTTCCTCCGAAGCTGCTAACGCGGCGGACAAAAGGAACTGAAGGGGGCGGTACCGGCACGGAGCCTATATAGGGATGGGCGGCGCTACCGCCAAAAAGTTGCAACTTAAGCCCAGCCTAACGGAAAGTTGCAACTTTAAGATCTGCCTAGCGATTCTAGAAGGATCCGAAGTTGCTGCGCATGCGCAGTGAATACCCATTTGTGTGATTCGCAGAGACCACGAAGAAGAAATCTGGGAAAAGTGTGGCACTTCCAGCTGAGTGATAAAAGAAAAACCCAAAACAAAACTGCACAGAACTCAGAAATAAGGAAATGTAGAGAAAGATTTTAGGTAAAAAGTAAACGGCCATAAAGGAGCATAAGGCACCATGGTATTTTAGTCCTTTTCAGAACAGCACAGAAAGAATGACTGGCAGAACCTGCTGAGAATTCTCAAGGCCCCCTTGCTCCTGAATGCTATGCAGGAAGAAGTCACAATACCCTGGGGAGATTAATTCCTCTTTAATCCCACAGAGTTGAAGATTATACTACAACTCCCAAAATCCCCCAGTCAGCACAGCCAATAAGGGCATGTGGACTAAGGGATTTTGGGCACTGTAGTCCAAAAATTACTTTCCCAAGCTCTGCAAGATGCTTTGGCAATAGCATTCAGAAAGACAGAAAGCAGGACTTGCATCCCAGCCTACAGGATGCTACAAGACTATCAGTTCATGTTGCCCAGTTCTGTAGACAGTGACTGGGAGCAGCTCACCAGGATTTCAGATGACTGAATAAATGACTTTCTACATGCAAACAATGTTCTACCATTGAACTACCTTCTCCTTGCTAAGAACCTCTCTCTGACTTTATACCCTGGTTCTACATGCAAAGTATCCTAAGCACAATTCAGAAAAGAAAGCAGAAATCCTACATATTTAGAAGGGTTTGTTATGACTTGGCTGCTTCCTAATAATTTTTTGTTCTTCTGCCTCTATATTTTATGTTCTATATACCACAGAGGGGATGGGTGTTGGATGTTTTTAGAACTGTAAGATGCTTTGGATATACAGGTTGAATCTCCCTTATCCAGAATTCCAAAATCAAAAATATTCAAAATATATTCAAAAAATATTTGCCAAAACTTTTTTCATAGATGGCTGGGATAGTCAGTGGAGTCTCCCCTCTGGTATCACCTGGTCTGGAGGGTGAGGCTTCTAGGGGGATGAGAAAACTTCTAGGGAGGGCAGTGGCCAAAAGGATGCACTTTCCCCTTTTCCTTTGTTGCTGCCATGCCACCACTGTACTTGTCAGTACAGCAGTGGAGCAGCAGCGAGGTTGGAGGGCCGTACTCAGGCATCTTGTCCAGTATCATTCTCCTGATGAGTAGAGCGGCGCCAAGGCAGTGAGTTTGGAAAGGGTGTGGAGACTGCTGCGGAGAAGCCAGGAGAGGCACACTTGCCCCCCTCACCCTGTAGCAGGAGGTGGGTCTGACCGGGTGTCATCTCGCTTCTGGTGTGTCACCCACTGCAGGCCACACACCCCTAGTGACACTACTAAAGAGAATGACATCTGAACGTTCTGGTGGTTCACTGCACACAAACTTTGTTTTACGCACAAAATTATTTAAAATACTGTATGAAATTACTTTCAGGCTATGTGTATAAGGTATTTAATATTAACTGCCGATTCAACCTTTCCTCATGGCAACCCTATTGATGAAGCATCTCCAAGACCCCCAGTCCTCCACTGCTCTGCTTAAGTTTTATAGACTCATACACATGACCTCACGTCCAGCCATCTGGCATGTGGTCTTCTTCTCTTTCTACTATCTTTCCTTACTTTTCCTAGCATTATTCTCTGTATATGAAACATAAATGAATTTTGTTTTTAAACTTGGGTCCCGTCTCCAAGATATCTCATTATGTACATATACGCAAATACAGGTATCCCCAAATCCCTGAAATCCCACACACTTCTGGTCCCAAGCATTTCAGCTAAGGGAGACTCAACCTGTACAATGCTTGCTGAAAAGGGATTTCAAATTGATGCAATAAGCCTCCATGATCCTGGCTCCCAGTCGTGTGAAACAGTGCATCTACATATTTTTAAACACCAGCTATTGTTATAACATAGAGAGAGTTATTACATTCATGTCTCACATATAGAAAAGTTTGTCATTAAAGCTTTCAGAATCTTCCCAGCCAGCATGGCCACTAGCAAAAGAAGAAACTAAATGATGATACCAACTGCTCTTCTTACCTGATACTCGCTCCAGTCAATGTTTAATGACCGTGTGAGAGAGACTGGGATGCTTAGTGGAGCATCTACATAATCCTGAAAGCAGATAACACAAAATCATTCACTGGATGGTCTAAAAGAGAAACTTCAAATTTACTAGAAATTATTAAGAATGTATTTTGTGCCCGCATCTAAAAGTTCATACCAGCTGCAGTGGGGGGGGGGGGCAATGTTGGGAGGGGAAAGAAAAAGGAATCTAGCAGCACAGCATCTCTGACTTATTTATTTTAGCATGAGCTTTCATGCATTTCAACCCACTTCTTCAGAGTAAATCGAAGACTTCCAGCTAAACCCTTAGCACATTTACTTGCCAGTTGGACTTCCTTTCAAGATTACTTGCAGCCTTATTTCTCTCCTGTCAACCTGCCAGTTATTGTCCTAAACCAAAGAACATGCAGAACACACATTTCACTTAATAGTGATGCCACCTTCTTTTCTGTAGTGACTTTGGTACACTTCAAAAAGAAATACCAGCACTGAATTTTCTGATCTGACATGACTACAGGAGCCAAAATACTAGATCAGTTTTGCTAAACCCCTGGAAACCTAATCAAGCCATGCCAAATGGTTTGCTTGCTTTCACTTGCTCATGAAGTATTCTACACATTGCTATACCGCTCCCCCTTGTTTTGTAAACAGCATAAAAGAAGCAAGAATACAATTCTATGCCCAAGCACAACTGGTAAGTCCTTTTGACTAAATGGCACCAGCTTTATATTATGGAGCCCAGCTACTCTTGAGCAGCATTACCCTATCTGGAGTTTCCAAATCATGTGTAAAAGTAGTTCCAGGGAATGTAGTTTAGCCACTACTACAGATATTAAGGGAACTGTTTATCCAGAAGTGGCTTTAAAAAGATCCTTCCTGATCTGTGGGTCTTGAACTTTCGCTTCAGATCTGTAGAGGAAGACACTGTGGAATATGGTGCTGCATACATGCTAGCTTTACCTGTTTCATGTTCCCCGGTTGTGTAGTGTATTATTTTTGTTTTATTATTCTTATTCTTCTGGATGGGAGGGAGGGAGCCTCTTGGCTGTATGTGTTCAAAGGGGCTTCTCAAGAGAGGGTCAGCAAGGAAGGAAGCAAATCTGAGGAGTGTGGCAGATTCCTGGCCCTTGAGGAGAGGCAAGTATGAGGCTGGGGTAGGCACTATTAGTGCAATCAAGTCAAACAGCCACCTAAACAGACCACATTTACTTGCAACAAAGAGAGGCAGGGTTCAGACTTTGATCTAGGCTATCTGAAGCACTATATGCTTCCATATATGCCTATGTAGACTTGATACCTTTGTGGGACACCCTGGCTGCTCCCTGGCACTGGAACTGTCCTCCAAGGGAGGCTAAGTTGACTCCCTCCTCCTTGTCCTTCCATCAGTAGATATTGACATGTTTTTGGAAACTGACTGTTGTAAGGCAAGGGCTTTAACAGTGTGCTGTACTGGTTTTATTTCTTGTTTTTTTTTAATGAATATATTTTTCAACTGAAGCTGCTTCTACTTCTGGGCTGAAAATGGTGCTGCTGAATACCAGGTCGGTGAATGGAAAAACATCTCTGATTCAGGATTTGATCCTGGAGCATGCCAACCTGGCTTGTATTACAGAGACCTGGCTGGATCAAGGTGGGGTGGAGTGGGATGTCAATCAGTCCCAGCTTTGTCCACCTGGGTTCTCTATACAGCAGCAGGCGAGGCCTGTAGAGCAGGGAGGCAGAGTTACAGTGGACTATTGGGATTCCATGTCCCTTATCAGGTGCCCTTTCCCACAGTCTGTTGGGTCTGAGTGTGTCTACTTAAAGGCCAGGCCAGGCCAGAATAGGGATTGTGTTGGTGTACAACCCACCCTGCTACTTAATGGTCTCCCTTCCTGAGCTGGCTCCACAGTGATGTTGGAGTCCCCTCCACTTGTTGTACTGGGGGACTTCAACATCCAAGACAGCAGCTCAGGACTTCATGTCTGCCATGACAACCATGGGGTTGTCCCAAGTAATATCTGCTGTCACACACATTGCAGGACACATTCTGCACCTAGTTTTCTGTTCTGGGCTGGATAACAGTGATTTGGATCTGGAGGGACTTTTTGTAGTTCCATTGTCATGGACTGATCCCTACCTGGTGAAATTTAGAATCACTGGGACTCAGAGTCTCTGCAGGGGTGTGGAGGCGATTAAGACAGTCCACTCCAGGAGACTTATGGATCCAGACAGACTCCTGATGGCTCTTGGGGAGTTTCCTGTTGCCTTGGTAGGTAATCCTGTCAAAGCTTTGACTGATTCCTGGAATAGGGAAATGGCCAGGACAGTGAACACTATTGCTTCTAAGCTTTCCCTCCCATGAAGGGGAGCCAAGTGAGCACCCTGGTTTACCAGGGAGCTGGTGGTAATGAAACAAGTAGGATGGAGACTAGAGCGACAATGGTGGAAAACTCAGAGTGAGTCTGACCGAACATGGGATAGACCTCATTGGAAGGCCTGCACTACAGCATGGTGGCAGCAAAGCAATTATACTTCTTTGCCGCCACTGCGTCTACACCAGGGGTAGGCAACCTTTCCTCTTTAAGGGACGAGGGACTTCAGCTCCCAGAAGCCTCAGCCATGTTGGCCAATAGTCCCATGTTGGCCAATAGCTCCTCGGATTCTGGGAGCTGAAGTCCCTCGGCCCTTAAAGGGGAAAGGTTGCCTACCCCTGGTTTACACAGTATCATCCAGCAGAGCTGCCTTGAGTGATCAGGGGCCTTTTACACTCTGACCCACAAGAAAATCAAGACCATTTCACAGCTTGCTGTGAAGAATCTACAAAATACTTTGCAGACAAAATCACTCAGATCCATTCTGACTTGGATGCTGTAGTTGACACAGGTCCAGTGGACATTGGTTCCTGCTTGTCCTGTATTACTGGATATGTTTCACTGGGTGCAGCCTGAGGATATGGACAGGATCCTTGGAGAAATGAGGGACAGAACATACATACTGGATTGTTGCTCTTCCTGGCTCCAGAGAGCAGCTAGAGGGGGACTGGCTAGAGTGGTAAAGGGATTAGCGAATGCCTCACTGCAGATTTCCATCCTGTCTAAAGAAGGCTGTGGTGAGGCCATTACTGAAAAAGCCTCCCTGGATCTCACCATTTTGAATAACTGTTGGCCAGTTTCTAATACTCCATTCTTGGGCAAGGTTCTGGAGTGAGTAGTGGCCTCCCAGCTCCAAGGGTTTCTGGGTGAAACAGATTATCTAGATCCATTTCAATCTGGCTTTAGGCATGGCTATGGGACGGAGACAGCTTTGGTTGCCTCAGTGGATGACCTACTTTCCAAGGTAATTGGACAGGGGGAGTGCGCCCCTGTTGGTCCTGCTGGAACTCTCAGCGTCTTTTGATACCATCGACCATGGCCATTTCTCTGAGACGGGACTTAGAGACACTGTTATGCAGTGGTTCCAGTCTTGTTTGGAGGTGTGAATTCAGAAGGTAGTGTTGGGGACTGCTGTTCGACCCCCTGGCCATTGGTTTGTGGTGTCCCTCAGGGTTCTGTTCTGTTCCCATAGTTATTTAACATCTACATGAATCCACAGGGAGAAGTTATCCAGAGTTTTGTGGTGCAGTGTCACCAGTATGTGGCTAACACACAACTATCTCTCCTTTCCATCTGATTCCAAGGAACCTGTCTCTGTGCTGAACCAATGTCTGCTGTCAGTAATGGACTGGGTGAAGGTAAATTGAAATTTATTCCAGACAAGCAGAAGTGTTCCTGGTCAGTCGTAAGGTGGATCAGGGAACGGGGACTTTGCCTGTGCTGCATGGGGTTACATTCCCCCTGAAATCACAAGTTTACATCTTGTGTGTTCACCTGGACCCAACTCTGAGCCTGTATGCCAAGGTTTCAGCAGTGGCCAGGAATGCATTTGCACAGTTAAAACCAGTGCACCACCTGTGCCCATTCCTTGAGACATCAGATCTGGCTACAGTGATACATGCCTTAATTACATCCCATTTGAACTACTGTAATGCACTCTATGTGGGGCTGCCTTTGGAAACTGTTCGGAAACTTCAGCGGGTTCAAAATGCGGCAGCCAGAATACTAATTAAGTTATAGGAAGCATATAATTCCCTTGTTGAAACAGCTCCACTGGCTACCAGTTCATTTCTAGCCACAATTCAAAATGCTGGTCATAACCTATAAAGTCCTAAGACCCAAACTATCTGAAAGACCGTATCTCCCCATACAAACCTGCCAGTGCCCTAAGACCTTCAGGGGAGAATTTTCCCTTGGTCCTCACTTGGTGGGGACATGACAGAGGAGCTTCTTGGTGGCTGCTCCCACTCTCTGGAATGCCCTTCCACAGGAGGCTAGGCTAGTTCTCTCCCTGCTTTCCTTTTACCAGCAGGCCAAAATCGTTTTTATTCAAGCAGGCTTTGAATGTATAATCATGCCAGGGAGGCTTTTATACAAGCTGTGTGCTTTAGATGTGTTTTTAACTTTTGTACATTTATATAATCCTATACTGTTTTTAGCTAGTTGATTTTAATTGTCTTTTAAATTTTTATTGTAAAGTTTTAAAATGGCCCTTGGGACCCTTTCTGGGAGAAAGGCAGCATAGAAAAGGAAAGGAAAGGAAAGGAAAGGGGAAAAAATAAATAAATGTAAGTATTGAAGGTGGCACAAAGGAAGCCCATACAGAGATTTGGCTGGCTAGATGCATCACTGAATATCCATTCCTTCAATTAATTCACAAGAGCCTTATACCTTCAGCAAAAAACAAGAACCATGCATTTTATAAACTACTAGTAAAGATACATTTGAAATAACACAGAATTGCAGCAGCTCTGTGTGACTGCCTGTTCCATACCTGCTTCCAGTTAAAAACAAGCCCTTCTGCAGTGTAATCCCGCTCTTTGTATTCTTTGAAGAATTCACAGCCTGTGTGATAGGAAGAAAGGGAAGTGGGGAATGAGTGAACCTTGAGAGAGATTGTCCAGAACTGAAATCCCACCCAGCCACCCATTTTGAGACAGAGACAGCTCACAGTTTCTTCACAGAAATGAAATCTCCCTCCCTGAAGAAGAAGGCATGTTACAGCCACAGCTGGATTGTCATTAGGCGTTAGAGCAGCAGTCAGCCTGTCTGCGGCAACAGCACCCTCTGGCAGCAACGCATCAAAAGAGCTTGATAGCAAGCAAGCAATGATGAGCAACTCTTGCCTGCCAACAGACAAAGCTTGTCACCAGAAGCCCAAACCAGTGGAGTGCTTAAGGGTCTGTGTCCTCAATTCTACCACAAAAGTACATTCATAGACCAGCACACACTCTTCAAGGCACCAGCACTTATCCCCAAGCTGGCACAGAAAAGAAAGAGATTCTGAAGCAAGATTTCTTGGCAGGAGTACAGCATATGAGTGGAAGCCCACAATCTATATGCTGTTGATGTAAACAAGTAGTAGAAGAGAGAACATATAGCAGAACAAAAGACCCAGGCCATATTATTGGCCTCACCCATGTTTTAAGACAGATGTAGACATTCATGCCCTCAGGATGTTCTGGATTTTAACTCTCATAATTTCCTTACTGCTGGAGCCGATAGGATTTGCAAGCTAACGTATTTGGAGTATACCAGGACAACAATCCTTGCTTTAAAGCAGGGGTAGGCAACCTTTCCCCTTTAAGGGCCGAGGGACTTCAGCTCCCAGAATCCCAGGAGCTATTGGCCAACATGGGACTATTGGCCAACATGGCTGAGGCTTCTGGGAGCTGAAGTCCCTTGGCCCTTAAAGGGGAAAGGTTGCCTACCCCTGCTTTAAAGCAACTGCTTTCAGACTGTTGTATTCAACTGAAATATTTATTTATGCCTATAAGTTCATGTGAGTCCTACATAACTTTAAGAAAATGCCTCTGTACAGAAAAACCACAAATATTTTTGGATACAACAGAGAACCAATTTTTAAAATGGACTCTTGGATGACTGGTGAGGAAACAGTCCTATCTTTTACATAGAGTAGAATAGAGTAGAGTAGAAGAACTACACCACAGATCCAACAGTAACATAAATGCCCAACAAGGAAGAAAAGGACCCTTTGGTTTGAGCATACATGTTCACAGCCTGGTGCAAATTCAATTTAAAATGAATTCTCATCAGCACGGCTTCAACTGTTTCACAGTGGGGAGATATCTTGAGGCAAAAAAAAAAACACACAAAAAAAAACACCCCTACCCCCCCCCACCACTTGACTATTTCAAAGTAATGTTCTAGAAGTGAACATTCATCCGTAGCTTGATGCAACTTTAATTAGAACATTCCCACTGTGGGTTCCCATCCATTAGAAGATGTTGAGCGCTTATGTGCTCATTTCATCCCCATTTAACGCCTCTCAAGGAACATCCCATAATGTTTCAAGACTTTATGGACTTTCCAGGTCAGCACCTGCTAGCCAAAGTTTTCCTCATAGCACTTGGTTCCTTTGGCAGTGCTTTTTACCTTAGCTAGGTAAGGTTTAGAAACAGAAGGGAGGAAAGAGGAGGAGGAACTCCCGCATGGCAGGTAAGCAGCCAAGCCAAGTCCAAAGAAGCATGATGTAGTAGCAGTCAGATTATCCCAGTGTGCAACATCAATTTTTTTCAGCACCATCCACTTATGATGTAGTATTGCCTCTGCTCCCACAAATAAAGGACAAAAGACAGTGGCACAAATCTCAGACCAAAAATACTACTGTCACAAACAGTTATTACATATCCTCTTGAATGAACCTTATCTTTTGGAACAAGACTCTCAAGTTATGTGCTTATGTATTTGTTCTGTTTTATCCCTCTTTTTAGACTAAACTATCTCCCAAACTGGTTCACATAAACTGAAAAACCAGAAATGGACACTGCTATCAGGCTGATAAACCAAAAAGGAGAAAACATATACGACAGAGTACAATAAAGGGGGTAAAGGAAGGAGACTGGTTCTTTAAACAAGGTGTTGACCTGTAAGCAGGCATCGAAACTCCCTAGCAAATATGGTTTACTTACTCCTTTCGTCAATGGATGAGAGCCAGATGAGGCTCTTTCCTCCTATATTTCTGTGTTTTCTTCCTGGCAGAGAGAGGGAAGTGAGCTGCCTGCAAGCTGCTCCTCTTTGGTTGATGGATGGGCCAGGGTGGTCTCTCCTTTGGTATAAGGCTATACCTTGGAGGCATGGGGATAACGTCCCAAATGCCATAGGTCTGTGGGAGGATAGCAGAAGACAGAGTGTGTTCCTTTCTGCTCTCCAGTCCCTAGGGCAATTGTCTGTTGGAACAGTGGATTCTCTTGGGCATGGAGTGGGAAGCAAGTTCCCTGCTAGTGCTCCTTTTCCAGTTGATGAGTAAATCTTTAAGGGGGAGGGGGGGGAACGGACTTCTGTCTCTGATAAAGAGTATGTTATGCTCAAAACGTATTGGGTGGGAGAAGTGTTAGAACATGCTGGCCAATAAAGAATACCTTTTTGAGTTTCACTTCCTTAGCATTTGGGGATTGCATGTGCTTTGTTTTAAGGCTAGTTAAACCACTTTTATTAGCAAGCCCTCAGAACTATGGCCACCCATCCATAAATACAACTGAATTTGTGGCAGCATCAAGATTGGTTTTCCCTTCAAAACAAGGTTCAACTTTGGCTAAGGGGGTGATGAATTACATGCCAGCTGCCAAGCCCTGTTGTAGCAGCAGCCAACCAAAGCTGTTTACCCATCCCTACTAGACTTTCCCAAGTACAAGATCTGCTTCTTTTCTTCCCAGAACATTCCTTCCATACCTGGGTATGGGATGGAGAGAAGAGTGAAGTCGGCATAGCGCTGTGCTTTATCCACCTTCTCGGAAGATGTTACACTGAGGGAGAGAAGAAAACACATCACACAGACCCTTTTGGCACTGGAGGGCAAGAGATGCCAATCTCACATGGTCCATCTTTCTCTCTCATTTGACTCCCAATGGTCCACCCATCAATGTTTTAAAATTTAGAGTATGACTCCACATTAAATATCTTTTAACTCAAGGGCAGGGAACCTTTGGCCCTCCAGATATTTTGGCATAAACAGCTTGGCTCATTGTATGGAACTGGGAGATTGGTAGGCTGAAATGTTCTCTGCTCATCTTGACAAAAAAAAACCCTGTTCGTGTGCTCCACTGTCCCAAGCATCTGTTCTTTTTAAAGATTATAAATAGCATCTTCCTAAATTACCATTGCTCTTATAGCCCAATCAAGTTCAGCAGTGCCTTTTTAATAAAGACTGTATATAAGATAGGGAGAATAGAAGTGGTGCCCTGCTGGATACAGAATGCCATAATCCAAGAATCTACATTTCACTGATGAAGTCAGCCAAGTTGAAACTGAAACAGTTACTAGGTTGGATAACTCCTGCCAAACTTTGAAAGTGTTCTCCAAAATGCTCTTCTTAACGAAGCAATGTTCTTATGCCACAGTATTAAAGCCATAATATTGCAGTAGGTGGGGAACGCTGTATTTCTGTGCTGCTTCAATTCACATCAGTCACCCTCTGGATGTAGAAAACAATTAGAGGAAGCAAATAAATGATGATGATGGTGAGTGATGTACAACTTAAATTTATATCCCAACGTTTCCCTAAGACTGGGACTCAAGACACCATACAAATTGAAATGATACAATTAAAGCATACAAAACTCAACTTTAAAAAAAAATAGTGCAGGATTTTCTTTAATGTTTCACTTCCCCACAAACATAAAGCACTGAATAAATCCACCGTCATTTATTTATTTATTTATTTATTGGATACGCTGCCTTTCTCTTGGGATGGGATCCAAGGTGGCTTGTGGTCTGAAGGAGTACAATTCAGAATTCTATCACCTTGTTTGGTGTCATGTGCAGGATGATAATAAGTTCTCTGCAGCCATGGTTCAGAGTGCTCTACACTAGGGTAAATCAAACCTAGGTGAAAAGCAAGAGGAGGCACAACTCACTCTCCCCTTTCTAGATGACTTTCCAAAGGGAGCTGCAGCATGCCAGAAAAGGGAAGTGGGAAGGTAAGAGTCAATCTTAGGCATGTGCTACCCCATAAGATTTGTCAAATGTAGCTAAAAAGAATCCAGTTTTTACCTCCCAGAGAGTGTTTAAAACTGGCTACCTTAAAAAACAAACAAAAACAAACACACTTCTTTTGTCACTGCATTTGTATCCCACCATTCCACAACAAAGCTCAGGAAGTATGTGTGGTTCTCTCATGCCTTTGTCCTCACAACACTTCATGAGGTAGGTTAGGCTAACTGTGACTTTCGCTAGGTAACTTAATGAGCTTTATGGGAAAGAGGATTTGATGTGGATGCTACCACTGGTCTAAATCCAACATTTTAACCAGATGTTATGCCACCAGATATCCACCAGATGAGTTGGACTATAGCTCCCATAATTGCAGTGGGGACTGCAGTAATAAAGTAATAAAGCCTGCTATCAGTTTTGGATGATACGCCAGCTGTGCCCTTTCCTGGAAGTTAAGGACCTTGAAACTGTGCTGCATGCGCTGGTAACCTCTCGTCTCGATTTCTGTAATGCACTCTACATGGGGCTACCCTCGTACTTGGTCCAGAAACTTCAACTAGTACAGAATATGGCAGCCAGGCTGGTCTCAGGAACAACGAAAAGAGGCTACATAACACCAGTCTTAAGATCACTTCACTGGCTGCCCATTAGTTTCTGGGCCCAGTACAAAGTATTGGTTATCATCTTTAAAGCCCTAAATGGCTTGGGTCCCACCTATCTTCGGGACCGCCTCCTCCCATATAATCCACCCCACGCACTCATATCCTCTGGGAGGAATCTGCTGCAGCCTATAAAAACTAGACTGTCTTCAACCACCCATAGGACCTTTTCAGCAACCACTCCCAGATTATGCAATGGCCTGCCAGATGAGATCTGTCATATTACCACCTTAAACAGCTTTTTAAAAGTTGTTAAGATGGATCTCTTCCGGCAGGCCTTTCCTGAATAGATATCCTGGCCACCAAAAGATAGCCCAACCTGCTTGTCCCTGACTCTGTTGCAGTTATTGTTTTATTATTTTAAGTGTGTTTTAAATTGTCAATTGTTTAATAGTATTTTAAGGGGGGTGGGATTGCGGGATATGGAATGTATATTTTAATGTTGTAAGCCACCCTGGTTGCGTTACACAGAGAGGCGGGACATAAATAAATTTTATTATTATTATTTATTATTATTACTACACATTTGGAGAGCATCAGGTTGGTGAAGGCTGATGTAACCACCACACCACACTGACTCTCAGCAGAATTGTATAGTCGGAACATGACTTGAAACTTGCCTGCAAGCAAGTGGAGTACATAAAACCCACAAATATCTGTACTTACTTCAAGCCAAACTTCACTTTCTTGTTTTCTACCATCAAGTCACAGATGTATGCAACTGACAGATAACGCAGCAATTTGATGTCATGACCTCGGACCTTGTCAAACAGCTGAGAGTCTGCATTTCTGAAAAGTGGGAAATGATTAAAAGGCTTTGCCCAAGAAAGAAATGTTTAGAGCTCTGACAAAGAAACTCAAAGATACAAGCAAGTTTTACATGACAAAGCAAACCCCCACCCTCGTGCAGCAGGCCAAATACTCTACAGCAGCCATGCACAAACACATGGTAGAAGCTTCATTTCACTAAAACTTGCCTAAAAGCAGAAGGAGCAAAAGCATCTGAAAATGTTCCCCAGGAAGTAAGTTGTGTTAAGGTCCAGATGGACTGGTAAGCATACATATTCTGAAGACTTAAATTGTTTCAGATGTTGTGGGTTCAGAATTCACTTTTTTTTCCTGGAAAAGTTTTGTAGATGCTGTTGAGAAGCCCAACGGGTTCTCCATATCTCCCCAAAGTTACAGCTCTTAGAGCAGGAATGGAAAACCTGTAGCCCTCCAGATGTTGTTGGACTTTAATCCCTATTAGCCTGGCCAATGTTGAGATGCTGGGAGCAGTAGTTCATCAGCATTTGGAGGGTCATTGGTTCCTCACTCCTGTTTTAGAATTAATTTGAAAGACAAGACAAGACAAATAATTTCATCTGTAATGTTTGCAATGCACACATGTTCCATATTATCCTATGAGGAAATAAGGAAGCCCTTGAAGGTGGGTTTCATTAGCATAAATTGCCAGCGATCACCCTAAAGCCAGAACTAATTTGGGGGCATTATTTCAGCAGACAATTTTTATATTGAGATTTTAGTGCTATTTCAGGACTGTTATTGGTTTTTAGATTTTGGTCTGAAGCACTTTAATTAGTTTCTTATAGAAAAGAAGGCTATAGATTCCTCAAATAAAAAAAACACCATATAAACAAAATAATTAGTAGGGAGAATGCAGCACCCTCATGTTCAATACATCTTCAGCACGAACCTTCCCTCTAGTTACCATGCAGCCACCCTATCCAAATCTTCTTTCCTCAGTAGCAATACAATAATCACAGTTGGATTGTTCAGTCATGCAAAAGAAATTAGCCCCTTGATTCATCCACATGATAACTAAACCCTTTCCTAACCCCAGACTCCTGCATCATTAACACTAGCACAACAGAAAAGTGCAACTTTTATAGTCATGGAACCAGAACTCAAGGCTGGCAGAAAAGGCCCTCTTAAATTACAGTGGACCCTTGGTATTTGCTGGAATTTGGTTCCAGGACCCCCTGTGGATCCCTAAATTCATGGATGCCCAAGTCCCACTATATGTAAAACAGGGTCACTTATATAAAATGGCAAAATCAAGGTTTGCTTTTTAGATTTTTAGATTTAAAAATTTGTATTTTCAAGCTGTATCCATGGATACAGAGTCCATGAATATGGCAGGCTGACTGTTCTCCCTACCATGCCAAAGAGAGGACAATTTTAGAAGGCCTAGGAGTCCATTTTATATCTTAGAGATCTGACATGGGCTGCATGCCCTCCCAACTTGCGATGTTTTTCATTTTCTCCCCAAAAACCTGAAATTTACTTTCGGGGTTTTTTTTAGGGGGGGGGGAAAGCAAAATGAAACACATAGATTAAAGCCTTATCTTGTTCTAGATTAAAGAAGCTGCTCCTGAAAGCTTCCAGGAGCAGTAGTTTCTCTTTTCAACCAAAAAAAAAAAAAAAAAAAGAGGCTGGGAGTTTGGGAGCCACAAAAATGGCCTAGGGGGAGGTGTCACACAATTCCCAACACTGTTCTAAGGAAAGTTTTTAGCACTTTTTGTTCAGGCACCTACATGGGAGACAACAGACCTGAAGGCAGAGTCCTCTTCTGATAGGTCCTCTGTATCTGCCCAGGCATCATCTGAGCCCCCTGCAGAAAAGTGATAAAAATTGATGTAGGGGTGGGGAGAGCACATTAGCAGGAATGGTATTTGTGGCAACTGATTTCCTTGGCCAGAATGACAACATATACGTTCCACTACTACTGATCAGGACCTGACTTGCTTTCCTACACATGATGGCTCCAGACTCGCCATGTTTTTAGTAATACAAGCTGGCCAAAGAGACATGGCAGAAAAGGCCACGTTTGTAGGCCCTCCAAATGCTGACGGACTGCAAACCCTAACATTCCTCACCATAAGCAATGTGGATTATTGCTGATGGGGAATTCTGCCCCATATTTGGAAGGCAACAAACCTGCTCACTACTACTTTACAGTGAATGAGTCCTATCAGATCATCACTCCTGTTTCACAGAAGCCACTTCTTTATCCTCCAAGTAACTAGAAGGATACTACCAATGGCACCCACTCAGACTTATTTTATAGTATCATTTCTGGCTTTCTGTCTATACCACCCACCCTGTTCAAGAGGGCACTGATCCAATTCCCCAATTCCTTTTATTGTTTGGAAATTGGAATAGTCTCTACCACCTGCTGCCTAGCCATGTAATAGGTTCATACTGATCAGAAACCTGTTCTTACAGATCCACATCTTTCACTGGAGCCATTTTGATTATGAGTATCTATGAGACTTTTAGGTGCTTGCAAAGTATTAAATAAATATTTCAACCTATCCCAGTGGATAAGCTAGAAGCAAATGCTTTCCATACAACAACAAGGATACTGGCCTCAATCAAGACTGCATATATTCTACTGTCAAAATACTGAAACTGTGACAGTTGATAACTTTCTGTGAATTTCAGCAATTTTAAAAATAAGTTAATGTTTCTAGATGGCTATAGGCAATCAGAAAACAGACTGTGAATATATGTGCATGTTCCATGAACATATGGAGAAGGGAAGAATGTCAGTATCCAGCAAAGATCAGTGCATCCCCCATAACTAATAGGGTAAATTGTTTAATATTCATGTTTCCCATAATCTGGAAGTGGTGTCAAGTATGGCATCTTCCTCAGCAGGGAAATTCTTCCAGTTTCTGAATCACAGGATCTGCACAGCCTTAGCTGAAAACTGGAATAGGCAGCCCACACTAGCCAGGCACTTTGAGGATGAACAGAGGATGCAATAGCTTGCACCATCATTGAAGATAGGTCCATTTGTATGGTGATGCTGTACTAAAAAGTTGATCCAATGCCCCCCCCCCCCCCAAAAAAGGAAGCCTCTGTTTGTGAATCACCTGGGCATGGGACCCAAAGTATGGTCACAAACTTCTACTATCTGTTGCTAAAAGGCAATCTGTGCCTCAAATCAGATGCAATTTCAGTTACAGAAAATTCATCCATTGTATACTCAAGGTAGTTTACCCAATATATTCTCCTGCCACCAGAATTCACCAGGATTGGCTTTTGTGGGCACAAGAACTTGGCTGCCATCTTGAAAGTAACATCCAAGTTCAAGTGTGCTGTGGACACCAGCTCTCAATGATTATTCTTCCCCTTCCACTAGTATTATCAGCAGAACAAAACTCTATTGTCCCTACTTACCTGAGAAAATGTAATTGTATCCTGTGCGTCCATAAAGTTCCCCCCACCCGGCCAGGGTGGCTGATCGGCATATATGCTGAAAAGATACAAAGAATGGTCATAGCACAGGGAAGCAGTGGAACCTGTTCTTTTCCCAAGGCCTATTCCTAGCCCTAATCAATGAGTAGCTTCGCACTGTGCCTTGCAGATGGTGCACAGGTCAGGTTACATTACTTCCCAACTGCTGTGCTAAGCACTCAGCTACATTTCCCCATGACTCTTCCATTTCGATTCACTATTATGCGAAGAGGATTAGACTGCTCCCTGCAGGATGCTAAAGCTAAAATAAGTCTACATGCATGGGACAGCTAATCTTTCACACTGGCACAGCTACCAGCTGCAGAGTGTGTGTCTGTTACAGGATGGCTTCAAATGCTACTGGAATGCCAAGAAAGGATGGCCAGCGATAGGTTTTTGTGGATTTTTCAGGCTGTGAGGCCATGTTCTAGAAGAATGTATTCCTGACGTTTCACCTGCATCTGTGGCTGGCATCTTCAGAGAATGGTGGCATGGAGGTGTGACTTTCCTCCCACTTCTATGGACTGAAGCCACCTGGTAGTAAATCCAATAAAACTGATATATCTAAGCAAGGAAGAAAGAAAGAAAGATATGAAAGACATGAGACACACACAAAGAGTCTTACCTTTCCCTTGTAGAGGATGACAGGGCAGACAAACCGTCCCCTGCACCTGGCCATTTTGCTTCGGTGGATGAGGTCTTGCAGCTTGCCAACTTGGACAGTACTCTCAAATCTACTGGAGACAAAACCATTTCTTATTTTGAATGTGTACCAACAGGATGTGTGTGTGTGGGGGGGGGGGTGTTGCCCAGATATTACAAGTGATTGCAAACCCTCATCTGGGCAATAGCCAAAGCACAGTCTGCCCACAGCAGCCAGAAAGCTCTTGTCATTTTGTTTTGAGGCTAGCAGCCTATGCAGGTGGAAGGAGGAGAAAAGACTGATTTTGTGAACTTAGGGTGTGTGAAAGATGTCCCTCACCTCTCACTTGTTTCTTGCTGACAAGATTTTTATCTGAGGTGGAGATCATATGGAAGAAGGGCAACTGCAGCTGCTCAGGAGGCAATTTTCTGTTTTTGGGACCTCTAGAGGCCACAAAGATTGCAAAAAAAAAAAAAAAAAAAGCAGTGTTCAACTATGCTGGGTACCTGTTTAACCTACTTAGCAGGTGAACTGGTGCTACAGGGTGTGTCTACAAAGGTAGTTCACACTTTCTCTCTTTCTGGCCAAAAGACAACTGCCCAGGGAATCTGGAAGGATCAAGAGCTACAAAAACAGCCTTGGAGAGCTTTGTGTAGTCCTATGGCTACAATTTGTCCAGACTCCCTAGATCCCCAAAGAAGGGAATCTAGGAGATTTTTTGGTCTAGACAACTCAAAGTAAAGTAAAGAAGCAAATCTTAGCTAATCTTCCTACACCTCCTGCTATTTCTCTAAAGTGGCCAGGGTTTGGAAAAGTAATTTCTTTGAATGAGAACTCCCAAAAGGCCTCAGTCTCCATGGCCACCATGAGAGATTTGAGTGATCAAAGGTAACTGAACGTACTTCGCAGCTGAGAGGCCTCTAAGCTCCAAGTCCATCACTTTCTACTATATCATACTTCTCCTGGAGCCATATTTTTAAGCCAAAATATGAGCATTCATTTCAGCATTCAGCCTACAATAGATCAGGTTTAATACCACTAGCAAAGTTTGGCAAAGAAAAGACAGTATAGGACTGAAATGATTTAGTATGGCTGAATTTAGTCATGTCCCTTATTATTTTCAAAAGCAAACGTGATCAATATAGGAAGACAAGAATGCAGACTACAGTATAATTCACAAAATGTTCTACTGCCTTGCAACTCCCAAATCCCTAGTGGGATAACCGTATGGCTTCACAGCTGTTTCTGAAAGGGCAGGATGACCCACTAGGTTGTATGAGCTTACACAGTAGGTTGCAAACTACTGACGTTGAGTGTGGTCAATTCTGGAGATTACTGTTCACGTCAAGGGCAAAACTGTGTCTTAAAACCCAATGTACCCCTAATGTTTGGATTACAATTCCCATATGCCCCAGCCAGTATGGCCCTACCAGTCTGGTAGTAATAGTTTAAGACATCTGGAGGGCATCAGGTTGCCTAAAAATAATCAAAGAATTTCAAAAATCCCAAGAAAAAATATCAAAACCCATTCAAATGATACACTTAAACCCCAGCACAGAAGTAAAATCTAACAGTTTAAAAGAGCCCTTTAGCATATGGTTTTAAAAACTGTACCCATTTATCAATAGCCTCAAAACAACTAAGCAGGTGGCTGCATAAGCAGGCAAGTTATTTACAGAGGGTAATGAGATGACACACAGAGGGAATTCTAATTATCCCAGGAGTTCAATGAGATCAGACACTCCTGGGATTTAAAACTGTGTAATAAAACCCCCAGAACAAGTTATGTGCAAGTCTGTAGACGCTGATTTTTTTTCTTAAACAATATAGCTGGGTAAGCTTATATACAGATCCTTCCTCCGCCCCCCCCCCGCCCCCCCGAGAGATATGTATATTTATAGTATTCATAAACCACTTGCAATGGCTCTCACCCCTTACTGGCACTCCCAGGCAAGCTTCCCTCTAGTTGTAAGCATCTCTCATAAACTGTATTTTCTGATTTTGCCACAAGGTCTAGAACTCTTTCTTTTAAGTAAAGGAAGACTGGTGGTGGAATGCAGATATTTTCTGAATCCTGCAGCAGATTCCACATTCTGGGCTAGAGGTGATTGTCTATAATCCACTGCTTGCTTCTGAACTTACATATTTCTAGAAGCCTTGTGGATAATTGAATTTTTACTGTAATAGAAAACAATGCAGACAATTATTTCAGAAACAAAAATATCTCGCCTCACATGAAGAAAGTATTCCAAACATTTTGATTATGGCTGTAATTAAAATCACTGAAACATGGGAATCCAAAGTCTGGCCTAAATGTTTGCTTGATCTCATTCCAGGGCTTTTATGTTTATTCATTACAGCATAAAACACTTTTGTTTTTCCTGCAGCATCTGGTGGGCCATTTGGAAACCTTAAATGAAAAAAAAAATCTACAGAACTTACCAGCTAAAGAAATCACTGCCTCAGCCCCATTTTCTCAATACAACCTGACATATGTGCCTAGCAAACAGTCTAAGATAGCAATGTTGACTCCAGCAGCATATTTAAATTTTGCTCCATCCCATTTGAAAAAGCAATGCAAATTACAATTAGGTCTATGAAAACCATAAGATCAAAAACCAGGATGATCAGTTAGCTTGGCATTCTAGTAGGGAGGGAACATCCTCCAAGCAGAAATAGGTTTGAAACTGAGTTGATATTTCTGATGAACAGACTATGTGGGTAGGCATCCTAATTTACAAAGGACAGTCCTCTGTTTCAAAGGTGGAGAGCCTCTGGTCCATCATTTGTTTTAGAGTGCAACTCCTATAACTCCTTACTTCTCAGCCATGCTGGCTGGGGCTTCTAGGAGTTGGCCCAAAACAACCTCCGCCTATTTGAAGGTTCTCCATTTGAAGGTGTCCTCTACTTGAAAGCTGCCCAGTCCAAGTCTGTTGAAAAAGAAGAACCGATCAGAAAAAGAGAATAGGGACCCTGAGGTTGCCATTGATTAGAACATGGTACAGACTGGGCAGCTCATCTGACTACAATCTTTTCTCACTAGGATGAGATGTAGAGTGGTTTGAATAACAGAAATTCTATGTTTGCATTTAGACAATTTAAGTTTGTATATAAAAATATGCAAACCTACATTCTCTTTTTGACTACATATAAATGGCCAATCTAGTTTCTGAGAATAACAGCAGATGCAGGAATGCCCAGCTAAGGCCATGGAGGTGTGGATCTCTCCCTCATAACTCAGGTTGCATTAGAGAAGGGGTGGGTGACTAACTACCATCTGTTGGAAATCTGACAGATACCACAGGCTTGCAGTCAAGACATGAGGACTCTCCACCAATAGCCCCTTCAAAGTAGGATAAAATGGACTACAGAGAGGGCAAGCATAATCAATAGGGATGTTTCCCGTGTCCAGATCCTAGAACAGATCACCCACCAATGTGACAAAAGCTGCCTCTAATTCACAACCATGCCTGAAGCTAGACTGAAATGAATCTGGATAATCTATCTCATTCTACAACACCTGGCACTGAGAGTTACTACATGTTTGACCATATTGCTAAAAAAAAAAAAAAAAAGGCAAACTGAGTAGCAATAGCATTTACATTTCTATACCGCTTATCAGTGAACTCAGCACTCTCTAAGCGGTTTACATTCTGTAAGCCAACTGCCTCCAACAAGTCAGGCACTCATTTTACTGACCTACAAAAGGATGGAAGGCTGAGTCAACCTTGGAGCCCTGTCAACCTTGGAGCCCTGGGATGCACCACCAGGGCTCCATATGTATGTATCTTTTCATCCCAGAATAGGTATTTAATCAGCGTGGAGAGAAAACAAACAGATAGGATAGGAGCAGTGGGATTGGACAGCTTAACTGAAGACTTCCAGGTTTAACTGTATGCTGAGAAAGAAGAAGGGATAGGGTTGCATATATGTGAGGCATTGACCCAAGTCTCTTTCTTCTTTTGGCTTAATTAACTGAAATAATCCTGCCTGAACATGGCTTGTATGACAGATCACAAGAGTCTTGAAATCTCCTCTCAGTAAATACTTAGGTTTCTTAAACGGACAAGCAAAAGAGGAAAGTGGAAAAAGAAATAAGGTAGAGTGGCTTGGAGAAGGCACAGAGATGGGAGGCATCGGGAACAGGAAATTCCCAAGGGACGCCAATTAGTACTTGCTCATCAAACTTATTCTGCAAGTCAGATCAGAAGGCTTGCCACCTGTGCTCTTCCTATCCTTATTTTCTTAATGAGGTTGAAGTTGACTCCAGTTCTACTTTAACAGGCTGCACTTCTGAACTGAAAACGTAACTGGAATATGAAACACTATCTTCTGCAACCCCAAATGGACTTGGAAGCATCCCTACCAAGCTCAGCTGAGACCCCATGACCAAGACACCACATCTGGCTAAAAACCCACGTCAACCAACCCTTCTCAAAACAGATCACCTCCCAATAGTACAGAAACTGCTTGCCATGCTAAAATAAAGCTTTTTGGCAGATAGGCTATACTGCTATAGTCTCTCAGAATATCCTTAAAACCATCTATTTACACATACAACCTTTGGCAAAACTCTAGATCCCTAGTTGTTGGATGTCTTCAAGTCAATTCCACCTTGTGGCAAACTTATGGTATCATGGCGTTTTCTTGGCATCATTTGTTCCAAGGTGGTTTGCTTTTGCTGTCCTCTGAGGCAGAGGGAGTGCAACTTGTTCAAGATCATCCAATGGGTTTCCATGGCCAAGCGGGGATCTGAACCCTAGTTTCCAGAGTTGAAGTCCAACACTCAAACCACTATACCACACTGTCTCTCACTCTATATCCCAGGGATAAGTGCTGGTTTATACATATTATCCCTATATTCTGCTGAATCCACAGGTGGTTTCTCTGCAGCAAACCATCCACTTAGCTGTGAAGTCGGAGGCTTTCATGGCCGGCATCCATAGGCTTTTGTGGAATATTTGGGCTGTGAGGCTCGAATGTATTCCTGACGTTTCACCTGCATCTGTGGCTGGCATCTTCAGAGAATGGTGGCATGGAGGTGGGGGGTATATCTACTGTGTGACTCTTTGGTTGAGAGGATTAGCAGGTAAATCTGTGCATTGTTCTGTTGAGGCAAGGCCTCAGGGTGGGAGGATATGCAAGGAGGATTTAGTGTCTATTTAAATAATGGTCCATTGTCTGCTGGGAAACCCCCTGACCCTGGGTGAAGTCTGTTTGTATTTGCTGAGTCCTGATTTTGGTGTTTTTGAGGACTGGTAGCCAAACCTTGCTTACTTTCAATGTTTCGTCTTTCCTATTGAAATTTTCCAGGCGTTTGGAGATTTCAATGGCTTCCTTGTGCATGCTGACCCAATAGTTGTTGGCATAGTCCAGAATTTCAGTGTTTTCCAATAGCATTTTATGCCCAGGATGGTTTATAACGTGTTCTGCTAAGCAAAGCAGCTTCATTTATATACCGCTTCATACCGCGCTACAGAGTGTCTAAGCGGTTTACAACTGTAAGCTCATTGCCCCCCAATAGCTGGGTACTTATTTTAGCGACCTCGGAAGGATGCAGGCCTGAGTCAAGCCTGAGCCTTGGCTAGTACTGAACTCACAACCTTGTGGTCTATGAGTGAGTGGCTGCAGCACAGGCATTTAACCACTGCGCCACCAGGGCTCCTCCTGCTGCTACTGCTGAGTTTTCAGGCTGGCACAGTCTGCAGTGTCTCTCATGTTCCTTGATTCTTGTTTTGTGGTCCCTGTGTAGACTTGTCCACAGCTGCATGGTATGCGGTAAACTGCAGCCGTAAGAAGGTCTCTCCTATCCCTTGCTGAGAACAGCATTTCCTGGATTTTCTTGGTTGGTCTCTAGATCATTTGGAGGTTGTGTTTCCTCATCAGTTTCCCTATTCTGTCTACGACTCCTTTGACGTATGGTAAAAATACCTTCCCTTTGGGTGGTTGTTTTTCTTCACTCCTGTGGTTTTTTCTAGGTCTGGCCACTCTTCGGATGTTTGATCTGGAGTAACCATTAGACTGAAGAGCCCAGTCTCATCTTCCAGGTAGTGGGGTTCACAGATCCTTTTTGCGCGGTCTACCAGTGTTTTTATTATGCTTCTTTTTTGTCCTGGGTTATGATTGGAGTTTTTGAGTAGGTATCTGTCTGTGTGTGTAGGTTTTCTGTATACCATGTGGCCCAATAGTTGGTTTGGTTGCAAACAACCAGGACATCCAAGAATGGCAATATTCCTTCCTTTTCTTTTTCCATTGTGAATTGGATGTTTGGGTGGATGTTGATCAGATGGTTCAAAAACATGGTCAAATCTTCTTCTCCATGGCTCCAAATGGTGAAAGTGTCACCCACATATGGGAACCATGTTGTGGGCGTTTTTGGTGCTGTTTCCAGGGCTTGGCTTTCAAAGTGTTCCACGTAAAAGTTTGCTATCATGGGGCTCAGAGGGCTTCCCATGGCTGCTCCATCTCACTGCTCATAGAATCCATTGTCCCACTGGAAATAGCTTGTGGTGAGGCAGTGTTTGAACAGGGCTGTGATGTCTTCTGGAAAAAATTGTTGGATGAGTGCCATAGTGCCTACTATGGGGACTTTGGTGAGCAGAACATTACACAGATTTACATGCTAATTCCCAGCAGACAATGTACCATAAATTAGATAGACACTAATCCTCCTCGCATATCCTCCCACCCTGAGGCCTTGCCTCAACAGAATAATACACAGATTTACATGTTAATCCTCTCAACCAAGGGTCATACAGTATATATACCCCACACACCTCCATGCCACCATTCTCTGAAGATGCCAGCCACAGATGCAGGCGAAATGTCAGGAATACATTCTTCTACAACACGGCCTCACAACCCCAAAAACCCACAAAAAACTATCCTCTTAGTTGTTAATTCTTTTGTGAGAAAACAAAGAATTAACAGGCAAGAGGACAGATAGGTTTCTGCACAGAAACCACCTGATTTAGCAGAATGAAAGGAAATAGAGTGAAAGTCAGTATGATGTAGTGGTTTGAGTGGTGCACTTCAACTCTGGAGACCAGGATTCACCTCCTTGCTTGGCCATGTAAATCTACTAAGTGACCTTGGACAAATCACACTCTGTCAGCCTCAGAGGAAGGCAATGGCAACCTCCCTCTGAACAAATCTTGCCAAGAAAACCTCATTATAGGTTCACCTAAGTTGGAAATTACTTGAAGGCACAAGACATCAAGTTAAGTTTGTTCCCAGAATGGCAGGACTGCAGTTCTGGGCCAAGCAAGTGTCTTTCTATTGTTGTTGCAGTCAATGCAGTGTAAATAAAAATATCAAGCACATAGCACTTCACAGAATGCATCTGCAGTTTGTCACTTAGTAGATTTACATGGCCAAGCAAGGAGGTGAATCCTGGTCTCCAGAGTTGAAGTGCACCACTCAAACCACTACATCATACTGACTTTCACTCTATTTCCTTTCATTCGGCTAAATCAGGTGGTTTCTGTGCAGAAACCTATCTGTCCTCTTGCCTGTTAATTCTTTGTTTTCTCACAAAAGAATTAATAACTAAGAGGATAGTCCCAAGCATGCGTGCATTGACTGGTACTAGATAATCTAATACTTTCAGTTTACAACTGTGGCTTCCTCAAGACACAGAGAGGAGTGCCATTATTATATCAAGCTGGAGTCATGGCCCTCCAGAGAAGCGTGTCTGAAGTGCAATGATTTTGCACCAATTCCATTAAACTTCCTAGGCACTTTTAAAAGCTTTTGTAAGCCCAGAGGTTGTCATGACAACCTGAGCCCCTGCTTATGAAAAATATATCAAGTTACAGCACTTCCCATTTTTAAAATCTGAGGCATGAGCAAGTGATGTTAGCTAAGGTCCACTGCCATAGAATATTCTACGACTCTGTGCATTTCTTATAACCAATACAGTCTAGTGAAAAGTTATCTTACCTGGTGAGCTAATTGCTAACAGGAGGAATCCCTATCTTAAGGGCCAATTTTAACAGTATAGCAAGCACCCAAAGCATGTCTGTGCCTATACCAATTCACACACACACACACAATGAACATGAGAACAGGGTTCAAGGCTGACCTAAAACATGCTGTCAACCATTTTCATTCCACACAAAGAATGCAGCCAGATTTGCAGGTGAATTTTATTGCAAGGTTGTCAACAAGATGGCATCACCTGAGGACAGCAGGCTAATTTTGGGAATGTATAACAGGCTGTAAAGCAGAAACAGCCCTAAGCCCCTAACATTATGCTGCTCCCCACCCACTATTATCTGCTGCCTGAGGCAGCTGTCCAATGGTGGGGCCAGCCTTGGAAGAGGACTATGCTGATTTATTTAATAAATCTGTAAACAAAGAAATGTAGGGCTTTTCTCTTCACTATGTTATTATAAAGGATTGTTCACAGAACTCTAAATACAATACTAGAGGTGGGAATAATGCAGACCTACTAATGTTATCACACTGCAAGTCCCATGAGCACTAGCCAACATGGACAAAGGTGAGGAAAGCTGGAAGTTATACTCCAATGATATCTGAAAGGCTCATAGTTAAATATTTGTTGACCGCAGCTTTAAGTTTAATGTTTAGATCCATTTCTAGGGCTTACTCCTGTGGGAAAACTGTATTGCTTTGACCAAGAGATGTGTAGTGATACAACTTTCATTAATCCAAACCAGGATAGCCTCATGCAGAATGGCATCTTGTTGGCGGGGGGTGGGTGGGGTGTCAGCATCCCCACAATGATATATCAGAAAACTAAAGTTGAACTTTAAACCATATATGAAGCTCAACTGAGAAACAGCACTTACAAAATCACTCCTCCTGTCCATCTTATCCCTTATTCACCACATTCTCTCTAGATTCAATATACTCTTCTGTGTTTGTTTTAACAGAAATTAATTTTAGATGAGACACTGAACTGGCCAGCTTTGAAGAGGAATTTCGCTCTTTGAAGGCAGAAATCCAGTAGCTAATTTTTATGCAACCTGAACAATTCTGAATTCAAAACAGGCATGGCTGCAATTCTTAAGCAGTAATAGCAAAGTTACCATCACAGGCCCACCAGGAGTTTGATCATGGTTTCCAATGTCTACTGTCAAGACTGCCAATGCCCATGACAATATGCAAGTTCACTTAAACTAGATTTGGAGAACAAAGAAGCCAATTTGAACCTGACACACCAGGACCAGTAAAATGCCTTATCCTTAGAGCCCTACCTACTTCAATCCTCTCTCCCACCCAAAGCTAAGCTGACTTTCACTCAACATCTCTGTACAGATACAGGGATGGATACTATTCAAGTGTCAAGTGCTCAGATGCTGCTCTTTAGAAGTGTGGAACTTAAATGTTATGATGGCCTGGATTTCTGCACACAAAGCCCTCTGCAGGCAGGTTGACATCAGAGGTGTGCAGATTGAAGTACTGAAGTACTGGGTGGAACTCATACCCCCTGCCCAAACTTCAACCAGGAAGCTATTTTTCCCACCCTTGAAACAAGGCAGAAAGAACAAGATACTCTAAACCAGCATCCCCTCAATCTGAATGCAGCTCAGAATGCTCCTCTCATGCATACATAAGGAAAGGGGGAAGGCCATCTGCTCACATGGTGCTCCTCAGCTCTTACCCTGTTTTATAAGATTCTCCCCTACTCCCTTTCCCAATGGGGAGGATAAATGGGAGTAGGGGAATTTATAGTGGCAAAGAGGCCTCCTCTGGACCCTCATCAGGCTGGATTCTGGTCCTCACTGGGCTGGAGATCCCCTTCCTTACTTTGAAATCTGACTTTAGAACAAATGTTGCCAACAATTTCAAGGAAGCCCATCAATCACCAGCACAGCAGCAACAGCTGCTTCACAGGTGTTCAGAAACTCCTTCACCACTTTCACAAGTGTGGCAATTAAACAGATCTAGCATATTAATTTCTGTCAAAGACTATGCAAACCTGCACAAACATCTCCAAGCCATCTTTTCTCATATCAAACAGCCGGTTGTCATTTATCTTGCCAACCTGACTCAACTCCTCAGAGCAAAACTCAAAGAGCAAAATACAACATGGCTGTAGCCCACCAATAGAGAACATGTGGGCTTCAAGATGGCTTGGTCTACAGCTCCCATTATCACCCACCATCAGTGATACTAGTTAGGGGTGATAAGAGTATTAATGCAGTATCTGGAGGGCCACATGCTTCTCTGCAGTAACCCTAGTGAAACACAGAGAAATCCTTCTTGGTCAGTTTGGAACAATTATCATCCTAGCAATTTTATCAATTGCTTCTTCTTGAGAAATCCCATGTTATGGGAAAGAGGGTGGGACTCATGACAGTTGCAGAGAAAAGAATATTGATTCTACAAGGCATCTGTGAACTAAAGCAGCAAGCACTGGAAGCTGAGGGACCCCATCACCTTCTTTCACCACTAGGCTGCTCACATATGAACACACTCAACCGTTAACTACTATAAAGCTAGGAAGACTGGAGGGAGGGGGAAGGAGGACACAACCCCAAAGTTAGTAAAGACAGCTGTTGCATTATATACAACACACATGAACATCAATTGCAAGAATGGCTTTGGCAGATAAATGAGCAGGCTGCAGCACATCAACGAATGGCTTGCAACTTATATTAACTTAAGCACTAGACATGCTTCAATCAATCAAAGACTAACAGGTTTTGTTTGGTTTCATCTGATGAAGTGGGCTGGAATCTACAAAAGCATATACTTCATAAACCTCGTTAGTCTTTAAAGTGCCATAAGATACTTCCTTTTTTCCTGAAACAGACTAACACAACTACAACTCCACTGATATGGCTCAAAATACCACTGTCTGAAGATCATATTCATAAGGTGTAATAAGCCTGCTGCATTCTGAACTAGAGAAACATGATTCAGAATGACAAAATAGCATAATAGAATCTTAAGAGTTGGAAAGGACCACAAGGAGAACAAAATTCAATTCTACACAAGTTGGGAAAGGCCGAAAAGTGATGGCAAAGCATTAAAGGGGAATGTATAAAAAAATCTTCCCAAAGCATTCCCTTTCTCAAACATTATCATCTTTCACCACAGATAAACCACGATAATTGTTTTCAAAATGCTCAACGGAATCCTCGAAGACATACAGAGAGCTCTTGTGCCTTGTGACAACATAGATTAACCAGACTTTTTATGTTACAAGCAGGCAGACATAGAATAATACAGGGTGGGCAACTGTCAGGAGACAAGGACCAATTCTCCCTAAAAATGCCCACAGGCCACACATATACAGGCCACAAATGCAAATACCTCAATTTTCTTCTGTAGTCCTTCCCAAAGTGTTGATCAGAAGTGTTATCACATCACCTCCTGTCACCATTTGGAGGGGGACTACAGAGAGAAATAAAGGTATTTGGAAATGTGCAGGATGCTGGCTGGATAGTGTGGGTGTATTTTCACACATTTGATGGAATTTTGTATAGTTTTCTGGCATTTTTTTTTTAAATTTGGTGATTTGAGGGCTAGTGGAGGTCTCCAAGACCCACAAAAATGGGGTATAGGGGCCACATGCAGCCTACAGACTGTAGTCTGTCCACTCCTGGAATAAGTCATATGCTCAGTTCAGACATGATGCAAAACTATGGTTTAGTGTTACGTAGTCTTGGGATTTGTGCTCTCTTTCCACTCCACCCTGTCCCCAGTTACTTTTAAGGAATAAATTGGAAGTGCTGCATATGTTGTGTGGAAGCTCTGTGATTTAGGGAAAGAAGCCAGGATCAAAATGATTTGAAGCTAGCTAATTTCCCAGAAGTAGGGATAGAGAACTGTAAGTGTGTGTATCTCCCCTTCACACATAGGCCAAGTGACACCAGGAGTGTGTCTGTGTACCTGATATAAAATGCATATGTCACACCCTTGCAACGCAACATCATTGTGTCCCTCACTGAAGCAAAGAGGAGGCACCTGTAAATACTAGCTGAAAATGCCAACTTTGTTCCTCTTCCTCTATCTAGGGGCTCAGCTGGCTCCTGAAGAGACCATCAGAGTGCATGCCTAGCTGTGCAGGCTGCAGTCCCTTCTGACTGAGATTGTGAGCAGTGTGGAAAGAAATCCCTATTGTTATTTCTAATTAATTAAGTTCCTAGGCAGGCACTGTATTTCTCAGTTCTGATGCAGACAGCCTTCTGACCTTCCTGCTCTATTTAAGTGCTCAGCTTATAGTCACCCTGTTACTTTGTAGAACGCCGAAGTGAAAAAAACAAGCAGATCAACAAAAGCCATTCAAGCACAGAAAGCATACAAACAGCACAGGGGAAGCACCTCCCAATTGGTAAACACTAAGAGGAAGCACAGTTGTGCACTGCTGCAGAGGAATATCTGCAAACGCTTTATTCACAGAAGATAAAAAAAGGAAGGGAAAGACATACAGCTAACATTCACCTAGACACATATGAAAAACAAGAACTATTTGAAGCATGAAGTCAGATAAAACAGAATGCCCACACACAGACTCCTGGAGCAATGTAGTTAGGTGGACTGAGTAATGGCACAGGACCTTGGGTTCAAATTCTGACTTAGACAGATTTGTGTTCTATTCAACATCTCAACAGGGAAACAGTAATGCCAGCAACCTGAATCATTGTGATTTTCCATGGATGCAGAACATCTGAGCTATCAGTAGGCACACTGTAAGATTAGGAAGTATAGGTATAATTAGCCCTCATTCCATGCATAGATTCATAAGTGAGTGTATGAAACAAGGGTTGTAAATGTATGCCATCAAGGAACAATTGCACATATGGTGCAGTTTCTCTATAGAAGGTACTTCTGTATAGGAACTAAGGGGCATCAGGGCGCTTCCTCTGGCGCAGTGTCTACATATGCTGCACCAAAGGAGTGCAGAAAAGTCGCAACGGCAGCAGCAAGGGTGCCCTTTCTACGACGCAAAAAAGAGCCATTTTTTGCAGCTCCTTTTTGCGCAACAGAAAGGCCAGATCAGGGTGGCGGTGCACGGTTGCTATGGCCCCGGTCCAGAAAGGAAAGAGGTGATGTGCTGCCACCCCTTGGGGGCAATCTTTACAGCCCCTCAGTTGTATGAAGCATCCCTAAAGGGATTCAAAGCACAGCTGTTTCATTAAAAAAAGTGGGGGGAGCAGGAAATTTGACCTAAGGATCTCTCTAGTAGAGCACCCTATGTTAAACACCACTGGACTGATTTTCTGCAGAGCTATCACTCTCCTAAGTGGGAGCATACAGATCATTACATGTGATGTGTGTGATGCATGCTAAGTCTGCCTGAAGTTAGTGATGAGTTACTTGCCTGATCACAAGTAAAACTACAATTCATTTACCTACCAGTAAGCTTCCTTTAACTCAGTGGTAATTAATTAAGATTACACTTACATAGGATTGCACCATAAGAATCTCTCCCAGACGGGAACAAATGGAAGCTATCGCTCATAAGAAGAGAACTCATGCTCTCTTACTTTCAGCTTTGAGTATGACACAAATAGCAGCAAGTCAAGTAATCATTTTAGCTAGTTGATGTCTGGGGCTTATTTGAAGAACTAATCCCTTTCTTTATATATTTATGTAATAGTAATTTGGTGTACACTGGTGATTTCTTGGCACACGCACACAGTAAGAAGCACATTTGTTTATCACGTGTAATTGTGTATATATATGGTATACATGGTTCCCCACAACTAAACTATTACTATGTGGTAAGTTATTGATATGGGAATGGTCCTTTAGTGTTCATAATGCTGGCCGAGACATTTTCCTACCTGAAGCGAAATCCAAATTTCAAATCCAAGTCCTGCTGAATCATTCAGACACTAACCCATGTCTTCACCTATCCACTTTGCCTCCAAATGATCTGAAGACGGTCACCTCACACTACTGTATGACAGGGCAAGCCCCAAGTCTCCAACATCAAATTGCTCAAAACCTTAATTATGGTGTTTCTGTTGACCACAGGAAAAGCTATTACTCTTCTTAAATGCTGTGCAGGAAATGGACCCCATATGTTTCCACATGTCTTCATCGAACCTCATTCCCTTGTGGAAATGAGGTGGAGAAAAAGCTCACATACATAGCAGAGAACACTCCTGGTCTTGAGAAAACAGCATGGCCACACATAACACTATTTAATATTAGTGTTCACTATTCACATTTTAGGGCTAGTAGACCTAAAGGCACTAGATCCTGTCTGATCTTGGAAGCTCAGCAGGGTCAGCTCTGGTCAGTACTGGGATAACTGCTAACAAATTCTAGGCACTGTAATGTATATTTCAGAGGAAGAAACTGGCAAAATTTCTTGAGTATTCCTTGCCCAAGAAAACCCTATGAAATTCATGATGGTGCCATAAGTCAACAGAGGTCCTGAAGGCACATGCACACATACAGGTAAGTGAAAACGATAACTGGTGACTTGTTAACAGCACCCCCCAAAGGAACATATATGCACACACCTTTGGATTAACAGGGAATAGACATGATTCTCCCAAAGGCAATGACAACTCACGTGTGTCTTTCTTGATCAGTGCTCTCATATTCTAGGAAGACAATTAGCCGGGGGTAGTGGCTGCAGATTTCACCATTCATGTTGTGGATTAGGCTGTAGCGATAGTCCCTGCTGAACAATTCAAGGCAGCATTTTTCAATGCGTTCTACCTATATGTGTAAGGAAAAAAACTACAGCAGTTATTACAGACCTTTTATATAAGTACAGTTGGCCCTTAGTATCCGTAGGAATTCCATTCTGGGCCCACCTACCCCCCTTGGATGAAAAAACCACGGGACCTCAAGTCCCACAGTTTTCAATGGTGTTGCTTGCATGCATATCCATTATTACGGATTAAGGGCAATAGGGCTTGCTGTCCGCAGATGCTCAAATCCGACGATGGCAAGCCTGTGATTGCGGAGAGCAGGCTGTATTATATACCGTAATCCTAAGAAATATCCTAGTTCATTCTGCAAGCACTGTACAACAGAGAAGTAAGATTCTCCTTGCATTAAACAGAAGATACATTTCCCCATCCCCCAAAACTTGTAACTACAGAGAATAATGGATTTTTTTGGAATTTTGCCAATCAAAAATTCAAAATATTCCTCACAAGTGGCATCAATTTATAGCTATCTACATATCTACAATTTATAGTATATCTAATACAATTTGACAGACCAGCACACATTTGAAATGCTATCAGTCAGAATACTGCAGTGATATGGGTTTTCCAGAAAAAACAGAAGTGGAACATTTTCTTGGGCTCTAAACATCATCTAATCTAGCATGTTTGGTTGAAATATTATATTCAAACACATTAAAAAAATGTGGAAATTAGTTTATTGTGATATTTGTAAAAGTGTAAAGTGAATAGCATATACCTCCTTTATATTTAAGAAAAATTATTAAACCTGAAAGAACACTTTTTTAAGGTCACATAAATAAGGAGTATTGCTCCTGATATATATACCAACTGTTTAACTTTCTTTTGCTGAGAGTACCTTCAGTTTCACTCAAGTTGCATCTGCACTGAAGAAATAATCCAGGTTGACACCACTTTAACTGCCCTGGCTCAGTGCTATGGAAATCTGGGAACTGGAGTTCTGTGTGATATTTAGCCTTCTCTGTCAGAGAGCTCTGATGCCACAACAAACTACAGTTCCCAGAATTCCACAGCACTGAGCCATGGCAGTTAAAGCAATATCAAACTGTATTATTTCTGCAGTGTGAATGCAGCCTCAGTCACTCTCTGTGCTACCAATTGAAAAGCAAGAGTTTCTGTGAAAACGAAACAAGCTTTGCAGTGTGTTCACTTATTAGTCTGTTTCTCTGAGCCCTAGGGTTTGTCAGTACCTGTATCCTTAGAAAAATTAGAACTTCCTATTGCTTATTTGATCCTTCTAACAAGGACTAATTGCAGTACAACAGCTCAGATAACCAGGAATAAACATAAAACATACTGATACACATACTGTGAAAAAATTTCAATGGAAAAATATAGCATTGGAAATTTTTCTGCTCTACGTCTCTTGAATACTGATTGTTTGGCAACCTTTGTACAAGGAAGATATACAACCAGAAGTGTTCACCATTGGCATTAAGTTACCCTATCCAGTCTCCCTAAGATCCAATCTGCACTGCAGAAATAATGCAGTATGACACCACTCTAAATGCCATTACACAATGTTATGGAATCAATGTAGTTTATTGTGGCAATAGAGCTCTCTGACTGAGGGCCTTTGCAGACTGCCAGAAATAGTGCACATTAAATTGAGGCACTGCCCTGGCTCAGTGCTAGGGAGTCATGGGAATTGTATTTTTTTCTGGGACATTGAGCCTTCTCTGTCAGAGAGCTCTGGTGCCACAATAAAATACAGTTCCCATGATTCCCTAGCACTGAGCCAGGGCAGTGCCTCAATTTAATGTGCACTATTTCTGGCAGTCTGCAAAGGCCCTGAGAAAACTAAATATCGCACAGAACTCCAAATCATAGAATTCCATAGTATTGAGCCATGGCAGTTAAAGTGGTGTCAAATTGCATTAATTCTGCAGTGCGGATTAGACCCAAGTCTGCTCAGATGATATACCAGGAATTTCCCCATGAACTAGAATGTCTGCATTCGGTATTTCTGACCACATTAGAAGAAAATACTGATTTCTTCATAGCACAATGTATCTTCCTCTCTTCTGAAACCCACTTCCCTATTGTTCCCCAGTGTTCCTAATCTTATAGTCAAGTACAAAACAGAATATGCTTTTCAAAAAACTCGCCCAGTGTAAGATAGGAGTTTTGCAGAAGTAACCAGTAATCTGTAGTGCTGAAAACAGAGGTGTCAGTCTTATTCTTTATCCATTTGTCTTTGCAAAACCTGTTGGTTGAAGTGGCTCACAGCAATCAAAATCTACCCACCAATGAAGGAAAACATTTTGCTCGTTTCATGGTTCAATGTAAACAAGCATTGTTTTATGCACAAAATTAAATATTTTGTATAAAATTACCTTCAGACTATGTGTATAACTGTCTATGAAACAAATGAATTTCACATACAGACTTGGGTTCCATCTCCAAGATAACTCATTACAGACATTCCTGTTACAAGCATTACAAGCAAATACAGGTATTCCAAAATCCAAAACACTTCGGGTCCCAAGCATTTCAGATAAGGAAGACTTAACTTGGATAAGCACGTTGTCATGGCATGGCAAGAAAAAGACTAGGATTGAGAAGGTAGCTATGAAAGAAATAGACAAGATCATAAAGTGTAAAGATGTATAACTGAGCACTAAAGTTAAAGAGTTGTCCAAGCCATTGTATTCCCCATCATGATGTATGGATGTGAGATCTGGATAGTGAAGAAAGCCAACAGAAAGAAAATAATAAATAAATGAATAGCTGATAAGAAGAAAATAATATCATTTGAGATGTAGTGCTGGAGGGTGCTGAGTGCTGAGGATACTGTAGACAGCCAAAAGGACAAACAATTGAGTCCTTGGAATCCACTGGACTCTTCCTGGCATCCAGGATGACTAAACTGAGGCTTTGACTACATCATGAAGAAAAATGAATTATTAGAAAAGACAATGATGTTAGGAAAGGTGGAAGACAGTAGAAAGGGCAGAAGACCACATGCCAGATAGCTAGACTCAGTCAAGGAGACCATAGTCCTGAATCTACAGGACCTAAGCAGAGCAATGAAGGATAGGGGGGCTTAGAAATCTCTCATCCAGAGGGTCACCATGAACTGGGGTTGATTCGAGGGCAGCTAACAACAACAACATGACAAGGGAAAGATTCCTCCTCTGTTGGCTTGTGGCTGTTGTTATTCAATAGGATCCCCACCAGGAAAGGAGCAGCAGCCCAAAAGGACAGCGATGGGGGCTGAGAGACAGCTCCCCAGTACAGCAAAACTGGGGCTGACCAAGGTAGGATGCCCCTTCCCCTCTCACTATGATTCTGGGGTTGCGGTTAACTGCCCTTAAGTCATCCCTGACTCATGGCAATTCTGTGAATGAGGCATCTCAAAGACTCCCTATCCTCCACTGATCTGTTTAGTTCCTGCAAATCCAAGCCTGTGACTTCCCTAATTGAGTCCACCCATCCTGCATGCAGTCTTCCTCTCTTTCCACTGCCTTTTACCTTTCCCAGCATTACTGTCTTTTCTAAAGAGTCATGCCTTCTCATTATGGGGCCAAATATGACAGCCTGAGTTTCGTGATTTGGGTTTCAAGGGAATTTCTGGTTTCATTTATTCAGGGACCCATTTGTTTGTCGTTTTTGCTGTCCATCGTCAGCACTTTCCTCCAGCACCACATCTTGAATGAATTTTTTTCTTATCTGCTTTCTTCATTGTCCAGCTCTTGTATCCGTACATGAAGATGGGGAATATAATGGCTTGGACTAGTCTAACTTTAGGGCTCAGTTGTATATTTTTACTCTTTAGGACAGGGGTAGGCAACCTAAGGCCTGGGGGCCAGATGCGGCCCCCTGAGGCCTTTGGACCGGCCCCAGGCCGTTCCTGCCGCTGCCGCCTGCCATGATGATATTGATTATTGTTGTTATTACTTGTTCTTGAAGTTTTCTTGGTAAAATCTCCACAGGGGTTTTGCCATGGCTTTTCTGGGGCTGAGAGAGTGTGCATGCATATTTTTTTTTAAAAAATAAAAAAAATATTTTTAGTTTTTTTGTGGGTTTTTTTCGGGCTGTGTGGCCATGTTCTGAAAGAGTTTCTTTCTGACGTTTCGCCAGCATCTGTGGCTAGCATCTTCAGAGAAAGATTTTTTCTCTGAAGATGCTAGCCACAGATGCTGGCGAAACGTCAGAAAGAAACTCTTTCAGAACATGGCCACACAGCCCGAAAAAAAACCCACAAAAAAACTATGGATGCCAGCCATGAAAGCCTACGACTTCACAAAATTATTTTTATTTATTTATTTATTTATTTATTTATGGTGCTTCGGCCCCACCCAATTGTCTGAGGGACAGCAACCCGGCCCCCAGCTCAAAAAGGTTACCTACCCCTGCTTCAGGATGTTGTCTAGTTTATATTAACTGCCCTTGAGTCAACCAACTCATGGCAACCCTGTGGATGAGATACCTCCAAGATCCCTTAACCTCCACCTCCCTGCTCAAGACCTGAAGTTCAGGCCCTTGCCTTCCCTGATTGAGTCTAACCATCTAGCATGTGGCCTTCTTCTCTACACCCCTCCACCTTTCCTAACATTATTTCCTTTTCTAACAAGTCATACCTTCTCATGACGTGGACAAAGCATGACAGCCTCAATTGGACTAAAGACCAGGGTCCAAATCTCGGCTTGGCTATGTAAACCTTGAATGGCAAACCGCCTCTGAAAAAACCTGGCCAAAGGCGGGGGGGGGACCACTATAACAAGTCTCCACAAGTCACATTCTCTCAGCCTCAAGAGGATAGCCATGGCAACCTCCCCTCTGAAGAAATCTGACAAAAAACAACATATAATAGGGTCTCTGTAAGTCACACTCTCTCGGCCTTAGAGAACAGCCATGGGGAAAAAAACCTCTGACGATATCTGGCTAAAAAACAAACACACACATAACAGGGTCTCCACAAGCCACACTCCCTCAGCCTTCGAGAATGGCCATGAAAAAAACCCTCTGAAGAAATCTGGGCAAAACCCCCACACATAATAGGGTCTCCACAAGTCATACTCTCTCAGCCTCAAGAGAATGGCCATGGGGGGGAAAAAACCCTCTGAAGAAATATGGCCAAGAAAATAACAGCCATGATAGGGTCTCCACTAGTCACAGTCTCTCAGGCTCAAGAGGATGGCCATTGCAAACCCCCTTCTGAAGAAATCTGGCCAAAAACAACAACACATAATAGGGTCTCCACAAGTCACACTCTCTCAGCCTCAAGGGAAGAGAATGGCAAAACCCTCTGAAGAAATCTGGTCAAGAAATGACCTATGATTGGTTGTTGGCCCTTAGGGTCGCCATAAGTGGGAAACGACTCGAAGGCACACAACCCACAAACACAGAGAGAGTCTGAGGCTCACCTTGGTGTTGCTGCCAGTCCCTCCTCCGCCTCCTCCACCTGGGACGCCTCCTCCACCACCACCACCTCCGCTTCCTCCTCCACCTCCATCCCTGGCGCGGTACTGGGCCCTGGAGAACTCCAGCAGCAGCTCCGCCAAGCCTCGCTCCCCGGCGCCGTTGGGCTGGAGGCGGGCGCCCGCCATCCCCGCCCGCGACTCAGGCGCCCGAGCCCTCCACTGGCTTCCCCAGCAGCGCCAGCGCCTTCCCCATCCCCAGCGCCTTCCGCTTCCGGGAAAGGCGGGCGACGCCGTCATCAGGGCGCGACGCGACACGAGCTCCCCCTCCCCAAGGCAGCCGCCCACCGGAGGGACCCCGAGGCGCTCCACAGGAAGACACCCCTCCCCTCCCCGCTTGGCCAGGGAGAGAAAAAGCGCATGCGCCAACGGAGAGAAGAAGGCTACTGTGGGCGGGGCTGCCTGTGTGGGCGGGGCCAAAAGCCTCTGACCAAAACTGAGGGGTTTGAGGGCGGTTTATAACCAACTACTGGGATGAGGAGATTGTTCGTCCAAAACACACTGCAGAAATAACCCAGTTTGAGACCGCTTTAACTGCCCTGGCTCAATGCTAGAGAATCTTGGGAACTGTAGTTTTGTGAGACATTTAGCCTTCTCTGTCAGAGAGCTCTGGGGCCACAATAAACTAGTGTCCAGGTTTCCCTAATAGCACTGAGCCAGGGCAGTTAAAGCGCTCTCAAACTGGATTATTTCTACAGTGTGTTTTGGACCGTTATTGTTGTGTGCCTTCAAGTCGTTTCCGATTTATAGGTCCAAAACACACTCCAGAAATAACCCAGTTTGAGACTACTAGAACTGCCCTGGTTCAGTGCTAGCGAATCCTGGGAATTGTAGTTTATCGTGGCACCAGAGCTCAATGTCTCACAAAGCCACAGTTCCCAGAATTCCCTAGCATTGAGTTGTGGCAGTTAAAGTGGTGTCAAACCAGATTATCTTTGCAGTGTGGATGCAGCCCATGGAGACCCTAAGGGGTTTTCCTGGGGTTTTCCTGTCATGGGGTTTTCCTGGCAAGATTTGTTCAGAAAGGGCATTCCATTTGTCATCATCTGAGGCTGAGAGAGTGTAACTTGCCCACTCAGTGGCTTTTCATGGCTGAGGCAGGATTTGAAAACTGGTCCCCAGAGTCGTAGGGTACAGAAATAAAGCAGTTAGTCTCCAGTTTTAACTGCCTTTACTCTTTTATCTTATAGAATCCTGGGATTTATAGTTTGGTACCAGGGTATTCCTCTGACAGACCAGGCTGAATACCACTCCAAACTACAAATCCACAAGAATTCCACAAGATGGTGCTGTGACATTTAAAAGAGGTGTCAAACCACTTTACTTCTGCAGTGTGGATACAGCCATAGTCATCCATCATTCAAACCACACTACACCACGCTGGCTCTTTTTGCTTTGGGCTTTACCTCTGTTGTGTGGAGCAATTAATATAAATAAATCCGTATCTCTCAAGGGAGAGAGCCAGCCTGGCATAGTGGTTTGAGTATTGGACTATGATTCTGGAGACCAGCGTTCGAATCCTCTCTCAGCCATGGAAACCCACTGGGTGACCTTGGGCAAGTCACACTCTCTCAGCCTCAGGGGATGGCAAGGGTAAAACCTCTTCTGAATAAATCTTGCCCAAAAAAAAAACAACAACCATGATAGGGTTGCCATAAGTCAGAAAAGTCCTGAAGGCACACAGCAACAGAAACAGGCAATCTTTTTTTTTTAATTGCTTCCCAACAGCAAACTTGCACCTGCCACGACCTGGTGCCATTTATGCATGTTGGGTTACACACCAATAATCCATAGTCATTTGTTGCTGGGGGCTTTGAGAGTCATAGGCCAAGACCTCAGGAGGGCATCAAGGTGAGGAAAATATCTCTGTTTCAGTACACTGACAAATCTCAGAGGGAGAGATTTTGCAGACTGCTAGAAATAGTGCAAATTGAGTCCACTTTAACTGCAGTGCTAGGGAATCATGGGAAGTGTATTTTTTTTCTGAGACCTTGAGCCTTCTCTGTCAGAGAGCTCTGGTGCCACAATAAACTACAGTTCCCATGATTCCTTACCACTGAGTTAGGGCAGTTAAAGTGGACTCAATTTGCACTATTTCTGGCAGTCTACAAAGGCCCAATGTTAGTCTTCTCTGTGTGTGTGTTGTGTGCTTTCAAGTCGTTTTTAAGGCAAACCTATCATGGAGTTTTCTTGGCAGGATTTGTTCAAGGGAGGTTTGCCATTGCCATCCTCTGATGCTGAGAAGATGTGACTTACCCAAGGTCATCCAGTGGGTTTCATGGCTGAGCGGAAATCGAACCTTAGCCTCCAGAGTTGTAGTCCAATGCTCAAACCACTACACCACACTGGCTCAGTCTTCTGTAACCCCCACCCCTCAAAAAATCAAACCATAAATAAAATCTACCACCTCAACGGAGTACATGTGTCATCTATAACTCACATACACAGTACATATGTCATGCATCTTGAGCATAACATGTTCCTCTGCTGCAGGAGAAATGATGCAAAATCCTGCCACAGCTTTAAAGTTTTATTATTATTATTATTATTATTATTATTATTATTCATTAGATTGTGCCAATGCCATCATATGCAATGGTGCATGTGTGTACATATGAACATCTGGAAACAGGTATAGAAGGGGGAAGGTTTAATCAGTGCATACAAAAATCCATGATGGCCAAGTGAGAGAGAGGGTTGCCATCTTAACATGGGGGGGTTGCAGACTGCCAGAAATAGTGCAAATTGAGTCCACTTTTAGGGTTAGGGTTAGTGCTAGGGAATCATGGGAGCTGTATTTTATTGTGGCACCAGAGCTCTCTGACAGAGAAGGCTCAATGTCTCAGAAAAAAACCAACAATTCCCATGATTCCCTAGCACTAACCCTAACCCTAAAAGTGGACTCGATTTGCACTATTTCTGTTGGTGTGCCTTTAAAAGCACATTGAAGTATAGTAACCAGGAGGTGAAACCTTGGAGAGAGAAAGTGCTAATGACACCTGAGCAGCATTAAGCTGCTGATAAAGCACAGCTGCACTGACAGGTTCCAAAGTGGCAACTCAACCCAAATACAAGCAGGCAGGTCTGCAAAATTTGTGATGCCGTGTCAAGCTGAGGGCATGATGGCCTTCCAGGTGCCTGACAATCCCATAGTGTTTGTAGCCCACTGCAGGCAGCAACAGCAGGATTCACTGAATCCCTTTTTAGGCTTGTATGTATGTGTGTTGTGTGCCTTCCAGTTGTTTCCAACTTATGGTGACCCTAAAGCAACCTATAATGGGGATGTCTTGGCAAGAGGTTTGCCATTGCCTTTTCCTGAGGCTGAGATAATTGCTCAAGGTTACCCAGTGGGTTTCATGGCCAAGCGGGAATCGAACCCTGGTCTCCAGAATTGTTGTTGTCCAACACTCAAACCACTGTGCTACATTGGCTCCTTATACACTTAGGGGGGTTGCAGACTGTCAAAAATAGTGCGAATTCAGTCCACTTTTAGGGTTAGGGTTAGTGCTAGGGAATCATGGGAATTGTTATTTTTCTGAGACATTGAACCTTCTTTGTCAGAGAACTCTAGTGCCACAATAAAATTCAGTTCCCATGATTCCCTAACCTTAACCCTAACCCTAAAAGTGGACTGAATTCACACTATTTTTGACAGTGTGCAACCCCCCTTAGTTCAGCCTAATGGGTTTCAGAACAAGCTGTAAAATGTGAGGCATTTCATATATGGGCTTCTAGATGTGGTTAGATTGCAGTTCTCATCACCCCTCAGAAGAGACCCTACTGACCAGGGCTGACGGGAATTGCAGTCTAATGAGAGCTGGAAATCATACATTCCCCAGCCTGTTGCAAAAGAACCAGGCAGTTGGGATTTTGTTGTTAATTGCCCTCAAGTTACTCTCGACTCATGGTGACCCTATGGATGAGAGATCTCCAAGACCTCTGTCCTCCACTGCTCTGCTTAATTCCTGCAACCCCTTAATACCCAAAGTGACCTCCTTCATAGAGTCCATCCATCTGGCATGTGGCCTTCCTCTCTTCCTACTTCCCTCCATCTTCCCCAGCATTATTGTTTTTTCCAAAGAGCCCTCTCTTCTCATGATGTGTCCAAAGTACGACAGTCTCAGTTTGGCCGTCTTGGCATTGATTTTTTCCTATCATCTTTCTTGACTATCTAGCCCTCACATCCATACATGGTAAGAAGGAATACAATGGCTTGTATGATTCTAACTTTTGTGCTGAGTTGTACGTCTTTGCATTTTAGGATCTTTTCTAGTTCTTTCATAGCCACCCTCCCCATTCTTAGTCTTCTGATTTCCTGACTGCAGTCCCCATTTCTATCAATGGAGTTTATCACATGGGGGAAATCCTGTGCAGAAACGGGATTTAAAAGGTGAGGGAAACCTGCAAAAGCAGGCAGATTTTCACACACATCTCTTTTAAAATGGGGTTACCCTGAACGGAAAGTAGTCAGAAACTACTTCCTTTTACTTTCGGGATTTTCCGAAAGTAAAAAGAAGCAGTTTCTGACTACTTTCTGTTCGGGTTAACCCCATTCTAACAACGACGTCGTCTGAAAATCTAACCGCTTTTGCATTTTTTTCCAGTTTAAAGCCCCGTTTCTGCACGGGATTTCCCCTGTGTGATAAACTCCATAGTTTGATCCCAGGTATGGGAATTCTTTTACAATTTCTATTTCTTCATTGTCTAGGTTGAACTTGTGAAGGTCCTTGGTGGTCATTGTTTTTGTTTTCTTTATGCTCAACATGAAGCCTGCCTTTGCACTTTCTTCTTTGATCTTCCTTAGTAGGTGTTTCAGGTCTGTGAGGTTTTCTGCTAGTACTATGGTGTCATCTGCGTATCTCAGATTGTTAATATTCATTCCTTCTATTTTCACTCCTCCTTCTTCTGTGTCCAAGGCTGCTTTTCTTATAATTTGTTCTGCATACAAATTGAACAGATAGGGTGAAAGGATGCAGCCTTGTCTGACACCTTTGCCAATTGGGAACCATTCTGTTTCTCCATGTTCTGTTCTGACAATAGCCTCTTGTCCTGAGTACAGATTCCTCATCAGGGCTATCAGATATAGTGGCACTCCCATGTCTTTAAGGGCATTCCATAGCCTTTCAAGATCTATGCCAGGGGTAGGCAACCTTTCCCCTTTAAGGGCCGAGGGACTTCAGCTCCCAGAAGCCTCAGCCATGTTGGCCAATAGTCCCATGTTGGCCAATAGCTCCTGGGATTCTGGGAGCTGAAGTCCCTTGGCCCTTAAAGGGGAAAGGTTGCCTACCCCTGATCTATGCAGTCAAAGGCTCTATAAATACAAATACTCTATAAAGCACATGCTGATTTTCTTTTGGAATACTCTGGTGTGTTCCATTGACCATCGTATGTTTGCAATGTGATCCCTTGTGCCTCTTCCTTTCCTGAACCCTGCTTGGACCTCTGGGATTTCTCTCTCCATGTGTGGTTGGAGTCTGTTGCAGTATTTTGAGCATAATTTTGCTTGCATGGGAGGTTAGTGCTAAGGTTCTATAATTACTGCAGTCTCTGTGTCTCCTTTTTTGTGGATAGGGATGTATATTGATAGTTTCCAATCTGTTGGCCATCATTTTGTTTTCCATTTCTATTAACTTATGTTGGTTAACACTAGAGTTGACTCTATCAGTGTGGATTGCAACAGTTCTATTGGTATATCATCTGTTCCTGGTATTAAGTGTTCTTAGCTTTCTTCTCTCCAGGAGGAATTCCAAAAGTTCCTCCATTTGGAGCATCACTAAGAAGCATTAATTTATATTAAGTGTGTTTAGCTTTTGTTTTCTCTCCAGAAAGAATTCCAAAGGTCCTCCCTTTGGAGCATCACTAAGAAGCATGACCCATTTCTTTTCTTTCTTTTTTTATGGTAGTTGTATTCCAAAAAAAATAAATAGCTTTTTCAAGTCTGATGATGAAGGACAAATAACCACCAAACAGGCATGCTTAATCTTGGCTGCTTTTCTTCACGTTATCCCTCTTCTCCTGAAAAAGTTGACCGTGCAGAAGGGGAGGCCTGGGAATGCATGGAAAGAGATGACTGGGCAACACTAGAAGATGATGGACCACAGCTCCCATCATCCTCAATCATTGGCTTTGCAATTGCAAGTGAATGGCCAACAACGTCCAGATTTCAGCAATATCTGGAAGGATGCTGGTCTCCATCCCTGGCACAGAGCCTTCTCATCCTTTATCCACTAGAGGGGTAGGCAACCTTTCCCCTTTAAGGGCCGAGGGACTTCAGCTCCCAGAAGCCTTGGCCATGTTGGCCAATAGTCCCATGTTGGCCAGTAGCTCCTGGGATTCTGGGAGCTGAAGTCCCTCGGCCCTTAAAGGGGAAAGGTTGCCTACCCCTGCCATAATATGAAGCAGGGGTAGGAAACCTTTCCCCTTTAAGGGCCGAGGGACTTGAGCTCCCATAAGCCTCAGCCATGTTGGCCAATAGTCCCATGTTGGCCAATAGCTCCTGGGATTCTGGGAGCTGAAGTCCCTCGGCCCTTAAAGGGGAAAGGTTGCCTACCCCTGAGAGGCTGACACCAAAGGGCATCTTGTAAGGGCAGTTCACAAGCTAAGGGACTCCGCAGCCAAGGGGTACCTTGCTAGCCTTGCAACCTGCATCCTGACCTCCTGAGCCTGGCATTGTGGTGGTGGCAGTGCCAGTCTGCTCTCAAGGCCCCCTTCAAGAGGCTGCAGCCAGCTTTTGACACATTGTGCTCTTGAGCCATTGCATTCTCAGCGACTTGACAGTTCCAGCTGTTTTTCCTTTTCGCCACATGCTGAAAGGCTACCTAGCAGCAAGAAGGCTTCTCAGAGGGTCCCGTAGGGAGGCAGAATACCAAGAGCCATTTTGTCAAAGCTTTTCATGCCTGGCCAAGCTTATGTTCCAGCAAGGGGCCCTTAGTGCACGGCAAGTCAAAAGCTAAGGTCCAAAACACGCTGCAGAAAAAACCCAGTTTGAGTCTCCTTTAACTGCCCTGGCTCAATGCTGTTGTTGTTGTTGTTGTTATATTTATGTCCTGCCCTTTCCCCAAAACTGGGACTCAGGGCCTTTGCAGACTGCCAAAAATAGTGCAAATTGAGTCCACTTTAAGGGTTAGGGTTAGTGCTAGGGAGTCATGGGAATTGTTGTGTTTTTTTTCTGAGACATTGAGCCTTCTCTGTCAGAGATCTCTGGTGCCACAATAAAATACAGCTCCCATGATTCCCTAACCCTAACCCTTAAAGTGGACTCAATTTGCACTATTTCTAGCAGTCTGCAAAGGCCCTTACAGAGGCTTACAAGATTTAGAACAGTACGATTAAAAACAAACAGACCATCCTCCTGATCGTCTGTAGTAGACTTTTAAGCTAAAATGCATCACCTCTGATTGAATGGTTTTTGGGTGTTTGATGATGACTAGCTATTTTATTGAATTATTAATAATGTTAATATTTTATTGATTGTATTTTTGTGTTTGTATTATATTTTTACTGATGTAATCCGGCCTCAATCTGTAGGGTGAGGCAGAAAATATAAATACAAATTACTGTTATTATTATTATTTTTAAAAAAGTGTTAAATTAAAACAAATTGCATCAAAGAATAAAATTATAGTTAAAAAGATAAAAAATGTTTATAGTTAGTTATAAGTGTTTATAGTTATAGTGTTTGTAATTATAGTTAAAAAAAGGATAAAAGTTAAAAGTTTATAGTTAAAAAGATAAAAGCGTTTAAAATACTTTAAAAGATACAACAATACAACAACAAATTGTAGTTTATTGTGGCTCCAGAGCTCTCTGACAGAGAAGGCTGAATGTCTCACAAAACTCCAGTTCGCAGAATTCCCACAGTACTGAGCCGCGGCAGCTAAAGTGGTATCAACCAAAGTGGTGTCAATCCGGATTATTTCTGCAGTGTAGACGCAACCCAGGTTTCTGGGCTCTGCAGCCACCAGGTGGCGCTGGAGTTCCGCCTTCTTCCGCCTTTGCCTCTTGGCCCCAGCATTATTAGGGAAAGTGGCAGGAACAGAAAAGCTTGGTGTACTGCTGGTTGTAAGACGCAGCTCTGTCAATAGTTCTGTACAAATAAATCCATTTCCTTGGAGCGTTTAGCTGCAGAAGAAAGGGCTGATGGAGCAAGACAGGCTGAGCCAGAGGAAAATCCCTGGGTCAGGAAAAAAGGCATCGCCTGGTCACAAATCCAGTTGGCTTCTTTAGTTTATTTACCCTCATCTGCAGCAGAGAGAGAGAGAAGGACACCCTGCTCCTTTGCAAGACTGTCAAAAGGTCCTCCCTTTGGAGCAGGGGTAGGCAACCTTTCCCCTTTAAGGGCCGAGGGACTTCAGCTCCCAGAAGCCTCAGCCATGTTGGCCAATAGTCCCATGTTGGCCAATAGCTCCTGGGATTCTGGGAGCTGAAGTCCCTCGGCCCTTAAAGGGGAAAGGTTGCCTATCCTTGCATTGGAGCATCACTCACAAGCATGAATTTTCATATTTATATTCAGTGTTTTTAGCTTTTCTTTTCTCTCTCCAGGAGGAATTCCGAAAAGGTCTTCCCTTTGGAGCATCACTAGGAAGCATGAGTTTATACTTATATTAAGTATTTTTAGTTTTTCTTTTCTCTCTCCAGGAGGAATTCCAAAAAGGTCTTCCCTTTGGAGCATCACTAGGAAGCATGAATTTATATTCATATTCATATTAAGTGTTTTTAGCTTTTATTTTCTCTCCAGGAGGAATTAAGAAGCATGAATTTATATTTATATTTATATTTATATTTATATTTAGGGTTTTTAGCTTTTATTTTCTCTCCAGGAGGAATTCCAAAAAGGTCTTCCCTTTGGAGCATCACTAAGAAGCATGAATTTATATTTATATTTATATTTAGGGTTTTTAGTTTTTCTTTTCTCTCCAGGAGGAATTCCAAAAAGGTCTTCCCTTTGGAGCATCACTAAGAAGCATGAATTTATATTTATATTTATATTTATATTAAGGGTTTTTAGTTTTTCTTTTCTCTCCAGGAGGAATTCCAAAAAGGTCTTCCCTTTGGAGCATCGCTAAGAAGCATGAATTGACATTTCTAGGAGTGTTTTTAGCTTTTAGTGGGTCATGTCTTCTCTTTTTCTGGAATGTCCTACATTTGGCAGTGCCTTGTCCACCTTTGTGGTTGGGACAGGGTGACCAGGTGTCCTCCTTTTCCAGGACCTGTCCTCCATCTCTATCTTCTGTCTAGAAATAATTCCATAAGGTCCTCCATTTGGAGCATGGCTAAGAGGCATGTATTTTTTGTGGGTTGCAATTTTAGTTTCCAGGGTGTTAACGCTTTCAAAGGTAAACTAGGAGCCTTTACAGACTGACAGAAATAATTCAGATTGAAGCCACTTTAACTGCCCTGGCTCAGTGCTAGAGAATCATGGGAAGTGTAGTTTATTGTGGTACCAGAGCTCTCTGACAGAGAAGGCACAATGTCTCAGAAAAAAACTACAATTCCCATGATTCCCTAGCATTGAGCCAGGACAGTTAAAGTGGTCTCAAGGTGGATTATTTCTGGCAGTGCCTTTAGGCCCTAACTGTCAGTAGAATGTTGAGAGAGTCAGTTAAACTGCCTCTTATGATTGACAGTTAGAATGAGAGAGGGGGAGGGGTGAAGTCCTGCCCAACTAAAGAGGAACAGGAGAATGCAAACATAATTTTTTCCAACAATCCCCTTCTCGTTCTCCTGGACCGACGTCAAGGATCTTCATTCCTTCCCGTAGCCTCTGTTAGCCAAAGTGCATTTTTCTGAATTTTGGTCTGTGTATGAATTCCACATGACCGCAGATGTACCCTGCAATTGACCCCAAGGGCCACCTAGGCAATGGCAGGCAGGTCACACCAAGGTCATACCGTCTTTTAGTGGGTCATGTCCTCCCTTTTTCTGGCATGCCCTACATTTGGCAGTGTCTTGTCCTCCTTTGTGGTTAGGACAGGGTGACCAGGTGTCCTCCTTTTCCGGGATCTGTCCTCCATTTCAACCTTATGCCCAGAAGGAATTCCACAAGGTCCTCCATTTGGAGCATGACCATTTGGAACATTTGGAAGACCCACAGAAACCATCCCAAAGACAGGCAGATAGTGTGGGAGTTGCAAATGGACCATCAGAAGAATGGGAGATGATGGCCTAGATGTCTCACCTGAGGGGCCAGTTAATGACTTAATCCTTTTCCCATTCACCTTGAATATTGCCAGACCATATTACCCCACCCATACAATCGCACACCTTTGCCCTGAAGCTAGTTTTAGCCCTTTAAAAAACCCCTGGATTTCCCCCCTCAGTGTTGCTAGTTTGGAATTCATGGAGGCACCTCCGTTCGAACCCGCGCTCTCAGAACGGTTGTGTCTCACACCACATCACCCAATTGGATCCCGGAGAAAACCTCATCTGTAGTAAGTATCACCCGTAGTTTTACCTCAAGATCTTTTCCAAGCTTAACCCCTCATTTCCTGAGCCTTGTATGAATGAGTGTATGAGTGTGAAATTGCTGTGTGATTTCCCCCCTTTAATAAAATAATACTTTAATTGGAGAATTCTGTCTCTGCATCAGTTCTTAGATCCACTGGCCTCTTGGTATACTTGTGGAAGACGGTCTTGCAGGGTCTTTGTAGCTGACCCCCTCTCCGTTTGAGCTAAATAAAATTCCCCATACTAGACTTTTGGCTACACCTCTGGAATTGATCTTTTGGCAGAAGTGTAGTGAAGATATCGGCAATCATCACCTCGGTGTTGCAGTATTCCACCTGGACAAGTCCACTCTGACACTTTTCTTGCACTTTGTGGAATGCAATGTCATTGTTCTTGAGTGGCTTTTCACTCTGAGAAATCTTGATGCAGCTCTGATTATCTTGCACCAGAATGGTTGGTTTGAGTTCTACAATCCCAAAGTCCATGAGTAAGTTGTGCAGCCCTTTGATTTTGTCACATGCTCTTTTTTCAGGATCTGTCTTCCGTTTCAGCCTTCTGTCCAGGAGGAATTCCAAAAGGTCCTCCATTTGGAGCAGGACTAAGAAGCATGACATTTACATTTCTGTGAGTGTTTAGCTTTTCTTGGGTCATGTACGCCATTCTTCTTGAATGTCCTTCCTTTTACAGTGCCTTGTCCTTTTTTGCAGTGAGGACATCTGATCACCCAGGGGATGTGGGAAGGGCTGCACCCACAGAATGACCTCCTTTCCCCCCATTTCAACCTTTCTGTCCAGCAGGGATTTCAACATGTCCTCCAGTTGGAGCAGGACTAAGAAGCATGGATGTATATTGAGAGTGTTGAGCTTTTCTTGGGTCATGTCATCCCTTTTTCCTGGAATGTCCTCCATTTGGGGGTGCCTTGTCCTCCTTTGTGGTGAGGAGACCTGGTCATTCTTTCCTGGAACCAGCTTTGTCCCCCCTCCCAGCACCAGTCCTTCCACCTTCTCCGACGGTCCCAGACCGCGGAACCCTCAAAGCGCAATGTGATTGGCTACAGTGCATGCACAGGTAATACCTCGGTGCTCCTGATTGGTTAATCATGTGCCAGGGATGATGACCAAGGTGGGTTCTGTTCTGTTGCAAAGGAAGGCCTTGAGCAGTAGGGATGCGAGAAGCAGGTCATATTTTGCCTAATCAACTGGACACACCTCCTTGTAGAAGCTGCATCCACACTGCAGGAATAAAGCAGTTTGATGCCACTTTAACTTTCATGGCCCAGTGCTATGGAGTCCTGGGATTTGTAGTTTGATGCCAGCGTAGGGTGACCAGAGGTCCTCCTTTTCCAGGACCATTTCAACCTTTCTGTCCAGGAAAGATTCCAAAAGGTCCTCCATTTTGAGCATGGTTAAGAAGCATGAACTTATATTTATATGAGTGTTTTTAGTTTTTATTTTGCAATGTCCTACCTTTTTAATGGAATGTCCTCCATTTCAACCTTCTGTCCAGGAGGGAATCCAAAAGATCCTCAATTTTGAGTAGGACTCAGAAGCAAGAACTTATAGTTTATATGAGTGTTTTTAGTTTTTATTTTTCATCATCCTACCTTTTTTATGGAATGCCCTCTATTCCAACCAGGAGGGATTCCAAAAGGTCCTCCATTTTTAGCAGGACTGAGAAGCATGAATTGACATTTCTATGCATGCTTTGAGCATTCATTTTGTCATGTCCTCCAATTTTTCTGGAATATCCTACATTTTGCGGTTCCTTGTCCTCCTTGGTGCTTGTGAGGATATCTGGTCACCCTGTGCCAGCATGGCGTAGTGACTTGAGCGTTGGACTATGACACTGGAGTCCAGGGTTTGAATGCCTGCTCAGCCATTAAACGCTCTGGATGATGCTGGACAAGTCACACTCTCTCAGCCTCAGGGGAAGGCAATGGCAAACCCTTTCTAAAAAACTTGCCAAGAAAAATAGAGTTACCTTAGGGTCACCATAAGTCAGAAACTACTTGAAGGCGAAACAATTCACAACGCAGGCACCAGTAAGACCTTGTTCAATTACAAACCCCAGGATTCCATAGGATGAAGTTACTGCTCTTAAAGTGGTGATAAACTGCATTATTTGTAAAGTGTAAGTGCACCCTTAGAGGCAACTGCTGCTTAAAAAGTATTTTCTTCTGTGTCTTTTTTTTTAATTGGACGTTTATAAGTATTATTACAGAAAGAAAGAAAGAAAAAGAGAAAATAGGAAATACATAGGGTACAATAAAAGCGTACAATACAAAGGATAGGTATATATATTAATACAAAAACTGACCATGCTTAGAAATATCAATTTCTTTACATGCATGTCTATAAAATATTTATTTATTCAATTTACTTTTTTTCTATCCTGCCCTATATCGAAAGATTTTAGGGTTGTGTACAAGTAAAATCAATATTACTAGGTGAAAATAATTTAAAACAATAAAAGCAATTTAAATAAAGTAAAAACATATTAAACACATTAATCAGTCCATGCACAGCTAGAGCAGTGAGATCTTCTGAACAACAAAATTAACAATTTGGGAAAATAAGTCTTTTTTGCAACAGTAAGAGCACTCAAGATCCAATAATGTCAATTCTCAGTTAAATTCCACATTACAGGGATGTACAGATATATCTCAGTTAACAGTGTAGATATGTTTCTGGGCATTATTTCATTAATAGGAAATTTGGTACTGGGAAAGAAACAACATGGGAAAAAATAGAGATAGATTACCATAAGTGAAATGAAACAACTAGGTCAGATAAGCCTTGCATAAGTAAAGAAAAACATGTTGCGCCTTCTAAAGACCACTTGAAGCCTTCAAAAATGCATTCAGGAATGATTTTTTCTTTTTCTTTCACCAGCCTCCATTTTTCTTATGATTTCCATTTTTGTGGCCAAACTTCTATATCTAAGGATTTTTCTTTAACAGGCATCTGGTATCTGGTGAACTAGGCTTATCTGTTCTTCCCTTTTTTTTCTCTGTTTTGCTATTGATGCATGCTCAGAAAGGGATTATAGAGGTAGATGATGTTATCTTTGCCCGTTGTGGGCATGGCTAGAGTAGGATTGACTAGTGTAGAATCCCATTCTTTCCCTGAACAAACTTTATTGTGTTCTGTACTGCAGTCATGATGATATATCTGGCACTGAAAATGTGTATTTCTCCCACCTTCCTTCATCATCTTCCCAGTGCTGAAGCTGCTAAAAAAATCCAGCTAGATAGAGGGCAAGAAAGAAAAGTAGTCTGGGTGGTATAAAAGGACTTTGTAAAAAGGAATTTCTGTACAAAATGTGTGCATTTACAATTACCGGTAACAAAATATTTTTCTAATAAAAAATGAATATGTTATGCAGTAATGTCTTTTCTCGCCCCCCCAGAAACCATTTTCAGGTGGCTAACTCTGCAGATTCTACATTTTCAAATGCCCACTGCAATGCACTAGTTTAGGTTGTTTCATGTTGCATTCGCCATCTCTCTTTCCTCTCTGCTACAGTGCCTCAGTTCCATCCTCATCCACATTTTTAAAAAATTTCTAAGTATCTGAATGAATTTGACCAAAAATGTGATCCTGTATTTCCAGACTCTTGTTGACCACAGAATGTTGTTATTGTGTGCCTTCAAGTCATTTTCAACTTACAGCAACCCTAAGGTGACTCTATTACAGGGTTTTCTGAGGCTGAGAGTGTGTGACTTGCCCAAGGTTACACAGTTGGTTTCTATAGCCAAGCAGGGAATTGAACCCTGGTCAACAGAGTTATAGTCCAATGATCAAACCACTACACTACACTTGCCAGGAACAGATACCACAGAATACAGCCACACAAATACTGGGCTTGTTCCATTGCCTCCAAAGGGCTCACAGTAATCTACAGCAGGGAATTATGTAACTCTCCATATGTTTCTGGACTACATATACCAGCATTCCTCACCATTTGCTATGCTGCTAAGGGCTGTTGGGAGTTCCAGTTCAACAACATCAGGAAGTCTTCTTAATTCCTGGCAATAAGAGCTATTCAACAGTGGAACACACTGTCTTGTAGTGGAGTCTCCTTCTTTGGATGTTTATAAAGAGCAGCTGGATGGCCATCTGTCAGAGGTGCTTTGATTGTGCATTCCTGCATGGCAGTGAGTTGGACTGGATGGCCCTTGGGGGTCTCTTCCAACTCTATGACTCTATATGGCAGGGGTAGGCAACCTTTCCCCTTTAAGGGCCGAGGGACTTCAGCTCCCAGAAGCCTCAGCCATGTTGGCCAATAGCCCCATGTTGGCCAATAGCTCCTGGGATTCTGGGAGCTGAAGTCCCTCGGCCCTTAAAGGGGAAAGGTTGCCTACCCCTGCTATATGGCATAGGATCCTCTTTCCTATCTTCACTAGGACAACATCCCATGGGGTATGTTAGGCTGAAAGATAATGGTTGTCTTGAGGTTACACAGAGAGGTTCAGGGCTGAGTAAGGATATGAATCTGCTTCTCCCCTGTCCTACTCAACACTTTGAACACTAAATCTCTCATGATTCCATGTAACTGAGGAAGTAGTCTCAAGCCTACAAAAGCTCATGTTACCTACCAGCTTTTTTCTTTCAGTTAGTCTCAAAGGTGCTGCAAGATCTTTTTGTGTACTGATTTTCCAGACCAACATAGCTGTATCTTTGAATTCTGTTTCTTACATTATCTCTGTAGTCCTTATAATCAGGGATAGGAAACATGTGGCCCTCCAGATGCCAGACTGCATGTCCCAGCACTCTAAACTATCATGGCCAATAGTGAGAAATACTAGGAGTTGCAGTCTAGCAACATTTAGATAGCTGCATTATGTCCACCCCTGCCTTTAATTAACTTTTTGAAATACAAACGACAGTATTATTTTCCTAATATCAAGGATGAATGACTTGAGGTTCAGGGAACCTCATGTATAGAAACAGTAAATGTATTTTTGGCCAAGGAGAAGTTCTTTCCATGTACTGATAGGATGATCAAATTATCTTGTATCAGTTTTGTAATGGCATAAAACTGACTGTGGTGATCTCAGGGGTGTGATGAGAATAGCCTGATGACAACAGTGCAGGAAAGCTTTGTGACAGTGACTTCAGCTGAAAATGCCTCTGCGTGTGTGTGTGTGTGTGTTTGTGTAGGGGTGGGATGTTTTGTTACATTCATGTGTGATTATTATATGACCAGAGCATGCATCAGCTGATCAGTCATCTCACATCTTTCAGTGATGTGATGGAGGAAATAGGATGGTGACTACTTCCTTTATTTTTGTGCATGGCTGATAAACTAGTACACACAGGCTTTGATCATTAAATAAACATAATAATAATAATAACAAGAATTAAAATCCATACAAATCTAAAAAATAAACATCCCCCACCCCTCCCGCCATTAAAACAGTATTAAACTACAGATCCAATTAAAACCTTAACATAACATATCAAAAATACAATAACACAACAATACAATAAAAATTAAAAAAAAACATGTATTAGTGGATATGCTCAAAACTAAGGGGGGTTGCAGACCGCCAGAAATAGTGCAAATTGTGTCCACTTTTAGGGTTAGGGTTAGTGCTAGGGAATCATGGGAATTGTTTTTTTTCTGAGACATTGAGCCCTTTCTGTCAGAGAGCTCTGGTGCCACAATAAAATACAGTTCCCATGATTCCCTAGCACTAACCCTAACCCTAAAAGTGGACTCAATTTGCACTATTTCTGGCAGTCTGCAACCCCCCTAAGCTAAGTTTTTCCTGTCACGGGTCCTAGTGGAAAAAGTCATCCACCAAGGATGACAATGACCTTCAAGCATCACCTGCTTAAATCTCCTTTTCTACACAATCATTAAAGGGGCAGGAGCCCTGCCTTTATTTCACCCAGCAGCCCTACTCAGGAGACTCACCCCAGTATCTGCTATGCTAGTTTCTTCTCCAAAATGATACATCTGACTCTGATGCCCTGAGTGGGAATATCCAGCCCTTCTCTAAACAAAACTCAAAATACCCCTGTGTACACTCTGCACTGATTTCCTCATGGTCTTTCTTCCCTTATTATGTTTGCTTATCCATTCTTATCCCCACTCTTCTGTTTTGTTAGTCTTATATCTCTGGTTCCATTTTCAAGAGTTTGCAAAAACTATTCCTTGGGACTATAGTTCCCACCATCCCTCCAGCAGCATGATCAGTGACAATGGGTGAAATAATGCAGTTTGACACTACCTTACGTGTTGTAGCTCTGCCCCATTGAATCCTGCGGTGTAATTTTACAAGGTTTTTAGCCTTCTCTGCCAAAGAATCCCAGGATTCTTTAGGATTAAATTAGTGCCAAACAGTATAGATGCACCCTGTGCTGGCTGGCTGGGAGTTGTAGTCCAAACTATTTTTCCAAGTTTGTAATTTCTCTCTCTTCTAGGATATATTTATATTTCATGCTGCTCAGGACAAGGACCTATATTCATAGAATCATAGAGTTCAAAGAGACCCCCAAGGGCCATCCAATCCAACCCCCTGCCTTGCAGGAACTCAAAATCAAAGCATCCCCGACAGATGGCCATCCAGCCTCTGTTTAAAGACCTCCAAAGAAGGAGTCTCCACCACTCTCTGAGGGAGTGTGTTCCACTTTGTCTTTCTGTCAAATGCCAGGCAAAGGAGCTACTTTGCAAGTAAAGGTCATTCAGTTCAGAGAGAGTAAGGATGTATGAACCCCAACCCATCCTGCAATCTTTCCTGTGTCCAAAACCGAACCATAGCCTTTCCCAACCTGGCACCTTCCAGATGTGGCTGGACAATAATTCCTATCATCCCCAGCCAGTATGATCACTTAGTGGTTCACAGAATTATAGAGTTGGAAGAGACCACAAGGGCCATCCAGTCCAGTGCCAGTCCAGAAAACAAAGGTAACCAGCAACCTGTCTTCGGTGGCATGTAGTCCTTAAACCTGGTGGTTTCATTTAGCCATTCAGGCAAATAGTTACTGATGCTTCTCTATGGATCTGCATGATTTCCCTTTAAAGCTGCCATACCTATCATGTGGCAGAGAGTTCCACCAATTGACAATAAGCTGTGTGAAGAAGTACTTTCTTTGGTCTGTTCTGAATCCACTGCCAAGCAATTAATTAGATACCTCCAAATTCGATAATTATATCATGGGGAGTGGGGAGAAAGAGCACAAGAAAAACGTCAAGCTAGCCCAGGGTGAGAATCATGTAGCCATCTGATGTTGCTGGACTACAACTCTCAGCATGCCTTACTTTGGTTATGCTGGTTATACGGCTGCTGGGACTTGCAATCCAGCAACATCTGGAAAGCAGCATGATTCCCACTCCTGCTCTAATTATGGGAATTATGTGGCCTTCCAGTTATGTTGGACAATTAATAATTTATACAAGTCTGTATATTTTATATTTGTATGGTAGGTTTTTCCCATAAGTAAAAAAAATCCACATTTTTGTAATTTTCAGTTTATTAATTTGCCATTGCTTTTACCATAGTCAGAGTGTTACCAGCTTTAGTTGGATGATTATTATGATTATGATCATGATGACACCAGAGATTATGACTAAGGACGTTTTCATACACAAACGTCCAAATCCGCCTGGAGCCATTCCGGAACAGAGCATTCTGCTCACTCCGGAATGGCTCCGGCGGCAGCGACCTAATTCCTTTTAAAAAAAGGAATTACAACTCCGGCGCTGATGCCGGAGTTAGAGCTAAAGGGGGCAGGGCTTGCTGCGACGTCATGTGAACACGCGCCGCAAGCCCCGGACTGACGCCGGCTAGCGCCGGGGATTACACCGGAAGGGGCGGGGCTTGCTGCGACGTTGTATGAAACATTTGACATTTTGCCGGAGTGGGGCCGGACGGAGGCCGGACGGAGGCCGGCTAGTGTCCTCCAAAAGCCCGTGTGAAAACGTCCAATGTTAATGTAATGTATTTTATTCTTTCATTGCTTTGTAGAAGCTGCCTGCCAATGTTGAGCCCTGCTCCATCTTCAAACACAGTTCTCAGGTCCCTGGTTGTAATGTAGAGGCTAACTCCACCCCAGGAAGCCTTCAGCAGATTCAGAAAAGCTTTATTCAGAAAGCAGAGTAGTTCACTTTACATAGTTGTTGTCAGGACTAAAGAATTTTTGCAGTCAAGACAGTATAGTTAGAATCCAAACAATTCAGCCATTACAAAAGTTTTCATCCCATCAGCAGCTCAAAATATACTGCCTTCTCAGATCTATCTATGTAATTTTAATGTTTTTAAATTTTATTGTAACTTTGTTATGCTTTACTGCTATGTTTTAACTTTGCTGTTTTATCCTTTTTGCTGTACTCCCGCCTCGATCCATTGGGAGAGGCGGGATATATAAATAATAATAATAATAATAATAATAATAATAATAATAATTATTATTATTATTATTATTATTATTATTATTATTATTATCCCTCTTCCCTCTCTCCTCCCACAAGCTACAGCTTACCACAAGAATGACCTTGGTAATTTGCAGTTCATACTTCCACCCCCCACATCTGGTCATTATCCCAAATCATGACTGATACACAATCTTTTCTTTTCCCAGCATCACCAATAGGATAGCATACCCCAGCATCCTGCATTAACACACATATACTCAGGATCTGCGATTAAGCCTGGCAGGACCATATCTGGACCATGCTCCTGACACTGGTTAATGGTGAAAAAGAGGTGCAGTAGAAGCCATTGCCTGCTGTTTTACTGTCTCCACAGGAGAGTGGCTGGAGACAGCTTCTTGGAATAGCCACCTCTCTCTAGTTTTGCTCTGTTACCTAAATTGCAGAGGGGTTCCGAGGGGGCACCCACAAATTGTATCCAATGGGGAAATTGATTTAGCTCAGTGAGAAGCAGCGAGAGGGCTTTGGTAACATAAAGCCGCAATCTTAGACCTTTGTATACCAGTTCCGAACCCAAAGAACTCCAGAAGCAGGTTCCAAATTAGTTTATTTATAAAAAGGGCAACCACCACACACGCTAAACACACACAATCTCAAACGCACAAGAGATAACAATGCAAAGGCAGTAGAAAAATAGTGAGTTGCAGAGCTGCAAAGAGGCAATAGTGTACCAGTACTGAAGCATAGCTCCACTCTTGTGGTTACTGGAATGAAGATGGCTCAGTAGCCACTTGCATGTCCTCCAGCTGTCCTGATTTGATAGGGACAGACCCGATTACTTCTCTTGACCCACTTTTTCAGCTGCATTTAAAGTGTTCCAGTTTCTCTCTCTTCCTTCCACTTTCCCCCTTTGTCCTCAGCTTACTTCGGTTGTTGCAAAGTGAGTTCAAAGAGCTAAAATAGTTTGCAGGGAGAGGAGAGGACTAGGCAGAGTTTTGCCCTTCCCTGTAGGCTCAGGCAAAAGCCAACTGTTGCAGCCTCTCCTCTCTTGTCTGTTCTTCCTTGCTAATAACTCTTGCCTTCTTGACCATACTCTGACTTTGCCCTGCTTTTTCATCTGTTAAATGTCAGAGGATATGGGAGTGCTGTTGCTTTTATCAAACGCTGACAACTTCACAAGAATTGTAAGGAAAAAGAATCCCATTATCTAGCATTATTTCTTTCATCTTGGAAACACTGGTAAACAGTCTACTACAGAATAGCAGGGGTTCTGCAGAGATTATATTTGATAGTGCGAAGAGAGAAATGACTATACTTGATCATAGTTAGGGCTTCTAAAGGACCCTGGGCTGCTTGTTTTACTTTTCCAACTGTTATCGGCCATTTTTAATATCAGCGATCATATTATTATTATTATTATTATGCAGCATTACCTGGTTTTTAAACTATATAGATGTTCTCTGTGTACATTTTGCATATGAAAAAAGCTCTAATAGTTTCAGAGTATAGGCTATCATTTCTTGTAGATCCTGGTAGCATGGGCAAGGAGTAAAAAATAAGAAGATCTGGTCTGTGAGAAATCTATATTAGATTTGCTTCCCTGTTCTTTTCCAGTGTCTTGACCTGTTGTTCAAAATACTTATTTCCACTGGCAGCTGATACCATATTTATTATATCCCTATTGAGTATTGTAAATAGCATTAAAAAAATAACTACTTTGCAGGGTTGGTACAATTCCTTCTCTCAGTCATGGCTTGCTGTTGTGCCTTCAAGTAATTTTTTACTTATGAGATCCATAAGGTTCACCTTATGGTGAAGAAACCTACCACAAGTTTTCTTGGCAAGACTTGTTTAGAGTGGATTTGCCATTGCTTTCTTCTGAGGCTGCGAGTGGTCTCAGAGATCTCCAAGCAAAGTGAGAATTTGAACTGTGATCTCCAAATCACTTCACCTCTGTCTACATGGGTATATTGATGATGGATTTTAGGCCATGCCAGTTTATAGCATTATATTTCTAGATCTTGTTGCAGAAGCAGTTTAGGGATGCATCTGCACTGTAGAAATAATGCAGTTTGCTGCTACTATTGTTGCTATTGTTGCTGTTTGTGCCTTCAAGACATTTCCAGCTTATGACAACACTAAGGCGATCTTATCATGGGGTTTTCTTGGCAAGTTTCTTCAGAGTGGGTTTGCCATTGCCAACCTTGAGGCTGAGAGAGTATGACTTGCCCAAGCTCACCCAAGGGCTGTTTCCAGAGTCATAGTCCAATGCTCAAACCACTACACAATGCTGGGTCACCACTTTACTGCCATGGCTCCATCATACAGAATCCTGGGATTTGTGGTTTTGTGAGGCACCAGCATGCTTTGATTTTTTAAAAAATGCAAGACTTTATAAAACTACAAATCCCAGGATTCCATACGATGGTGCTTCAGCACTTAAAGCAGTGTCAAATTGCATTATTTCTACAGTGTAGATGCATCCTTGCTGAAGGGTCCTCAAAAGCTGGAGCCAACACTGAATGTGTTATCCTCATTGTGTTCTTTTGTTACACGACTCAAGGTGAAAGATGTCTCTTCTAAAGTGTATTGAAGGAAGCAGGAGAAAACTGTAAATGCTTTCTAACTTAATAATAATAATAATAATAATAATAATAATAATAATAATAAATTTTTATTTATAACCCGCCCCTCTGCACAGCAATCGGGGCGGCTTACAACAGTTAAGAATACAATGGTTAAAAGACAATCCAATATCCCATTCCCTCCACCCACATCCCCTCTCACACCCCTTAAAACAGGATTAAACTTGAAAATTTTAAGAACAAAATGAGACTAATATAAAAATAAACAGATAACAATAATAATAAGATACCACCGTCGGCAGAGAGATTGGGGAGGAGAGAATCCAATATATTCATCTCTATAAGGAGATTATTCTGGGAAGGCCTGCCAGAAGAGATCCGTCCTAACTGCTTTCTTAAAGGCAGTAAGTGTCGTATTAAGACGGATCTTGTCTGGCAGGCCATTCCATAATTTAGGGGCAGTAACAGAGAATGCCCTCTGAGAGGTCTGTTTGAACTTCGTCTTTGGCTGTTGGAGCAAATTCTTTCCAGCTGACTGAAGGGCGCAGGGGGGCTCATACGGGAAGAGGCGGTCCCTAAGGTAAGATGGACCCAAGCCATGTAGGGCTTTAAAGGTCAAAACCAACACCTTGTACTGTGCCCGGAAACTAATTGGCAGCCAGTGGAGGGATTTAAGCACTGGTGTTATGTGCTGCCTCTTAGATGTTCCGGTGATTAATCTGGCTGCCATGTTTTGCACCAACTGAAGTTTCCGAGTTAGGCACAAGGGTAGCCCCATGTAGAGTGTGTTGCAGTAATCTAGACGTGAGGTTACCAGTGCATGCACCACAGTTTCCAGGTCTTTCTTATCCAGGTATGGGCGCAGCTGACGTATCAGCCGAAGCTGATAACAGGCACTCCTGACTGTCGCACTCACCTGGCTAGTCATGTGAAGCGACGAGTCAAGGAGTACCCCCAGACTGCGCACACAGTCCTTGGAGGAGAGTGTGACCCCATCCAGGACTGGGGGCTGTAATCCCGGACCTGGATTCAGACCTGTGACCATGAGCACCTCCATTTTGTCTGGATTCAACTTCAATCTGTTTTTCCTCATCCAATCCATTACCTCTCTAAGACAGTCATTGAGAGGAGAGATGCCATCAGAAGTCTGAGACGATGATCTGGTCATGGAGAGATATATCTGGGTGTCATCAGCGTACTGAAGACACCGCGCTCCATGCCTCCGGATGATCTCACCCAGCAGCTTCATATAAATGTTGAATAACATCGGAGACAGGATGGCGCCCTGAGGGACGCCACAATTAAGCTCTATTTTAGAAGAGCAACTGTCCCCGAGCCTCACCCTCTGGGATCTACCCGAGAGGAAGGAACGGAACCACTGCAAAGCAGTGCCTCCAATTCCTAACTCTCCCAGGCGATCCAAGAGGATGGCATGATCTATAATATCAAAGGCCGCTGAGAGATCCAAGAGCACCAGCAGGGTCACACTACCCCTGTCAATGCTCAGGCGGAGGTCATCGGTCAGAGCAACCATGGCAGTCTCAACTCCAAATCCCGTCCTAAAGCCGGTTTGAAATGGATCAAGATAATCGGTTGCATCCAAGATGGCTTGGAGCTGGGAGGCAACTGCCCTCTCGATAACCTTGCTTAAGAATGGTAGCAAGGAGACTGGTCTGTAATTATTTCTGTCCAGGGGATCTAGGGAAGGCTTTTTTAGGAGTGGCCTAACTGCCGCCTCCTTCAAACAGGATGGTATATTGCCTTCCCTGAAGGACGCATTGATTGTGTCCCGAAGGAACACTCTCAATGTGTCCCCACCCTGGACGACCAGCCACGATGGACAAGGATCTAGAGGGCAAGTTGTCCTCTTCATCCTTCCAAGCAACTTGTCCACATAAGCCACCAGCTGTTTTTTGTTTTAAGAACCTGAGTGTATTGTTGATAGCTGAATCATATAGCTGTTTGCCTTCGACCCAACAAACACCAAGCAACTATTTGCATTCATCTTTGTGCATCCTAATGTGTTTGTACCTGTGTTTGTACTGCAAGCAAATATGAATTAATCAGATGTGAATGTTTGCAGGGGCCAAACTTGTAATCGTTTCCGAACTCTTATTGCTGAGTAGTAGCATTAAGCACTGGATGCTTAGGGAGTATATCAGTCAAAAACTATTTAGAATGCTAGAATGGGAAATGAATCATAACTAATGGTTAATTGTTGTTGTTCAGTTTGGCATAATGAATTATTGGGACTCGAATGTTGATTGTTACCATTGTTTTTCTTGTGACTTTGTTAGTTTTGATTATTTGTTCATTTTGGTAATGAAATGGATTGTTATGGTTCATAAGTGGGAATTGCAACAAAATGTTCCTACCAGGTGTATTCTTCTTGAAGCCGCACTATATGCTGGAAGAGGGCAGCCAGCATATTATAAATTAGACAGAGTTCTAACAGGTTAATTCAGGGTCTTTACAGACTGCCAGAAATAATCCATCTTGAGATAACTTTAACTGTCCTGGCTCAGTGCTAGGGAATCATGGGAATTGTAGTTTTTTCTGAGACATTGAGCCTTCTCTGTCAGAGAGCTCTGGTGCCATAATAAACAACAGTTCCCATGATTCCCTAGCACTGAGCCAGGGCAGTTAAAGTGGCCTCAAGCTGCATTATTTCTGGCAGTCTGTAAAGGCCCTCAGTCTCTTTCCCCGATTTTCTGCTTTCCTGTTCCAGTTTACTAATGAACATATAGTTATGTTCTGGGGTATTTTTGCTCTAGGCTGATTCAGAAACCTCTGCCTTTTACCCAAAGTAAGAGATAGATCTAAGCAACAGCTACAACTAGATCTTGTATTCAAAATTTATATTGTACTGCTGCTACTATTGAGTTTACAGTTTTTAGAAATGGATCTCAGCCACTGTTTTCCTATCCCAGAAAGAGTTGTTAGGTCTGTTCGGATACTTAGATCCACCAGAGGGTCACTGTTCAGTCTGCAGATCCCTGTATTGGGATTGGATCTGAAGTATGGAACTCATGGCCAAAACATCTGGTCAAATTTGGGAGCTTTTCGGTTTCTTTCTGTCAACCTCTGCTCTTTTGTGTGTGTGTGCCATTTAGCCCATAGAAGAATTCTGGGGAGCATGAAAGCTAGTGCACTTTTATTTTGTTTTGACTGGTCCTCATAAAGGTCCTTATAAAGCCTCATAAAGGCTGGAGAAGAGTGCTGAGAATATGATGGACAGACAAAAAGACAAACAAATGGGTCCTTGAACAGATTAAGCCAGACCTCTCAGAGGAAGCCAAGATGATTAAACTGATGCTGCCATGCTTTGGCCACATCATGAGAATGTGTGACTCATTAGAAAATACAATAATGCTAGGAAAGGTAGAAAGGAGTAGAAAAAGAGGAAGATTGTAGGACATATGGATAGACTCAATCAGGGAGGTCACAGGCCTGAAGCTACAAGACCTAAGCAGAGCAGTGGAGGACAGGGGGGCTTGGAGATGTCTCATACACAGGGTTGGCATGAACCGAGGTTGACTCAAGGGCAGGTAACAACAACGACAATATAGAGGCATTGCATAATTGTGAACATCTTCATTAGGGTGCTTGGCAGTGGAAGGGTAAAATTTACTTCTTTGGGTTAATTCGGAGGGCACTTCTGCACATCTTTGAGTTCAAGAGTTTAAGAAAGCTAAACTTTTTGATCTACGACTCTAAGAATCACACTTGTTGGAGGATATCTAACAGTGCATGTTGGCTCAGAAGTAACTCCCACTGAATTCAGTAGGAAATACTCCCATGTAAGAAGCCAAGATGACAGACTGTCAGAAATAATGCAGCTTGAGGCCACTTTAACTGTCCTGGCTCATTGCTAGGGAATCATGGGAACTGTAATTTATTCTGAGACATTGAGTCTTCTCTGTCAGAGAGCTCTGGTGCCACAATAAACTACAGTTCCCATGATTCCCTAGCACTGAGCCAGGGCAGTTAAAGTGGCCTCAACCTGGATTATTTCTGGCAGTCTGTAAAGACCCTAAATGAGTCTGCCATATTTTGGGCATATCATGAGAAGACATTACTCACTGGAAAAGACAGTAATGCTTGGCAAAGTGTGAGGCACTAGGAAAAGAGGGAAACCATGCTACAGGTGGATTGATTTAATCAAGAAAGCCATAGCCCTGAACTTGCAAGATCTAAGTGGAGCAAGACAGGGGACGTTATCACACGCGGGTCTCTAACAACTAGCATCATTCCAGAATGAACGAAAGCAGCATCATTCCGGTATGCTTCTGGTCGCGCAAATGTAATTCCCAATGAAACCGGCATGCAAAAGAATGGGGATGATGCCGCAATGGGACGGGGATGGGAGGGGGTTCTCTGTGACGTCGTGTGAACACAGGGGCAAATGATCTGCAATGGGACGGGGATGCGACGGGGATGGGCGGGGTTCTGTGCAACGTCATGTGAACACAGGGGCAAAGGAACCGCAATGGGACGGGGATGCGATGGGGTTCTGTCTGCTTTAGACCCCGTGTGATAACGTCCAGGGGCTCTTGAAAGGCTTTTGTTCATAGGGTTGGCATAAGACCTAGTGGGAAATAGCAGCAAACAAAATGTGCATAGCAGCCTTCTCCAACCCGGTATCCTCTAGCAATAGCGATAGCATTTATACTTCTATCAGTGTTCCATCAGTGAACTCAGAACTCTCTAAGCGGTTTACAATCTGTAAACCAATTGCCCCCAACAAGCTGAGTATTCATTTTAGCAACCTACAAAAGGATGGAAGGCTGAGTCAATCTTGGAGTCCTGGGATCGAACTCACAACTTTGTGGCTGCAGTACCAGTTGTGTGCAACTACAATGTTCCTCACTGCCAGCCCACCAGCCTAGTGGCTTGGAATTGCAGTCCAACAAGCCTGGAAGGGGAAGGCTGGACAAGACTGGATTGCAGCCCAAGTGTTGATGTTGACCCAACTCTGGGATCTGATGCCATTCCACAGGGATGCCTTAGTAGGAAGGTCCCAGGTGGCATTGATTGCTAACATCAGACTTTATATGCAGGATCCCACTGTGTTGCATTTTGTCTTTTCCCCTGTTCAGGTTACAGATGAGACCGATTTGAGATTCCAGCTGCATGTTCTGGCTAGTGGCAATGGGATTTGCTAAACTACATAGGCAATGCTGAGAAGCCCTACTAGACTCTGTGCTCCTATGCATTGTCAAGAGAGTAAGAAAGGAACTGCCTTCCCTGCTTCTCACCAGAAATAACACTGCTACATCTGCCTGTGGCCACCCCAAGACATTTTGCTGCCTGGAGGAAAGAACAAGGTGACACCCCCCAATGTTCCATGCACAAAAGCCAACTGGGCTGGCAGTCGAACCTTTCTGCAAAACCACACCTGAAGGATGTCCTGCATCTTCACACCTAAAGGCTGGAAATGCAGGACAGACATACGGGAATTTTCTCCAACACTGCCAGGATCAGGCACTAGAGCAACTGCCTCATACTGACTAGTGGTACATCTGGACAGATGTCCTGGGACTGCAGGTGCTTTGTTGGTTTCTACTGGTATCCTTTTCTGTGTTTTTAATAAAGAAACAGGTTTTTTTCCTGCAAAATCAACTTGTCCTTCTACATCATTCTCATTTGGAGTTATTCTGGTTAATTGTCTATTTTAAAAACCTTCAGTCTGTATGTTCCTACATACAGTTAGTGCCTGGAGGAGGTCTCCCCCCAAAACCAGTAAAACCAGTGCACTGTGAGGTTATTGTGAAAATAAAATACAGATGGGGTCATGAGTGTGTACCTAATAAACAACTCTGAACTCCTTGGAGGAAGAGTGGGATGCAAATATGATGTAATTTGACAACTAACCTCTTTATTTTGGCTTTGTCAGACTGATCTTCCTCCTCCTTTTGCTTTGCTTTTTTGTCTACACCTCATCTGTTAAATATCTTGTCATTCATTTTGTAAGCCTGAGGGCAGGGCTTGTGTCTTCCCCCCCAGTTATGTATAGTGTCTGCTGCTTGCCTTGCGTATTGAATTCTAATTGCTATGAGCCACTTTGGGAGGCATTTTTTCCCTCTAGAAAGTGGGATAAAAATTATAAATGATTTTCAATCAATTAAATTAACCTTTTTTCCCTTTCTTGTGTACCTGTGTTAATCCTGAAACATCTTATCTTTCCCTCTCAGAACAGGAGATGGAAATAACTAATGCAAAGATTACAATTGTCTCTTTGTTCTTTTTTTTAAAAAATGAATCATTCTGAGACTTTAGAATAAGGATTGCAATATGGGATCTGGCTGAAATTCCAATGTAAGTGCCGTCCTATTCCTGCTCACTCAGAACTGTGTGAAGTACTACAGAATTTAAAGTGATTCTAGGGTGGCTGAAAACATTTTTCTGTCTGAGGCAGAAGAGCAAATGGTCCATCCCCTAAAATCCAAAGTCTGGACCATGTATGTTGGCATTTGAGGCAGAGCAAAGATTTTATCACATGCAGCATTTAAACCACCATTAAAGTTTGAAAATAGCACCTTTGATTATTCTTATCACACAACACCGTCTCCATCTTGTTGCTGCCTTACTCTCCAAGCATGGTTAGAGTGCATCTTGTAATTGATGGGAAAACCTGTCAATAAGCCCCCGAATTCCCTGCTGTTCCATTAGTCCTGAGGTGTGATGTTCCTCCTGCGGCAGTTACAATATTGGGCAGTCACATGGGGTCAGTGCCTACTCCTCTCCCCTCTCCCCCTCACTATTATTCCCAACCAACCTTTTTTCATTTTTAATTTTTCCCCCCTTTTATTTTATTTAGGAGCCCTGGTGGTACAGTGGTTAAATCAGTACTTCAGCCACAAGGTTGTGAGTTTGATCCCAGAGCGCTCCAAGGTTGACTCAGCCTTCCATCTTTTTGTAGGTCGGTAAAATGAGTACTCAGCTTGTTGGGGACAATTGGCTTACATATTGTAAACCATTTAGAACGGGGGTAGGCAACCTAAGGCCTGGGGGCCGGATGCGGGCCCCCCGAGGCCTTTGGTCTGGCCCCAGGCTGGTCCTGCTGCCGCCCGCTGCCGCCACCACCCACCGCCGCCGCCACTCGCCATGATGATATTGATTATTGTTGTTACTTGTTCTTGGGTTTTTCTTGGCAAAATATCTACAGGGGGTTTGCCATGGCTTTTCTGGGGCTGAGAGAGTGTGCATGCATATTTTTTAAAATTTAATATATTTTTTACATTTTTTATTTTTGTTTATTTATTTATTTATTTATTTTTGGTGCTTCGGCCCCCCAATTGTCTGAGGGACAGCAACCCGGCCCCCGGCTCAAAAAGGTTGCCTACCCCTGATTTAGAGAGTGCTGAGTTCACTATTATGCGGTATAGAAATGTAAATGCTAAACGCTATTTTCTTTTTACTTAAAATGTTTTAGCAAACCTCCAGAATTGCATCAAAAAACAAAAATAAAAAATGAGAAGCATACTGGGTAGGGCAAAGGGCAGGAAGGAGGCATTAGGGAGGAATATGGGAGGAGAGCATAAGGTCCCAGTTGTACTATTGTAAAGGCGTGTAAGAGGGAGTGCTTCCAAACCAGTATGTATCTGGTTCACCTTACTAGCACAATTGTGGTGAGAACAAGCCTCATGTGATAGCCTCCCATATCTCTCCATTTCCATGGCAAAATGATAATAAATTATTAACTAGCAATTTGGGTGCTCTTTCATGCTATGCCAAATTTGAAGTACATACCTCCCTCCAACTCAGGCTAGGGCCAGCCCTTATGGGACTTGGGATAGGAGCTGTAACTTATGCATAGACACTTGCTTTGAATTTAGGAGATCCCAGTCCTTAGCATTAAAGACTCTCAGTCAGAGTAGATGATACTGAGTAGATCAGTGGTTCACAAATGGTGGGGAGGACCCCAGGTATATGTGTGAAGACTTGGAGGCTCTGATCCCTCCTCCTCCTCCTCTTCCCAAACTTTTTAATGTGTAAAATTTACACGTGTTGAGCTGAATATTGAATTTACTAAATAAAACTGTTCTATTTTGAATGATGTTTTTTCCTTATAAAAAGTTAAAATATGAACATACATGAATGTTTGAATGAAAATATTCCCACTAAACAAACAACACATTTGTATCCATATACTACGTTGAATGGGGATGTGTGTAACATCCACATGTGGATGTAAAGGGGGGTCCCAAGGATAAAAAGTTTGAGTACCACTGGTCTAGATGGACCAATGGTCTGATCTGATAGGAAGCAGTTTGCTATGGCTGGCTTTCAGGCATACATGAGTGCATACAACTAAAGTCTCAGGCTAAGTCTCCCCCCCACCTCATCCCAGCACCCTTGACACCTGGTGGCTTCCATGACAATGGAACAGTAAATTAAAAAGTTTGAGAAGAGGAAGAGGAGGAGGAGGAGGAGGAGGAGGAGGAGGAGGAGGAGGAGGAGGGATCAAGTTTTGTGCCCCCTTGACTTGACCAACTCTCTCACACACACGGGGATCCCACTCCACCATTTGAGAACCACTGATCTAGTCAATATAATCTACTCTTCAGCTTTTCATGCAAACTTTAAAGGATTGATCTAAGGTGCTTAACCCCAGCCCCCAAAATAGATTCAGCGCCTTAGATAGCTCATTTAAACCTCAGGTTAAAGTTGAAAGCCAATTTGCCCTCTTGCCTGAAGGAGCTCTGGAAGGTGCTGAACCATATCTCCAAACAGGTTAAGCTTCTTGGATAGTTCATTCAAATCTGGAGACTAAAACTGGAGCCAATTCACCACCTTACTTCCATGGAATCCACCAACAGTCATTAACCAGCAATGACTAGAAAATTGCCTTTAAGATGCACATAAGAAAGACACAGTAGAGAAAGCCATTGATGATGACTGAGATGATGATTTATTCATTTGTATTGGTACTCATCATGGGACTGTCTTTCCATGCTGGTGGGGCTGTATGCTTCTAAGAGGCAAGACGAGGCTGTACTGATGGTAGTAGTGCTGCTGGTAGGGTCTCCCATGTCAGTCAGGCTTTTGCTGAGAAGCCAGACTAAACATGCCAAACAGCCATTGGGCAGCAGCAGCAATGGAGGGTGACACTGGTAGAGGATCTCCCAAAAACAACAGCAATGGAATCATAGCTAACACTTGTTAGTATTGCACTAAGGGTGTAACCTTCCCTTGAAGATCTTTTACCATGAAAACCCTAAAAGACAATCCAAAATGAAACAAGAAATAGTGTCAGAAGATGAGACTCCTAGGTTGGAAGGCACTCAACAAACTACTGAGGTACAGCAGAGGACAACTGTGAGTAGTGGTGTAGCTAATGACAGAATGGAACTTGTTACTCAAAAAGGTGGGGGGAATTGGGGTCCCCGCCAACTATGCCAGTGTCTTCTTAAATATTGGGAGAGTTGCTTAGCTCAAGGAGGCCTGCAAGAGTTTGAGTAACTTAAGGGACTATTTTCACCTATATATACCAGTATTCCCACACAAAGTACAAAGAGTTTGACTGCTTTCTCTTGGAGCTGATAAAGAGGGCAACTTTGGTAGATGGTCTTAACTCTGGATTAACAAAACAGTGATTGAATGTAGGACAACCCCAATATGGATGGATAGGGAAGTTGGTAGGGGGTAGGTAGGAGAAATGGTCTTACTCGCCATAGTGCAATGGGGCTTGTGAAGACACACCCAACTAAAGGTGGTGGCAAATATGGGTGTGCAACGCCAGTACCCTGGTGAGATCAATCTCTAACCCAAAAAAGGCTCCAAAGCTGAGTGTAAAGTCCAAAAAGAAGGAAATTTATTAAAATTTATTTAAAAAAAAAGGTTTCTCCTCCCAAGCTCTAATAGGCTTAAAATAAAAGGTACTTTACAGTTCAGGTTTAATGATCTTCAGTGTTGTCATCCCTCTGGGTTTGTTCCTGGATTGATCTCCTTCTCAATGAAGCTGGTGCAGGGTCTTTCAGCTTCTGGTGCTCTTGTTTTCTTTGATGTTGATGTTTATTGGAATTAACTGCTACAGGTAACTAAATTGGCTAATGTGGTAAATAAGTTGGCTATATGGTAAATAATTTGGCTGCAGGTATAAGTTGGCTAAATGGTGTAAGAAATGCCCTTTCCCTCTGCCTGAGCCTGTTTTTGCCACCAAACAGATGAAGCCAAGTCTGCCTAAGAAAAACTAAAAATCCCAAGCTAAAGCAGAGCTTGCTGGGAAGGGGCAAACCAAAAGCTAAAAAAATGCAGGGGATTCCTACAGCTCCTCCCACAAACTAATACAGTGGAACATTCCTATGCTCAAACAATCGAAGGACTGAACTAAATGAGGGAAAATGTAGGGGAGAATTTAAACAGTCCAGGCTGGACATCACAGGGCTTCCTTTGCCTCCAGTGCAAGAGGATATTAGGAAAACTTGCGTGGAGGATGCAGTGATCCGCAAATCCATTTAATCTTTATCTTGGTATTATGTAGGTCCTTCACATGTCTTCAGGACAACATGCCCTTCCCATGGGAAACTTCTTGGTGTTCCAAAGGTCATCATGACCTCTTAAAGCATTCCTGGCTCCAGACATGAAAATATGAGGCTCCATATACAGTGTGGGAGGCATTGGGTTTGCTAACAGACTCAAGCTGAAAGGAAAGTCAGCTGTTGACATGTTCAAAGGTAAAAGGAAAGCCCAACACTGCACAACACATATTGTAGAATCATGAAATGTGAGAAGCATGTATCAGGGGAAACTAGACATAGGCTGCATCCACATTGCAGAAACAATCCAGTTTCATATCCCTTTAATTGCCACAGCTTAATGTTATGGAATGCTGGGAATTGTAGTTTTGTGGGATATTTAGCCTTCTCTATCAGAGAGTTCTGGTGCCACAAAAAACTACAATTCCTGTAATTCCATCGCATTCAGTTAAAGTGGTGTCAAACTGGATTATTTCTGCAGTGTGGATGCAGCCATAGTTAAACAAGAAATGGAATGTATAAACATTGCAATACTTGGGGTGAGCAAGCTGAAGTGAACAAGAATGGGACATTTTGAGTCCGCTAATTACACAGTGGTTTTACTCAGGAAATAAAAAACAAGAAGATGGTATTAACAGAAGAGAGGGCCTACAAATACCTAGGGAAGTGTTTTCTCTACAAACCTCTGGGTTCTTCAGCACATCTCTATGGTCAACTTCTGGCAGAGTTGTGCTGGAGGGCTTAGAGATTCCTAAAGAGAACATATTACTCAAAACCTCAAATAATCAAATCTGCAAAAGTCAAAGCTGCAAATATGAAGGGCTAACTGTAATACAAAGTTTGATGGAATCATATCAACAATCATATCAGGGAACCATAATCCAGTTTTATGCTGTGACTACAGAAGCAGAAGAAGAAGAAAATGAAAGATTCTATGCTGGAGTCTGGGAGGTAGGTTTTGAAGAAGTAGCCATGTTAGTCTCTTGCAACATGAAAAGGAGGAAGGTTCAAAACTCTCTGAGAAGATTATTTTTGTTATATATGCAGTAGTGAGGACCCTCGTATTATATGTAGTGCACTATGAAGTCATTGCCTTTGTTCATACCTCTGCTGATGTATTGGACTTTGTGACTATAATTCAATCCAGCTGTTTCTCTTTCTAGTCTTCCTTTGTAATTTCCTTAAATCCCTTACTGTGTCTCCAGAAAGGCTGAAATGTTCTGCAACTGTTTTTTGGGGTACTGCCATTTCTAACGTCAGGTTTGTATCCATTAATCCTCTTGTGTAGAGACTGTCCTGTTTGTCCAATGTAGAGTGTAGAGGGGCATTGCTGGCACAGGGTGGCATATATCACATTGGAGGAAAAGCAAGTAGATATAGGTCTGATGTTGTGGGTAATATTATTGGTACCTGTGATATTGTCCCAGATTAGATCTGGGGAAAGAGTTGGCATCTGGGTTTGTGGCAGTGTCTTGTCTCTGCATTGCCATCTATTTCATGTATCCGGTTGTAAGTGAGCAGTTGTTTAAGATTTGGAGGCTGTGAGTAGAACAATAAAGACTTGTCTCCAAGAGCTTGTGAGAGGGCTGTGCTATTCACCTGAATTGGTTGTAGCTCATTGATGAGGCAAGAGCCAGCATGGTTTTGTGGTTTGAGTATTTAACTGTGGGGGGTTGCAAATTCAGTCCACTTTTAGGGTTAGGGTTAGTGCTAGGGAATCATGGGAATTGTTTTTTTTTCTGAGACATTGAGCCTTCTCTGTCAGAGAGCTCTGGTGCCACAATAAAATACAGTTCCCATGATTCCCTAACCCTAACCCTAAAAGTGGACTCAATTTGCACTATTTCTGACAGTCTGCAACCCCCCTGTGACTCTGGAGACTAGGGTTCAGTTCCCATGAAACCAACAGGGTAACCAAGGGCAAGTCTCACTCTCTCAGCCTCAGGGCAAGGCCATGGCAACCCTCTGAACAAATCTTGCCAAGAAAACTCCATGATAGGTTCACCTTGGGGTCGCCGTAAATTAGAAAGGACTTGAAGGCACACAACAACAACAACAACAGCAACAACAACAGCAAATAGAGCTATATATAAACCCTATGAAATGAATTTATATGAGTGTTTGCACCTTTTATTTGGTCATGCCCTACATTTTTCCCTTGAGGTGCCTGGTCCTCTTTTGAGGTCTTTATGACATCTGGTCACCCTAGTGCCATCAACCCCAGGGTGACCAGATGTCCAACCCCCAAAGGAGTACAAGACACCACCAAATTTAGGATATTCAAGGGGGGAAAATGTAGGACGCTGCAAAAATAAAAGCTCCAAAACACTAATATAAATGTAAATTCATGCTTCTTAGTCATGCTTAAAATAGAGGACATTTTGGAATTCCTCCCTGGGCAGAAGGTTGAAATGGAGGGCAGGTCCTGGAAAAGGAGGATGCCTGGTCACCCTGACCACAGCTCTCTGACAGAATAGGGTTGGGATACTGGGGGTGTATCCACACTGCAGAAATAAAGTCATTTGACACCACTTTAACTGCCACTGACTCCAGCCTATGGAATCCTGGGATTTGTAGTTTGGTGAGATATCAGAGCCAGCGCAACCAGATGTCCTAACAACAAAGGAGGACAAGGCATCCCAAAATGTAGGATATTGAAGGAAAATGTAGGACATGGCCAAATTAAAGCTTACAACAACATCCCTATAAATGCATATTCATGCTTCTTTTTTTGTTGTTATCCACCCTTGAGCCAATCTTGACCCATGGCAATCCAATGTATGAGATATCTCCAAGACTCCCTAACCTCCACTGTTCTGCTTAGTTCCTGAAAAGACCTGTGACCTCCTTAATAAAGTCCATCCATCTAGCATGCAACCTTCCTTCTTTCTCCTTCCCTCCACTTTTCCTAGCATAATTGTTTTTTCCAATGGACGTTATCACATGGGAATCCGCCGCCGAAAACTGAAAATAAACCAGACAAGTGGAAGACTTTAATTTACGGGATTTGTCCCGTTCCGCCTCGTCTGATAACTAAATTTGAATTGAAAAGGGGGTTAATTCGAACAAAAACCTGATCTTTTCAAATCCCCAAAAATCCCAAAAATGAAAAGATCAGGTTTTTGTTCAAATTAACCCCCTTTTAAATTTGAATTTAGTTATCAGACGAGGCGGAACGGGACAAAACCCATAAATTAAAGACTTCTGCTCGTCCCGTTTATTTCCACTTTCTCCCCACGACTCCCCATGTGATAACGTCCAATGAGTCGTGCCTTCCCAAGATCTGTCCGAAGTATGACAGCCTCAACTTTATCATCTTGGTGATAGCAGCAAAAATGACCTACGCTAAATATTGGAAGACCCTAAAGATTGTGACTGAGGATGAGTGGATATGTAAATTAGTAGTGATTGCAGATCACACATCTAATGAAAGCTAAACCCAAAGAACCGTTCTTGCAAGAATGGAACCCGCCTACAGCTTATTTGCAGCCAAGAGAGGGGAAGGTGATATCAGCAGGCTTTGAAGTGTGATTGGTTTTATTTCAGTTCGGAAGGAGATGACTTTATAAGGAAAGGGTGATGTTTTTTTCTTCTTCCTGTTTTAGTTTTATGTTAACATTAAGAGTAAACTGAATGCAGGAAGTTTATATATGAAGGGAATGGGGAAAAGAATTAAGGGATATGCTGTCTGTCTTGGCAAATGGGAAGTCAATATTTGTTATCTTTTTATTTATCGTTTTGTTCTGTGTGTGTGTTTTTGAGAGGAGGATATATGTATATAGGGGAATGTTGTAGGTTGTAATGTCTTGTGCTTTTATAAATGTGTGTGTTAACATATCATTAAAAATATATTATAAAAAAAATATCATCTGGTTTCCAGGGAGATTTCTGGCTTGATCTATTCAAAGTCCATTTGTTTGCCTTTTGGCTGTCCATGGGATCCTCAGCACTCTTCTCCAGAACCACATTATCTCAAATGCATTGATTTTGTTCCATAATCTTTCTTAACTGTCCAGCTCTCACATCCACACATGGTAAGAGGGAATACAGTGGCTTGTATGATTCTGACTTTTGTGCTGAGTTGTATATCTTTGCATTTTAGGATCTTTTCCAGTCCTCCCCATTCTTTGTCTTCTGATTTCCGGGCTGCAGTCCCCGTTCTGATCAATGTTTGATCCCAGGTATGGGAATTCTTTTACAATTTCTATTTCTTCATTGTCTAGGTTGAACTTGTGAAGGTCCTCAATGGTCATTATTTTTGTTTTCTTTATGTTCAACAGTAAGCCTGCCTTTGCACTTTCTTCTATGATCTTCCTTAGTAGGTGTTCTAGGTCTGTGAGGTTCTCTGCTAGTATTGTGGTGTCATCTGCATATCTTAGATTGTAGATATTTCTTCCTCCTATTTTCACTTCCCCCTCTTCCATGTCCAAGCCTGCTTTCCTTACAATATGTTCTGCATATAAGTTGACTAGGTAGGGTGACAGGATGCAGCCTTGTCTGACTCCTTTGCTAATTAGGAACCATTCTGTTTCTCCATGTTCTGTTCTGACAGTAGCCTCTTGTCCTGAGTACAGATTCCTCATCAGGACTATCAGATGTGTTGGCACTCCCATGTCTTTAAGGGTGGTCCATAGCCTTATGCCGTCAAAGGCTTTGCTATAGTATATAAAGCACATGCTGATTTTCTTTTGGAGCTTCCTGCTGAGCTCCATAAACTACAATTCTGGAATTCCCTTGCACTGAGCCAAGGCATTTAGAGTAAAACTGGGATTATTTCTGCAGCGTGTTTTGGGACCTTTGCGTTGCTCAAAATGGAGAACCTTTTTGGAAATTCCTCCCTGGACAGAAGTCTGAAGTGGAGGACAAGTCCTGAAAAAGGACCCTGGACCACCACCAAACACCACTTAGGTCAGGGGTAGGCAACCTTTCCCCTTTAAGGGCCGAGGGACTTCAGCTCCCAGAAGCCTCAGCCATGTTGGCCAATAGCTCCTGGGATTCTGGGAGCTGAAGTCCCTCGGCCCTTAAAGGGGAAAGGTTGCCTACCCCTGACTTAGGTGAAGGGGGTGATGGTGGTGAGGGGGGGGGGTTGTCCTCCTCCTCCTCCTCCTCATCTTCAGGGCGCATGCGTAGCCTTGGAAGCCGGGCGAGTCCACTCATTGCTTGACCCGCTTGCCTGGGCGCATGCGCGTTTCCCATCCCACTCCTTCCCTGAATGGAACCTTCCTAGGGCTCCTCCTCTATATCTCTGGATTCTTTTCTCCCGCGCTCTGCCTCTCCTCGCTCTTCGGTCCCTGGAGCGCGCGCTCGCTCTCGCGCTCGCGCGCGCGCGCTCACTGTGTCTCTGGGCGCGCGAGCTCCCCGGGCCGAGCTTGCAAGCTTCGCAGGCTTGCAAGCAAAGCAAAGCAAGGCAAAGCAAGGCGAGAGGTTGCAACGGCGGCCAAGATGGAGTCGAGGCTGGCTCTGCAAGAAGGAAGCAAGCCCATCTAGCAGGGGGAGGGGGGACCCTGCCCATTGCAGCCCCCTACTCAGCCTCGTACCCCCCTGGCACCCAGTCAACCATGGCTTGCCCTCTCCCCAGACCCCCCTTGGGTTGACCCAAGAGAGGAAGGGAAGGTGCTGGTGGTGCTGTGTGTGGTGCCATTGCCCTCCTCCTCCTCCTCCTCCTCCTCCTCCTCTCCCCCCCCGCCCCCAGGGTGTTCTCTTCTCCGTCCGCCGCCAGGATGCTGCCCTCCCAGGAGGCCTCCAAGCTCTACCATGACAACTACATGCGGAACTCGCGGGCCATCGGGGTGCTGTGGGCCATCTTCACCATCTGCTTCGCCATCATCAACGTGGTGGTCTTCATCCAGCCCTACTGGATCGGCGACAGCGTCAGCACCCCGAAGCCCGGCTACTTCGGCCTCTTCCACTACTGCGTGGGCAACGAAGGCAGCCTCAAGGAGTTCACCTGCCACGGCTCCTTCGCCGACTTCCGCAGCATCCCCTCGGGCGCCTTCAAGGCCGCCTCCTTCTTCGTCCTGCTCTCCATGGTGCTGATCCTGGGCTGCATCACTTGCTTCGCCCTCTTCTTCTTCTGCAACACCGCCACCGTCTACAAGATCTGTGCCTGGATGCAGCTCTTGGCAGGTAAGGAGGGAAGGAGGAAGGGAGGGAAGAAGGAGGGAAGGGAGGGAGTGAGGAAGGAAGGAAGGAAGGAAGGAAGGAAGGAAGGAAGGGAGGATGGATGGAAGGGAGGAAGGAAGGAAGGAAGGGAAGAAGGAGAGAAGGGAGGGAGGAAGGAAGGAAAGGAGGATGGATGGATGGAAGGGAGGGAGGGAGGAAGGAAAGGAGGATGGATGGAAGGGAGGAAGGAAGGAAGGGAAGAAGGAGGGAAGGGAGGGAGGAAGGAAAGGAGGATGGATGGATGGAAGGGAGGGAGGAAGGAAGGGAGGATGGTGAAGAAGGAAGGGAAGAAGAAAGGATGAATGGATGGAAGGGAGGGAGGAAGGGAAGAAGGAGGGAAGGAATGAAGGGAGGGAGGGAGGAAGGAAGGAAGGGAAGAAGGATGGAAGGGAGAAAGGGAAGAAGGATAGAAGGGAGGAAGGGAAGAAGGATGGAAGGAAGGGAGGAAGGAAGGAAGGAAGGAAGGAAGAGACAGAAGATGGAAGGAAGGGAGGGAGGAAAAAAAAGAAAGAAGGAAGGAAGGAAGGAAGGAAGATAGATAGATCCCACCCAGCACCAGGCCCTGCCCTGACTCCCCCTGCCTGGATGGTCTGGGGTTGGACTGGGTGGTCCTTGAGGTCTCTTCCAACTCTAGGATCCGCCCCCCCCCCCAGCCAAATACCCAATAATCACATAACCAGGAGTGCTTTGATGGTGGCTTCCTGAAGGGCAGAGGGTTGAGCTGGATGGCCTTTGAGGGCTTTCCCAATTCTATGATTCTATGATTTCTCACCTCAAAAAAATCCAAATACCCAATAATCAAATAACGGGTACTTTGCATGTGTGTTCCTGTATGGCAGAATGGGGTTGGACTGGATGGCCCTTGGGGTCTCTTCCAGTTCTATGGTTCTGTGATTCCCCACCTCAAAAAACCGAATACCCAATAACCAAATACAATGGGTCCTTGCTATCCTCTGGAGTTGGCTCCAGGACTCATCCACCCATGATACCAAAATCTGTGGATGCTCAAGTCCCATTATATATTGTGGATAGTAACATGATGTCTCTTATATAAAATGACAAAATTAAGGTTTGCATTTTAGAATTTATGTATTTTCTGAATGTTTTCAAAGTGTGGATACTTGAATCCATGAATAAAGAAATTATGGATGAGGAGAGCCAACTGTAACTGGTGTGTGTGTGCGCTTTGATTGTGAGTTCCTGCATGGCAGGGTGTTGGACTGGATGACCCTTGAGATCTTCTCCAACTCTAGAATTCTATGATTCTGTGATTTCCCCACCCCCCAAAACCAAATAACCAATAATCAAATAACTGGGGGTGCTTTGATTATGAGTTCCTGCATGGCAAGGAGTTGGACTTAATGGTCTTTGAGATCTCTTCAACTCTATGATTCTATGATCTCCCCACACCTCAGGCACTCACAAACACCAAGGATGATGATGATGATGATGATGATGATATTTATTTGAATCCTGCTCTTTTCCCAGAACTGGGACCCAGAGTGGCTCACAATATTTTAAAAGAACCAATACAATTAAAAAGATAGAAAAGGAAGGAGCTCAGATCCAAATGACAGAGAGTGGGACCACTTCCCACTCTCAGATGGGGAGCTAAATACAGAACAGCCTCATAAGGTATGAAGAAGAATGGGGTTGAGTAAATAGAAGTGTTAATTTGCTCAAGATGGACAAACTTGGGTTATATGGCCACCTGTGGTGGGTGTTGGGGCGGGAAAGAAAGGCACATGTACACTTACACACAGTGTGCATCCAGGCTGTCCTGGGTTGTTATGGTTCTGTGTAATGGGATTTCAAAGCATATTAAGAGGCCTGTCAAAAGCTCCATTGCACTGTGGTCAAGTATGCCAAGCCACTCTGGGCAGGTCTAATGAGATGAGAAGGGAAGGTACAGTGAGGTGCCATGAACCAAGATGGTGACCATGAGGCTTTACAGATCTTGCTGGACTGCATATCCCTTCATCCCTAGCCAGCATAGCCTGTGGTGAGGGCTGTTGGGCCTTGTCTATTATGCCACATCCTACCATAAGGGTAACAACCAGAAGGAACCAGCAACTGGTTTAGATCTTCTAGGCTAGTGGTAGGAACCATGTAACTCTCTAGATATTTTTCTCTGAAGATGCT